>JAVJIX010000074.1:2355000-3040000 GCA_036785185.1 Paratrypauchen microcephalus
GTCTCAGATAGATTTTGTTTTTTGTAGGGCTGTCAGTTTAACGCGTTAATTAGATTAATTAATTACACTGCTAATTAACGCGTTATAAAAATTAACGCAATTAATTATGAGCGCAATTCAATGCGCGCGCATTTTAAATTTGGCGTGCGGGGCCTTTGAACGGCGAGTTTATTTATAAAAATGTGACGGAGCAGATCCGTTTCTAAGCCCCCTGTCCCCGCGGAGAGCACGTGAAGACGCCGGGGAGAGCACGCGAAGACGCGCGCGCCCGTTTCCGTATCTGCTGCGCTCCGCGCGCTGAACCCTTTTCAATCACCATAACTTCTCCAGCGTGTTCTGCCGTGACTAAGGGTGCACACTTAGAAGCGTTAGTTTTGCCCATCCAAATCATGCTAAACCCGATCATTTACTCACCCCGCGGTGCCGCCGCCTCCGTGCGATGGTCCGGACACATCCGCGCCGGTAATCCAGTTTCGTGTGTTCCGGGGGTCATGTGAGCCATGAGTAATTTACACGGACAATTATTTGTATTCTCTGTATATTTAAAGCTGTGTATATTATTTATTGAGATTGCATGAAAGCTACTGTACGTGCTCACGTACACCAGAAATATTCGCCATTTAATAGGCTAGTGGAATGGTGTAAATGAGCTTTCAAATGAATGTTACATAATGTGGGAGGTGAATGGGGGTGTACAGCAGTCTTGTCTTGGTTACACTGGAGGTAACGTGCGTGGAAAGAAAGACTGAAAGACTTAAAGGGGAAGTCTGCATTCTTTTCACTGTACCACTATAAATCACACATTTGACACCTTTTTTGCACTGTGGGAAAGCACAATAAACCACCTAAAAAATTATTTTTAAAAATGCGATTAATTAGATTAATTACAAATCCTGTAATTAATTAGATTAATTTTTTAATCGCCTGACAGCACTAGTTTTTTGTTTTGTCTTTATATTGTATTTTGAACACTGTCTTTTGCACTACTTGGCCAGAGAGAAACGAAATTTCTATTCAGTGTATGTTGAACACAAATGGCAGAAATGACAATTTAGCTGACAGTGATCAGTGACTTTGATCTTTGATCTTTGAAGTATCAGCAATGACAAACATGCATACATACATAGATCTCTATCCCATATTACTTGACAAAACAATATTGATTCTACACAGAATATCTTCATGCCTCCTGTCTAGGATATACTTCAATTTAACCAATAGCTGAAGGTCTAATGCTCCTCAGTGATTGGTTAAAAGCACTAAGAGGATTATAAAACTAATTCTCACACTCGCACAAGCAGCTCTGCCTTCAAGAACGTCAACATTACAACTATTGCCCTTTCACAAATGTTGTGAGTACATATTGTGTTTTTTATCTGGAACTGACTGGAAAATTCTATTTTATTTCCCATGCCTTTATGAATGATGGTAACAAGGGGAAAAGCTATGAGGTGAAGATTTAGTTTTTCCTCTAGACATTTTGTGTTCTAAATTCAGCTACAAAACACGACAAATGTTCATGGTAAATCAAAATCAAATGTGGCCAGAATATCTTAAAAATTTTATGTAAAACAATTGTTTTTTGTAACAATTGCAATATATATATATAAATATAATTAATAGTATTAAGAGTACAATCTTCTAATCCTTAATCACTGTAAGGTGCTTTTTGTGCTTTTTTTCTATGAAAAGCACTTTATAAATAATGTTTTGATTGATTGATTGATTGATTGATGAGAACAAATAATATATATTTTTATTTTACTTTATATTTTATGTATTTATTTACTATTCCTTTTTGGGGGGTAAATATGAGATTGCATATGAAGAAGGCAAACTGTCAACAATCATTTTTTGTAACCGCTATGTAAAAAGAACCTTAATTTGACATTTTATGTTTTTTTTTTTTTTTTTTATTAATTTACAGTTCTTTGGGTTTAAGTAGGTTACACTACTGAAAATTAGGACTTAACTATAGCTACACTGTACACATTTTTTTAGATTTAAACACTTTGCTTTGACTGGTGTCAAAATGTAAATAATAAAATATATATATATACAGTGCCGTGAAAAAGTATTTGCCCCCTTCCTGATTTCTGTGTTTTTTGCATATTTATCACTCAAAACATTGTCAGATCATCAAACCAATTTTAATATCACACAGAAACAACCCAAGGAAAGACAAAATTCAGTTTTTGAATGATGATTCCATTTATTAGTGCACAAAAAAAATCTAAACCTATCTGGCCCTATGTGAAAAAGTAATTGCCCCCTTAATCTAATAGCCAGTTGAGCCTCCTTTGACAGCAATAACTGTAACCAAACGTTTGCGATAATTGGTGATGAGTCTTTCACACCGCTGGGGAGGGATTTTGGCCCACTCTTCTATGCAGAATTGTTTCAATTCTGCCATATTGGAGGGTTTTCTTGTATGAACTGCCCGTTTAAGGTCACACCACAGCATCTCAATCGGATTTAAATCCGGACTTTGACTTGGCCACTCCAAAACCTTAATTTTGTTTTCTTTGAGCCATTCAGAGGTGGACTTGCTGGTGTGTTTTGGATCATTGTCCTGTTGCATGATCCAAGAGCGCTTGAGTTTGAGGGCACGAACTGATGGCCGGACATTCTCCTTCAGGATCTTCTGGTAAACAGCAGAATTCATTTTTCCGTCAATCACAGCAAGTTGTCCTGGTCCTGAGGCAGCAAAGCAGGCCCAGACCATCACACTGCCACCACCATGCTTTACTGTGGGCACCATGTTCTTTTTATCAAATGCTGTGCCATTTTTACGCCAGATGAAACGGGCTGCAGACCTTCCAAAAAGTTCAATTTTAGACTCATCGGTCCACAAAATGTTTCTCCAAAAGTCTTGAGGGTCATCAAGGTGCTTTTTGGCAAAGGTGAGACGAGCCTTTGTGTTCTTTTGTGAAAGCAGTGGTTTTCTCCTGGGAACTCTTCCATGGATGCCATTTTTGGCCAGTGTTTTTCTAATGGTGGAGTCATGAACACTGACCTTAACTGAGGCCAACGAGGCCTGTAGTTCTTTCGATGTGCGTCTAGGTTCTTTTGTGACTTCCTGAATGAGCCGTCGTCGCACTCTTGGAGTAATCTTAGTTGGTCGACCACTCCTGGGAAGGGTTGCAACTGTTCCCAGTTTCCTCCATTTTTGAATAATGGCTCTGACAGTGGTTCGCTGGAGCCCCAGAGCTTTGGGAATGGCTTTGTAACCTTTTCCTGAATTATAGACTTCTATCACTTTTTTTCTCATTTGTTCTTGAATTTCTTTGGATCGTGGCATGATGTGTTTGTTCTTGAGATGTTGTAGCCAACTTCACTTTGTTTGACAGGAACTATTTAAGTGATTTCTTGATTCAACACAGGTGGTGACAATCAGGTGTGGGTGTGGCATGTAGAACTGAACTAAGTTTTCTCAAAACTGTGGTTAGTCACAGTTAGTTTGTGATTTAACAAGGGGGGGCAATTACTTTTTCACATAGGGCCAGATAGGTTTAGATTTTTTTTGTGCACTAATAAATGGAATCATCATTCAAAAACTGAATTTTGTCTTTCCTTGGGTTGTTTCTGTGTGATATTAAAATTGGTTTGATGATCTGACAATGTTTTGAGTGATAAATATGCAAAAAACACAGAAATCAGGAAGGGGGCAAATACTTTTTCACGGCACTGTATATATATATATATATATATATATATATATATATATATATATATATAAAATAAAATCTAGGGATATCTGTGACTAAGTGTACAGTACTGTTGTAACCGTATTGTGTATTTGTTGTTTCCAGTTCCTAAGAGCATCTCCGGGCACAGACAGCAGGTTCCTAAGTGTACAGTTGGGGCAGCTGGAGTCTCAGCTGGAGCAGTGTCAGAAAGAGGCCTCTGAGCTGAAGAAAGACATGGGAAAAGAACGAGAACTCAGACAAGAGGTATCAATACAAGCAACCTAAACTATATTTTACAAAGCTGTTTCTAAAGTGCTACACATAGTGAAATGAGTTGTCTAGTTAAAGGCCCTGTAACTCATTTTCCCTATGTATCACCGGTCTCTTGCTATCTTTTTTTGCTTTTACATCTATTTTTGTTACCCTCTGTTATATATTATATTTGATGAGTGAGCTACTGTACCCAAATAATCTCCCTTGTGGATCAGTAAAGTTTGTCTAAGTATCTGCAGTGACTATGGTGGCATAATTGATCCATATTTGAATCATTTGATTTAATACAGTGTTTTGGTGTATAAATCTCACTTATTGTCTCTACTGAACAAAAAGCACTATATATATTTATAAATTCAAAATGGTTACTTCTGTATGTTGATGATTCTTCACGCATCTTAAGTTGATGATAATGTTGTGAGTATAAAGTATTTGTTTTACCATTTTTTTACTCAGCTAGTTTTTATACTATGGGGGTGAAAATTAGACATTGGTGGGCCACCACAGACTCCTCTATTAGTAGTAAACACTATATCTGTGCAAAATGTCTTGCCTCAGTACAGATTGTATAGGATGCATTTGAGTTGCTACACGTTTTTTACACCATATGTGGCAACAAATATGGCAGAAGATCTTACAGAGGAAACACTTTGTGGGAATGGGCCATTTTATCACCAACTGAAACACCAGAGCAAAGTACGAGCAAGGCTTTTCCTGTTGTGCTCATTTGGTTCCCCCTCCACACTGCTGTCATGCTGCAGGACACAGAGGAGGGATACTTTTGACTCTCCTTCTCCTTAAATTGCCCTGACACTGACCTGCTGTTAAACTGTACTGAGACTTTGACAGGGACACAAATCCCACTGAGACACACAGTGGAAATGTTGGGGCAATATCAACTGCAACTGTTTGCTGCAGCAAAACTTGAATTTTCCTCGGGATCAATAAAGTATCTGTCTGTCTGTCTAAGATAAGATAAGACTTTATTGATCTCACGCAGGAGAAATTTGCTTGTCACAGTAGCTCCGAGTAGGGACAGTTTGAACAAGAAAGAAAAGTGCATGCAGCAAGAATGGCATAAAGATAAGTAATAATAATAATAAAATAAGTAATAATCGAATAGGTAATAATAATAATAAAACGGTGACAGGGAGAGTATTGAAAAAATAATATTGCACGTTGGAAAAACGATAATGCACGATAGGACCATACAGTGGAGTTATACAAGTAATAATAATAATAAGAAACTGTAACTAGGAGAGTATTGAAAGACAATATTGCACGTTTGGACTATACAGTGGAGTTGTACAGTCTGATGGCGGTGGGGATAAAGGATCTGCGGTAGCGCTCCTTCTTGCACTGGGGGTGCCTCAGGCGGCTGCTGAAGGAGCTGCTCAGCTCCTCTACAGTCCGGTGCAGAGGGTGAGAGGTGTCGTCCTCCTCTACAGAGTCCAGAGGACAGCCCAGGACAGAGCTGGCCCTCCTGACCAGCTTGTTGAGTCTCTTCCTGTCCCGCTCTGTGCTGCTCGGGGCCCAGCAGACGACAGCGTAGAGGAGAGCAGAGGCCACCACAGAGTCAGAAAAAGTCTTGAGCAGAGGCCTGCTCACTCCAAAGGACCTCAGTCTCCTCAGGAGGTGGAGGCAACTTTGGCCCTTCTTGTACAGGGCGTCGGTGTTGTGGGACCAGTCCAGTTTATTGTTGAGGTGAACACCCAGGTACTTGAAACTGTCCACAGTCTCTATGTCCTGCCCCTGGATGTTCACCGGTGAGTGAGGTAGTGGTCTCCTCCTGAAGTCCATTACCAGCTCCTTTGTCTTACTGGTGTTAAGGCTCAGGTGGTGGCGCCCCCACCAGTCCACAAAGTCACTGATGACCGAGCGGTACTCCAGCTCGTTCCCCTCAGACACACAGCCCATAATGGCCGAGTCGTTGGAGAACTTCTGGAGATGGCAGCTGTCTGTGTCTACTGTGGTCAAAATAAGCCCACTGAGTACTGTCTGCAATTAGCTTTACTGTCACATGAAAACTCTGCTCTGTTGTGAAAAGCCCTTATAAAGTCATCATGGTGAATAATTAGGTAAGTGAGGAATAACTTTGAACCACTGCAAACCATTTCAAATGAAAATCAATTTTTTCCACTGACTGATCCATTAAAAATATTCAATTCGATTTTGATTTTCTTAATAAAGGTACACTATGTAACTTTTCTAGTGGAGGGTGCCTCAAATGCTTGTTTTAATGGTGATTCCAAAGTACTCTCTTACTCTCACTATAATTGTTTATATTTAGTTGTTCAATGAAAGATTTTGTTCTGTGTTTTGCAGATGAAGGCTCGAGCGGAGGAAGCTGAGGCCGAAGTCCTACGGCTAAAACGAGCAGTAAACATTCATTTATCTATTCATTCATTTATTTTATACTGATATTTCTGAATTTGTAAAATGTAGATTTGCTCAAATTAGCATTATTTTGCTTTAAAATCTTTCTTTTTATTTTACTCGCCTCAAGATTAAAAAACTGAAGAAAGAGGTAAGAAGCAGTGGAGCTAGTTGAAGTTTTTAACTGTAGTAGTAATATTGTATTGACCCAGTAATGAGTTAGACCTGCAGTGATCCTGTGCCCTGTCATTCTGTACAGTCTGTTTTACTGTAACACATAGCCAGTAAGTGTTATGAAGAAATTGTTGTTGGAAAAGTAGGGATGCACGATATATCTGCATTAACATTAGTATCAGCCGTTATTGCCAAAATTTTAACACATCGGTATCGGCCCGATGGGTAAAACTGGGCCGATATTAACAACCGATATTTGTCAGTAGTAATCCCTCGTTTATCGCGGGGTTAGGTTCTAAAAATTACCTGCAAAGGTAGGACAATTTTATATTTTACAATTATTCTACATGTATTAAGGCTGTAAACGCCTCACCACACACATTTTACAGTTTTCTTAGACTGGAATTAACGTTTTCTCACATTTCTCTCTCGTTTAAACACTCAAACTTTCGAGATTTTTAACAAAATGTATTAATAGTGAAGTGTGTGTGTGTGTGTGTGGGGGGGGCGCAACAACCTCCCGGAGAAGTGCGTGCTCGGACATGTGCACCCGCTCATTGTGGTCAAATCCGTGATAGCGCAGCATGACCAGCGCGAGACCGTGCGTCCCACCCGGGGCTGCAGGCACGAGACTGAACCGCGCCTCCCCCTTGGGACCTGTCCACGCAGCCCGAGGGGAGGCACGAAGTCCGAGCCACGAAGCGAACACGCACATCAAGCCTCGACATGAACGAACGCAAGAGCCGCACGAAACCAGGCAAAGAGCTGCACCCGGTGGTTTAATCCTGGTTTAAACCTAGTCTAGTCCTGGTTTAGACTAGGTCTAGACCTGGTCCAGTCCTGGTTTAGTCCAGGTTTAGTCCTGGTCCAGTCAAGGTTTAGACCTGGTTTAGACCTGTTCTAGACCTGGTTTAATCCTGGTCTAGACCTGGGTTAGTCCGCGTTTAGTCCTGGTCTAGTCCCGGTCTAGTCCTGGTCTGGTACTGGTCTAGTTCCAGTCTGGTCCCGGTCCCCCCCGTGTCCCCCATCTAGAACATCAATCGGCAAAGGTCTACAGCCCCTTAGCCAATCAGGATGCAGAACACAATGTTACACTATTAAAAAAAAGTTACACTATAAAAAAAAAAAGAAATAAATAAATAAAATAAATAAATACATAATAATAAAAATAATAATTAAAAAAATAATAAAAATAATAATAAAAAATTGGTATCGGTTATCGGCCATAACAGCAACATTAATATCGGATATCGGTATCGGCTACAATGTTCACATCGGTGCATCCCTAAAAAGTTGTTCTATCAGACTCAGTGTTGTGATTCCACTAACCCTTTTAAACCTTTTTGAACCGTTTTAAAAATAACCACACTCATTTGGTTTCTTTTGTTTTATCAGAATGAGCAGCTGGTCCAGGAAGTGGACTATTACAGAGCTGAACTCGAGGCCAAAGAGCCCGTGTCCGGTCGAGATGAGAGTGCAGAGATCCAGAAGAAACTGAACCAAGCCAACAGGCAGCTGTACCAGTGTCTGGAGCACTTGCAGGTAAACACGCAACCAGCCACTGAAGACATTGTTTTTGTTTCATGTGAATGGGCCTAGTCTGTGCAGAGGTGACCCCACTCATAGTAAGAATGCATGTTCTTTGATGTAGTTTTGAGCAATCAAAACTCCTGTTAATGAATGAATGTAAGCCAAATGTTAAATACCATACTGTGGAACAAGCAACAAGCTATAAGCAATAATATCTTCATGGAGACCAGCAAGTGGTGGATTTCCTGGCCCATGCCAGAATGATACTTGTATCACTCTGAATTGAGTTCTGCACATAATCAATCTGGGATGACTCTGAAGCTGAAAGCGGAAGTTCAAACAAATAATCCAAGTGGATTGGTCGAAGAGTAACAGTGGAACAAGACCAGAATTTAAACCTGAGTTAAATCTAATTGAGAGAAAAGCACAAACCTCTTTCTTATTGCACCAGCAGAAGCATGCCGATGGATTCTCGGGAGTTTGTGTACTATATCAATCAATCAAACATTATTTATAAAGCGCTTTTCATACAAAATGTAACACAAAGCGCCTTACAGTGATTAAAGATTGGAAGATTGACATTTTATTGATCCCACACAGGAGAAATTGTTCTCTGCATTTGACCCAGAGACCATCTCCATGATTTTGTTGTTTAGGCTTGGTCAGGACCTCAGCTGGAGGATTTTACCTATGGTGCATGTTTTGGGTTGATGGAGGAAACCGGAGTGCCCAGAGTAAACCCACCCAGACATGGGGAGAACAGGCAAACTCCAAACAGAAAGGCCCGGGCGACCCGAAACTTCTTGCTGTGAAGCATGAGTCCTAGGAACAACAGGAACCAACAGGAAAAACAAACAAACAAATGAAAGAACAAATGAAAGAACAAACAAACAGACAAACAAATTAAATCAAAAGCCAAGCTAAACAAGTGAGTCGCAGAGTCGTTCTCTGCAGCCCTGAGCTCCTCCGGCAGGCAGTTCCATAGACGAGGGCCGTAGTACTGAAAAGACGCCTCTCCGTGAGTGTGTGTCCGGACTTTGGGAATGACCAGGAGCTGCCGGAGGAGCACAGGGTCCGTGAAGGTTCGTAAGGAAAAAGCAGTTCTGAAAGATAAGAAGGCCCAAGACCATTAAGACATTTAAAAAACAGTAAAAGAACTTTAAAATCTATCCTGAAACTCACAGGGAGCCAATGCAGAGATTTTAAGACCGGTGTAATGTGGTCCTGCCCTCTGGTCCTAGTCAGGACACGTGCTGCTGAATTTTGTAATAATTGCAAACCTGAAATACTCTTTTTGGGAAGACCAGAGAGCAGGGCATTACAGTAGTCTATTCGACTGGTGATAAATGCATGCATCAATGTCTCCGTGTTGGCCCGCGAGAGAATGGGGCGGACTCTGGCTATGTTTTTTAGGTGACAGAAACCTATTTTTGTGATGTTCTTAATGTGTGGGATAAAAGTCAGCTCAGAGTCAAAAATGACGCCCAGGTTTTTCACTTGAGATGGGTTAAAAGACTGTGCTTGTAGTTTGGATAAAAGTTTATCTCTCTGGGCCTCAGGACTAGGGATGTCAACAATTAATCGACTTACGATTAATTGTCGATCAAGACGTTGGTAGAACAAAATGCATTAATTGCAATTAATCGCTAATCGCGGACACGTGCACCCGCGTGGTCACGAAACAAGGCAACCGCGCACCGGGCTGAGCCAAGCTCGACTCACAGCCGGCCGCAGGCGCCAACGGACCTGCTCAGCAGCCCCGGTGTACGCGCGAGGCCCGCGCGTACACCGGGGCTGCTGAGCACGAGATCGAACCGCGGCGCCCGGAATGCGTAGTCTCAGCCCTAGCCACAAACCAGCCGCACGAAACCAGCAGCGGCACGTGGTGGTTTAATCCTGGTCTAGACCTGGTTTAGTCCAGGCCCAGTCCAGATTTAGACCTGGTTTAGTTCTGGACTAGACCTGGTTTAGTCCACGTTTAGTCCTGGTCTAGTCTCGTAGCCAATCAGGATGCAGAACACAATGTTACGCTATAAAAAAATGTTACACTATAAAAAAAAAAAAATTGGAAAAAAAAATAATCCGCGATAGAGCGAGGGATTAATGTATTTTGTTATTCAGCATCAATACATTTGTCTGCTTTTTACTAAGGAATAATTAATTGAGAAATATAAAATATAATAATACTATGATATATTTTTGACTCAGTGTTATGTTACTATAGCTTATATTCTTAAAGACCCTATTGAAACACTAAAATTCAGGTGAAAAACGCTGCTTATCAATTAATCGTTAGTCGATCAATAAAGGCAACCAACTATAGATTAATGAATTAATCGATAATTTGCATCCCTACTCGGGACCGATGACTAAGACCTGCTTTGTCCTGTTAAGCTGGAGAAAGTTTTCTGTCATCCAGGATTTGATATCTTGAATGCAATTAAAAAGAGCATTCATTGGCCTGGTGTCATCAGGAAACATGGAGATGTAAAGCTGCGTATCATCTGCATATTCAGTTATTGTGAGAATTCATCTTGCTGCACAAGGTTAGGTGATGGACACGCTACTAAAAAACGTTACCATACATAATGCGCCTTTAAACCATTTTATAGGTCATTACTACACAGCCTATTGGCCCCGAGCAAGCTTTCAAACTGTATTTTGAAAGCTATGCGAAAAAGGAATGGAAAATTTACTTCCGGAACCAAGTGACAGGTGGGCTCCAGTATGTTTTTTTTAATGATTTTTGGTCTTCATTTCCATTGGATTTATAGCTCATTTGTGTATTTATTTTTCCCACTGCTGAGTCTGAAACACTAACCTGCTCCTCTGTCTGAATTAGTGTGGCTGGACCCTCTGCACAGACTGTTCTGGCCTCCTCTGCCTCATCACTCTCTTTAACAGCACACACCACTTTGTACTAATGTTCTCTGTACAGGTGATTTGTGCTCACGGCACGGCACAGTAGCTGAGTGGCTAGCGCTCTTGCTTCACAGCAAGAAGGTTCCGGGTTCGATCCCCGGGTCGCCCAGGCCTTTCTGTGTGTGTTCTGTGTGGAGTTTGCATGCATGGTCTGGGTTCGATCCCCGGGTCGCCCGAGCCTTTCTGTGCGGAGTTTGCCTGTTCTCCCCGTGTCTGGGTGGGTTTCCTCCGGGCACTCCGGTTTCCCCCATCAACCCAAAACATGCACCATAGGTCCCTCCGGCTTAGGTCCTGACCAAACCGAAGCAAGAAGATCATGGAGATGGTCCCCGGGCGCCCTAATGTGTGTGCTGCCCACTGCTCCTAATATATGTATATATATATATATATAGGATGGGTTAAAATGCAGAGAAGAATTTCTCCAGTGTGAGATCAATAAAGTCACTTCTTCTTCTTCTTCTCCCTCGGAAAACTGTTTCAGAGCTGAATAGAGACATTAGTTTTTACAGTGAGTTAAAGTACACTCACTGTTGGAGCTGCTGTTTGGAGCTGGATACAAATGTTGATGTAACAAAACAAGATTTTAACTACTACATTTTAATAACTTATTTTCATTTTTAAAAGGTTTGTCCTGGTGTAGTCCTATTTCAGTCATGGTTTAGTTCTAATTCTGCTTAAATTTCGGTTTCGTTCGGATATTTTGGTTGTGGTTCAGTCCGGGAATTTTTAGGGTTAGGGTTAGAATTAATGTTTTTTTACAATCTGAGCCTTATTTTTGTAATAAAGCAAGTTGTTTTTCTCACCCATAGCACTTTGGTGTTATATGGAGTACTTCCAGAGATGTAGATAGATTAGCGATATCCATAGCGCGAGTTCTCGGGGCATATAATATATTCATGTAATATATGCCCCGAGCGGTCTCCAAATAACACAAACTTTAGCACTTTTCAAATCATAGAAGCTCAATGTCTTAGTCTACACTTTCGTTTGGGTCAAAAGTGGCCTGTAATCTGAAATGTATCCATAATTTACAGCTTTGCGTTTCATGTTTGGGTCCTGGGAGCTGAGAGTGAAATAAGCTGTGACTCCGCACATGCGCACTGGCCTCCTCATCTACTCGAAACTATGAATAAATCTCGGATTACAGGCCACTTTTGACTCAAACGAAAGCGTAGACTAAGACATTGAGCTTCTATGATTTGAAAAGTGCTAAAGTTTGTGTTATTTGGAGACTGCAAACATGTGCCCTGAGAACTCGCATTACGGAGATCACAAATCTAAAACATCTCTGGAAGTGCTCCATATGACACCAAAGTGCTATGGGTGAGTAAAACAACTTGTTTTATTACCGAAATAAGGCTCAGATTGTAAAAAAAACGTTAATTCTCCTTTAACAGTGATGCGAAACTGAGGGTGGACCACCCATGCTTACTTTAGGTTTACAAGAAACAAAACTAAAGCGTGCAGCCTTGAAATTTGATGTATTTGATGTTCTTGCAGTCATTTCAACAGAACAATTATGCTTTTGTGACTGAATGTCATGGTGAAATATTTAGTGACTTATTTAAGTTAAAATACATTGTAATGGCAATGTAACCTTAGTTCATCTCTGCTGACAACGAAGACAATGAAGTTTATGCCATTTTTGTTTCATGTAGATAGGCCCAGTAATTACAGAGATATTAACAATAAACCAGGCCAAACAATTGCATTTTACAAGTCAAATTTTTTATTCTGACCTGCCTTCCAGTTTAAAAAAGTAATGTACTCAAAAAAAAAAAAAAAAAAAAGGTTTTAATATGGTTTTAATTTGTCAAGTTTAATGTCTCTTTTGTGTTTGCAGAGAGTGGAGGATGAAAACGCTGATCTGAAGTCGCAGAACGAGCAGTTTCTGACGAGTCTTGAGGAGTCTGTGCAGGAGATGGATAAAATGACTGAAGAGTACAACAGGATGAAGATTGCGGTTCAACAGAGCGACTCCGTCACGGATCAGCTCCGGAAGGAGAGAGACCACGCCAAGATACAGGTGAAAGAGAGACAGCAGGAGAAGGAGAGCGGAGGGAAAGGAAAGATAGAGAAGGAAAGAGTTGGAGGGAGAAGAGAGAAGGAAACAGTGGGAGAGGGGAACATGCCAAGATACAGATGAGAGATTAGAGAATAAAGAAGAAAGAGGAGAGGCTAGAGAGATTTACGGAGGGTGTGGTAACCTAGCTGTATTTCAGAGAGTTGTACAAGACCATAAACCGCAGTGAAGTCTGAGCTGTAAATAAAGACCAAAGTGAGGAGTTCAATCTCCATTTAACGCAAAGGAGAAAGAGAAACATTTAAACTGAAGGATTTATGCAGACCACCACAGAACAGTGTCAAAATAAAGGGACACTGTGTATCTATTCTAGTGGGAGTGTCCGCCACCTGCTCCATGGAGATGTTATACGAGTCCCTGGATTGTTCCACCTTATGGCAGTAAACCTATCTGTCTTCAGTGAGACAAGAAGGTGATACCACTGGTCAGGTTGCAGGTCAGATCTGAAGAGGATAGTCACAGAGGATATTTATTTGTTTTTTATTATTATTATGTAAAAGAAATGACATTGTGTTTATTTAATACACTGATACACAATACAATACAATACACAATAAAACACATTTTTAGTGTTGATACTCTGCAGTGACATCATGCTGGTGGTGTTCTACACTGCCTGACAAAAGTATTAGGACGATTGTGTATTTCTGAACTTTCATAATGATAAAAATACGTATTGGTAATGACAACAAATCAATTTATTGATATATTAAAGAAAATTCCATCATTTATTTATTTATTTATTTATTTATTTGACAGGGACAGTACATTAAACATTGCCACCAACAGGTCACCGATGTCTATGCACATAAGGCTTATAGCCATTAGCTAATTTGCAGCCTCCGTCCCTGTTGGGCTTTTAATGTGTAGGGGGAGAACAGTTAATAAAAAGCAGTTAATAGAAAAGGGGGTTAATAAAAAACAGTTAATAAAAAATGTGTAAAGGCATATTATTGCAAAAATGTAACAATATCAAGTTAAATAGCTTTTTCATCAAAATAACCACCTTTGGCCTTATTCACAACTTTACAAATTCAAAGCATTCTGTCCAACAATTTTTCAAGATATCCATCCTCTATAGTTTTCCACTCATCCTGAAGACATTTCCACAGGTGTTTAATGTTAGTCGGATTCCTGGAGCGCACTTTAAAGGTCCCATGACATGGTACTTCTTGATGCTTTTATATGGTGCCTTAATGGTTCCCTAATACTGTAAATGAATCCTTCTTCAAAATCAACATTCAGTGTATGAGAAAGACACATTTACACAGTCAGAGTCATAATCTGTCTGTCTGAACGGCTCATTCTGGGCCTTGTTTCTTGAATGCAAATGAGAAGGACAGAGATTGGGGCAGAGGAGCGGGTGGGGCTCCCCCCTCCCGCTCTTAAGCACTGAAGGCAGAAATGAGAGGCATTTCAATGAAAAAAACACATTTTCACAGAAAATAAAATTAAACCACTGCTGTTTCAGAGGTCCAGAGGGTCAGGTAAAGGATTTCCAAGCCTAGAAACACTCGCATTTGCCTCCAGGCAAATAAAAAACCGCATTTCGCATTGCGTAGCTCCTTCGCGGTCCAAACTCTCTGGGCGTGATTTACAGAGACGCTGAGTAGAGACACAGACGGGGAGTGGAGCTGCACTTTTCGAGCTGACGTTAATAAGGTGCCTTGTTCAGAATCGCCCGTTTCAGCTGTGTTTTTTTCAAACGCAGAAAAGGATCGCAAATGCTCAGTTTAGACATTTCGCAACTTTTAGCCATGGGGGGGGGGTCCTAAACAGGGTAGGGAAGCTCACATTAACGTTCAAAAACCTCAGAAAGTGAAAATTTCTTGCCATGGGACCTTTAATATCCAAATAATCCCACACTTTTTTGATGGGTGACAGGTCAGGAGACTGGGGCAGCCATGTCATAACCTGCAGTTGATGACCCGGTTCACACGTCTCCAAATGACCCTTACACAGTTTGGATGAGTGCTTTGGGTCATTATCTTGTTGGAACCAGAAGTTTCGTCCAGAGTTCAGAAATACACAGTCGTCCTAATACTTTTGTCAGGCAGTGTACATGTATCTCTAATGTTGGAATGTTTAGGAGTTACCATGAAGACACGATGCACACATTAGCAAACACTGTCAAAAAGTTTTAAGTTTGAAAACTCAATTAAAAAAACACAAAATGGATGTGGACAACACATTTTCAGAACTCTGTGACCCATACAAGCACTGATGGTCCTGTGAGTAACTGAAAAACTGTTGCTCTAGCTTGCTTGTGATAGCTATCTACCGGTAAGTCAGTTCTTTCTGGGCAGATTGTGTTAAAATTAATCTCAGATTAAATTCTAATAAAGCCTCTGGCAGAGCATTGCCTACAGTTAGCATCACATCCCTAGGGAATGTTGACGACGTCAGCTGCAAAGTATCAATGACAATGACAAAAACTATGAAAATGTCTCGTCTCTGTTTAGTTTAAATGTTTCTCCTGATGAGATGCCCCAGCTGCATAACCTTAACCTATGTAACTGTACTTGTTCTGTTCAGGTGCGAGAGCTGACAGAGAAGATCCAGAACATGATGGAAGAGGAGGACCCTATCATGGCCGCCGTCAATGCCAAAGTCCAGGAGTGGAAGGTGGGTCTTTGTTCAAAACTGAGGATAGGAGAGGAGCCAGTCATCTATAATAAATTAATAGTGCACCGTGTAACTTTTTGGTTGGGGGTCTGTCAACTTCTTGTTTCTATGGATATGTCATGTCATTCCACAGTGTGTCATTAAACAGCTTTACCTTACATTTATTCAATTACAGGTGGCTTTATAGCTCAGAAACACAGGCCTTCTGATTGTGAGTGGGTTTACCTCCTCAGATCTGGCCCATGATCTGATTTGGTCTCCATGAAGATAGACAGGTTTAATGCCATACTGTGAAACATTCCAGACAAAGCAATAACATCTCCATGGAGACATTTGACGATCACCAGAAAATTTTGCACAATGCAACTTTAAGTAATCGTCTTGTCACATTTGCCTCAATTATTTAGGTATTTATTGTTTTTCCCTTTAGATTGTGTTGTCGACAAAGGACGATGAGATCCTGGTGTATCAGCAGATGATCCGAGAGCTGAGAGAGAAACTGAAGTCTGCTCAGATGGACCTGGACAAGAGCAACATCCTGGCTCTGCAGCAGGTAAACACATGAGGATATATTGTCGACAGTGATTCTTCAAGTGCTTGTGACAGATTTTTATGATTTTCCAATTTTGACTTAATTTGGTGGAGTTATAACTATTCTAAACATAAATGATTTTTAAAATTAATTCATTCATAGCATTTATATAACGCCTTTCATGACACCCAAAGCGCTTTACAGTTCATTGTTCATTCACTCCACACTTGGTGGTGGTAAGATACTTTTGTAGCCACAGCTGCCCTGGGGCAGACTGACGGAAAGCGAGGCTGCCAATCTGCGCCATCAGCCCCTCCGACCACCTCCAACACTCACACTCCACTTTCATACTAGACAATGTGGGTGAAGTGTCTTGCCTAAGGACACAACGACAACTACGTTTTTGCGACTGGCGCCCCCTTGTGGCACCTGGAATTCCCAGTGGTCTCCCATCCAAGTACTAACCAGGCCCTGCCTTGCTTAGTTTCTGACATCTGACGAGAGCAGGCTTTGACAAGCAGGTATGGCCACATACTTTTTGCACCAATCAAGAAGCAATTTGCAAAGAAAATAAAATGTTGAAAATTATAATAAGTAGAGTTCAAACACACCGATGACATCACACTAGGGAGAAGTCTATCCCAAATTTTGGCACATTTTACATGTAAGATTTTTTTTTTTTCCCTAACACTAGAAACAGGATTTCAACTAAATAAAGTTGTTTTCTTATATTTATATTTGTCACATAATAATTCCTGTGTACATTAGTAGAGGTTTTTTATGTAACAGTTATGGAATTCCCTACTCTGATGTCACTATTTCCAACCAGGAAGTACCATTTTAAACCTAAAAAATGGCCAAACTGGGAAAGTAAGTGTGAATGTTTTGCAGCAGTTTTAAATATAATGATCTTAACTGTGTTTTAGTAAAATGGGTAGCCTAACCAGTCACAGGCACTTTAACCAAAGGACCATTTCGGTCCAAAGTAATCGAGTGTGCACAGTCAGAAGGGTATAATACTTTTAATAGCAAAACCCTTTTCCACTCATCCATGCATTACATGTTTATTAAATGTATTTCCTTTTTCTAATTGTATGACTTCACCACTCTGTGCTAATTCTGATTGGGCTGTTTGCTGTTCCTGTGTTTCTCACAAGCTTATACTGACACTATGGTGGCCCAAATGGTCCATATTCATATTTGAATAATTTTATTCAATACAATATATGGGGAATAAATGTGACTTTTTGGCTCTGCTGATATATAGATAAAATATAGTTACTTAAAGTATAATCAATTTGACCAGTTTTTGTTAAGATGAATCTTAGACAAGTTGATCCAACATATTGGACCAAAAATATCAGCAGAGCTTATCAGCCATTGGTTTCTTTGGATTTTAAAGAATCACCATCAGACATTAAAAATCCATATTGGTTATTCCCTAAATATAATTACCAGTTTATGTCCCAATTAGGGATGTCAAAATATCAAATTCTGTTTATAATTTTTCTGGAAAAACACAATGATTTTCCTATTATTCATGATTCACTGATCCCATGACCAAACAACAGGGAAATTCACTTTCATTCATATTGCTAAATCACCATTCTTGTCTCTGTCCATTTTCATCAAATCTAACATGAATTATCAATCTTAAAGTAGCATTACTTAATAGATGGCACAGCGCCATACATTTAGTTTGAATTTTCAGACCATATATTGATTTAAAATGCTTCTAAAATGATATTATTATCGGTATATTATTTGTGACCTGAATAATTTAAGATTTTTAAAGATTTTTAGACTTTATTGATCTCACACACAGGAGAAATTCACTTCTGCATTTCCATCAGGATGCAGAGGGCAGCCCATCTTTCAGGTGCCCGGGGGGGGGCAATACTGGGAAGGGTCTTGCCCAACGACCCACACTGGCTTGCTCATTCGAACCCAGGTGTCCTGGGGGAAAGTCAAGTGACTTACCAGTTGAGCTAACCAGCTAATTACACTTTGAGTTGATGTGATATATTGGAGCCGACCGATATGGGTTTTTTCATTTGACGATGCGGATAATGATTGAAGAGAATCCAGAGTGACCGATGGCCACAAACCTCTGCCAATAGGGCTGATTTTTATTATTTTCCTTAAATTGTGCCATTTCAGTTTTCTACAACCCACAGCCCCCTTTTTTACCATAAACTTTTAAGAGAGCCATGATGTCACCTTTTGTATAGTTATCTCTTTGCATTTAAGTGTTAAGTGTGTGTGTTTTTTTCCTGGCAGCACGGTGGCTGAGTGGCTAGCACTCATGCTTCACAGCAAGAAGGTTCCGGTTGCCCGGGCCTTTCTGTGTGGAGACTGCATGTTCTCCCCGTGTCTGGGTGGGTTTCCTCCGGGCACTCCAGTTTCCCCCATCAACCTAAACATGCGCCATAGGTAAAATCCTCCAGCTTAGGGCCTGACCAAAGCCTAAAAAACAAAACAAAATCATGGGGATGGTCCCCGGGTCAAATATAGAAACAACTTCTCCTGTGCGAGATCAATAAAAGTCAATCTTCTAATCCTTGACCACTGTAAGGCGCTTTGTGTTACAATTTTGTATGAAAAGCGCCTTATAAATATTGTTTGTTTGTTTGTTGTTAAAATAAAGCTTTGTGTATTTTTTAGGCAGCAGGTTGGCCAAAAACAAATATCTGCCTGTGCTGGAGATTTAAGGCCATTACGCTAAAAACCGATATCTCAGCCAACTGATATTTCTCTTGAAAAATGTATCTTAGTCAAAATGAAAGTCCTTTCACATTAGGATACATAAGAGCGTCTTGGTTGACCATCTCTTTCTTATACAAGAGTGTTGTCTCCTGTAAATTCTTCAAACCTCTCTTCTTAATTAACAGTTAACATTACCCATAATACAGTGTCCTACCCATCATAACACAGTAGAAGTTATACCCCAAACACCTTTCAAACCTGCGCTATCCATATTTTGCTCTGTATTTATGGTCTTTTTTTCTCGTGAAGATGTTTTGTTTTAACTTATGTCCTCCTCTGTGTTTCATTGTATTTTATATAACTGTCTTCCTGCTTCCTTCCTGCTACTTCCATCGCTGCTCTGGACAGGTCATTTATGATCTATGCGCCGTAAGTTTAACCATGTCTTCTCCTGCGTCCTTGCCAATCCTGTCTGCCTGTTATTCCCAGTCTCGTCATATGCACAGTGGTGGGAAGAGGAGAGAAAGTGTTGTCATGATACTAAAAGATCAAACTCAATTTCAATAAAAGGCAGCTTGATACCAATTTCTATACATTCTATCAAAAACAGCAATTTTAGATCATTTTCCACACAAAATATTACAATGTCCCAATATAGTTGAACAAGCTAAGACCAACTATTCAGTAAAGGTGATTTTTTTTTTGTCATTTTCTTCCAGTATCAACACAAATATCTGTATCTATTCTGATACTAGTTTTAATATTGATTAGTATCTGGGTATCAGTTTTGACAACCCTATTTGGCACATGCCTAAGAGCCTGAAGTTTAAAGGAAAAGTAATGTTTTTTTACAATCTGAGCCTTCTTTCGGCAATAAAACAAGTAGTTTTACTCACCCATAGCAGTTTGGTGTCAACTGGAGCAGTATCGCAGAAGTTATGTTGGAGCCGTTCTGTTCTACTAATGATCCCGTATCCGTTAGCGTGAGTGCTCGGGGCACTGCTTTGCGCTCTCCAAATAACACAAACTTTAGCACTTTTCAAATCACAGAAGATCGCTGTGCCAGGGTAGACTTTTAGTGGATTCTAAAACGGCCTGAAACCCGATATCGCAACAGAAAAGTAAAGTTCAGAGCAGTGTTAGCTTCTTTCGGACTAGCGGTGTTTACAAAACAGCTGAGTTCACGCATGCGCACTGTCCTCTCTGATGACGTCATCAAATGAAACTATAGCTGCATATCGGGTTTCAGGCCGTTTTGGAATCCACTAAAAGTCTACGCTGACACAGCGATCTTCTGTGATTTGAAAAGTGCTAAAGTTTGTGTTATTTGGACACCGCAAAGTAATGCCCCGAGCATATGATACGAGCACCATGTTAAAGGGATATGCCACCCCCAGGTCAAATTTGGGCATCTCCCCACAGTTCAGAGACTAAAATAAGTGGTGGAAAGCGTTTTCCTGCTCACCCAGCCATTGTCCGAGTCTGTCGCCACTGACCGCCGCGGTATCTGCAGCTCCTCCGCCTTAGACTGGAGTCTAACGTCGCCAGAGAAAGATTTCAGCCAAAAGGAATTAATTTGCTCGATGCGTTTCCCAATTACTTTCTGTGTAGTGCGCATTCATATCGAGTGCAAATAAATGTGCAAATCAACACGGAGAGCTTGACTTGCACGCTGGCAGGGGAATCCCAGTTACGCACCGGGAAGGGAGTTCCCCTGTTGCACAACGTGGTGCGTGATTCGGCTGTATTCTTCCGCACTGGAAAATAGTTCCCACCCAAAATGACCAAGGCAAGCTCTCCGTGTTGATTTGCACATTTATTTGCACTCGATATGAATGCGCACTACACAGAAAGTAATTGGGAAACGCATCGAGCAAATTAATTCCTTTTGGCCGAAATCTTTCTCTGGCGACGTTAGACTCCAGTCTAACGCGGAGGAGCTGCAGATACCGCGGCGGTCAGTGGCGACAGACTCGGACAATGGCTGGGTGCATTGGGCAAGTGAGTAATTGATGAGGTCAATGACGAGTGCAACGCGTCATTGAAAAGGGGAGGAATATGGCATGTTAGTGCCCCCCCCCACCGATCATTTCGATCATATTTATATTTATCTATTGTTTTTATGAGTTCTTTTTGAATGTAATTCTGCTGACTTTTTAGAGTTAAAGTTTTACATTGTTATGTGTTGCACTTGTTGTAACTGTCTTGTTTATAAAATGTACAAATAAATTAGCAATAAACTTGGATTTTGAAGCTGAAGCAACAATTGTTATGCTGAATTCACATGTAAATTTGTGTTTTGTAGACAGTGAAGGACAGAGACTCTCAGATCCAGGTCTTGACTGAGCAGCTGCAGCTTTACACTGGAGAGATGGAGAAACACACACAGCTCATCAGTGAGCTCAAGACCTCCACCAGGACAGACAAAGGTCAAATCAATACAAATTATATTATCATCATGTAGTTTTCAGGATTTTTATGATGGAGGACACATCCAAGTTTGTCTCATTTTCAGTATATGGAGAGACTATGCCTCATGTGAAATCTCAGAACCTCCAGAATTCTCTCACTGAGCTACAGAGGCCGCACTACTACTAATTCATAACTGGCTGGTACTGGGGTTTCATAGTGACCATTCAGATGAGAGAGGCATTTTAGTTTTAAACCAACTGGATTTCAGCACTGAAACTGGCAACCCAAATGAGAGACTCATTCAGCTTTCTGATTGGATAATCATCTTGAATCAAACACCAATTTTGTGAATAAATCAGCATTAGAATGCTTATGATTAAAAGCTATTTTTTATTTGAACAAGGCCATGGGAGTGAGTCATGAGGTATGTCTTGTTAAATAGTAATTGGTCAAGAAAAATAAATTTGATTTTTTTTTTTTTGCCATGTCATGTCACCCAGCTGTTGCCAGAGGATTTTCATTTGTGCATGTGCAAATAAACCTATTTAGTTGGACCTTTTAGATCAGTTTATGTTAAGGTTTCTTGTAGGCTACCTCCTTGTTCTGTCCTGGTTCATTTTTTTTCTTGTTCTTCCAGGTTTCCCATCAAGGCAACAGAGGAAAATTGATGAGTTAAAATCTAAACTGGAGGAGGCAGAGACCAGAGCGACAGGGGCTGAACAAGCTCTGAAAGTATCTGAGAGTCACGCAGAGGAGAGGGATAAAGAGCTGATCGACGCCAACAAACGACTCAAGCAATACGAGGCTGTATGCTCACTGTTTCAGTTCATTTTTCATTCATTTTTTTTCTTTCATTTAAGGTAGATATAAAATAATAATGTTGCACAGGAGCAGCAAGAAGTGTAAACTTGTAATATCGGAACACCACGTGTCATGGCTCTTTAAACAGGCTTTAAAACAACTCTTGCAATGTTTTAAATCGGGCTCTTGCTGATTCCTCCTAAAAGAAGGGACATAGTGCAAGAGTGCTGCGGCTCTCCTCAAAGTTTACAACACTCTTTCTGTCAGTCACAGAGCAGAGATCTGCCGGTACTCACCCCAAATTAAACAAGTTATATATTTTGTTCTGAAACTTCAGCCCTAGTTTTTGAAGAATATGTTTATTTCATCATACCCAAACAAATTACTTTCAGTTGAATTTCCTGGGATAAAACCTGATTTGTTTCCTAACATGAGAAAGCAGTCACTATTATGTGGTGGCAGAGTTCAATAGTTCAAAAAATAGTTCAATAGTTCAAAAAATAAAATGATAAATTCCCATCCCTGTGACTAATCTACTGTATATCTGGACATACAAAAAAAAAAAAAAAACCTCCAAAAAGCACAAATGTGTTGTTGTATTTTGGTGACTGTTTTTCTGTCTGTTGCTTCTGACAGGGCACTTATGGGCTGGAGGCAGCCATCGCAGAGATCAAAGAATGTAAAAATCTAATTAGGACGAAAGATTTGGAGGCCGAAGCTATGACCAAAGAAATCAACCAACTGGACATGAGAATGAATGACCTCCTGGACGAAAATGAGGATTTCCGTGAAAAACTGGGTCAGAATTTTGTTTTTTGTTTTAAATGTTATGTTTGACCTGGTTTAATGCCAATGCCCATAATTTCTCAAGCAAATGTTACCAGACATTGGAGGAAATAAGTAAAAGTTTGTTATATCAAAACTGGATTTGGGTAACCTGGGAAATCCCAGGCTGCTTTCGTTCGTTCCGATCTGAAAGACAGCCTGGCAACTATGGCAAGCGAGCTCTCCCGATTCTGGGAGCCAATCAGAGAGCGGGGAGGGGTGGCAAGACGGTGACGCGTACTACGTGACAAACGGAAACTTGTAGTTTGAACTGACAACTGACATGATTGAATATGGGCTACATATACGCCAAATGATAGACATTCGTAACGCCCAATAAACGACAGTTGGCAATCGTAAACCACACGTCCGCTACGAGATATTTCGAAGGTGGCTCCCAGACCATATCTCACTTGTGATATGGTCAGGTGTAAACCAGGGAAGGATTTGAGTTGTGGAGATGCCAAAACCAACAATTCTGTTTATTCGGACAATAATCTAATTATAAAAACTAAAAAAAGAGTACTTGTGACAATTTCAGAGGCAAAAAAGAAACATTTCAACCCAATCTATCCTCCTAAAAAGTCAACCTAAATGTAAAGTGATTTCATGAACTCAACTTTCTTATGCAGAGTGTGATTTCGTAAACCTGGTCACATACCAGAGGAATGCTGATCTCTATACGCCGCCCTTCTCTCTCTGGCTTCTGTCCTTCCTCTCTCCCTCCTTTATACCCCCCTCCATCTCTCTGCCTTTCTTTTTTGTCTCTTTCGTTCCTCTGTCTTTATCTCCCTTTATCACTTTCCCTCTCTCGCTCTCTCTCATTCTCTCACCCCTTCTCTTTCTCCTGTTCTGTCTCTCTTCTCCCTCTGTCTCTTCTCTCTACCCCTTGGACCCCTCTCTCCCCTTCTCCCTCCTGTCTATCTCTGCCCTAGTTCTCCTTTCTCTCCCTTTCTTCCCTCCCTCTGCTCTCTTTCTCTCCCCTCTGGCTTCCCTTTCCTTTTTGTTCTCTTTCTCTTATCCCCATGCTCTCTTCTCTCCTCTCTCTCTCTCTCTCTCTCTATCTCTCTATCTCCCTCCCTTCTGTCTTCTCTCTCCTCTTTCTTTGCCCTCTGAATAAATCAAATGAAGCTGATTTCTTCCATTTTTGTATTTCTGAACCCACAGGACTGGAGCCCAAAGAGGAAGTAGATTTGATCACGTTCAGACGAACCAATGACGTGCGGCAGCGTCGATACAGAGCAGAGAACCAAGTCCTCACCAAAGAGGTAACAGTCACAATCCGAGTCTTAGGACCTCGGAATGTCACAGTAATATTATGTAATCAGATTAAGCAGCTTCTGTTTTGCTTAAAGAGCCCATATTAAACTATTTTTTGATCTACAGTATGTTGCAATGCTGTTCTTGCTGCTCTTCATCAAAAACATACCTAGAACGTACCCAATTCTTTGTGATGTCATGTGGTAATACAGGAAGTGCTCTACTGTGTTTTCTTACTCCATACACCGTCACTAGAATCATTTGGGTGAAGGGTAAAAGGTAAAAGGTAGCAGTTAACTAAAACTACAGCTTCATGACATCTTAAGTTGAAACGGAGCATTTTGGTCTTTGGAGATGTAGACAGACTAATAATGCAGGAATACTCAAACATGTGTGAAAGAAACAAAACACAACTCCAGGTCTGTTTTTGAGGAGGTAACACAAATCTCTCAAGAGTCACTTTTGCATAATATAGAACTTTTAAAGAGGGAGTCTTGAGCAATGTCATGTTATTACATTGTGACAAGGTTTTAGATGTCATCCATGCATGTTTGAGTAATTTAGTGATCTCTTCTGGGCCCTATTCGAACCATGCTTATGGTTAGCTGTAAGAAAAAAGAACTTTATCCATGCTACCTCATAAAAATTCTCGATAAATATACAAAAACATGCTGCAAAACTGTACACAGCAATTTGACAAACCTGACGCGATGTGCAGCAGTTTCGTTTAGCAAGCGTCTTGTGATAGTGCTCTGAAGGGGGACTGACTTAGCACAGAGTGCAAAGGGAAGGGAGACACAGAGCGTCAAAAATGAAAGTGAAACTTACAAAACATGTTCAAATATTATTTTCGGCAAATATAGCATTTTCAAAACAATAAAAGATAACATAGCAATCCAAATATATTATGTATTAGTTAATACCCCCTCTTTAAAGAGGGCATACTTTTCTAATTTGTTTCTAATTTTCTAATCAGTTTCATTCATCCAAGGTTAAACACGACATATCGAGCAAACTTTGGCCTCTCAGAGTGTGAAAAACTCTGAACCCTGATATTTACACAACAGACCAGAAACCCACAAGTCTCCTTCACAGTGTTTAAATCCATTAACCATCACTGGACTCATTCAGAGCATTTCTGCTCTGCTCAAAAGGCATCAACTACAAACTATTTAGCATTAGACTCAGACTTCGATAAACTGTATTGGTCCACAGGGAAATAACTTGGACACGGTAGTGGTGCTGTTGCTAAATGGCAGATGTATTTGTTTTAAATTGTTGTTTTTCTTTTAACTCTTTTCTTTATTGTGTAGTATTGTGCATTTATTGTGTAGCCAGTATGGCTTTTAAAGCCACAGGATGTAATGTTTTAGCCAAAAAACGTATTTATCTTTAGTCTCTATTGTACTAAAAAAACGTAGAAACCATGCATCCACAAACCTGACTCATACTTGACTTGCTCCTCCTGCAATAAACTTTTCTTATTTCCAGATCGAGCGTCTCGAAGAGGAAAGAGTAGAGCTAAAGAAACAGATCCGCCATCTGGTCAAAGACAGAGGTGCAAATTGTTATTATTATTAATGAATATAGTCCTGGTAATGATAAGTGGATCATTTTATATTTTGGTAGTAAATCTGAAATGTTAAAATATGCCTGTCAACGACATTCAAGTATCAATCAAATTAATTTTATATTATCTGATACACATAGATCACCAACTGCATCAAATGAATTTCACTTAAAATACATAGTACCTTCATGTATATATTCTGTCCCTGCTCTTTCAGGAGGACAGTCCAGTCTGCTTGTGGATGAGGAGCTGGGGCCCAGTCGATCTCTCAGAGCCCCTGTCCCTCTGGAGGAGGAGGTCAGACGGAAGGTACAGTCCTGATGCCTTCTCAAACCTACAATACAAGTGCACACTAACTGCTCTTTTTGTGGAACTATTTATTTAAAACTTGTGGCCTGAGTTGTACATTCTTGCGAGGCAATTTAAAGGCACACTAGGTCACTTTTCACAAGGATGATCAACAACCTGCTTGTCTCCATGGTAATTTTATTATATTGTTTTATCTGTAATGTTCCATGGTATGGCATTAAACCTGCATTCATTCTATTACACATATTTTATTGCTCAATATGCATTAATAATAATTCAGTAATTCATAAAACACCTTTCATGACACCCAAAACGCTTTACAGTTCATTGTTCATTCACTCCACACTTGGTGGTGGTAAGATACTTTCTGTAGCCACAGCTGCCCTGGGGCAGACTGACGGAAGGTCAGACTGACATTAAAAACAACTTACAACCTCTCTTGAGGTGACACTCTCTTGCTTGTTCAAACCTTGAATGCCATACTGTGGAACATTTTAGGTAAGCAATAAAATCTCCAGGGAAACGAGCAATGGCAAACCTTCCTCCGAGAAAGTTACATACTGCACCTTTAAATTGCTTGTTGGTAATTAAATATTTCGATTTTTGTTGTATAATTTTTCCCTTTAGATCTAATTGTTCAGAACTCCATTACTGGTGTTTTTATTTCCTTAGTTTAGTACTGCTTGTACTACCTTGTTAAGTATTTTTTATTTTTTATTTATTTAGACCATGCATATGATTCTGGTATAAAGCTTAAATATTTGCTTGGAGGTTACATGACGTGAAAACTTTAAAATACAATGACACACTATGATTTAAACAGTATGTTTGTGTATATTTTGTGTCCCTGTCCCATAGATATTGCTCCCCTAGATACATGTATTAAAGGAGAGATAACGTTGTTTATTTGCAGCTGGATTACTTGGAGAGACAGGTGCGAAACAAAGAAAGAGAGTTGGATCTGCAGAAGACTCAGTACGAGGCCAAATGTGAGACATTTTCACTTTTCATTTTAATAACTTTAAGAATAATATGTATTTAGTATATAAGGTATTATTTGTATTGTGTTTATGATATTAGAAGCAAAAAAGCTATATGGTAACTCAAATTTAGTTGTGGTTTTGAATCATTGTTGTGAAAGAAATGGGTAGGGCTGGGCAATCAAGATTTTTTTTTTTTAACCATATTGATCGACCTTGATTTTTGATTCTATCTTCTTCCATTTTATTAAAAACATAAACATGTGGACTTTAGGCATACAGAGCAGGGTGTCACAATCACTACAGTTTATATTTTGTGTTGATGGGGCCATTCATTCCGGAGATATTCACATTTAAAGTTTGGAATATGTTTATACAATATGTATTAAAGGAAAAGTAACGTTTTTTTACAATCTGAGCCTTCTTTCGGCAATAAAACAAGTAGTTTTACTCACCCATAGCAGTTTGGTGTCAATTGGAGCAGTATCGCAGAACTTATGTTGAGCCGTTCTGTTCTACTAATGATCCCGTATCCGTTAGCGTGAGTGCTCGGGGCACTGATTTGCGGTGTCCAAATAACACAAACTTTAGCACTTTTCAAATCACAGAAGATCGCTGTGTCAGGGAAGACTTTTAGTAGATTCCAAAACGGCCTGAAACCCGATATCGCAGCAGAAAAGTAAAGTTCAGAGCGGTGTTAGCTTCTTTTGGACTAGCAGTGTTTACAAAACAGCTGAGTTCACGCATGCGCACTGTCCTCTCTGATGACGTCATCAAATGAAACTATAGCTGGATATCGGGTTTCAGGCCATTTTGGAATCCACTAAAATTCTACCCTGACACAGCGATCTTCTGTGATTTGAAAAGTGCTAAAGTTTGTGTTATTTGGACACCGCAAAGTAATGCCCCGAGCACTCACGCTAACGGATGCGGGATCATTAGTAGAACAGAACGGCTCAACATAAGTTCTGCGATACTGCTCCAATTGACACCAAAGTGCTATGGGTGAGTAAAACTACTTGTTTTATTGCCGAAAGAAGGCTCAGATTGTAAAAAAAAACGTTTTCCTAAAATTTTCCTTTAAGCCTAACGTTTCACTCATAAACTGAGAAAATACTCGTTTAATTTCCATCATTTGGAATTTAAGGATCCGAAGCACAAGAGGAGAGAAAGAGGAGAAACGGTGAGGAGTTGTGGCTGAATCAAAGAGGGGGATTGGGGAGGGGGCAGAGTGCACCACACACACAGAGGCAGAGGGAGTGTGAGACTGGAGTTTTAGTCAGATTGTGTAGATTTAAGTGAAAACTTGTGAACATGTGAGGAGACATAAAGAGACGTGCTGTGGCTCAGGCTACTTTTTTCTAAACAAGAAAGCACTCTTACTGCCGGATGATTGGCTGTAGTAGACCTGTCAATTAAAATGAGCATGCCTTAACATCGAGATAGGCCAAAGAAGAGACCACGATCTGTCATATTTCGATTTGTTACACAGCCCTAGATTTGGGTCTTTTAAACTAACATTACTTTTAAACATTTTGTTATGTTTCCTGTGTTCCCAGAGTTAGAGTTGTTCAAATAATTACATTTTAATTGAGATTCAGTTGCGTCTAAGTATTCAGCTCATTGCCCCCCCGGGCAATGAGCTAACCAGTGTGGGTCCTTGGGCAAGACCCTTCACGGTACTGCCCCCCGGGCGCCGAAAAAGATGGCTGTTCACTGCTCCTGAAAAGGATGGGTCAAATGCAGAAGTCAAATTTCTCCCGTGTGTCACTGTGTGTCATTGTGTGTGAGACCAATAAAGGCTTAATCTTAATCTTAATCTAAGATTGGGTTTTTTTAATGGAGGGTTCAACAGATAATAAAAGCATGTGGTTTGGAGCAGATGCAAGATTTTGGGGGAAGCAATCTGTCAATTCTTTCTGTCAGATTGTTATGATTAAAAGTCTGTATTTTTAATTTTCAAGGAATTAATATTGAAAGACGTAAGACAATCAATATGAGGAAAAATAACGAGTACTTGTGTGTGTGTATATATATATATATATATCAGGGATGAAAGAGTTCCGCTTTTTAGCGGATCTCCGCTTTTTTTTTAGCCGCGTGGTAATTTTTTTTTTTTTTTTTTCCAAATACGTTGAAATTTTGGGTGTGTATTATATATGTATAATTGTGTTTAGGGTTGCCAACCGTCCGTTGAAAAATGTAATCGTCCCGTATTCAGAAACAAAAGTACATGTCTCGTATTAAACTTGTACATGTGTGCGGGGCCGCGCAAGCTTGTGTGCTCTTCTGGTGCTGCGGACACCGCGCGTCCTGAGCTCTCTCGGCTCGTTATCAGACTTTGATGTCGCAAAATCGGGGTCAGTGTCGTGTTTTGATATCAACTTTCAAATAAAAACCACTACAATTGTTTAAAAATGTGTTTTATTGCTATTTATATATATATATATATATATATATATATATATATATATATATATATATATATATATATATATATATATATATATATATATATTATATATATATATATATATATATATATATATATGACTGCTTGCTTAAATGATTGTTTCATCAAAATATTGCAGTATATTTAACTCTTTGTCCCTGTGCCGCAGTGGAGGAGCAGTGCAGGGTTCGCTCTGACCTCGAGGGGGCGCTCAAAGACGTGCTTCAGTTCTTAAAGATCAGTGAAGGCGCTCTCCCAGAAGCAGCTCTTTTAAAGATCCCTGCGCTGGAAAAACTTGCCAAGGTCAGAAATACACACTGCTGTTCAGTTATATTTGTGATGGGGATTGAACCATAAACCCTTTGGTGTGTGAATGAGATTTAAACCAGAGAAAGCTTGACTGCGGTAGTAACTGTTAGCTGCCTTAATACTCAGTTTTTTGGCGCTTTCCATCATGTCACCATGACACTGTTCCCTCCTCAGAAAAATGACTGAAGTGATTTTATGTCATATGCATGTTTGAGTAATCTAGTGATCTCTCCCTGGCCTTATTCAAACCTTCCTTACGGTTACCTGTAAGAACCTGTACAAGGCTCCGTCCACAAAGTCTGCATCATCTATGCTCTCACACGACAATTCTCCATAAATATACAAAAGCATGATACAAAACAATACACTAGAGCTTGACAAACCAGATGCCATGTGCAGTAGTTTCATTAGTGGGATGCACGCTGATTCTTTTGTGATCATGTCACTCTGAAAGGGAAAGAAAGGTAACATGGTGATCTGTTACCTGGATGTTAAAAATGAATACCTGATAGAAGTGTAGAAGGGGTTACATATGTACAGTATCTACAGTCCCGTATCAGTCCCGTATGACAACCAGAGGGAGTGTTTCATCTGGAGGGTTGAAATAGAAGGCAGTATTATTAAATTATATTTAAATAATGAAATTAACTCATCAAATGAGCTTCTCAATCTAATAGGAATATAGATGACTCACTGTACTGATATCACAGTTGTCAGATTTCTGATAATTCAAACAGTATGTATGTTTTAGTATAATATGTAACATTTGGCATTATTCAGTCACTATTGTGACATAATTTTATGGCTTGGATTTGTTAAGATCCTGCACAAATTTGGAGAAAGATTTCAAATTACAAAATGCTTCTAGTTTGAATCCTCATGACAATGTTGAAAATTAAGAAAACGATAGTGATACAAAGCAGTGATTCAAGTTTGCAGTTGCTCGCTTGTCCCATAGCAACTTAAACACAACAAGAAGAGAGAAGTAAGACGTTACAGTGCACATGTTTGTCTTTTTCTTTTATTCTGATTTGGTTTGGTGGGATAGTACATGCGGTAGATATTTATCATAGTTTTATGTCAGTTAAGTTGCAGTTTGTAGAAAAAAGTTGAAGAAAAGTACAAAGAATACCTCTACCCATGTCATCAACACGGAACATTCCATCCAAAATGCTGTTAATTTAGACCAAGGGTATCCAAACTTTTTTCATCAAGGGCCACATATCTAAACGCAAACGAAGCGAGGGCCGATCGAGGGCCATAGACTGGTGCTCAGTACAGTCAATAATTGAAATATATCCATGTTTAACACGTTAGAATGAGCTTCAGTCCTTTATTCATGCTAAGATCCTCAAAATCACACAATAAATATTAAATATTGTCTTATCGAAGTAGATCAAAAAAACCTTGCAGTTAAAGTTCTACTCAAGGTCATTTGGGCCAATTCACCTGGAAGCCTGGGGGCCAAGAAAAATTTGTCTGAGGGCCGCATTTTGCCCACGGGCCATAGTTTGGACATGCCTGATTTAGACATAAAGCATTTTTTCTGACCATTTAAGAAGTAAAGAACTAATTCAATGTGTAAAGTAAAAATCTTTGCTGATTATTAACCAAAACTTTTTTTTTTTTAGTTTAAACTAGGGTTAAACTTTTTTTTTTTTTTTTTTTTTTTTTTTTTTAATAAAATTGTAAATCTAATGATGTTAACTATGTTTACTACTACTATGTTTTACTACTGTTTTGTTGAAAGGAGTAATCTAACCTGTCATATGCACTTGCATCCATTTTGGCACTTAGTTTTAGTTGAAAATGTGGACATATGTGGTTAATTTATAAAGATTAATATGTTTTCAAATTAGTTTTCTGACATGTCCAGTGAAGGTGACCGCAGGATAAGCCAGATCAGATGGGCTTTAATACGATACAAATGATCCACAGCGAGAGACTGTTAATTGCCATTTCCTAGCTGTAAATCCATACATTTGATTGAGAGGTTAATCACCACCAAAAAATGAAAATTGGAATCACAAAGGCTGCAATTATTAAGATAATTTCCTCTGCAGAGAACTGGTGTCTTGTATTAGTTTTGCAGTTAATTTCAGTCTTGTGGACCAGTTTTAACTGTGCATCGTGAAACTGGTTTGTCAAAAAGTATTAAATCTAAAACTAGATAGTCATTTGAGCAGGTATCAATACTTAAAAAAGTCACATTCACACGACAGAAACAAACTTTTCCTGAATAGCTTTAGAATGATCTTGAACTCAGAACAAATGACATTTAAAATTTTAACAAAAATGTTACAATAAAACTCCAGACAGTGAAGGAAGCGCCAAATGCAGAGGACACATTTCTCCACAGAGACAAGTTTTCATGATATAATTGGAATTTTTTGTGCATGTTACAGTCCTCAGATTTGAAGAGCACAGACTCCCTTCTTCAGTCCCACCTCCATCAGCTGATTGGCCGAAACGAGGAGCTAAGACTGGAGCTGAAGGCAGCCAGAGACGAGGCCACCAACACCATCGGACAACTGGCCACTGCTAAGGAGAAGGTACAGACATGCTCCGAATAAAACAATAACTCTACTGGCTAGAGATAAAGGCGTGTGAACCAAAATATCAAATGTTTTGCTCTAAATTACAGTACAGTTGTGCTAAAACTCTACCAAAGAATATAGTTGGCCTTCAAAGTACCACCATCTATATTACTGTGGAAAATTATGTGTAGCACTCTAAAGTTTTACACATCAATCTGGAAAGGCACTCATGGAAAGCAGTCGGAACCAATGATTGGAGCTGATGATTCAAAAACGAATTAGTCGTTGACTAGTCGAAGCATCACAACAGCAGAACAAGCTTCTTTGCATATTTTTCACAAACTAAATAGAAGAAGAAGAAGAAGAAGAAGAAGTGACTTTTTTGATCTCACACTGGAGAAACAGGGTAGGGGAGCTCACATTAACGTTCAAAAACCTCAGAAAGTGAAAGTTTCATGCCATGGGACCTTTAAATTGTTTTATCCATAGTAATTCCATTTATTGCCAGTAGGTGGAGCCAGATTCCAGTATCGGAGACGCCCAAGCTGGGATATAATGATTTTATACGTAGTCATTATATTAAGTTCTAAATCATTAAATTATCAAACTAGGGAAAACTATGCAATATAATTACCACAATTTGGAATATAATCATCTTAATAACATTTTGGTGTGTAGTCTAACGTGTCATATGCACTTTAAATGTTTCAAGGTGTCCCGGCTGCAGAGTGAGGTGGAGCTTTTGAGAAAGTCCAGTCCTGGTTCAGTCCTGAGACCTGTCCCTTTGCCCCAAGACCTGGATCTGAGCAGTACCGAGGTCATCAGCTCGCTCAACGAGTATGCCGTCAGGCTACTACAGGTACTACTGCTACTATTACTACTACTATTGTTACTTCTACTACTTCTTCTACTACTACTTCTGCTACTATCAGGTATGCTTATAGATTATAGATTTACCATTGCTACCTTAATGGATAGTCTTGTCTTGTTTGCCTGAGGCAGACTGATGTGGCAGTTATTCTGTGCATATGGCCTCCCCAGCAGTGGCGTTCCTAGAGTGATTTGCGCCCTGGGCGAAAGCCACTCTTGCCGCCCCGCCTCCGCGCGCCCACGCGCCGCACCGTTTTTGTTTTTTTCTTTCGTGCCGCCACCCCCCCCCCCCCCCGCCACCCGCCACCCCCCCCCCGCGATGCCGCCCTGGGCAATTGCCCAGGTGGCCCCCGTCAAAGAACGCCCCTGCTCCCCAGTCACCGTTAAGTATCTTAAAAGGTTTTTGCCTAAGGACACAATATGTACTTGTGTGCTAGGGACTGAAGCTCTAAACTTGGAATTAGTGAATACACAGTTTAAACTTCTAATTACAACTTTATTTATTTGCTTCATTATTATATATATATACTGATATAATATGTGATATCATTTATAGAAAGACCCAAGGAAAATTACTTGACATAGTAGCTCACACTAGCTCATAATATAATAACAAATACCCCAAAAAATCTTAAATAATTTAAAAAGTAAAAATAGAAAAACTTTGTGAAATAAGGCACATGTAAACTTATATGTAGAATACATTTGCTGTTATTGTCTTTATTGTCAAAAACACAACAGCAATAGACACTACATTCACACACCCTAGTTGTGGTGGTTATGATGAAAACAGAACTGACAAGATCTGATACAATACAAATTCTCTAAACCAATTCATCATTAATTTCCTGTCCCAGCAAATACAATTTGCGCCCAATCCTGCTGCAAGTAGAATAAAATATAATAACTTGTAATTGTCTGTTATTCATGTGAAATTAGGAGCTGAAGAACCAGGAGGAGCTGACCAACAAACTGGGCTCCACTTTAGAGGAATACAAAGAGAAGTTTGCAGTGATCAGCCACCAGCAAGGCCTGCTCTACAAGGAATACCTAAGGTCAGTTATTTTAACATAGAAATATAAACACTGCCAAGTAGTGTTGTCAAGATACTAAGATTCCAAACTCGATTTTGATACTAGGGATACTCAGTTTTGATTCTCATACCATGATAATAATAAGAAAGTATCTTGCCATAATATAGTACACAATATAGAGGTTTTGGATTTGGAGAGTTTAGATTCTCAGCATGAGTCCAGCTATTACTGACAAAATTAAAGGAGAATTAACGTTTTTTTACAATCTGAGCCTTATTTCAGTAATAAAACAAGTTGTTTTACTCACCCATAGCACTTTGGTGTCATATGGAGCACTTCCAGAGATGTTTATATCCGTAACGCGAGTCATATATTATATGCCCCGAGCATATAATATATGCCGCGAGCGGTCTCCAAATAACACAAACTTTAGCACTTTTCAAATCATAGAAGCTCAATGTCTTAGTCTACACTTTCGTTTGAGTCAAAAGTGGCCTGTAATCTGAGATTTATCCATAATTTACAGCTTTGCGTTTCATGTTTGGGTCCCGGGAGTTGAGAGCGAAATAAGCTGTGACTCCGCACATGCGCACTGGCCTCCTCATCTACTCGAAACTATGGATAAATCTCGGATTACAGGCCACTTTTGACTCAAACGAAAGCGTAGACTAAGACATTGAGCTTCTATGATTTGAAAAGTGCTAAAGTTTGTGTTATTTGGAGACCGCAAACATGTACCCCGAGAACTCAAATTACGGAGATCGCAAATCTAAAACATCTCCGGAAGTGCTCCATATGACACCAAAGTGCTATGGGTGAGTAAAACAACTTGTTTTATTACCGAAATAAGGCTCAGATTGTAAAAAATGTTAATTCTCCTTTAAATGTAAAGTGTTTAGAACCTTTACTTCAAAAAAGGTAATTTCGGTCTTCAAATATTATTTCCAAATAAAGGTTTTTTGTTTTTTTTAACAGACCAGTGACATGGTGACCCTCTTTATTTAGACAATAGAATGTGATTTTCAACCGTAAATGATAGTACTTTCTTTTATATTACCATGTGGCCTTATACCTGTGTAATCCTTTACCTTGTTCTGATACAGCTCAAGATCATTCTAAATGTTCAGGAAAGCTCAGTTTCTGTCATGTGGATGTGACTTTTCAGAATCGATAGCAGCTCAAATGAGTATCTAGTTTCTATTCTTGTTTTATTATCGATAAGTATCTGATTTTCAATACTTTTAGCAGCCATGCTACTAATACGATTACTGATGTCAACCTAAACATATGTTTTTTTCCTAGCGAGAAATCTGATTGGGAGAAAGAGAAGGACACATTCACAGAGACAAAGAGCAGACTGGAGGAGCAGCAGCAGGTGGACGCCGTCATAGTAAAACAGTATCATGTAAGTCACATCTATAGCATATCAAAAAATCTAAATTTGAAATAATTTGTTGATGTTGAATAGGGAAGATTGCCCCAAACATATAGCGCATATTGTCTATTTCCCTGGAGACAATCAGATAATGCAGGTCAGGTTACAGCTCAGATCTGTGCAGAGGTGATCCATCTTATGTTAAGAATGCTTGTAGGTGTTTCTGAGCAATAAAAACACTTGCAACTGAATAAATGCAAGATGGATAAGTTTAATAGCATAGTATTCCAGACAAAGACATTATCTATAGAAACAAGCTTGTTGCGGACCCTCCATCAGAAAAGTTACATACTGTTCCTTTAAACCTGGAGTACTCAACATTTTCTTTATAAATAAGCAATATTTGTCTCTGAAAATTAATGCATATGGAAATGAATGATGTGCTAAAGGGTATGTGAGAGGTATGAATGACTAAAGGCCACCACACCCTACAGGATTTTTCTATCTTTAAATGATTTTTAAACATGCAACAAAAACTGCATACCACAGACATAAGGAGAGTCTCATGAGATTTTAAAAGTCCGATCGCAAAGACTGCAGTGGGATGTGGCTGCGCAAAAGAGGCTACACAGTTGTGAGCGTACTTTACGTCAGCTGTTTCCTGTCTAGAGTAAAACAACTCGCTTTGAGACTTTTAATCGCATAATATTGGAGCATTGCACTTCTTTGTAAGACAAAGCTGTGCTATTATTTGTGAAATGTGGTGCAATACTACAGATACATGTTTTTTAGTAGGAAGTAGGGTCACTATCACTAATGTGCAGCTTCACCCTGATCCGTGCACTGTGTGGATGTAAACAGACATGTGAGGAACTACTCTCATCTTTTCACTTTTAAAGACTCCTTCAAACTGGATTAATAGCGCTGTTTCTGGACTAGGTATTCTTATTTGCCGAGGACAAATTATATGATAATATGAAGGAAAATGCTGTAGTTTAACTTTACAACTTTACGAGAGGTGAGTAATAAAGTCGCCTCATTATTTTCGCTCTTTACTGATTTTGTATCTTGCGCCTGTGTCCGCCACTCTATCTTGACGCCACAAACATGAGGAGCACAGCAGCTTCAGAATTGCACATGAAGACACAAAGTTGGGTCACACCTCCCCGAATTCGGAGAGAAGCAAATCGCAGCCTAAATCGGGCAAATTTTCCTGTAGTGTGTGGCGGCCTTTAGACAGATTAAAATGCCTATACCTTTCCTCATACTAAATGCTTTCTACTTTCGCAGTTTGAAAATCTGCCACCTTTTAACAAGGATACAATTGCATGAGCAATTTGTTGGACTAATTGAAAGAAATAATATCTTGTCTACTTGATTTCTTTTTGTTTCAGGAGCTGTTGGACACTTTGGACAAAGGCCCAGAGGAGGTGAGGAGGCAGCTGAGTGAGTCCCTGAGGAAGCTAACTCTGCTCCAGGTGAACGAGAAGAAGCTAACGCGACGCTACACCACAACACTGGAACAAGAGCAACATCTGAGGAGGGAGAACGGGAGACTGAGAGAGGAGAGCACCATGATGCAGACCACTGTGACCCAGAGGATAGGATACCTGCAAAGATACAAGGTGAGAGGGAGGCACGAGATGTGGACTACTTGCATAGGATACCTGCAGAAACACAAGGTGAGGGAGGGGAGAGAGAGAAGACGGCAGGAGGGGAAAGGGGGGATAGTACTGCTATGAAGAGGATAGGCCACCTGCTGAGATACAAGGTGAGAGAGGGAGGAGAGGAGAAAGAGAGGGAGGAAGAGGTGGCAGACTCATGACCCAGAGCAGGGGTGCTCAATGCGTCGATCGCGATCGACCGGTAGCTCAGGGGCCAAGTGTCAGCCGATCGTCAGGGCTTAATGCTCAATTCCGATTTTTTTGTGAAATCCAATTTTTTGCACATGCGCCCCGGAGGACATGACGAGGTCACACGCAGCGAGCGTGCTCACTGTTTACGGAAGTCACCGCAAGTCAAGTTGCTCTAGTACTTGCTTCGCCGCTTCACTGCAGGCATGAAAATCCCTCACCTTAAGGCGAAATCCGCCGATAAGTTTGGGATATGTCCCTTTCTCCGGAGCTCCGGATAATTAAGGTCTGTGGATATACAGCGCGATACACGTGGATACACGAACTATCGACAAACTGTTACTACAGAGCTGACCACGTTCTTATGGGGTGAGTCATATTATCGTGTTATCTCTGCATCAAAGGGACAGATTAGCTGACAGCAGGGCCCCGGGACTAAACCGGGACTAAACCAGGTCTAAACCGGGACTAAACCAGGTCTAAACCAGGTCTGAACCAGGAATAAACCAGGACTAAACCAAGACTAAACCAGGACTAAACAAAGACTAAACCAGGTCTAAACCAAGACTAAACCAGGTCTAAACCAGGTCTGAACCAAGACTAAGGTGTGTGTGTGTTAGGGTTAGTCCACCCCCACCCCCCGGTAGATCTCGGCACACCATCAACCTCAAAAGTAGATCCCGGTCAAAAAAAGTTTGAGCACCCTTGACCCAGAGGATAGGCTGTCTGCAGACATACAAAGTGAGAGAGTGGAGGGAGGAAAGATGAGGCACTGTATCACCACAGAACCATTTCTACACACAAGCAGTAAATAGGTTTAGCTCACCTATAGATTTAACATATTTATTTCTCACAAACTGCTTCCCTGTTGTTGTGTTCAGGACATGGCATCCTACAGGATCTCGGCCCTACAGAAAGCCTTAGACCAGAGTGTTCCTGTGTGTGAGCTGGAGAAGGCAAACACACAGTTCACTGAGCTCACAGTCAAATACAGAGATCTGCTGCAGAGAGACAGCACATTGGTGCAGAGGACCACCAAACTGGAACAGCTACAGGTGCATGTTAACATGTTTTTAAAAATTATAATCATGTATCTATTTGTTTATTGTATTATTGTTTTGTTTATGAATTAGGACTAAACTAGAACTAAACCAGGTCATTGGAAGACCCCTGTTTTCTGTCCACAATAAAAGCGCTGCTAAAATAAACTCAGAAGCCACTATACTTTCATCTAGTTAAAGTAGTCAAGAAAAAATATTTGAAAAATGAAGTGCAATTGTATTTAAGTGAAGTAACTACATTCGTTCATGGATTGAAAATTAGGTACCCCCAACTTGAAACTAAAATACAAAACACATTCTTATTTAATTACAGTACTAAGTAATTTTGGAATTTTAGAAGAAGTCTACTATTAAATAAATAAAATAAATATTAAATGACATTTATATAAATATTCTATGCAAAGGGCTAAGAATAAAAATACAAATTTTATAAACCAAATTGTGAAATATGACATATAGTATAGTCTAAACCTGAAGTTTTTAGTGATATAAAATATATTTCGTTTCTGCAGAGTGAGAACGCATCCCTCCAGAAGCAGATCTCCACTGTGACCAAAGAGCTGGAGATCACCAAAGAGAAACTCAACACTCTGGAGCAGGCCTGGGACAGCAGCAGTGAAGGTATATGCAGATAATATAAGGACTGAAACAGGACTGATACAGGACTAAAACAGGTCAGAACCAGGACGAAACAAGGACCGAACTAGAGCTAAGCCAGGGCTGAAGCAAGAACTAAAAAAGGTCTAAAATAAAAAGGACTAAACAACTTAATCAGAACATCAAATGTTTTCTATCTCTAAATACTTCTGAGTTTAAAAATGTAGTAGAAAGCATACTAGATACCTGCTCCAAAACGTTATGTAAAAATAAAATTGTATCTTTTATTTTGTCTTTTGTACTCAAGGTTTTGTTTTTTTGCTATTCCTGTATGTTTTTGGCATTCATTTAGCCTTATATTTTGTTTGTACACCTTAAAGGGATAGTACGTTTTTTTTAATGTTAATCTGTATGGGTTTCCTTCTAAAAGTTACGTGCGGTAACACCCGTTTACCTCTGACTGCGCTCATCCCGGTTCAGCTTGCGTTCTGGAGCTCAGGTAAGTAGGTCTGGTAAGTTCGCGGGGACTCGTAATAAAGCTTGTTTTTCTTCTCAAAACAAAACATTTGTCCGAAAGGTGATATATTTGCGTCCCAAAAATTCGCATATCTCCTCTCGATTCGTATCACTGCGCTCGCATTAGCTGCCTGTTCCCTGTTCACTCGTAAACTTCCCCTTACGGCGACCGCATCCGTCGTTCACTTCCGCTAAAGGTTAACAGGCTAATAATAAGTAATAGGCGCCCAGTGATACGAATCGAGACGAGATATGCGAATGCGAAACTACGCTGCTGGATGTTTCGTGGACAACTGTTTGGGACGCAAATGTATCACCTTTCAGACAAATGTTTTGTTTTGAGAAGAAAAACAAGCTTTATTACGAGTCCCCACGAACTTACCGGACCTAATTACCTGAGCTCCAGAACGCGAGCCGAACCGGGATGAGCGCAAACTGTCAGAGGTAAGCCGGTGTAACCGCACGTAACTTTTAGAAGGAAACCCATACAGATTAACATAAAAAAAAAAAAATGCACTATCCCTTTATTAGCACTACCAAAACCCTCTATACTGTATTCACTGTGCATTTCTCTCTCCTCAGGTGATGGTAACACTCTGGACAAAGCAGGAAAGGCTCAGCTGAACAGTGAGATGGTTTCAGCCGCGAGACGCATCACGACTCTGGAGATGAAGGGGCTAAACGAACGCCAGAGAGCAGACCACGCTCACCACATGTACGAACATATAAGGAGCTCCCTCGCCCACGTAGAGGAGAGGAACACAGAGCTGGAGGCCAAGTTCACAGAGGTAACTACTTAAACTGATTATTTTAAAGTTCTTTTCAACTTTTTGGGTACTTTTGTTTATATACACCCTCAACTCATTGTTCAGGAATCAGGAATACCTCAACTTGTGTTTTTGTGGCGGTTTAATGTTTCATTAATTATGCCATTTTCTAATCTATGTTCTAATGTTGTTTCCTCCTCAAAAACATACACTTGAGTTGTGTTTCGTTTCATTCACACAAGTTTAACACACAAACCCTGCATAATTCCAGAAAAAAATAAGTTTACCACACACTCGCTTGACTTGACTCTTATTTCTTTATTCGGCTTAGTGAACAACGCGTTTCACTTCTACAGTGTCATCAGGTTCACAAACCCTGCATATTTAGGCTCAGTTTGTCTCTCAAACAGAAAACACTGCACCACCTTGTGATGTCGTGTGTTGATACAGGAAGTGCTCCATTGTGTTTTTAAACTCCATGCACTTTGACTAGAATTATTTGAATACTTTCAGCCCTGGAATTGCCATCTCTACTGAATTCAAGGTAACTGTTAACTTTGAAACTATTACCAAAGTGGAACAACACATTTGGAGCTTTGAAGATGTAGTTAATACTTATGGGTTACTCAAACGTGTGAATGGAACTACACAAAGCTCCAGGTATGTTTTTGAGCAAGTAACAGCATTGTAACGGTTAATTTAAGAGTTAATATAACAGTTAATTTTGTGTAATATAGGACCTTTAACAAAATGGAGGCGTTGTCATTGTTTTAGTCAATTAGTCTAACCATTACTATTGTGCAACTTATCCACTTGAACGTTACAAGTTCCGACCTCATAGCATTCCAGCTGAATTAACTTGTGTGTAAACATTAAGGCTAATGCTAACCCGAAGGCTAAAGAAATGCAAAAGGTAAATGAACGTCTCTTACATGCAAAATGACTATTATATTATATACAAGTATATTATCATATTTACCCTGGATCAAATGTTCCTTCCTGTTCGTTTGTGTTAACCTCAGATCCAGTTTATGTGGTGATTATCATTGTTATAATACTTCACAGTTTAACTTGTGTGAGAAGTGAGAGTCCCCAGTTCACAAGTAGTTCTAGCGGTGTTCCACGGGATTTTTTAAAGTCAGAGGTGGGAAAGAGCTCAGTCGCCAGTTACCTTACACACATCATTACCTCTACATATGTCACATCTGCTGCCCGTGTCCAGCTAGAAAGTAAAATTATAAGCTCAAAAAAAACTAGACAAGATATTTAGTCAAATTTTAAATATAATTATGTTAACTTGAGCAGTCTAACCTGTCATATATTCTCCACTTACATAAAGTTCTCTATTTCAGCTCATGGACAGGCAGACAGCTGATGGACCCAATGCATCAGTTGCCAATGTCTTTTAAGGCTTTATACCAGAGGGATTTTTATTTGTCTAACTCTGCGTTTTTTGGCAACTCATATTTCAAAAACAACTCCGTGATGCTGTTAGAGTAAACCGACCGGAGCCAAATTCTCACGTCTTAAAGGGATATGCCACCCCCAGGTCAAATTTGGGCATCTCCCCACAGTCCAGAGACTAAAATAAGTGGTGGAAAGCGTTTTCCTGCTCACCCAGCCATTGTCCGAGTCTGTCGCCACTGACCGCCGCGGTATCTGGTGCTCCTCCGCCTTAGACTGGAGTCTAACGTAGCCAGAGAAAGATTTCGGCCAAAAGGGATTAATTTGCTCGATGCGTTTCTCAATTACTTTGTGTGTAGTGCGCATTCATATCGAGTGCAAATAAATGTGCAAATCAACACGGAGAGCTTGCCTTGGTCATTTTGGGTGGGAACTATTTTTCAGTGCGGAAGAACATGGCCGTATCACGCAGCACGCTGCCAGGGGAATCCCAGTTACGCACCGGGAAGGGAGTTCCCCTGTTGCAAAACGTGGTGCGTGATACGGCTGTATTCTTACGCACTGGAAAATAGTTCCCACCCAAAATGACCAAGGCAAGCTCTCCGTGTTGATTTGCACATTTATTTGCACTCGATATGAATGCGCACTACACACAAAGTAATTGGGAAACGCATCGAGCAAATTAATTCCTTTTGGCCAAAATCTTTCTCTGGCTACGTTAGACTCCAGTCTAAGGCGGAGGAGCACCAGATACCGCGGCGGTCAGTGGCGACAGACTCGGACAATGGCTGGGTGAGCAGGAAAACGCTTTCCACCACTTATTTTAGTCTCTGGACTGTGGGGAGATGCCCAAATTTGACCTGGGGGTGGCATATCCCTTTAAGCAATTTTCCACACATTTTTTATCTACAGCTCCTTTATGCTGCTTCATGAAACATACTAAATATCAAAAATAATAGTACAAATTATTCACGTATGTTTGATATCGAAGCCAAGTGAGTCAAATTAATTAAAGTAAACCTATTATGTGAAACTTTTCAGAGCTTTTAACCATGCTATAGTTGTTTCCCCTCACCATGTTTGTTTGAGCAATCTTTAATCACTTATTTTCAAGATGCCATTTTGCTGATCGACACACAATTTCACTACTGCAGGTTTAGGGACCCTGCGCTGTACTTGCTTCCAGTTTTATTTTCAAAATCGGTGATACAAGTAGGATTTGACAGCATTGTGTAGTAATTTTCCTATACATGGCAATGTATATTTTCATGTTTTTGTGACAATAGAATGCAATAATTTTTAGGTGGATAAGCACAATGTGATAAGAAATTAAAGGCGCCATACCTGATTTTTACTGTCTTAAGTAAAAGAACTACCATATTTTCCGCACTATAAGGCGCACCGGATTATAAGGCGCATCTTCAATGAATGGCCTATTTTAAAACTGTTTTCATATATAGGGCATTATAAGGCGCATAGAATAGAAGCTACAGTAGTGGCTGACTACGGTAGCCATGATTAACCAATATTGATCCATATATAAGGCGCACTGTTGGCTTTTGAGAAAATTTAAGGCTTTTAGGTGCGCTTTATAGTGCAGAAAATACGGTACTTAATTTTAAGCTGAGATGGCTCGGGCATCTGTTCCGGATGCCTCCTGGACGCCTCCCTCGGGCATGACCCAGGACACGCTGGAGAGACTATGTCTCTCGGCTGGCCTGGGAATGCCTTTGGGTCCCCCCGGAGGAGCTGGAGGAAGTGTCCGGGTGAAAGAAGTCTGGGCGTCCCTGCTTAGACTGTTGCCCCCGCGACCCGACCCTGGATAAGTGGAAGAAAATGGATGGATGGATGGATGAATAGTTCATTTTATTTTATAGTGGTCCAAAGTTATTACTCACTTACCTTATGTATTCAGAGCTTCTTAATTATTCACAGAGATGAGCCTGAAATATTCCACAGTACAGGATTTAATTATCCTCATGGAGACAAACAGATGATGACAAGTTACAGGTTTTCTAGCACTAAAATCATTGTAATTGAATTAATGCAAGACATTAAAGTCCAATATCATACTGTGGAACTTTCCAGAACATTCCAGGCAAAGACATAATCTCTCCATGTTGCTATGTACCATAAATAAAAATCGCATAGCCTTTTTGATCTTGGACCTAGTTTGTTAAATTTTGGATTCATATTACATCACTGTTTCTGTTTTTGTTCAATATTTTGGGTCAGTGAACCTGTTGCATGTTCTCTTGACTCGAGTCTTCTTTGCCAGATTCACACACATTTGGTTGTGTGTGTTTTTTCCCTTTTAAAGCCTGTATCCTTATCTGCTTTAATTACAGCTGACACATTTGAATTGTTGTGGGATGGTGGGATAGCATGTGTGGTAAATATTTATCATAGTTTTACATCAGTTTAGTGTCAGATTAAAGAGAAGAAAACTACAAAAAACAGGAAGTTGTGGTGAGTATCGATATTAAAACTAGTATCTGAACTAGATACTCATTAGAGCATGTATCGATACTAAAAAAGACATTCACGGAACAGAAATGAAGGGTTCCTGAATAACATTTAATAATTTAGCTTAGAAAGAACTTAGATTAGATAAATTATAATAAATAAACTTATAATAAAATATAGCTGCAAGCAGTGTTAGCCAGGCTTCCCAGGCTCCCAGGCTTCCTATGAAGGGTTCCCGAGATATGAGCTCACTTCGGCTAGATCAAAGACACATTGCCTAACAACGCAGACAATTCCTGAAAATTCCTGCAACTTTGACCTGCTGGTGGCACTAGAGGGTTGGTGGTGGGGGCCTATAAATTGCTGTGGAGGAGGAGACTGATGAGGAGACTGGCTGGAATGTGCATGCAAAATTTCACAACTTTTTACCAGACGGTTCTAGGGGTTGCCATAGACTCCCATAGGTGGAAAAATAATGTATAATAATAATAAGAAGAATCAGTAGAAACACTATGGTGCCTAGCACCTTCGGTGCTTGGCCCCAATTAGAATGATCTTGAGCTGTATCAGAACAAATATAAGCGCACATAGACTGAAAAATCATATTCTGTTGTCTAAAGAAGAGTGTTATTTAATTATTATTATCGGTATGGTATCGGAATTGGTATTGAGGATTGAGTCTCTTCCCTAGTATTGAAATCAAGTGTGAAATGTTAATATCGTGACAACACTACGTTTTAACTGGTATACTGTACCTTGACCTATGTCTTCAAAGTTCCTCCGAAACGTATATGCACAAGAAAGGCATTGTTCTGACAGTTTAAACCTTCATTTAACAAAACTAGAGAAAATAATAGGCAACTTTCTTTTGGTAAGAAATCTTAAATGATGATAACTGTGTTTTAGTGAAATCAGCAATGTAACCTGTCACTGGGGCTGTAAGATTAATCACAGTTGATTCAAAACTGCAATTTGAATGGATGCAATTAGCAAACTGAAAAACGACATTTTAAGAAGAAGTGACTTTATTGATCTCATACAGGAGAAATTCTTCTCTGCATTTAACCCATCCTGTTATTAAGAGCAGTGGGCAGCACATTACTGCGCCCGGGGACCATCTCCATGATCATCTTGCTTTGGTTTGGTCAGGACCTCAGCTGGAGGATTTTACCTGTGGTGCATGTTTTGGGTTGATGGGAGAAACCGGAGTGCCCGGAGGAAACCCACCCAGACACGGGGAGAACATGCAAACTCCACACAGAAAGGCTCAGGCGACCGGGGGATCAAACCCAGACCATGCATGCCAACTCCACACAGAACACACACAGAAAGGCCTGGGCGACCCGGGCATCGAATATGGAACCTTCTTGCTGTGAAGCGTGAGTGTTAGCCACATGCTTCACAGCCACATGCTTTGCTGCCACAAATAACACAATGTACCACAAATAACAAAATGTCTTGTACTGCAAAACTGCCAACCCCGTGTTTAGAAATGTGATTCTTCTATTAGTTTGTCAGTTTTTTGTGTCATTTCTTCTTGACACATTTAAAATGTAAACAGAATTCATTATTAAAACATAAACTGCAAATATAATCAAAATCATAATGCTTGTTAAAAAAAAAAAAAAATCCCCTAAATGTCATATTCACTTTAATGTGGAACTTAACTACTACTACTAAACTGTATGTGGTGTTTTCACATTTTAGTGAAACATTGGACATTTTAGTCGAAACTAGGTACATTTGGAGCTTTCTAGTCTAAAACTTGCCTCCAGTGGCGTCTTCTCCCCTCTCACTCCCCTTTAGTCTTCCAGGTACTGCCCAGTTTAGCAGCTCTATTTGAAATGTGGTTGTGGGTGGAGTTTAGGTATTTAGTTCCACTTTAAAGCTTGTATCTGATGGTTCTTTTCTGTTTTGATTTCAGCTGACAAAAATGAATCTGGATTTGCAGCGTCTGGAGCGTGAGTTGAGAGACGAGCTGTCGAACTGTGTGAGTAAAGCTGTGAGCGACGCCGACCGAGCCAGAGTCAGCGAACTGGAGAAGACCGAGGCTCTGCTGAGAGAAGAAGTGGCTAAGTGCGTTTATACCATACGTGTTCTAAATAGGACTGTGTAATGAATCCGAACATAAGCAATGTAGGTAGAGTTCACGTTGTAGTGTTTGATGAAGTCTTAATTTCAGATGGAGGGCAGGGGACTATACATTCACTGTTTTTGGAAGAAATCTCCAAACTGATCTACAAATGTTGAAACAAAACTTATTAATTTTGATATGGTCAGAATAAGACAAGTGCAGGTGTATGGACATAGATGAACAAAAACACACAAGTGTTTTTATTTTCATTCAAGTTTTTTAGGAAAAAACAACATAACAGGGCTAAATTAAGTCTGTATAAGCACTGAACTTTGATTCTGACTAATGTAACTCTGCATTAGTCTTATATCAAACCTTTTTTTAAATTCTTGAGCCAAAAACCCATCCTTGTGGTGGTGGTCAAAAGTTCTTACTATAGCCCCCAGTACGGTCAGTGATGTATTTAACCCTTTCCTGTGTTCCTGTGTGTCCATAGGCTGCGGGAGGTGTCAGATGTGGCCATGCTGCAGGCCGGAGCTCTTGAGGCCAAACAGCAGAGTAAAGCGAGAGAGATGGAGTCTCTTAGGAGGCAGATACTAGACCTGCAGGTAGCATAATGAACCGAAATACTCCTGTGTGTTTGATATGGATGTGTGAGTGTGCAGAAATGGAAAAGGTTACGTCACAGTCATCATTATATGGGTTTGGACATGCTCTTAACTCACACTCAATAGTATTTTTTTCTTAAAGTTGCACCGTGTAACTTTTCTAGTGGAGGGCTTACTATCTGCTTTTTTCTCAGGAGAGGATATGACATTGACTAGAATATTTTGGTGTATGGCGTTAAACCTACCTATCTATATCCACAGACAAGCAAAAACACATACAATAGGTAAAATCCACCAAGGTAGTCTTGATCAAGCCTAGCAACCAGATCACAGCGATGGGTCCCGCTGGTACAGTGGCATTGAAGAATGGGTCAGATACAGAGAACAAATTGCCTTAAAGGTCCCATGGCATGAAATTTTCACTTTCTGAGGTTTTTGAACGTTAATGTGAGCTCCCCTACCCTGTTTAGGGCCCCCCCTCCCCCATGGTTAAAAGTTGCGAAATGTCTAAACTGAGCATTTGCGGTCCTTTTCTGCGTTAAAAAAAGTCAGAGCTCAAACGGGTGATTTTGAACAAGGAAACTTACTGACGTCAGATCGAAAACAGAAATGCAAATGCAGTTCCACCCCCGTCTGTCTGTACTCAGCGTCTCTGTAAATCACGCCCAGAGAGTTTGGACTGCGGAGGAGCTACGCAATGCGAAATACGTTTTTTTATTTGCCTGGAGGAACTTGTGAGTGTTTCTAGGCTCGGAAGTCCTTTATCTGAGCCTGTGGATATCTGAAACAGCAGTGGTTTAAATTTATTTTCTGTGGAAATGTGTTTATTTTTCAATGGAACGCTTCAAATCTCTCCCCCCGTGCAAAAACACGGAAGTGGGTCACAGAGCGGAGCGGAGAGCTTGGCCACGCCCCCACCCCCTACTATAGGCCATCTCTGTCCTCCTCATTTGCATTCAAGCAACAACGCCCATAATGGAGTGTTCCAGAGTGACATTTATGACTCTTTCTCATCTTTCTCATTTTGAATAAATTCAAAATGTAATATTCTGCAAACATAGGAAAAGTGACAACATCTCCATAGAGATGAGCAGGCTACTCAGTGCACCTTTATGTATACTAGGGATGCATGATATATCGGCATTAATATCGGTATTGGCCGATATCGCCAATTTTTTTTTTTTTTACATATCGGTATCACTCCAATGTGTAAAACTGGGCTGATATTAACGACCGATATTTGTCAGTACTATAAATACCTTGCTTTGAAATACAAATAAAAGTTGTATCACACTTCAGGCAGAGCACTGGGAGCTGTCTTGGTTATAAAACGTGTTTATCTTGTATCCGTCCATGTTTAAGTTTATTGTAATTTGACAAAATGTGTTGCAGTTCCTTTTCTTGGCAATACACAAAATGGCAAAAACCTGAAGTATATGTGGTGGTATGGGAGCCATGTGAAATGCAGATTAAGAGTGACATGGTGATTTATCATCCTTGTGTTTTTTTTGTTTTTTTTAATCTAAACTTTCTCACAGGGGTTTTGTGAATAAAATGAGTTAAGCTTGTTGGAGTCAAAACACGTTTTGAAAATAAAAGAAGAGATTCAAAAAATCATTTTGCATGATTTTCAGTCTGTATAAAGTTTTATCTCAGAATAATAATAATTTTAAAAAAATATTGATATCGGTTAATATTGGTTATTGGCAATAACAGCAACATTAATATCTGCTAAAATTTTCACATCGGTGCATCCCTAATGTATACGATTCTTAAATTTATTTTATTTATATATATATATATATATATATATATATATATATATATATATATATATATATATATATACTCAACAAAAATATAAACGCAACACTTTTGTTTTTGCTCCCATTTTTCCTGAGATGGACCCAGAGATCCAAAATTCACTCCAGATACACAACACTACCATTTCTCTCAAACATTGTTCACAAATCTGTCCAAATGTGTGACAGCGAGCACCTCTGCCCCGCCGAGACAATCCACCCCACCTCACAGGTGCGCCACATCAAGATGCCGATCCGACATCATGACCAGTGCACAGGTGTGCCCCAGACTGCCCACAATAAACGGCCACCCCGAAATGTGCATTTTTTTTTGCTTTATTGGGGGTCTGGGGACTCAGAACCAGTCAGTATCTGGTGTGACCACCATTTGCCTCATGCAGTGCAACACATCTTCTTCGCATAGAGTTTATCAGATTGTCAATTGTGGCCTGTGGAATGTTGGTCCACTCCTCTTCAATGGCTGTGCGAAGTTGCTGGATATTAGTGGGAGCTGGTACACGCAGTCGTATACGCCGGTCAAGCACATCCCAAACATGCTCAATGGGTGACATGTCCGGTGAGTATGCTGGCCATGCAAGAACTGGGACATTTTCAGCTTCCAAGAATTGTGTACAGATCCTTGCAACATGGGGCCGTGCATTATCTTGCTGAAACATGAGGTGATGTTCATGGATGTATGGCACAACAATGGGCCTCAGGATCTCATCACGGTATCTCTGTGCATTCAAAATGCCATCAATAAAATGCACCTGTGTTCTTCGTCCATAACAGCCTTTGAAGAGGAGTGGACCAACATTCCACAGGCCACAAGTGACAATCTGATAAACTCTATGCGAAGAAGATGTGTTGCACTGCATGAGGCAAATGGTGGTCACACCAGATACTGACTGGTTCTGAGTCCCCAGACCCCCAATAAAGCAAAAAAATGCACATTTCGGGGTGTCCTTTTATTGTGGGCAGTCTGGGGCGCACCTGTGCACTGGTCATGATGTCGGATCGGCATCTTGATGTGGCGCACCTGTGAGGTGGGGTGGATTGTCTCGGCGGGGCAGAGGTGCTCGCTGTCACACATTTGGACAGATTTGTGAACAATGTTGGAGAGAAATGGTAGTGTTGTGTATCTGGAGTGAATTATGGATCTTTGGGTCCATCTCAGGAAAAATGGGAGCAAAAACAAAAGTGTTGCGTTTATATTTTTGTTGAGTATATATAGTGTTTTAATAGCCAGTAGAGGTCACAAGGATATACCATATGTGACTATCCCCGGTATTTCAGGACTCAAGTTGTTCTGGAGGCGTTTTGAGTTATTCACAGATTCTGAAAGTGTAGCTTTCCAATGATGTCTTACACATGAAAATCTGACCATATTTGAATAAGTTGTGGCTGTTTGAAAGCATGCACAGCAGATTTTGCTAAGGGGTGAAATCAGTAGGATTAGTAGGATATTACCCTACTATATTGAGAAATAAAGTGGCATAAATGCAGGATTATTAGCAAAATTCAAAGTAGAATGTGACTCTACCCTTAAACAAAGACACTTTTTCCTAACCAAATTTCCTTTTGGTCAGCCTCAGTATTGCTCTGAGTGAGTGACAGGTGATTTTAACCAGATGCAATGAGATAATTTTATTAAATTTTTGGCAGAGAATTTACCTCTTTAAGCCAAAATATAAGATACTAAATCACAATCTGCCTATTTGTAAACATTCTTTTTGTGTTCTCAGGCTCAGTCTGATGAGAAGTCCCTGATCGCTACGCTGCACCAGCACATCGTGTCTCTGCAGCTCAAGGAAGCGTCTGCTCTGAGCCGTCTGCACACGGCTCTATCCTCTGTGCAGAACCTGGAGGTCCAGAGACTCCGTGCCGAACAGAAACAGGACCAGAGTGAACATGCTCTCTTCCTTGCTCGTCAAGAGGCCCAAAACCGCTGCACACACCTCCGCCAGACCGTGCAGTCGCTCAGGAGGCAGTTCTCTGGAGCTCTGCCTCTCAAAGAGCAGGAAAAGTTTGCTGTAGCCCTGGTCCAGGTACATGGATTAGAGATAGTTCACACTTATTAACGTATGGCCTGTCTCCGTATCTCCATCTCTAGCCTAGGCCGATATTTTGTTTTGGCTGATCTGCCGCGTAAAAAATACATATAAATGGTAAATGGTTACATCTTTATATAGCGCTTTTCCACCTTCAAGGCACCCAAAGCGCTTTACAACAAGGAACTATTCACCTATTCACACACACATTCACACACCAGTGTACGCAGACACTGGGGGCGAGGTGGGTTAAGTATCTTGCCCAAGGACACAACGGCAGCATTCATCTGTGGGAGCTGGAATCGTACCAACCAACCTGTGGGTCAGTGGATCTGACCGCTCAACCACTGATGTTTCTTATGTCAAGAGCGGGATTTGAACTGCCAACCTTTGGATCAGTGGCCATAAAAAAGTGTTTTATTCTCACGTAACACCACTAAATATCCCTTAATGAACTCAAGCAGGCCTGGACTGGTAATCGGGCATACCGGGCATTTTCCCGGTGGGCCGACAGTCCTCGGGGCCGATGCCCTTCTTTTTTTTTCTTTCTTTTTTTTTTTACTTAGAGACCGGCCCACAATTTAGGACTGGACCAGGACTGGACCAGGACTAAACCAGGACTAAACCAGGACTACGTCAGGTCTGAACCAGGACTAAACCAGGACTAAATCAGGATGGAACCAGGACTAAACCAGGACTAATCAGGTCTAAATCAGGACTAAAACAGGTCTGAACCAGGACTAAACCAGGACTAAATCAGGATTGAACCAGGACTAATTACCTCTAAATCAGGACTAAAACAGGTCTGAACCAGGACTAAACCAGGACTAAACCAGGACTACATCAGGTCTGAACCAGGACTAATCAGGTCTAAATCAGGACTAAAAGGGGTCTGAACCAGGACTAAACCAGGACTAAATCAGGATTGAACCAGGACTAAACCAGGACTAATTACATCTAAATCAGGACTAAAACAGGTCTGAACCAGGACTAAACCAGGACTAAATCAGGATTGAACCAGGACTAAACCAGGACTAATTACATCTAAATCAGGACTAAAACAGGTCTGAACCAGCACTAAACCAGGACTAAATCAGGATTGAACCAGGACTAAACCAGGACTAATTACATCTAAATCAGGACTAAAACAGGTCTGAACCAGGACTAAACCAGGACTAAATCAGGATTGAACCAGGACTAAACCAGGACTAATTACATCTAAATCAGGACTAAAACAGGTCTGAACCAGGACTAAACCAGGACTAAATCAGGATTGAACCAGGACTAAACCAGGACTAATTACATCTAAATCAGGACTAAAACAGGTCTGAACCAGGACTAAACCAGGACTAAATCAGGATTGAACCAGGACTAATTACATCTAAATCAGGACTAAAACGGGTCTGAACCAGGACTAAACCAGGACTAAATCAGGATTGAACCAGGACTAATCAAGTCTAAATCAGGACTAAAACAGGTCTGAACCAGGACTAAACCAGGACTAAATCAGGATTGAACCAGGACTAATTACATCTAAACCAGGACTAAATCAGGACTGAACTAGGACTAAACCAGGACTAAACCAGGACTAAATCAGGACTGAACTAGGACTAAACCAGGACTAATCAGGTCTAAATCAGGACTAAACCAGGACTAATTATGAGGGGCCGGTCTAAGCCAAAAATGCCAGGGCCATTTGTTTGTCCCAGTCCGGACCTGAACTCAAGAATACTTTGTTAGTGAGTTTGCCTTTGGTGTATCATACATTTGTATTCTATGAGGCGCGAGACCCGTGCCCAAACCGTGCCCCCCCTAGACCAGGTCTAAACCAGGATTGAACCTGGTTTGGTGCGGCTCTTGCGTTTGTTCATGTCGAGGTTTGATGTGCTCGGACCCCTCGGGACCGCGTCCACGGTCCTGAGGGGGAGGAAACCAGGCAAAGAGCCGCACGAGGTGGTTTAATCCTGGTTTAGACCTGGTCTAGTCCTGGTTTAGTCCAGGTCTAGACCTGGTCCAGTCCTGGTCCAGTCCAGGTTTAGACCTTGTTTAGACCTGGTCTAAACAATCTATAACACCAATCGGCAACGGTCCCTTAGCCAATCAGGAAGCAGAACACAATGTTACACTATTTTAAAAAAATTGAATTGAATTTCAGTCTGTATAAAATGTTATCTCGGAATTAAAAATAAATACGTATCGGCTAATATCGGTATCGGCTGATATCAGCAACATTAATATCGGCATGGGCTAAAACGTTCACATCGGTGCATCCCTAGTTATTAGCTTAAAGTGCCTTGGAATGAAGGTATCTTAACATAATATCCCTACTGCAGATGCAGGAGGAGCGAGGGAGGGCAGCGGAGGAGAGGAGACAAGCAGAAGAGGAGAGGAGGAGAGCAGAGGGCAGAGCACAGGAGCTGGAGCTGAGGATGAAGGGCCTGAAGGAGCTCATCTCTACTCTAAAGGATGCTAAAGGAGCTCAGAAGGTAAAGCATGTGTGTTAGATGTCCTCCCATCCTCCTATATCCCTGTGTGTCAGATTTTTTTCAGTATTGTTGAATGAACATCTATAGTTTCAATACTAGTTTTAGTATCCATGGATTTCAGAATGATGAGAAACTAAGGATGTTCCCATAGCAATTAACAATTTAAAACAAACTATAATATATTTTGAATGGGGGGAAAAAAAGTCCTCAAAATGTTGTATAGGAAACAGGGTATTGAATTTTTGAACTACTATCAAAGTAAACATATCTGAGATCACTGTTAGTCTTATCTGTTATAATCATATCTACACAAGGGCCTACTTCAATGTTATACATTCTGTTTCATATTTAACCTTAACATGGCTGATATGACTGCATATTTTTCATATCTGTTGGGACTGCCTTCTCCAAGAGATAAATATACAACTTTCATCCTTGTCCAATAGAAATACATACTTTCTTTCCCAAAACAAATGATATTGTGTAATGAAAAACAGCCACAAATTAAAGTCTACACTAGCATCTGCAACTACAAGGCTAGGCTATTATTTTGTTTTGTTTGGTAAAATCACTCAAACTGAACAGATAATCTACTATTTAAGCATGTACAGAACATTAAATTGTCCTTGGGTGAAAAACAAAACGTTGAAGTAAATTTTTCAGTAACGTTTTCATAACACGTCCTCATTAAAATAACTTCAATCTTTAGTGCGTTATTAGAATTATTTTAGCAGATGTTTATATTAAATGCCACCGTTATGGAGGTATTCATTTTTTGCAGTGACATCATGCTGGGGGGTACTGCATGTATGTCTATGACAGAATTTTCATCACTTACCATAATGGTGACACAACACAACACACACATTAGCAAACACAGCCTGTGTTTTAAAAACAAACTCAACAATACATTTTCTGGAGCCTGTGATCAATACGAGTCTTCATAGTCCTGTTTAGGTTTATTTGAGCAACTTGCAGGTTCCATTAAAGCATAATTTCATAAATACAAACTCAAAATACAAACAAATACAAACTTATGTCACGTGTCTCTGCACTTCCTTTTGCTCAAAATGGAGCAGGTGGAAGTATAAACTTATTTACTCCTGCTCCATATTCTCACACATTCCATATTGACAGCTTTTATAATATAATAATATAATACAATACAATACAATATGATGTAATATAATACAATATAATATACATTTCTCATCATTGTCCTGTACAACTCTACATACTATATATATATATATATATATATATATATATACAATACTACTTTGTTTTTACCAATAAATTGAACAGAAAAAACATATATATACATACACATACATACACACACATACACATATACATGAACACCGTTTTAAACATCTGATCAAAAACATTATACTTGATTATTTAGACATAGGATGAGTTAAGGGGATATATGTATATATGTGTGTGCGTATGTATGTATATATATATATATATATATATATATATATATATATATATATATATATATATATATATAAATAGACATATATATAGAGTTTTTCCTGTTCAATTTATTGGTAAAAGCAAAGTACATACAAACAACATGTTTGTATGATCTCTATGTTCTACCCCATGTAGAATTCTCACGGCCTTTTTTTGTATTTTGAATAATGAATCTGTATTGGTTCTATATGCGTTTCCCCACACTTGTGCTCCATAGCTCAAATAGGGAACAATCAACGTGCTGTATAAGATATGGAGGGATTGAGGGTCTAGAAATAATCTTGCTTTTCCGATCACTGAAACATTTCTGGCCACCTTTGATTTGATGTTTGAGATGTGAGACTTCCAATTAGGGATGTCAACAATTAATCGATTAACGGTTAATTGTCGATTAAGACGTTGGTCGATCAAAATGCATTAATTGTAATTAACCGCGGACACGCGGACATGCGCACCCGCGTGGTCATGAAACAAGGCAACCGCGCTGCGCCAAGCTCGACTCACAGCCGACCGCAGGCGCCAACGGCACTGCTCAGCAGCCCCGGGTGTACGCGCGAGGCGAGATCTAACCCGGAATGCGTACCGCTGCTGCCTGTTTCGCCGCAGCCCGCGCCCCGCGCCCCGAGCCCCGAGCCCCGCGCGGCTGGCCTGCGGCTCGGAGCGCGGGGCGCGGCGAAACCAGCACGCGCCCCAGTGGTTTAATCCTGGTCTAGTCCAGGTCTAGACCCGGTCGAGTCCCGGTCCAGTCCAGGTCCAGTCCAGGTCCAGACCTGGTTCAGACCTGGTCCAGTCCACGTTCAGTCCTGGTCTAGTCTCTTAGTCAATCAGGACAGAACACAATGTTACTCTATAAAAAAAAAAAATTGGATAGAGCGAGGGATTACTCTATTTTGTTATTCAGCATCAATACATTTGTCTGCTTTTTACTAAGGAATAATTAATTGAAGAATATACAATATAATAATACTATGATATATTTATGACTCAGTGTTATGTTACTATAGCTTATATTCTTAAAGACCCTATTGAAACACTCAAATTCAGGTGAAAAACGGCGCTTATCAGTTAATCGTTAATCGACCGATAAGGTCAATCAACTATCAGTTAATGAATTAACCGATAATTTGCATCCCTACTTCCAATTTAATTTATGTGCCACACCAAAAAAATTGAATTCATCAACTCTTTCTATTTCAACATTATCAATCAACACTTGTATCTTAGATTTTACTTCTCTATTTCCAAATACAATAAATTTAGTTTTTGTGATATTTAATTAAACTCTATTTATATCAAACCATGCTTTTATCTCACTCATTTCAGCTGTAACTTGATATGCGAGTTGTTGTATATTGTCTCCTGAGCAGGTTATTGTTGTGTCATCAGCAAATAATACAAATTTTAATTTATATAAATTTATATTAAACATAAATCATTAATGTAAAGCAAAAATAATTTTGGACCCAATACGGAACCCTGAGGAACTCCGCTTAATATTGTTTTGTGTATTGATTTATGATTCCCAAGCTGAACATACTGGCACCGATCAGATAAATGTTTAGGTTTGATTTTCAGTAAAAAGGTGAGAGTGACTAACTGAAAAGCTAGCATGTAACTGTAATGTTATTTGAGAGAGATTTGTTTAACAGCACAAATCAGCTCACCTGTTGTAGTTTCACCTAACACAGTTTTTATGGTCAGATTATGTCAGCTTTTGCTTCAGACAGACCCTGAGAATTAATTTAATGTCTATGTACGAGGGTCATTCAAAAAGTTCTAAGATAAATTCAAAAACAACTTTATTTTTGAAAGTAACAAAATTATTTTTCTACATATCATCCCCCTGAGTCAATACACTTCTGCGAGCGATGTTTCCACCGAAAAATTCCTTCTTGATAGAATTCTGGAGCTTGTCTAGTCAACCAGGTCACAACCTCCCTCTTCGCTTCAAGTATGGACTGAAATCTTGTTCCTTTTAAATGTTCCTTCAACTTTGGAAATAGGAAAAAAAATATATCCATAAACATTGTGCAAAGCTTCAATAATTTCTTTAGGTTTCCAATGAAGTTTTGTGAGAAATTGAATGTTTGCTCGGACTTCAAATTGGCTCATTTTGGAGGGTCAAAAAAGTGGGTTGTGCAATATGTAACGTAACTCTTTGAATAACAAAGCTAGAATGCCGGAACTTGTTAAATGTGTTTATAAGTCATCAGTGGTACAATTCAAGGTCATTTTGTTGAACTAGTTCGACTCATTTTGAATTTATGGCATTTGTCTTAGAACTTTTTGAATGGCCCTCGTATACTTCCACACAGCTTAGATTTATATCTTATGAATGTGCTAGATTTGTATATTTGATGTTCTCAGGCGATGGAGTGGCAGCAGCGTATGGAGGAGGCTCGTCTGCAGGAGCTGAGGAGGAGCCGTGAGCTGTTGGTCCAAAAAGAGGAGATGCTTTTCCTCAAGAGACTTGTCCAGGAGCAGGACAGGAATATCCAGAGACTGGAGGAGGACCTGGTGCAGCAAAATACAGTGAGAAACAGCTCCAGTTTACAGACACATCCACACTATGAACACAGTACTAACTTATTTTAGTGACAACTAGGGATGCAAATTATGGATTAATGAATTAATCTATAGTTGATTGACCTTATCGATCGATTAACTCATTCAGTGCCGGAGACGTCTATTGACGTCCCCTCGAATCCAACCGTTGAGTGCCGTGACGTCTATAGACGTCAATTGCTTTTTTCAGCGGGGGTTGCTAGGTTACGGCCTGGAGCAACTTTTGAGGTGTAATTCACACCTCTCAACCTGTAGATGGCGATGTTGTATCATTATTAGCCGATCAGAGCCGGGGAAGAAAGGAGGAGTGCAGCGTGTGTATGGTGTATTGGCCAGAGTAGTAAGATGGCGAGGCCAGAGAACCCGGAAAAGCAGATAACTGTTGATCAGCGCCTATGGAGCGGTCTGATCGCTCTTGGGACCCAGGATCCTGGATCAGAGGATCGCAGAGACAAGCCGGATCAAGCAGCGAGGTCTGAGCAGAGATCTGCTGTGCTCGAGGAGGGGGCGTGTCATGTGTGCGCTGCGCGGATCAGGGAGTCTCTTCAGAACTACGACAGCTCCAGAGAAGAAGTTTACTGACTTGGAGCAGTGATACTGCTGTGTGGTAATTGTAATGAATGAAGTTATATGTGTGTGTGTGTGCGTGTGTGTGTGTGTGTGTGCGTGCGTGCGTGTGTGCGTGCGTGTGCGCGCGTGTGCGTGTGTAGCTGTGTGTGTGTAAAGGTTTATGCATGGGCTTGTGTGTATGTACATATATATGTGTGTGTGTGTGTGTGTGTGTGTGTGTGTATTAGTTTTTATTATGGGTCTGTACTCTGGGCCTCAGACAAAGCCTCAACAAAGTTCTATTTTATAGGAAAAGATATTATATCCTGTAAACATCCCTTGGCACAATTGATTTGAAGGAATTTTCAATTCACAGAGCCTTATATTCTTATATTTGTAAATATAAAATGTACTTTGTCATCAAAAATCTCTTTCTCTGTTATTTTAGATGTTTGAGGTGTCACTAAATCGATAAATATTGATGTCAAAGTCACTGATCTGCTCGAAATCCTTCTGAACTAAACGGTCGTTTTCTCCATTTCTTGCTCAAAAACCAGTATTTTTGCTGAAACTTCCCTATGTTCTACTATCAGTTATTTGAGAACCGAAAAGGTTAGAAACATAATTTTTTTTCCAGATGAAAGAAGAGAGTCGTCGCTTTATTTTGATGTGTGCCATGTTTATATAGTCAAAGAACTCAGTATTCTGTGAGTCTTGTAAATTCAGTGAAAATGCTCTAAATCTGTGGCACTCTAAGGGGTAAGATTTTGAAAACAGGCTGGCAGTGAATGAGTTTTAAGGATGAACTAATAAGCGGCGTTTTTCACCTGAATTTTAGTGTTTCAATAGGGTCTTTAAGAATATAAGCTATAGTATACATCAGAGGTCTTCAACAGGGGGGTCGCGACCCCTAGGGGGGTCGTGGAGGTACTGCAGGGGGGTCGCGTAATCTTTTCATTTCACTTTAAAATAATATAATTTTATATTTTATAGTGTAAAATACAGTATTAACCTGTGTATTATTTCCTTGTATTGGATGTACCATAACAGAGTAGCAATGTTTATACATGACACTAAGCTCAGTTTAATATAAAACACAATTCTATGCCTATATACGGCATAGAATTGTGTTTTATATTAAATTGAGCTTAGTGTCATGTATAAAGTAGGGGGTCCCTGGCCCAGTTCGCCATCTGTTTGGGGGTCCCTGGCCTGAAAAACGTTGAAGACCCCTGGTATACATAACACTGAGTCAAAAATATATCATAGTATTATTATATTGTATATTCCTCAATTAATTATTCCTTAGTAAAAAGCAGACAAATGTATTGATGCTGAATAACAAAATACAGTAATCCCTCGCTCTATCGCGGTTCGCTGATTTATTTTTATTTATTTATTTTTTATTTTTTTATAGTGTAACATTTTTTTTATAGTGTAACATTGTGTTCTGCGTCCTGATTGGCTAAGAGACTAGACCAGGACTAAATGTGGACTAAACCAGGTCTAGACCAGAACTAAACCAGGTTTAGACCCGGTCTAGACCTGGTCTAGACCAGGTCTAAACCAGGTCTAAACCTGGACTGGGCCTGGACTAAACCAGGACTGGACCAGGTCTAGGCCTGGACTAAACCAGGATTAAACCACCACGTGCCGCTGCTGGTTTCGTGTGGCTGATTTGTGGCTAGGGCTGAGACTACACATTCCGGGTGCCGCGGTTCGATCTCGTGCTCAGCAGCCCCGCGCGTACACCGGGCAGTGCCGTTGGCGCCTGCGGCCGGCTGTGAGTCGAGCTTGGCTCAGCGCGGTGCGCGGTTGCCTTGTTTCGTGACCACGTGGGTGCGCGTGTCCACGATTAGCGATTAATTACAATTAATGCATTTTGTTCGACCAACATCTTAATCGACAATTAATCGTAAGTCCATTAATTGTTGACATCCCTAGTGACAACACATCCCACTTTAAAAAGAGATTACAGTTGTTATACGCTAACAGGTTATAAGCTTGGATCTATGGTTACAACTGTAATGGTGTAAGAAGCCTGGCTAATATTGCATTTGCAGGGACTGGCAGTGAGATACACACTGGTAATCTTATGTTACGGTAGATTAGTACAACATTATTTACATATTTGATACAATTTGTGGTTAAACATAGAAATACAAAGCTAGAAAAAAATTGCTGTAAAATCGCTAGTTGGATCCAGAAGGATCCAGAAGTAACTTAACCAAGACTGAACAAGGACTGCACTAGGACTAAACCAGGACTAAACCAAGACTAAACCTGGATGGACAAGCTATAGATGTGTCCAGGACTAGTACACATCCTTTCACACTCAATAATCAATATTGAAATAAATGAACTGTTTGCAGCTGTTAAACTTACTTACTAACTACTTTCTTAAAGCTTTCCTAGAATCCTATAAATGCAAAATACTTAACAAACCCTTTAACAACAACAAATATTATTGTCCTTCACCTTGTTGTGTTATGTTTAGTTTTATTATTTGTGTGTCAGCTTCTGGAGGAGAGGCAGCTGGCCTGGGATCAGAGAGAGCTGGAGCTGGAGAGACAACTCGACCAATATGAGAAACACCAGGATGAACTGCTCAGCAACACTCAGAAGGTACAGGGAGAAATCTAGATGTACATGGGAATGTTAATGAGAGTCAACATAGGCTACCCTAACCTTTTATTTTATTTTGTTGTATTTCAGATAGAAGACAGCGGTTTCCTCCCTGACCCCTCTCTACCTCTGGCTCGTCAGTTGGACTTTTCCCTAGAGAAAATGAGAGAACATTTAAAAACAATCAAGGACCTCCAGGCAACCTGCAAGAATCTGGATGAGGTAGAGCTCTGTGTATTCTTTGTATTTGTTTTAACGGAAAATAGTAAATTCATAAAAATGTGTCTATTAAAATTTAGATGCTTGGCTGGAGATTGAATTCAGATTCTGCTCTAAAATGTTAATGTCCTGTATGTGTTTAAAATTTGCACTGTGAAATGAATTCTATTATTAAAACATAAATTACAAATAACACATACTCCTTACTGTAAAGAATGGGGGAGTGTTAGTTTCAGGTTGGCAAGCTCCTCCCTTCGGACAGATATAATGAAGAAACCTTTTGGATGAGTGGCAAAACACATTCACTCCAAAATTTTTGTCCGGTTGCCAAAAAGGAATTTTGTGGTGGAACCTGCCTAGATAACTGAGGGATTGCACAGATATTATTATTTTAACCACACATTTATTTGAGAAACATTGGACCTTATCATCTCCATAAAATCTGTTGAATTATTACAGAAACTGAAGGAGAAGGAGTCAGCCTTGTGGAAGTCTGAACAGAACCTGATTTCCAGAGACCGGGTCATAAATGAGCTGCGTCTGAGACTCCCAGCCACCGCGCAAAGAGAGAGGCTCCTCGCAGAACTCAACCAGGACCAAGACCGGACCAGAGACCAGGAACAGACCGGACTAAAGCTGGCCCAGCAGACCATCCGAGACCTGCAGGGGCGACTTGACAAGAAAGAGGAGGTTGTCAAGAAGTACCAGAAGCAGCTGGAGCAGGCGCATCAGGTATGAGCTCAAAAAAAGCACAGTTGTAGTTTGACTAAATGAAAGTCTTAAAGGTGCTCTACCTGATTTTAACATGAAAAAACAAACTAGTTAATTTTAAACGGTTCACGGTGGTCCAAAGTTATTCCTCACTTACCTTATGCATTCAGAGCATCCTAATTATTCACAGTGATGAGTTTATAAGCACTTTTTACAACTTTCAAGATTAGAGTGGAGTTTTGCTATCACTGAAATTCAAACTATAATGATAGAAATGCTTTATAATAAGATACAAACAACACATAACGGTCTCATTTGAACACAAGAGCTGCTTAAAGGAAAAGTAACGTTTTTTACAATCTGAGCCTTATTTCGGTAATAAAACAAGTTGTTTTACTCACCCATAGCACTTTGGTGTCATATGGAGCACTTCCGGAGATGTTTTAGATTAGCATTAGCCTAGCGCGACTTCTAGCCATAGCTCGGGGCATATAATATATTCCCCGAGCATGTAATATGCCCCGTGCGGTCTCCAAATAACACAAACTTTAGCACTTTTCAAATCATAGAAGCTCGATGTCTTAATCTACGATTTTGTTTTGAATCAAAAGTGGCCTGTAATCCGAGATTTATCCATAGTTTACAGCTTTGCGTTTCATGTTTGGGTCCCGGGAGCTGAGAGTGAAATAAACTGTGACTTGGCACATGCGCACTGGCGTCCTCATTTACTCGAAACTATGGCTAAATCTCGGATTACAGGCCACTTTTGACCAAACGAAATCATAGACTAAGACATTGAGCTTCTATGATTTGAAAAGTGCTAAAGTTTGTGTTATTTGGAGACCGCAAACATGTGCCCCGAGAACTCACATTACGGAGATCGCAAATCTAAAACATCTCCGGAAGTGCTCCATACAGTAAGTATGGAACTTGTAAAACAACTTGTTTTATTACCGAAATAAGGCTCAGATTGTAAAAAACTTTACTTTTCCTTTAACTAATACAGGTTTAAGTTTGTTTGAACTATAGGTTCAATCAAAATGACCTAATCTTTCTTCCAAAATTGTCCATATTATTATTTTTTTTAATTCTTATGATATTGTGACCTGTAGAATCATGATGATTGATTATTGCTTTGTTTTCTCTCCACAGGAGCAGGAGGAGATGATAAAGAAACACCATGATGTACTCAGTGCTCTTCATAAGAAACTGGAGTCAAAGACAGACAGCTCCTTGGATCAGTTCAAACTCACTGCTTTGGTACCAACACATTTATCACCAAAAATGCCATCATAGTTTCGGTCACCAGAAATTGTAGATTAAAGGAGAATTAACATTGTTTACAATCTGAGCCTTATTTCTGTAATAAAACAAGTTGTTTTACTCACCCATAGCACTTTGGTGTCATATGGAGCACTTCCAGAGATGTTTTAGATTTGTGATATCCGAAATGCAAGTTCCGAGCGGCCTCCAAATAACACAAACTTTAGCACTTTTCAAATCATAGAAGCTCAATGTCTTAGTCTACACTTTCGTTTGAGTCAAAAGTGGCCTGTAATCTGAGATTTATCCATAATTTACAGCTTTGCGTTTCATGTTTGGGTCCCGGGAGCTGAGAGTGAAATAAGATGTGACTCCGCACATGCGCACTGGCCTCCTCATCTACTCGAAACTATGGATAAATCTCGGATTACAGGCCACTTTTGACTCAAACCAAAGCGTAGACTAAGACATTGAGCTTCTATAATTTGAAAAGTGCTAAAGTTTGTGTTATTTGGAGACCGCAAACATGTGCCCCGAGAACTCACATTACGGAGATCGCGAATCTAAAACATCTCTGGAAGTGCTCCATATGACACCAAAGTGCTATGGGTGAGTAAAACAACTTGTTTTATTACCGAAATAAGGCTCAGATTGTAAAAAACGTTAATTTTCCTTTAAAGTTTGAGTAGTTAAAAACTATTTGGTAGAGTTATTACATTTTTTGTATATTGTAGCCCAGTTGACAGGACTTTAAACTGCAAGATTAATGCTGAGTTTCTACTTTGAATCCATACCCATTTCATTTTTATTTTGCTATAGGCAGTTTCGCACGAAGAAATCTAAGCAATTTCTTTAGCATTGCTTTGTTTCACCTGATTTCCATCACAATATTGACATTTTTTTATGTAACAGAATATGCTGATTCTGTCCTTTCACCAGGAGCTGATAAAGAAGCCAGCTTTGAAAGTGCCCAACTCTAAACACTTGGAGCGTTTGTCTGAACTGGAGCAGACGGTGTCAGAGCAGGAACTGAACGTGTCAAGCCTCACAGAGCAGCTGAGGCTCAGAGCTGCAGAGGTGGAGAGAGTCCAGAGAGACCTGCAGAATCAGGGGCGGAGACACGAGGAGGCGAAACACAGGTCAGTACTGCTGCAGGATGTATAACAACCTGACCAATCATTATGGCCATTAATATACAGGAGACTATGGTGCCCCCCCATAGTCTAAAATTCTCCCCTGTAGTCTAAAAACAACCTGGACTATATTTGCGCAACAAAATTAAACTTTAATGCTCATTGTATTATCACAAACCTTTGAAAGTAAAGTACTACACAAAATGACTGGTTAAAGATTTAACATAGACAGTAAGTGACATTTATACTCCACAAATTGAATTAGATTAAATCATTGAAATTAAAGTTATTTGTGCCACTATAATCCTAATCAAATCTATGGGAAACGCAGGAATATGATATATGGGTTTGGGTTTAATTACACATATAAAGGCACACATGTAACTTTTCTGTAAGAGGGTCTGCTAACTGATTGTCTCCATGGACAAAGTATTGCTTTGCCTAAAATGTTCCACAGTATGGTATTAACCTCATTCCTTCTTGCATTCAATCAATTAGAGCTGTTTTCTGGCCTGACTTGGCCTGGTGATGTCACCTGCTGGTCTTCATAAGGATAGATATATGCAATACCATCTCCATGGATATTATACCCTCAACCAGTGAAGTTACATACTTTCCAACAACCTGAATATGGACATTGGAACTGGCCTCTAGCATTTACTGTATCTCACATAGGTTGAAGTATAAAGAAAAAAACAGTATAGTATATCATTGCTTATTTGGGATTGAAATAATGCCCATAGGGGGCAATGGAATTAAATAATGTATCTGTTAAAGATCCCATGACATGGTACTTCTTGATGCTTTTATATGGCTCCTTAATGGTTCCCTAATACTGTAAATGAATCCTTCTTCAAAATCAACACTCATGAGAAACAGAGATAAGATGAGAAAGAGTCATAAATATCTCTCTCAAACTCTTTATTCTGGGCGTTGTTGCTTGAATGCAAATGAGGAGAAAAGAGCTGGCCTATAGTAGAGGGTGGGGGCGTGGCCAAACTCTCCGCTCTCGCTCTGAGCCCTCAGCTGATCCATTTCCTTGTTTTTGCACGGGGGAGAGATTTGAAGCGTTCCATTGAAAAATAAACACATTTCCACAGAAAATAAAATTAAACCACTGCTGTTCAAAGGTCCAGAGGCTCAGATAAAGGACTTCCGAGCCTAGAAACACTCGGACGTGCCTCCAGGCAAATAAAAAAAACGCATTTCGCATTGCCTAGCGCATTCACAGTCCAAACTCTCTGGGCGTGATTTACAGAGACGCTGAGTACAGACAGACGGGGGTGGAACTGCATTTGCATTTCTTTTTTTGATCTGACGTCAATAAGGTGCCTTGTTCAAAATCGCCCGTTTGAGCTCCGATTTTTTGTAACGCAGAAAAGGATCGCAAATGCTCAGTTTAGACATTTCGCAACTTTTAACCATGGGGGGGGGGGCTAAACAGGGTAGGTCACATTAACGTTCAAAAACCTCAGAAAGTGAAAATTTCATGCCATGGGACCTTTAAAATGTGTGTAGAATCCCTCAGTCGTCCAGGTCAAATCTATGGCAAAAGGAGAAATTCAGTTTGTCAACTGGACAAAAGTTTATTTGGTCGAATACGTTTCGCAGCTCATCCAAGCTGCTTCTTCAGTTGTGGTCAGACGCTGGTGGACACTGCCTTATATCTGCCTGAAGGGAGGAGCTAACTACAATGAAATTACTCTGAGACTAACACACATATTTGTTTACAGTTTCTGTTAGTTATTTAGGCCTATTAAATATACAGTGGGAGTGGAGAGTGGATATTCTAAATGGGCTTTCACTAAAACTAAGAGAGGCAAGAAACAAGACAAAAGAGAATCAGAACCCAGGAGAAAGGGTGTAACTATTCCTTACCTGGCCGGCGTTTCTGAAAATCTACAGAGGATTTTTAGACAACATGAAATCCCAGTCTATTAGAAGAAGAACAATGACTTTATTGACCTCACACAGGACAAATTCTTCTCTGCATTTAACCCATTGTGTTATTAGGAGCAGTGGGCAGCACATTACTGCGCCCGGGGACCATCTCCATGATCTTATTGCTTAGGCTTGGTCAGGACCTAAGATGGAGGATTTTACCTATGGTGCATGTTTTGGGTTGATGGGGAAACCGGAGTGCCCGGAGGAAACCCACCCAGACACGGAGAGAACCTGGAACCTGCTAGCCACTCAGCCACCGTGCTGCCAATTTTTTTTTTTTTTTCAAACCCACAAACACTTTAAGACAGAAACTGGTCCACCCAAAGGACAAACCAAGCCACAAACAAAGCAATGTGGTCTACTCCATTCAGTGTAGTGACGCCTGTAGTGAGCACAGACAAAAGAGCCAGAGTGGACCTTCATCTGCCGTACATCTCCATCTAGAAGCCATGGGCCATTCCTTTGAGGACAGTGAGGTACAGATTTTGGCCAGAGTTAAAGAGGCTATTTTTGTCAAGAAAGAAAATCCTTCCTTGAACAGGAATGGAGGTCTCAGACATCATTTGTCTCCCATCTATAACTTTATCCTCAAACCTAAATCAAAACAAACAAACAAACAAACAAAACAATAGGGTTAGCCAGGTCAGGTCCAGAGGTGTGAAAACACCCATTATGGCCCTGAATGACCCAACACTCCACTCCCACTGCAGATCTAATAGGCCCACCTAACTAACATAAACTAAACAAAATTCACAAAAAATAGATGTGCAGTCTCAGTTTCATCGTAGTTAGCTCCTCCCTTCAGGCACATATAAGGCAGTGTCCACCAGCGTCTGACTAGAACTGAAGAAGCAGTTTGGATGAGCTGTAAAACGTAGTCGACCAAATAAACTGAATTTCTCCTTTTGCCTATCTTTTAAAATGGTAAGAAGTTGAGTTCCAAGTTTTGATCTTCACAGTTGTCCTCCCCTTCATTGTGTCTTACTTCAGGCTGGAAGAGTACTACACAGCACAGGTGAAAGCTCTGACCAGTGAGATCGAAGATCAGAACAATCACATGACACAGATGGAGTCAGACCTGGTCCAGGTCCGGACCGAGCTCCAGGTCCAGAAAGAGGCTAACGCCCGGTCCCCGAGCAACAGCCTGAAGAGTTTAGTGGAGCGTCTCAAAGGGCAGATCGCACACAAGGACAAACAGCTCAAGGTAATTAATAGGGTTGCATAATATATTGTGGAAATATCAATATCTCAATATTGGCTGATGCAAGAATTGATATTGCAAGAAAATGCATATATCGCAACAACATAAAATTCTCGAAGTTCTTTTTAAAGTAAAATTGACAAAAAGGCAGATATTATTCATGATTTTCCTTATTAAATCCTACATTAGATTTGGGTTGGTTTTATCTCTATGACAAGTGCCTGTAACAGATGAGACTATTCATTCTACTAAAACAGTGTTTCTCAACCTTTTTTGTCTTGTGTACCCCTGAGCCCTTTTGTCATACCTCGAGTACCCCCTCACTCATACTGTTGATAATTCTCCAAAAGTAGAACGTGCCACAACAGATTTTTAAATGAAAATCATTTTATTTCATCTCCTTAATTTGAACATTTAATTCTCAGGCTTTTTCTCTCTTTTCTTTAACTCAAATTTGTTAAACATAAAAATTAAGAATATGTTTCTTTGAAAATAATTTACCCAAATAAATAGTAAATCAAAATAATCTTCCTTTGTTGTATCTAACTCTTGTTACACAACTGATTATTAAATGAAAATCTTTTTATTTCATGTCCTTAAAGGGATAGTGCGTTGTTTTTTTTAAATGTTAATCTGTATGGGTTTCCTTCTGAAAGTTACGTGTGTTGACACCGGTTTACCTCTGACACTCTCAGCTGATCCCGGTTCGGCTCGCTTTCTGGAGCCCACGTAAGTAGGTCCGGTAACTTCCCTGGAACATGAAATAAAGCTTGTTTTTCTCCTCAAAACAAAACATTTGTTAGAAAGGTGATATATTTGTATCCGAAACAGTTGTCCACGAAACATCCAGCGCGTATTTCGCATTCGTGTATTGTCTCTCTCCACTCGTATCACTACGCCCATGTTAACTCTATCAGCCTGTTCACCTTCAGCGGATGTCTACGCCGAAGTTTACAAGTGAAGTAGTGATACAAGTGGAGAGAAACAGTACGCGAATGCGAAATACGCTGCTGGATGTTTCGTGGACTGTTTCGGACGCAAATATATCACCTTTCTAACAAATGTTTTGTTTTGAGAAGAAAAACAAGCTTTATTTCATGTTCCAGGGAAGTTACCGGACCTACTTATGTGGGCTCCAGAAAGCGAGCCGAACCGGGCTCAGCTGAGACTGTCAGGGGTAAGCCGGTGTCAACACACGTAACTTTTAGAAGGAAACCCATACAGATTAACATTAAAAACTTTAATGTGCCGCGTACCCCCTGCAGTGTGCTTGCATACCCCTAGGGGTACGAGTACCCCTGGTTGGGAAACACTGTACTAAAACACAATTAATATCATTATAAGAGTTAGTTAAAAACGTAAAAATAAAATTTACTGGTTTGGTGTTTTTAGGTTTCAAATTTTATTTCCTGTTAGAAATCATATATATTTACAACAGGTATCATGCCACCAATTTAGAGAATCATAAAAACCAGTCAAACACACTTTTATTTTGACCCAGTAAATAACAGACCAGGTTTATGAGAGGCTCTCATTTTTTCTTCAGCCATACACCAGGTTGGACTAAGCTTGTGATTAGTTGCTTCCAGTTTGAAACCATATCCCTTTAAATGCTAACACTGAACTAACAGCATGATTCACCTCCCTTACAGCTGTTTTAACTGGTTGCCCTGTTTCTGTCCCATCACTTCTAAAACCTGTCTCCTTCAGGGTCTGAGCCGAGCGCTGTTGGAGCTGAGGGCGGAGCTCACCTCTGCAGCTGAAAAACAGGTGATTTCTGCAGCTGCTCAGAAAGAACAAGATCTGAATGTCCAACAGCTCATCGACCGCCACAACAAGGACCTCAAGGTACCAACATAAACATGTAATATAAGTGATTTTACACTACACTGAAATCAAAATTGGAGTGGACATAATCAGCAAAACTGCCATTTTTGAAATACCATAATTTCTTCCACAAACAACAAAATAATCCTGTCTTATTCTGGGTAAAAACTGCTAACCCTGTAGTTTAGACATGTGGTGGCTGGCAGGTTAGTTATGTCCATGTATATATACAGATTCCAATATGTCATAATACTTTGGTTATGGCGTATCAATATAACTTAAAACAAGGTTGCCAGGTACTGTGAGCAAGGTAGTGCATATTGAAATTGAAGGAACCGTGTAATTACCAGCCCATGTTTTGAGTTGAATAAATCTTTTCTTGTCTTTCATTTTAGTCCCAGGTGCAGGATCTGACTGAGGAGCTGCAGCTGATGAAGGACAATCTGAAATCTTCCAGAAACCGCGAGTCCAGCCTGAAAGAGGAAGTGGAGAGTCTGAACCAGGAAGTGCAAAGTAGCCAGAAGACTCAGAGAAGACTGGAGAAGGAGAAAGAGGAGAGCGAGAGGGAGGGCAAAGAGTTAAAACAACAGGTCAAACGCCTCAGCAATGCACTGCAGGTAAAATAAAGGCTGGTTTTTATTTGTTCATGACGAGGATGTTAGGAACAGGCAGATCATGTACAAAAGTTTGAAGATAAAGTCATGTGTCAACTTAAAGAACACATATCAAAACTGACTTTTTTTTCCTTTTTTTTTAAAGCTTTTACCCTCATTAAAAACTTACCTGGAGTTGCACTTCACATCATTCACTCTTTTGTCTCTGAGGCCCACCAAACATTCATGTTTGAAATTTCTTGTCACAGATAAAAGCTCTGAGCAGGTTTTAAAGGAAAATTAACGTTTTTTTTTACAATCTGAGCCTTCTTTCGGCAATAAAACAAGTAGTTTTACTCACCCATAGCAGTTTGGTGTCAATTGGAGCAGTATCACAGAACTTGTGTTGAGCCGTTCTGTTCTACTAATGATCCCGTATCCGTTAGCGTGAGTGCTCGGGGCACTGATTTGCGGTGTCCAAATAACACAAACTTTAGCACTTTTCAAATCAGAGAAGATCGCTGTGTCAGCGTAGACTTTTAGTAGATTCCAAAACGGCCTGAAACCCGATATTGCAACAGAAAAGTAAAGTTCAGAGCGGTGTTAGCTTCTTTCGGACTAGCTGTGTTTACAAAACAGCTGAGTTCACGCATGCGCACTGTCCTCTCTGATGACGTCATCAAATGAAACTATAGCTGGATATCGGGTTTCAGGCCGTTTTGGAATCCACTAAAAGTCTACCCTGACACAGCGATCTTCTGTGATTTGAAAAGTGCTAAAGTTTGTGTTATTTGGAGAGCGCAAAGTAATGCCCCGAGCACTCACGCTAACGGATACGGGAACATTAGTAGAACAGAACGGCTCAACATAAGTTCTGCGATACTGCTCCAATTGACACCAAACTGCTATGGGTGAGTAAAACTACTTGTTTTATTGCCTAAACAAGGCTCAGATTGTAAAAAAAACGTTAAATGATGTCTGTATTATTAATTTGGCATCATTTTAAGTTCCAAATCATGAAATGCCACAACAAAGGCACTTAAGAGTGTGTATCAATCAAATAATGAATAATATTTGTTATTTAAAAGTACTTTTTGGAGGTGGCACATCACCTGCATGATTCTATGGAAATAGACTTAAAGGAGAATTAAAGTTTTTTTTACAATCTGAGCCTTATTTCGGTAATAAAACAAGTTGTTTTACTCACCCATAGCACTTTGGGTGTTTTAGATTTGCGATCTCCGTAATGTGAGTTCTCGGGGCACATGTTTGCGGTCTCCAAATAACACAAACTTTAGCACTTTTCAAATCATAGAAGCTCGATGTCTTAGTCTATGCTTTCGTTTGAGTCAAAAGTGGCCTGTAATCCGAGATTTATCCATAGTTTCGAGTAGATGAGGACGCCAGTGCGCATGTACGGAGTCACAGTTTATTTCACTCTCAGCTCCCGGGACCCAAACATGAAACGCAAAGCTGTAAATTATTGATAAATCTCGGATTACAGGCCACTTTTGACTCAAACGAAAGTGTAGACTAAGACATTGAGCTTCTATGATTTGAAAAGTGCTAAAGTTTGTGTTATTTGGAGACCGCTCGGGGCATATGTTATATGCCCCGAGAACTCACGTTACAGCTATCGCTAATCTAAAACATCTCTGGAAGTGCTCCATATGACACCAAAGTGCTATGGGTGAGTAAAACAACTTGTTTTATTACCGAAATAAGGCTCAGATTGTAAAAAACGTTAATTCTCCTTTAAAACCATACTGTGGAACATTCTCCATGAGACAGATAAGTTTTATGTCGCACTGTGGAATATTATAGCCAAAGAAACAACATTTCTAGGATGAGTCCATCCCCAGGCCAAATAAGAGTCAGGTTTGTGGAGATGCACGCTCGCTCACAACAAACTTCGAAAATCAAAAAGACATGCTTTTATTTTAGTCTGTTGCTGGCTAAAAAATTACATACTGGGACTTTATTCCTGGCCAATATAGCAAATGTAATAAGATTATTTTTGTTACATTTACCATCAAAATTAGAATCAAACAGATTTAGCCAAAAGATCTGCAGGTCAGATCTGCGGAGAGGTGGGCACACTTACAGTAAGAATGCATGTTTTTCAAGGCATCATTCTGACAACAAAAACAGCTGTGATTGAAATGCAAGATAAATATTTAGTGCCACACTGTGCAACATTCCAATCAACACAATAACATCTTCGTCAAGCAGGTGGCAGACTCTCCGCCAGAAAAGGTTTATTGTGCACCTTTAAATTTGTGTTTAAGTTTGTGTTATTTTATTTAATTTTTTCCACATTTTTCTTTCTTTTTCAGAATAAGCCTGACAGCGACAGTAAAGGCCAAACCATTGAAAATCTACAGAAGAAAATCAGGAAGCTGGAGTCAGAACTGGACAAAAGAGAGACAAAACCAGTGAGAGATGATTCCGGAAAGGTTTGCATTTGTAATTAATGAACAACTATCTACATCTAATTTTACAGTTTTGCGATCAGTATGTAACACTGGATTTGCTTTTGTGGCAGCCCAAAGAGGAAATGATCCGATGGGAGGAGGGGAAGAAGTGGCAGACCAAACTGGAAAAAGTCAAATTGACGTTAAAAGAGAAAGAACAAGAAAACGAGAGTCTGACCAAACAGCTGAACACTCTGAAGGGTCTCTACTCCAGGTCTGTAATGTCAAATATGTCTGAATATAACTACAATGGTCACATACGTTTATATATGTGGCTTAGCTTGAAATATTCTGTAGTATGGCTTTAAATAGATCCAGTTTGTACGTATTTAACTACATTCTGTATGTATTGCTCTAAGATACCTTGAAAAACACGCATTCTTCTGTGAGCATGCTTGCCCATTCCACAGAGCTTACCTGTAACCTAAGCTGGTGTTGTCACTTGCATGTCTCTGTGGAGGTAGATAAATTCATGGACAAGCTGGGGAACATTCTAAGCAAAGCAATTACAGCTCCACGGAGACAAAATAGATGGCAGACCCTCCTAGAGAAAGATTGATTTTTGATTGTATTCAGGCTCAAAATAAAAATGTCTCTTAGTATTGATTTCATGGCTGTTGACCTCTTTATATTTCTGTGTACGTCACAGGCTGGAGCAGGAGAAGGCCTCGCTGCAGAAGAAGCTGAAGTCCAAATCAGTTACTGTGGACCATGTGGTGGGGGTTCGAACAGAGGAGAGAGAGACGGAGCTGCAGGAGCTGAGAGAGAAGAACAGAGAGCTGGAGGGACAGATCCACAACATCAAGTATGAATGGAATGGAAAGCTTTATTGTCATTGTAAACAACGAGAACCTTGTAAACAATGAGATGAGATTGAAAAAGGACGGATCCATGGACCTTAAAGCAGCCGACAGGGGGCGCTAACGTCCCGCCTCTCTCCTCAGCGATACAAGAACATAAACAGAATAGAAAATGCAGATACAATCACAGTACTTTACTTTACTTTATTGTTTATTTGATAGGGACAGATACAACAAACATAGATTAACATCTGATGCAGGTACCACAGTGTTTTAGCCAATGGCTAATTCGCAACACCAGTCCCTAGGAGGGCTTTTAAACAGATTTCAGTAAGTAAAACAGTTAAAATGTATTGATAATGAAGAATAAAAGAGATGGATAATCTAAAACAACAATAAAAACAACAAATGTTTGTAGTCACAAACACATATGGCAGAGTGTTTTTATAAGTACATGTCATCGTGACGTAGCCAGTTTATGTTGTTCTTTTGATATTATGTGCTGTGACCTCAGAGTGTCCAGTGCAAGAGCCAGAGTCAAAACACAGCAGCCCTGCTATTGTAGATTCCCAGGAGAATGAATTAAACCAGGGGAGAATGCACATAATCAATACACTTTAGAACTCAGATGAACAGACAATTGGTCCGAGAACAGGTTCTGCTAAGTCCCCAACTTCATGTCACCAAGCCGGGCCGTTGAGACTCTCCAGTCCTCTCCTCCTGGCGCATAGATGACCGCAGACTGAGCCGTTTGTTTCGCACAGTTCCACAACCATATTCGTGATAGTATCCCGGCCTCATTCAGGTATCCACAGATTGGAGATGGTACCGTTCCTCAGTCTGTGTCTCCTTCTGATGCAGACCTTCCCTGGTCTTCAATGGCTCCACTAAAATGACAGCTCTTTTTCGGCTGCAGGCATTCCAATTCTCCGATAGATCAGAAAACATCCCCCAGGCCAATTCAGATGTCCTGCCATCAAAAATCAAAATAGTAAATAGTTCTGATCGGCTCTCCCGAACCCACATTTCTTCGTGAAAAAAGCCAATTGCGTTGGGACCAGCTTCAATTCCATAATTTAGAATACTACTACTACTACTTCTACTGCTACTGCTACTGCTACTACTACTGCTACTACAGCTACTACTACAATATAGCTACTACTATAACAATAATATAGCTACTTCTATAATAATATAGCTACTACTTCTATAATAATAGTATAGCTACTACTTATACTACATGCTTCTGCTAATTTTCGAGAATGAGGTGATGTCCTATTCCCAGATAGACAATTTTTCCTATAGATTACATTGTACTTTGTCATGGTGAATTTACAAATGTTGAACCTGACCATCCATTTCTATTTTTGTCTACCCAAGAAGTCACTGCATTACATCAACAGTCTGCATTTTATTTAAAGGTCCTATATGCAAAAGTGACTCTTGTGAGCTTTAAGGCATGTAAAATGTCTGTTATAATCTTGTTTCCTCATCAAAAACATACCTGGAGTTGTGTTTTGTTTCATTCATACATCGTTGCATAACCTAGTGAATTTGTGTGGAGTTTAAAAACACGGTGCTTCCTGTTTTACCACATGACATCAGAAGGTGGAACAGAACTTAAATATGCAGGTTTGTGTGTGTGTGTTAAACTGGTGTGAGTGAAACAAAACCACAACTATACTTATACTTTATACTACTATTTTTATACTACTCTATGACCAACTAGTAAGCAGGGCTCTCAAGTTTTGAGCGGGGTCGTGCGTGAGACTGCGTAATTTGCGGGGGGGGCTTGAATTGCGTGAGAAATGCCGCGCCAGTGTGTGAACGCGTCGAATTGTCTCTCTCAATGCGTGAGACTTGAGAGCCCTGCTGTAAATGTTTGTCTAAAGAGCAAACTTAAACTACAAAGCAACTAATGAGAGTTATATAAATGAAGTTATTACCTGATGGTTCTCAGTTTGTTTTATCATCACCGCAGTGTGCGCTTAGCAGCTGAAACTACACTCTACAGTCTGCCCAACAACAGAACAATCTATTTTCTGATTGGCTGATTTTTTTCCGGGGAGCGGGACGGGGAGGAGGGGGAGAGTTTTTTTCGCTGAAAACGCGCGGTGCCTGCATAAACTGAGCCACACAGACCGATTTTCTGGGCACAAAAAAAATAAAAATCAGCGTGAGAAATGCCATGTGTGGCATGTGAATTGCGTGTGTCACACTCTCAATGCGTGAGACTTGAGAGCCCTGTAGTAAGTGCTAGTTCGTATCTTAAAAATTAGCATATGTGAATGTTTTCAAAAAGGATTGTTACAAATTGTCTCACACTGCTTTAACTCAAGATAATTGCTGGGGTATAACATCAGTTCATGTTATTGAAAGGACAAAACATGCACAAAATCTGGTATATTTATCGTCACTTGTAGACATAAAGTGGGAAGAATAACCAAAAGTTTTATTCAAGCAAGAGTACTGTTACACTGTACAATAAAGTACTCAAATAGGAGTAAAAGTATGCTGCTAGAAAAGTAAAATGTAACTGTACTATCCACCTCTGAATACTTCTTATATATGGTTATATTAAGTGAAGCCAAGTGATCAGAATCAACTTGCATTGTTTTTGGAGATGGAAGCCGGTCGTTGGACGACAACAGATATTAACTGTTAAAGGAGAATTAACGTTTTTTACAATCTGAGCCTTATTTCGGTAATAAAACAAGTTGTTTTACTCACCCATAGCACTTTGGTGTCATATGGAGCACTTCCAGAGATATTTTAGATTAGCGATAGCTGTAACGTGAGTGGTCGGGGCACGACGCTGCAGTTACCAAAATAACACAAACTTTAGCACTTTTCAAATCATAGAAGCTCGATGTCTTAGTCTACGCTTTCGTTTGAGTCAAAAGTGGCCTGTAATCCGAGATTTAGCCATAATTTACAGCTTTGCGTTTCATGTTTGGGTCCCGGGACCTGAGAGCGAAATAAACTGTGACTCCACACATGCGCACTGGCCTCCTCATCTACTCGAAACTATGGATAAATCTCGGATTACAGGCCACTTTTGACTCAAACGAAAGCATAGACTAAGACATCGAGTTTCTATGATTTGAAAAGTGCTAAAGTTTGTGTTATTTGGAGACCGCAAACATGAGCCCCGAGAACTCACATTACGGAGATCGCAAATCTAAAACATCTCCGGAAGTGCTCCATATGACACCAAAGTGCTATGGGTGAGTAAAACAACTTGTTTTATTACCGAAATAAGGCTCAGATTGTAAAAAAACGTGAATTCTCCTTTAAGACGAGACAGATTTTAGACAATTTCTAATCATAACACATCAGGAGACAAATAGGCCTGCAAGATGAATCGCAATTAGCAAATCACAAAGGTTACTGTTTTTGAAGTACAAATAACATCTCCTGTCTTATTCTGCATAAACCTGCTAACCCTGTAGTTTAGCTCTATACAAACATGTTCTGAAATTGTATTCTTGCATATATTCTTATTTGTCAGTTCATTTTTTTTGTCTTTTTGACAATTCTCCTGGTTTAAAATGTGAACTTTGAACAGATTTCTATTATTAAATTGCAAATCTACTCTCAATCCTATTGTCAGAACAAAATGCAGTTAGATATTTTTGCCATATTGTTCACCTCTAAGTCTGTAATCTGGTTTTGCAGAACTTTAGTACATTGAATAGTGACATTGATAGATAGATAGACTGGTTGATAGATAGTTGCTAATAATAATAATAATAATAATAATAATAATAATAATAATTTGGTTTCAGGGAGCAGCAGGCATTGACACGGGATGAGGCCATGGAGACTCTGACTCAGAGGAACCAGATTCTGGAGGAAAGAGTGCAGAGTTTAGAGACGCAGCTCAAAGACTCACTGTCCAGACCCTCGGTAAGACACAGTGGCATACAGGACATCTTGAATCTTGCATCTGGAAATCTACCACATTTTGCAAGTGCTTATGCTAATACAGTGGTACCTCACCTTACGAAATTAATTCGTTCCAGAAGTGGTTTCGTATCGTGAAAAATTCGTAAGTTGAGTAGCTATTTCAATGGAAAAAGCCTGATTCGTTCCAAGGCCCCGATCCAAGTTTTTTTTTTTTTTATAGTGTAACTTTTTTTATAGTGTAACATTGTGTTCTGCGTGTTTCTCACATTTGTCTCTTGTTTAAACACTCAAACTTTCATAGATTTTCAACAAAATGTATTAACAGTGAAGTGTGGGGGGAAGAGGGAGGGGGGAGAAGACTGCGCTCTGACACGTGTGTGATAGCGCACATGACCCGGCGCGGAGCTGACAGCAGGTCTAGACCAAGGTCTAAACCTGGACTGGACCAGGACTAAACCTGGACTAAACCAGGACTAAACCTGGACTAAACCTGGACTAAACCAGGACTAGACCAGGTGGATTAAAGCAGCGAGGAGGGGACTGCACGCAGTCTGAGCGCATGAACGCATGAACGAGACCCATGCAAGAGCCGCGGGCTCCTCCTGGTTTAGTCCAGGTTTAGACCTGGTTTAGTCCAGACCACCGCAGCTCCTCCTGGTTTAGTCCAGGTTTAGTCCTGGTTTAGTCCAGACCACCACGGCTCCTCTAGACCTCCTCTAGACCTGGTCAGGTCTAGAGGAGGTCTAGACCACCGCGAGACCCTCTTACATGGGTCTCGTTCATGCGTTCAGACTGTGTGCAGTCCCCTCTTCGCTGCTTTAATCCACCTGGTCTAGTCCTGGTTTAGTCCTGGTTTAGTCCTGGTCCAGTCCTGGTCCAGTCCAGGTTTAGACCTTGGTCTAGACCTGCTGTCAGCTCCGCGCCGGGTCATGTGCGCTATCACACACGTGTCCCCCTTCCCCCCACACTTCACTATTAATAATTGTGTTGAAAATCTATGAAAGTTTGAGTGTTTAAACGAGAGACAAATGTGCGAAAAGTTTAAATCCAGTCTGAGAAAAGCGTATAATGTGTGTGGCTGAGCGCATTATTTTAATTTTTGAGATTTTTTTCTTTCGTATCTAGAGACCAAAATTTACCGTGAAGGCGTTTCGTAACTTGAAATTTTCGTTTGTTGGGTCATTCGTAAGGTGAGGTACCACTGTACTGGAATCACCCTTCATGTTCTCCTAACCATTTTCTTTAACTCTCCTTTTATCTCCTTTCTTTTCAAATTCCGAAATAATTAAAACAAACAAAAAGAAACTTTCCTCTTTCAAAACTCTTCGCAAAATCCGCTCAGACACTTTTGACGTCGGCGGCGAAACACAGAACGGTCACGACGACCGACGCACCTGCTCCGACGCCGCCTCAGATGGCAGAGAGGGGGCGCTAGACGTGGCACCTCGAGCAGAATTGAACCAAGAAAAAGGAAGTTTGGAAGAAGAACACGAAACTACAGATGAGTTGAAAAGCAAGCAGAAATCTAGTGAAATGAATGGTGAAAATGTTGTGAGCGATGAGTCAGAAAAAACTCAAAAAGTACAAGAATCTGATGAAAATAAAGGAAACGAGCGTGCTTTAAATGAGGGAGTTATACGTGAAGACGACAGTGAGGTGACAGAGGAATCAGAGGAGCAATTCGAGGAAGTCAAACAAGAAGTGGGAGAAAACTCAAAAGGAACCAGTATGGATGACCAAGAAGATGGTTCGGAGGAGTCACCAACTGAAGATAAGGATACAGAGAAAAAGGAGAGAGGGAGGAGAGAAGACAACATGACCCACCAGGAAGACAACTCGGAAAGAAATACAGGAGAGGAGAAAGGGAGGAAGGAGGGTAGAGTGGAGACAGATATAAACTCAGAAAAAGCAGGGGAACAGGAGAACGAGGAGAGAAAGGAGAGTGAGGGGAAAGAGGCAGGAGAGGAGAGAGACCGAGATGCACATGTGGACTCACGAAAAGCAGAGGAACAAGAGAAAGATGAGAGAGAGGACAAAACGGCCAACCAAGAAGAAGGCTCGGAAGACTTACAAAATGCAAATAAAGAGGAGAGAAAGGAGGGAGAGAAAGACAGGAGGGAGGAGAGAGAGAGGAGACGTCACAGGAGCAGCAGCAGACGTCGAGTTAGGCATTCTAAGGTACAGATACAGTAGTGGACAGTGGCTTCTTAGCTCCTTGTGACTTCTCCTTCCCTATAATGCTGCTGTTGTTAGTCAGATGCCCTCCCATCCTCATATCCTCCGTAGAGTCAACTGACATTTTGGCAGGGGAAATATCCAATGTTATAGCTGGATTAATATGGCGGTATAATGGGCCTTGTCATTAAGCTTTTGAATTTTAGCCTCATTTGAACCTCATTTATTCCTCGGTGCTCCCAAAAACTCCAATTTATTTAGAAAAACAATCATTACCACAATGGAACTATAATACAGTGGTCACTCGCTCTATCGCGGTTCACTGTTCGCAGCCTCTTTTTTTTAATAGTGTAACTTTTTTTAATAGTGTAACATTGTGTTGTGCGTCCTGATTGGCTAAGAGACTGTAGACCTTTGCCGATTGATAGATGGGGGATGCAGGGGGGGACCGGGACTAGACCAGGACTAAAGGTGGACTAAACCAGGTCTAGACCAGAACTAAACCAGATCTAGACCAGGTCTAAACCAGGTCTAAACCTGGACTGGTCCTGGACTAAACCAGGACTTGACCAGGTCTAGACCTGGACTAAACCGGGACTAGACCAGGTCTAAACCAGGATTAAATCACCCCGTGCAGCTCTTTGCTGGTTTCGTGCAGCTCTTGCGTTCGTTTGTGTGTGTTCGGTTTGGGGCTCGGGCTGCGAGGACGCGGTCCTGAGGAGGAGGCATGGTCCGGGCGCCGCGGTTCGATCTCGTGCTCGCAGACCCGGCCTCGCGCCGGTCGTTCTGCTGTCACGGATTTGACCACGCGCACTTCTCCAAGGGGTTGGTGCGCGTCGCGTCCCGGGATGTGCCGTTGGATGAGCGTGGTGCTTCCTGCGGATCCAGTGACTCATGTCTCCGTTCCCCTCGCTCGTCCGGCGGGGCTCCCGGTGGAGCCTGCTTCAGTTTGAGTGTTTAAACAAGAGAGAAATGTGAGAAAACGTTAATTCCAGTGTTTTAAGGCGTTTACAGCCTTAAAACATGTATAATAATTGTAAAATATAAAGTTGCCCTACTTCGCGGATTTCACTAATTTCGGGTTATTTCTGGAACCTAACCCCCACGATAAACGAGGGACCACTGTATTTTAAACTTTTTTGAATACCTGCTCTGACACTGCTTCAAATGGCAGAGAGGGGGCACTAGACATGGAAACTCAAGATGAAATGAACCAAAAAAGAGCAAGTTTGCAAGCTGATCACTATAAAAATCTGATTATTTTAGGTTTTAAAAATGTGAAATGCCAGTCGATACTCTGGTGTCCAAATGAAATGCACAACCAAGACCGTTCAGTTCCCCCAATTTATTTTTTCTGCCGATATAAAGAATTAAATTATATAACTTGTATAAACACATGACTATTTTTCAGACTTCCGGTCACGGGACAGGCACCCCCTCTCAGAGAGAACAGGACGTCCACAAAGAAAACCTCAAACTGGCCTCTGAAAATCTGGAGCTGAAGCTTCAACTGGAGCAGAGCAAGAAAGACATCCCTTACCTCAAAGTACGGACCTAAAGTTCAACTCCACCTAAAATCCTAAAAATAACCACAAAAAAAGTCTCCCGGGTCTCTTCAAATCGCGAGGGCCTGTGTTTTTTCTAAATCAGAGCGCTGCATGACTGATGTGCTGTGAATTCTCCATGTGACAGGTTTCTTTAGATCAGAAAACCACAAATGCTTAAGAAAAAAGTGAAAAGATGTTGTATAATGTACTTCTATTTGATCCAAGGCAGCATATAATCTGGATATTTTTTAGCTGCAAAAGGTACTTCAATATTTTGGGCTGTCTCACAGTGATCAAATATTTGCTGTTTAATAATTTGCCTTTAAACTGTCAGACATTTGTCGACCTGGTTTATGGTTCATATCTCTGTAATTGAAAGCAAAAACTGGCACAAAGTCCAACACCTTTTCTGTCAGTATAAATAAACTAGCGTACTATAGGTACCATTTCTCATGCAATATTATCAAAAAGTGGCATCAATAAACTGGATGTTTATTCCTTTTTCGTTTTCCATGCACCAATCCAGCTTTTTCAGTTTCAATAGCAATATTTATTCTTTGACTATAAGTATCTGCTGAGATCCGACATACAAACATAGTAAACTTTTTACATAAGAGATTCAATTGTGTTATGTTACTGAACAGTTTGTATGAATAAAAGTGTATGTATTATTTATAGGCTTAGAATGTCTGATCCAATTAAAGGCCTAATCACAATATCAGCTTAAAAGAAAATTAACGTTTTTTACAATCTGAGCCTTATTTCGGTAATAAAACAAGTTGTTTTACTCACCCATAGCACTTTGGTGTCATATGGAGCACTTCCAGAGATGTTTTAGATTAGCGATATCTGTAACGCAAGTTCTCTGGGCAAATAATATATGCCCCAAGCATGTAATGTATGCCCCGAGCGGTCTCCAAATAACACAAACTTTAACACTTTTCAAATCATAGAAGCTCGATGTCTTAGTCTACACTTTCGTTTGAGTCAAAAGTGGCCTGTAATCCAAGATTTATCCATAATTTACAGCTTTGCGTTTCATGTTTGGGTCCCGGGAGCTGAGAGCGAAATAAACTGTGACTCCGCACATGCGCACTGGCCTCCTCATCTACTCGAAACTATGGATAAATCTCGGATTACAGGCCACTTTTGACTCAAACGAAAGTGTAGACTAAGACATCGAGCTTCTATGATTTGAAAAGTGCTAAAGTTTGTGTTATTTGGAGACCGCAAACATGTGCCCCGAGAACTCACATTACGAAGATCGTTAATCTAAAACATCTCTGGAAGTGCTCCATATGACACCAAAGTGCTATGGGTGAGTAAAACAACTTGTTTTATTACCGAAATAAGGCTCAGATTGTAAAAAATGTTAATTCTCCTTTCATTTAATTCATTTTTTTCATTTATTTATTTCATTCGTTAAAACAAAACAAAATAACAGATGCAACACAATTGCATCTATACAATTATAAATTAAATATGAATGAAAAGGGAACAGAAAGAAGCATAAGCTTATATCTGCCCCTTATCAACTCAAAATTATATTACAACTCCCAATTAATTCTCCTTTAACCGATATGATAGAACTAACCAGCTAATTTCTCAGTATCGGTCCCAATATTCAGTACCAGTATCAGTATCGTGCATCCCTAGGTGTTATGTAATACTAACTAAAAATATTGTTTCAGGACCAGGTGGCAGACCTGAAGGAGATGTGCAACGCTCTGAAAGCGGACAGAGCTGAAGTGGAGAAGAAACTGGCCCACGTGGGAGGAGTGAGTTTTAAATATTGAATCACTCACAGTGTTGTCATGATAGTTACATCTCAACCTTCCAAACCATAATGATCATTTTAAAATTCTCATTTTAAACATTTTGATGCTACCAAAGCTCAAGATCCAAAGCTCAACATGATTCTAAAACTGTTTATTCTGTTGTATTTTTTTCCCATATCTGATTGACAATATTTTTGACAACCTTATGTCCTTAGAAATGGCGGTTTAAAGGAGAATTAACGTTTTTTTACAATCTGAGCCTTATTTCGGTAATAAAACAAGTTGTTTTACTCACCCATAGCACTTTGGTGTCATATGGAGCACTTCCGGAGATGTTTTAGATTTGCGATCTCCGTAATGTGAGTTCTCGGGGCACATGTTTGTGGTCTCCAAATAACACAAACTTTAGCACTTTTCAAATCATAGAAGCTCGATGTCTTAGTCTACACTTTCATTTGAGTCAAAAGTGGCCTGTAATCCGAGATTTATCCATAGTTTCGAGTAGATGAGGAGGCCAGTGCGCATGTGCGGAGTCACAGTTTATTTCGCTCTCAGCTCTCGGGACCCAAACATGAAACGCAAAGCTGTAAATTATGGATAAATCTCGGATTACAGGCCACTTTTGACTCAAACAAAAGCGTAGACTAAGACATCGGGCTTCTATGATTTGAAAAGTGCTAAAGTTTGTGTTATTTGGAGACCGCAAACATTTGCCCCGAGAACTCGCGTTACGGATATCGCTAATCTAAAAAAATCTACGGAATTGCTCCATATGACACCAAAGTGCTATGGGTGAGTAAAACAACTTGTTTTATTACCGAAATAAGGCTCAGATTGTAAAAAACTTTAATTTTCCTTTAATATGAACAAAATGTAGGATAATGATCTACAAATGCTATAGTTTATTACTAAATGGTTGGGTTTGTGCTTGGACCAAGTTCACATTTTTGTGTCCTTAGGCTAGGCACTTCACCCAAATAGTCTAGTATGAATGTGGTGTGTGAGTGTTGGTGTTTGGAGGGGCTCATGGCAAAGATTGGCAGCCTCACTTGTGTCCCCAGGGTCGTAGTGTGTGGAGTGAATGAATAATACACTGTGAAGCACTTTGGATGGTGCTATATAAATCCAGTGCGTTATTATTATTAACCTTTACATTTTGCGCTTTTGTTTGTCAGAGTGGTGGTTCGAGTGGTAAAACGGTGCCAGAGCTGGAGAAGACAATCGGTTTGATGAAGAAAGTCATGGAGAGACTTCAGAGAGAAAATGAGAACTTAAAGAAAAACTCAACTTCATCTAAATCTGACCAGGACAAGATCCGAGCTCTGGAGAAACGGTGCCAGAAAATCAAGGTGTGGAAACATTTATTAATATGAGGATAATACTCCCTTCGAAAGATTAACTGTAATCGAAGTCGCAAGTTTGGTTTCATGTGGATAGGACCGGTAATTACAGAGAAACAACTAAAATATCAACATTTTACCTTAGTTATAAGTTATTTCAAAAATTCAATGTGAAAATCTGCCTCTACTACTTTTCTACCTATTTGAAAACGTTTTTTGGGGTATGCTCCCTATTTGGCCAGTGGCTAGAGCTCATCATAAGGTTTTAATAATATCTGACCTCCATTTTGTTTCTGGTCCCTGGTGATAATGGTACATCTGTGTTTTTATTCTCAGGAGGAGTGTGAAAAGCAGAAAGCCGAAAGTGAAGCTCAGCTTGTATCGAAATTTGAGGCTAAAACCAAAGGTCTGGAGAAGATCGTCATGGAGAATGAACGACTCAGGAGAGAAAACAAGAGGGTAAAGCTGTTTATTTCACTCATTTCTGAATGAATTTATCTCAACTGATTAAAAATTTAGAGTTAATGTAATTTCATGGACAAAATCTGGTATTTTCAAACTTATCATATCTGAAGGATGCAAGAAACACAAACGTTCAAATCATTTCATATTGTCACATAAAGCTTTTGTCACTTGTAGTCATACTCACAGTGGGAAGTAAAAGTACTGCTAAACTGCACAATATATGACTCAAGGGTACTCCCACGTCTAGAGGACAGTAAATTACAAAAAGCAACATTTGTGATTTTTCTAATTGCAACAATTTAAATTTTAACTGTCATTTTTTTGGGGGGGTTGTATGATTTTTCAGGAGGCAGAGGCTGCCAAGTGTCTGAGAGAGACACAGAAAGGTTTGGAGCTGACAGTTGAAAAACTGGAGTTGAACCTGGAGGAGAGCAAAGCCAGGCTCAGATCCACCCTGAGCCAGACTTTAGCTGAAAGAGACCAGGGCAAGACCAAGACTTCAGTCCTCAACAGGTCTATAACACACAAGACCAGAACTGGACCAGGACTAAACCAGAACTAAACCAGGACAAGAGCAGGAGGAAACTGAACATATACTGAGAGATCGGGATTTCTCTCAGTATATGCGCGCTGAACCTTTTCATTATCAACTAATTCCCATAACCTCTCCAGCGTGTTCTGCCGCGACTAAGGGTGCACACTTAGAAGTTTTGACTTAGTCAGTTTTGCCCATCTGAATCACGCTAAACCCGATTATTACTCACCCCGCGCTGCCGCCTCCTCCCTCCTCCCGTGGTACGAAGGTCCGGACACATCAGCGCCGGGAGTTTAAATCCTCCTCGCAGGTTCCGGGGGTCATGTGAGCCATGAGTACTTTACATGGGCAATTATTTATATTCTCTGTATATTTGAAGCTTTGTATATTATTTATTCACGTTGCATGAAAGCTACTGTACGTGCTCACGTACACCAGAAACCATTTAACAGTGGAATGGTGTAAATGGTGGTATGGCACTCTGCAGGTCTCAATCTTGTCTTGGTTACAGTGGAGGTAACGTGCACGGAGAGAAAGAGCGACTGAAAGACTTAAAGACTTAAAGGGGAAGTCTGCAGTCTTTTCACTACCACTATAAATATTTTTTCACACCTTTTTTGCACTGTGGGAGAGCACAATAAACCACCTAATAAATGTATTAAAATGCGATTAATTAGATTAATTAATTACAAATCCTGTAATTAATTTGATTATTTTTTTAATCGCCTGACAGCACTATTTGTAACACAATGTAGTAACAGTTACGGTTGTGTAGTCATAACTGTTCTAATAGTCTATGTACTTTCTTCATTTGCCCAGCAGGGGGCGGTATAGTACATTTATACATTTATATTGCACATCTCCTTGGGACTAAGCTCTGTAAATTATTTCAAATATTCCTCAACAGTTTAAACAGTGATGTTACAGAACCACAAAGATGCACAATATTAACTTTATTCAGCAATATATTTGTGATTTGACATGTGTTCTAGTAAAAATTAATTTTTCTTGTAAATAATCTTTTTAATCTCTTTTCGACAGGATGTTTGAGAATAAGATGCAGGAGCTGGAGAAGGAGCTGTCCGAGAACTCATCCTTCATTTCTGAACTCAAAGTGAAAGTGAAAGAGTCAAAGGAGCGAGAGGAGGAGACACAGAGATACGTGAGGAGACTGGAGGGCCAGGTGTGAGCCTAAATACACCCCCTGGAACACAAATAACCACCCATAAAATCACTATAAGCTTTATGCTAGCAGGAGGCCTAACTATAAATGGTTAAATATATGGTTCTGTCTGGATTTTGGTCTGTGAAATGAAAAATCAATGCATATTTTGAGAGGTTTTACTTATCCAATCAGAAAAGCAGAATGAAGTTGTTCTGTAGTCGATTAAAGACGTCCTACCGATTGATTAGTTGACTAAAAAGGGGACGGCAAAAGCTCTCAAAACTATTACGCATCTCTATGTATCTGACCCAAATTGCACCCAAATTGTGGATTTCCATAAAGACTTTTTACATATAAATAGTGAAAGCACCGCACCCTGTGGAGTGAATGAACGATGACTTTAGTGAGCTTTGAGTGACTTGTCAAATCTGTAGAGTACAGATGTAAGATTTTATTTTTACTTTAGCACAAAACAAAAAACTGTCATATGACGTTTGATGGGATAATAACTGAGGTAATTATTGATTCAGATCAGTCACGCAGCAGTTTATGAAGAAAAGTTGAAGACCGATATATAGATAGATAAATACTTTGATGGTCAGTAACAATGAAAGATAATACTAATAATACAGCAGTAATTCATCATTTACCTCTAGGTCAGGGGTCAGCAACCCGCAGCTCCGGAGCCACATGCGGCTCTTTGATCCCTCTGATGCGGCTCAGTACAGCGGTCCCTCGCTTAACCCTCGACAAGCGAACTCGTCAGTTTTATATTTTACAATTATTCTCCATGTTTTAAGGCTGTAAACGCCTCACCACACACATTCTACACTTTTCTCAGACTGGAATTAACGTTTTCTCACATTTCTCTCATTTAAACACTCAAATGTTCGTAGATTTTCAACAAAAAAAGCACAGTATTATAGAACAAAACTAAAGTGTATTTCGCGTGTATTTCACAGTTCTTATGACCGCTTCGCTGTGGCGTGTTTTGTCGGGGAGAAAACTTGCAAACATACAGCACTTCAGAGTCACACTGCGATCCAACATTTATATAAATCTGGCAAACTGAACGCATTTTGTACAGGAGACACGGAGGAGAATAACTGACGAATCGGCAAAGGTCTACAGTCCCTTAGCCAATCAGGACGCAGAAATGCGCGTTGATACACTATTAAAAAAATTGGAATAAAAAAAAAAAATCAAATTAAAAATGTATTTTATTTTAGTTCATTCATTTTCAACATGTAATTCTATGGCACAAAGCCAAAAAAAAAACCTGTTATAGGCAGTGTTATTTCATTTTAAATTTCAAAAGGGTTTTGTGGCTCCCAGTGTTTTCTTTACTGTGTGAAACGGCTCCAAATGGCTCTTTGAGTGGTAAAGGTTGCCGACCCCTGCTCTAGGTCATCAACACAGAAAATTCCCTCAAAAATGAAGGGATAAATTACGCACAAAGAAAATATTTATCTGGTTGACAGTTCATCCATATAACCTATATCAACTACTTGCGTCCGTACTTGATATTGTATTTGATGTAAAATGGTCAGCGCTTGTGTTGCAGGTGGAGCTGTTGCAGAGTTTTCCCTCTGGAGCAATGGGCGACTCTGGACTCATGAAGGAGTTTCAGGCTCTCAGGTCTGGACTACTGTTCTATATGCACTATATGCATTACCCTCACAGTATTTACAATCATCCATATTATTTGTGTGTGTTTTAGGTTGATAAACTTTGAGCTGCAGAGGGAGATTTCTGAACTGAAACAACAGAACACAGAAGACAAGAAAGAAAAGGAGAAATCTATCAAAGAGGGTTAGAATATTTACACAGTGCTCTTAATCATTTATACATGGGTGATTTTACGTGTCATAATTTCTGATGTTGTGCAGGGGTCTATATAACTCTATGGGAGATTCACTGTTTTAAAGGAAATCTCGAAATGTATGATCAACAGTTGTTGAACCTTATTATTTGTTTGGGACTGGCTCAGCAAACTTGTCATATTAACTGACAACAATAACGTCTTTGGGGTTGATTAATGGCACCAATTTTTGAAGCTATTATGAAAAAAATAATTTCACTTTAGTTTATTTATACTGACAGAAGACGATGAACTTTGTGCCAGTTTTTGTTTCATGTGGATAGGCTCAGTAATTACAGATATTATCCACAAACCAGGCCAACAAATCTGCAATCTATCACATGAACACAACCTACACTCAACAAAAATATAAACGCAACACTTTTGTTTTTGCTCCCATTTTTCATGAGATGGACTTAAAGATCTAAAATTCATTCCAGATACACAATATTACCATTTCTCTCAAACATTGTTCACAAATCTGTCTAAATGTGTGATAGTGAGCACTTCTGCTTTGCTGAGATAATCCATCCCACCTCACAGGTGTGCCACATCAAGATGCTGATCTGACATCATGATTAGTGCACAGGTGTGCCTTATACTGCCCACAATAAAAGGCCACTCTGAAATGTGCAGTTTTGTCTCACAGCAAAATGCCACAGATGTCACAAGCATTGAGGGAGCGTGCAATTGGCATGCTGACAGCAGGAATGTCAACCAGATCTGTTGCTCGTGCATTGAATGTTCATTTCTCCACCATAAGCCGTCTCCAAAGGCATTGCAGAGAATATGGCAGTACATCCAACCGGCCTCACAACCGCAGACCACGTGTAACCACACCAGCCCAGGACCTCCACATCCAGCAGGTTCACCTCCAAGATCGTCTGAGACCAGCCACTCGGACAGCTGCTGAAACAATTGGTTTGCATAACCAAACAATTTCTGCACAAACTGTCAGAAACCGTCTCAGGGAAGCTCTGCATGCTCGTCGTCCTCATCGGAGTCTTAATCTGACTCCAGATCGTCGCCGTAACAGACTTGAGTGGGCAAATGCTCACATTCGATGGCGTCTGGCACGTTGGAGAGGTGTTCTCTTCAGGGATGAATCTTGGTTTACATTGTTCAGGGCAGATGGCAGACAGCGTGTGTGGCGTCGTGTGGGTGAGCGCTTTGCTGATTGAGTGGCCCATGGTGGTGGTGGGGTTATGATATGGGCAGGCATCTGTTATGGACGAAGAACACAGGTGCATTTTATTGATGGCATTTTGAATGCACAGATACACCGTGATGAGATCCTGAGGCCCATTGTTGTGCCATACATCCATGAACATCACCTCATGTTTCAGCAAGATAATGCACGGCCCCATGTTGCAAGGATCTTCTTGGAAGCTGAAAATGTCCCAGTTCTTGCATGGCCAGCATACTCACCGGACATGTCACCCATTGAGCATGTTTGGGATGTGCTTGACCGGCGTATACGACAGCGTGTACCAGCTCCCACTAATATCCAGCAACTTCGCACAGCCTTTGAAGAGGAGTGGACCAACATTCCACAAGCCACAATTGACAATCTGATAAACTCTATGCGAAGATGCGTGAAAAGACCCTCAGTCCTCCAGGTAGAATCCATGATAAAAGGAGAAATTCAATTTGTCAATTTGTCACATCTATGCGAAGATGATGTGTTGCACTGCATGAGGCAAATGGTGGTCACACCAGATACTGACTGGTTCTGAGTCCCCAGACCCCCAATAAAGCAAAAAAAAAATGCACATTTCAGGGTGGCCTTTTATTGTGGGCAGTATAAGGCACACCTGTGCACTAATCATGATGTCAGATCGGCATCTTGATGTGGCGCACCTGTGAGGTGGGGTGGATTGTCTCGGCGGGGCAGAGGTGCTCGCTGTCACACATTTGGACAGATTTGTGAACAATGTTTGAGAGAAATGGTAGTGTTGTGTATCTGGAGTGAATTTTGGATCTTTGGGTCCATCTCATGAAAAATGGGAGCAAAAACAAAAGTGTTGCGTTTATATTTTTGTTGAGTGTATGAAAGGGTGTCCGCTTCCTGTTTATATGTGATATTTGGAGGACTTTTCGCCATTCAAAAGATTAAATATTTTGTTCTGAATTGTTTATTATGATGCCACAGGTGCAAATTTTTCACCACTTTGAAAATATATTTTTAATACCATAATTTCCTTCACAAACAATATATCCTCTCTTATTCTACATAAAAACAGCTAAACCTGTAGTTTAGTTCTGCACAAACGTCTTCTAAAACGTGATTCTTGTATTAGTTTCAGTTCATATTTCAGTCTTTGTCAATTCTTTTGGATCTGTTTAAAATGTGAACTTTGTACAGAATCCTATTGTTAAAACAAAAATGTCAAATCTTATCACAATCACAATGCTTTATTCAGATATTTTTCCCAATTTGTTCAGTCCTATCTTAAACCATTCTTGTCTTTCTATATTTTCCTCAGACATGTCAAAGTTGGAATCCTGTCTGGAGCGTTCCGAGTCGGAGCGTTCGCGGCTACAGACGGAAGTGCAGATGCTGAGGAGGGAGCTGGCAACATGTGACCCTTCGTTTTTCGACGAGATCGAAGATTTAAAATACAACTACAACATGGAACTGAAAAAGAATATCCTACTGGAGGAACAGCTCAGGAAAGTGTGCGAGCGATTCAACGCCGACCTGCCCAACGTGTCAGTCAGCTAGAGGTAACCAGAGCAACATCACTGCTAGGGGAAAATACCCCATAATAAATCCAAGGGCTGAAATGCATTGTTTTGTTACAGTTTGAACTACTTCAGGTTCATGGGGAATACCTGGAATGTTCCACTGTATGGCATTAAAGAGCGGGTATTAACCGCTAACACAGAAGATATTTAGATCACCTTGTTACCTTTTATGGTTTTGAAAATGCACATTGCACCAAGTTTGTGAAGTTGTAGCATAGTTTCTTTATTATGCTTTTGTATATTTATGAAAAATTATATTTATAGTCGCTTTTGCACTCTTGTTTGCACCAACAAGCTTTTTCTTACAAAGTCTTAAATTAGGTCAGTTGATACTTTGCAGTGACATCACGTTGAGGCTTAGCAAACACAGCCAAAAAAAAAGATATGAGGCGTTCTGAAATTGATTCTGAAATTCATGGAAAAAAATACAAACTGGGTTTACACAACTCTGGAGCCTGTGATGAATACAAGTGTTCATGGTCCTGTTTAGGTGTTTGATTTTCAACAAAAAAGTGAGTGACTAATGGAAAACTGTAACTTATTGTGTGAGAGATTTGTTGATCAGCCCAAATCAGCTCACCTGTTCCAGCTAAGTCAGTTCTTTCTGGTCAAACTGTGTTGAAATAAAGCACAGAGCAGTCCCTTTAGTTGGCTTCAGCCTCAAAGGAACATTGATGACAACAGCTGCAAAGTATCAATTAAAATTTGTAATAAACCATTTCTCTCTGGGAGCTTGATTTTCCTATTTTGTGGAAAGTTTTTGTCACTTTGTAAATGTGTATGAAATATCTAATATTCACTTGTAAATAAATGTTTTTCATGTTGGAGTTTTTATTCAGTTTAACAACATTACAGCAAATCTTTATTTTAACTTAAGACAGTTCACGTTGTCAACTGGTTTTTCATTTTATTTACATAAACCAAAAATCTTTCAAAAACACCAACAGTCCAACCATGTTAGAACAGCAGAAATTAGGCCAGTCACACTAATTACTACATCTACTTATTGTTCAATATATGATCAGGGGTAACTTTTTTTTTTATCATGCCTTTGCAAAAAATTGGGACATTTTTATTTTAGTTGTAATACACATTATCTTCCGCCCGTTTGCAACCCTAGTGGCATAAAATAGTTTCAGTATTCTTGTTATATTTCTCTGTAATGATATATATTGTATTAAAGGGATATGCCACCCCCAGGTCAAACTTGGGCATCTCCCCACAGTCCAGAGACTAAAATAAGTGGTGGAAAGCGTTTTCCTGCTCACCCAGCCATTGTCCGAGTCTGTCAGCACTGACCGCCGCGGTATCTGATGCTCCTCCGCGTTAGACTGGAGTCTAACGGCGCCAGAGAAAGATTTCGGCCAAAAGGAATTAATTTGCTCGATGCGTTTCCCAATTACTTTCTGTGTAGTGCGCATTCATATCGAGTGCAAATAAATGTGCAAATCAACACGGAGAGCTTGCCTTGGTCATTTTGGGTGGGAACTATTTTTCAGTGTGGAAAAACAAAGCCGAAGCACACATCACGCTGCGCAACAGGGGAACTCCCTTCTTGGTGCGTAACAGGGATTCCCCTGGCAGCGTGCTGCGGCTATGTTTTTCCGCACTGAAAAATAGTTCCCACCCAAAATGACCAAGGCAAGCTCTCCGTGTTGATTTGCACATTTATTTGCACTCGATATGAATGCGCACTACACAGAAAGTAATTGGGAAACGCATCGAGCAAATTAATTCCTTTTGGCCGAAATCTTTCTCTGGCGCCGTTAGACTCCAGTCTAACGCGGAGGAGCAGCAGATACCGCGGCGGTCAGTGCTGACAGACTCGGACAATGGCTGGGTGAGCAGGAAAACGCTTTCCATCACTTATTTTAGTCTCTGGACTGTGTAGAGATGCCCAAGTTTGACCTGGGGGTGGCATATCCCTTTAAAATTTATTCATTCAAAATATATATTGTACTTCAAATTACTTACAAAGAATGTAAACAAATACATTCTGTACTATAAATACTACCATTTCGGGATTTTAAAGTGGAACTTAACACTAAATCCACCTTTTTGCTATTGAACTGTGCATATGGAGTTCTAATAGCATCATCTACTGTTTCTACTAATGTTTTGGCAATTTTAGTGCAAACAGACTACCCTGATTACAGCTGTATGTTTCTGATACAAACACCAAGCTGCAGGGGTGGAGTTTAAAGTGTGGATACCTGTGAGACCGATCACACTGTTCCACTCATAAATCGGTTGGTGTCATCTTTGTCTACCAACATTTGTATTAATAAAATGATTAATACATTGTTCCTTCTTTTTTCTGCATAATTAGTTTTTGAATGAACTCAGGTGCAGGTATAGTGTTGTGTGCAGTTTGGGTCAGATGCATCAATCAGCAGGACATGTCTTTAGTCCACTGAGAATTTCTTTAGACAACTGCAGCTCTTAAAAATGTCAGACTAAATGAGAATGTTTTCTTCTTTTGAGGTAAATCTTTTGGTCCATACTTTTTGTCTAACTCTCAAATATGAGATCCTGGAGTCTGTCAAACTTGTGTCCATTGAGTTTGGAGAAAGACGTGAATAAATCTTTACTGTCATCGTATTTGTTCACTGCAACGTTGACGTGCACCACCACAGGGCGAGATGAAAGGAGAGTGTCCCCGTCAGGCCACCGTAGCCCCACATGATGCCGGTGCAGCTGAGAAAAAGAAGTACATTATGATTAAACATACTGATTTACAGAATTTGTAAAGAATGCGTCTGGCTCGGCCAGTGCCATTATCCAATATCTGTCTACTGATGTGAAGCTTTTAAAATCCCTTACATCAGGGGTGTCCAAACTTTTTTCATCAAGGGCCACATATCTAAACACAGACAAAGCAGAGGGCCGATCGAGGGCCATAGACTGGTGCAATAATTGAAATATGCATGATTAACACATTAGAATGAGCTATCAGTCCTTTATTCGTGCCAAGATCCTCAAAAGCACACAAATATTAAATATTGTCTTATCAAGGTAGATTAAAAAAAAAAATTGTAACTCGAAACTTATTCTCAAGGTAATTTGGGACAATTCACTTGGAAGCCTGAGGGCCAAGAAAAAATGGTCCGAGGGCCATAGTTTGGACATGCCTGCCTTACAAGGACCAAATTTATATTATGTTACAGTGAAGTTTACAGAATAACTTAAAATAATAAAATTCATATTTTCACTCATGAGTCTGTTCAAAAAGACAGATCTGATGCACTGAGGACAAACTGGGGTCTTCAATGTTTTTCAGGACAGGGACCCCTATACAGTCGGAGGAAAAAGTTTGTACACCCTTTGGAATTTCTTACATTTCTGCCTAAATTGGTCATAAAATATTGTCTGATCTCTCCAACAATCTCAAGAATGAAGAGTGTCTGCTTGAATTGAAACCACTCAATGACGTTATCATATTTTTAAGATAAGATATGCCTTTATTAGTCCCACAGTGGGGAAATTCCAGTGTTGCAACGCACAGATCAAGAACAGCAGGAAAAAGTAGCATGCAATCAAACAAGATGGCTTAAATAATTTAAAAATAGACTCTCGAGTATAGCTGAATATTGTAGTGCAGATTAAGTTGAATGACATATTAACAGTGTTCGTTGTACAGTCTGACAGCAGCAGGAAGGAAAAACCTGTGAAACCTCTCCTTCACACAGCGAGGGTGAATCAGTCTGTCACTGAAGCTGCTCTCCAGAGCAGACAGAGCGTCCTGCAGGGGGTGAGACTCATGGTCCAGCATAGAGGTGACCTTAGCCAGAACCCTCCTGTCCCCCACCTCCTGCACTGAGTCCAGAGGACAGCCCAGGACAGAGCTGGACTTCTTGATGACCTTGTCCAGCTTCTTCCGCTCCCTCTCTGTGATGCTGCTGCTCCAGCAGACCACACCGTACAGGATGGCTGATGCCACCACAGTGTCATAGAAGGTCTTCAGGAGTGGCCCTCTCACTCCAAAAGACCTGAGTCTCCTCAGGAGATAGAGCCGACTCTGGCCCGTCCTGTACAGTGCATCAGTGTTGTGAGTCCAGTTTGTTGTTCAGATGAACACCCAGGTACTTGTAAGAGTCCACTCTCTCAATTTCCCTTCCCTGGATGTTCACTGAGGGGGGGGCAGTAGAGTGGCGTCTGTGGAAGTCCACCACCATCTCCTTGGTTTTCCCTGCATTGATGAGGTGGTTCCGCTGACACCAGTCCACAAAGTCCTGTATTAGTCCTCTGTGTTCCACATCGTCGTCATCCTTGATGAGGCCAATGATGGCAGAGTCATCAGAGAACTTCTGCAGGACGCAGCTGTCCGTGTTGTGTCTGAAGTCTGCAGTGTAGAGGGTGAAATTGGCCATAAGATGGAAATACTGACAGGATAGGGAGGAATTTGTAAGTACACCCTTAGCTAAGGCTCATCCAAGAGCTAATTAGACTAATTAGACGATTAGACAATTTGACTCAGGTGTGAGCCAACCCGAAGTCCAATCACTGAGGTGTGTCGTAAGCTACACACCCCACTGGAAAACCAGTCAAAAGGTGTGTTTTGATGAGAGGCATGTTCTGTGCATCATGCCTCCACAAAGGAGCTGTCTGAAGACTTAAGACACAAAATAATTGATTTAAAGCTAAAAAGGGTTACAAAACCATCTCTAAGACCCTTGGTGTTCATGTGTCTACAATTAGTAAAATTGTGTATAAACGGAGACAGTTTGGTACGGTTGTTACTCTGTCAAGGAGTGGCCGCCCTGTGAAGATTTCTCCAAAGGCACAGCGAGTCATTATCAATGAGGTAAAAAGGAATCCAAGAGTGTCCGCTGAAGACTTGAGGAAATCACTGAAAGATGCAAACATCTCTGTTGATACATCTACTATAAGAAAGACACTGAACAAGAATGGGATTCATGGGAGAAGGTCACGGAGGAAGCCATTGCTGTCCAAAAACATTTCTGCTCGTTTAGAGTTCTCGAAAAAGCATTTGGATGCTTCTCAGCGCCACTGGAAAAACATACTGTGGACCAAGGTTGAATTGTTTGGGGGGAGCAGACCACATCATGAGTGGAGGAAAGTTGGTACAGCACGCCATCAGTCAAGTATGGCGGCGGTAGCATCATGGTGTGGGGGTGCTTTGCTGCCTCCGGGCCTGGACAACTGGCTATAGTCAATGAGGACAATGAATTCTCAAGTATATCAAGATATTTTGCAGAAAAACCTTAGGCAATCTGTCAAAAAGTTGAAACTCAAAAGAGGATGGGTCCTGCAACAGGACAACGACCCTAAACACAGAAGCAGGTCGACATTAGAATGGCTCCAGAAAAACAAAATACACGTTCTGGAATGGCCCAGTCAAAGCCCCGACCTAAACCCAATTGAGATGTTGTGGCATGACCTCAAGAAAGCCATCCATTCCAGGCATCCCAGGAATCTTGCTGAATTTCAACAGTTTTGCAAAGAGGAATGGTGCAAGATTTCTCCTAATCGTGTCCGTCTAGTCTGCAACTACAGGAAACGTCTGGTTGACATTATTGCAGCCAGAGGAGGGTCAACCAGCTACTGAATCCAAGGATGTACTTATTTATGCCTCCGTATTCTGTGAATATTTCCATCTTATGGTCAATAAAAATATAACATGCAATTGTTTGGGTGGTTTTGGTTCAAGCAGACACTGTTCATTCTTGAGATTGTTGGAGATGAGACAATATTTTATGATCAATTTAGGCAGAACTGTAAAAAATTCCAAAGGGTGTACAAACTTTTTCCTCCGACTGTATATGGCATACATATTAATATTAACATATATTAAACTGGTCCTAGTTGTGTATAGACAGAGCTACCCTATTATTGTACATTCAATACTAAGGAGATATTCCATCAAAGTCACTTAACAAGTCCAGGCTTATCGTGAAATCCTGAGCTCCATCTCCAGTTTAAGCCTCAACTCGTTCCATGACAGAAACAAACCTGACTCTGACCAAAGCTCATGCCTGAAGTTTAAGCTGCAGTTTGTGCGCACTCATGGTGACTCTGAGAAGGCCAGATCAATGGAGCAACGACATCATGGAAAATGGGTTGTTTTTAAAGATCTGATTAAACGGGAGAGGAGCCATAGCACACACAGATAAGAGTTTGTATGGGACACTGAACTTTCTGGTCATTCTGATCTGAGGAGAGAGAGAAAGGACACAACTTCCCCCTCCACTCCCATTCGCTCCTCTCCCGGGCGCTCCGTGGACAGAGGAGGCTGACCTCGCCTCACCTCTTCCTGATGCATAGTAGTACGTGTGGAGTTTAAGTTCCACTGTGCGTAAAAGTGAAGCTGTAAAAGAACTCTTCACATGAGCCTAGAAGAAATGATCAAATCCAGGCCGACGTGTTTGCAGTTTGACAGGGAGTGAGAGATGAGGGAATGAAGACACAGACACATTTGATGAAGGAGTGAACAGATAGAATACCAATATCAGAAAATCTTGCTATTGCCAATAACAATAAACCATCCCTAATTAAACTACTGGTGGACCGGGCCAATCATAGAGCAGCTTTGTGGTCTGGGCGGAGTGAAAGGAGAAGTGCCCAAACACAACAAAAATGCAGACAGATATATTTGAGTCTATTTGATTAAAAAATACAGAGTATTTAGTTTGTGAAAAATGCACAGAGGGAAGCACTTGCATTTGTAGAAAGATGGCCGTGCTTTTCTCTCCACTGGATTTAACTCAAGTCTGGATTTTCAGCTTGTTCTGCTGTTGTGACACTTCAACCAATCAGCATGGAGTATTTATTTGAACGTACTGCCATTTCCCAAACGCTTCAGAGGGGAGTGTACCTGGGTTGTACCCGAGTGTGCCCACAGCCCTTGTTTTCTCACATTTTAAAGATTTTTTTTTTTTTTTAAGTAAATCGATAACCCCTACCTCAACTATAAGCCTACAACTCAATGACTGTGGGAAGACAGAGCTGACCCCGTTCAGAGTGCTACACATATCAATCTGCCATAAGCCTGGTTCATTTCATTCAAACATGAAATAAATATTTTAAAAAAATTAAGAGCACATTATAAAGTTGACATTACCTTGAGCAGAGTTCCATTGGTGCAGTGCCAGACGATCCCCTCCACTCGCCCCTCCGGCCTCTGGAGCCAGGAGCGGAGTTTGTGGAAGTCCAGAGGAAGAGGAGGGCCGCAGAGGGGCAGGGAGCCGTGAGACACCAGGCAGTGCACCGGGTGCTTCTTGCAGCCCAAATCTACAGGGCACAATACAACAATCACAATTAGGATTAACACAATGTAAAGCTGGGGTACCAGCCATATCTAGTGAAAGAGCAAAAGAGGGGTAAAGTGTCTTGCCCAAGAACACAATACAGTATTCATCTGTGGGAGCTGGAATCGCCTCACCAATGATCTGACCTTCCTACCAATGATGTTTACGTCGAGAGTGGGATTCGGGCCTACAGATCAGTGGACAAACACTCTACCAACTGAGCTGAACTACTGTCACTCCTTGTGAACAGAATTCATGAAATGAAAAATGAGTGAATGAAGCAAAATATAACTCCAGGTATGTTTTTCATGAGGGGACAATTATAACTGTTAAAACTGTATAATTTGCATATGTGTATTTTCTTAGCACTTCAAAATGTGTTAACATGACAGGATTAGCTGCTAGAATGGTCGCACATTTTTGGCCTGCTCATAGCAACATGTTACTGCGGCGACATCCAAAGCTGCCTGATAACGTCAGAGTAACACTAACCCTAATGAAAACCATTGTTACCGTATGGATTCCCGTTGACGTTGGTCCCGATCAGCTCGAGAGTTTGCTCCAAGAGCTCGTTTAAAGGAACAGCGGTTATCTCCAGCACCCCCCTCTGCTGCTCCTCCTGCTGGTCACAGTGGGCGTTGCAGTTGTTGTGGTTGTTGATGTTATTATAGGATGTGGGTCTGAGCACCAAAGCGGCTCCAAGCTCATAGTCCACCACAGAGGAGTGCCAGCAGTACTGTTTACTGTCTCTGTCCACTGGAACCCAGCCTGAGCAGAGAGAGGAAACATCAGGGGCATTATGGGGTATTAGCTGTTATCACACGACATAAAAGAGATCTTTTGTTTCGAAAATGCTATATTCACCAAAAACAAGGTAATAACATGTTTTATAAGTTTAACTTTTGTTTTTGAGGCTCCCTTTTGAGTCCCCCCTCCCTTTCCTCCCCGTGTTGTCACTCCCCCTTCAGAGCGATATCACAACACACAATCAGCACCTCTCTCTAATCAAACTATATTTCATTACTACTACATTACATCCACTACACTCAACAAAAATATAAACGCAACACTTTTGTTTTTGCTCCCATTTTTCATGAGATGGACTTAAAGATCTCACATTCATTCCAGATACACAATATTACCATTTCTCTCAAACATTGTTCACAAATCTGTCTAAATGTGTGATAGTGAGCACTTCTGCTTTGCTGAGATAATCCATCCCACCTCACAGGTGCCACATCAAGATGCTGATCTGACATCATGATTAGTGCACAGGTGTGCCTTATACTGCCCACAATAAAAGGCCACTCTGAAATGTGCAGTTTTTTTTTTTTTGCTTTATTGGGGGTCTGGGGACTCAGAACCAGTCAGAATCTGGTGTGACCACCATTTGCCTCATGCAGTGCAACACATCTTCTTCGCATAGAGTTTATCAGATTGTCAATTGTGGCCTGTGGAATGTTGGTCCACTCCTCTTCAATGGCTGTGCGAAGTTGCTGGATATTAGTGGGAGCTGGTACACGCTGTCGTATACGCCGGTCAAGCACATCCCAAACATGCTCAATGGGTGACATGTCCGGTGAGTATGCTGGCCATGCAAGAACTGGGACATTTTCAGCTTCCAAGAATTGTGTACAGATCCTTGCAACATGGGGCCGTGCATTATCTTGCTGAAACATGAGGTGATGTTCATGGATGTATGGCACAACAATGGGCCTCAGGAGCTCATCACGGTATCTCTGTGCATTCAAAATGCCATCAATAAAATGCACCTGTGTTCTTCGTCCATAACAGATGCCTGCCCATACCATAACCCCACCACCATGGGCCACTCGATCCACAACATTGACATTAGCAAAGCGCTCACCCACACGACGCCACACGCTGTCTGCCATCTGCCCTGAACAATGGAAACCGAGATTCATCCGTGAAGAGAACACCTCTCCCACGTGCCAGACGCCATCGAATGTGAGCATTTGCCCACTCAAGTCTGTTACGGCGACGATCTGGAGTCAGGTTAAGACCCCGATGAGGATGACGAGCATGCAGAGCTTCCCTGAGACGGTTTCTGACAGTTTGTGCAGAAATTGTTTGGTTATGCAAACCAATTGTTTCAGCAGCTGTCCGAGTGGCTGGTCTCAGACGATCTTGGAGGTGAACCTGCTGGATGTGGAGGTCCTGGGCTGGTGTGGTTACACGTGGTCTGCGGTTGTGAGGCCGGTTGGATGTACTGCCATATTCTCTGAAACGCCTTTGGAGACGGCTTATGGTGGAGAAATGAACATTCAATTCGCGAGCAACAGATCTGGTTGACATTCCTGCTGTCAGCATGCCAATTGCACGCTCCCTCAATGCTTGTGACATCTGTGGCATTTTGCTGTGAGACAAAACTGCACATTTCAGAGTGGCCTTTTATTGTGGGCAGTATAAGGCACACCTGTGCACTAATCATGATGTCAGATCAGCATCTTGATGTGGCACACCTGTGAGGTGGGATGGATTATCTCAGCAAAGCAGAAGTGCTCACTATCACACATTTAGACAGATTTGTGAACAATGTTTGAGAGAAATGGTAATATTGTGCATCTGGAATGAATTTTAGATCTTTAAGTCCATCTCATGAAAAATGGGAGCAAAACCAAAAGTCTTGCGTTTATATTTTTGTTGAGTGTATTATACTACTATTACTCTTCTTTCTGCTCCCTTTCATTCAATATTTTGTATTGCTATCACACTGATGATGTCTTTTTATACTTTATGAATGAAATAAAAAAAATAAAAATGTTATGAAACATTTTTTTGATGAGGGTGTTAAACATGATGTTTTTGTACCTGGGATATGTCCGTTCTCATCTGGCACAGGCTGATCGTTCTCATGTTTGACCCCATGAGCCGGGATCCAGAACTCAGGGACAGATTTACAGTCCTCCTCCACATTCCATGAGAAACCTGCACCAGAAAATAAGACAACAAAAGGGCTGTGACAAAACAGCATTTAGACATATTATTCTTCAGTTATCATTTTACACATATATATATATATTTTTTTAATTAAAAAAAGCCACATTTTGCTTTTGGTGGAGTGAGTTAAAAGGCCGAATCGTGGCGTGTGACGCAATGACACAATCAAACAACGTGCAGTGACGCAGTGATCTGGCGCCTTCTTTAAAATGTTTTAAAATTACTGGAAAGGCTACTGGAATATTTAAAGGAATATTAAATAAACATTTACTTTCTTTTAAAAACATGTCTAAAAATTTATTCTAGACTATTTATGCAATATTTAAAAAAAAAAATAGTGAAAAACTTTTAACATTTAACATTCAGTTTAAAGGGACAGTGTGTAGGATTCGTGGCGCATAGGTGGTTACTAGCTATTCCACTTCCTCTTTTGGCTATGGCAGACCTCGAGGGTCACCCGGACGCGACGTACCGCCGAGATCGCGCGTGCCCGCGCACGAACCGCGCACCGCTGTATACATAAAGCGCGGTCCCCCGTTCACTTTTTTTTTTTCTTTTCGCATGAAAACACACAATCCATTGTGTGTCCAATTCATTTCCCTGCAAAACAATCACTCCCCGAGCACATGGGGCTTTTATACGGAAAAGCACAAAACTTAGCTTACTTAGCTTACCTTTGAAGGCTCTGCACAGGTCAAACTCTGTATTTCATCATAAACTTGGTCTCAATCTGTCCATAAGGATCCAGCGAATAAAATCCAGTAAAACAATTTAGTCCAAAATACGTGTTGTATCCATTACGATGTGTGATCCGGCAGCATGCTTCTTTACACAGGCTCCCCCCTTCCCCCCTCCCCTTCCCCTTCTCTCCTTCTGTCCTTCACTCCCAAACGCAGCGCGGCTAAGCAGCTGTTAGCAGGAGCCGAGGCGAAGGATGAGCCCAAATGTCCTTCTGTGGCTCTCGTATTCAAAATGGCTGCCTCTATATGGGGAAGATCCCCCTTTTATGTGACTATATCTAAGTCCAAAAGAATACTTTGATTTCATGATGAAAGTGAAAAGGCTAGGAAAACAATGTATTTTTGAATGGGTATCTTCAATTTCAGTAATTAACAGGTAAAAATCTTACACACTGTCCCTTTAAGTTTCGGTATTCGGCCAAGCGTTTAATTTTAATTCGGTTTCAGCCACAAATTTTCATTTTGGTGGATCCCTAATATTTATTCTTTTCAGCTTTTGTTGATACTGTTGTTGACTGCTTTCCTTTGATTCAGAATACACACTTCTCCAATACTTAATGAAGATGTGAGTCTGGGCGAATCTCCCAGAGTTCAGATGGGCGTGATTGATAGGTGGATTAGCCAATCAGGGACAGGCATGGTCCGTCCACATCAAAACAAATATGGCTGCTTACAAGGAAAAAAACCCAATATCTATTTGTAGGCCTATAAAAAATGCTGGATTTGCCACTGCAGCAATGGTATATTTCGATAGATTTTCTGCTATACAAATTTCATAAATTTTTTGCTCATTTCAAATGCAAAACAGTTGAAGCATTAGTGTACAATTATCAAGACAATTGTATTTCTCCAACAAATTGTGCATTTCAATGTGGTCCTGTAAAGATGCATTTGTTTCTTTAAAAAAACATGCATTTGTTTCTTTTAAAAAGATGCTGTATCATGTGTGATATATTAGTGCTGTCAGGCGATTAAAAAAAATTAATCTAATTAATTACAGGATTTGTAATTAATTAATCTAATTAACTCATTCAGTGCCGGCCTGTTTTCAGAATTCTAACCCCAGAGTGCCAGAGGTTTCAGTAGAATTTCACTGATTTTCCAAGACCCACAGAATACTGAGTTCTTTGACTATATAAACATGGAACACATCAAAATAAAGTGTCGACTCTCTTCTTTCACCTGGAAAAAAAATTATGTTTCTAACCTTTTCGGTTCTCAAATAACTGATAGTAGAACATAGGGAAGTTTCAGCAAAAACACTGGTTTTTGAGCAAGAAATGGAGAAAACGAGCGTTTAGTTCAGAGAAGGATTTCGAGCAGATCAGTGACTTTGACATCAATATTTATCGATTTAGTGACACCTCAAACATCTAAAATAACAGAGAAAGAGATTTTTGATGACAAAGTACATTTTTTGTTTACAAATATAAGAATATAAGGCTCTGTGAATTGAAAATTTGTTCAAATCAATAGTGTCAAGAGATGTTTACAGGATATAATATCTTTTCCTATAAAATAGAACTTTGTTGAGGCTTTGTCTGAGGCCCAGAGTACAGACCCATAATAAAAACTAATACACACACACACACACACACACACACACACACACACATACAGTGCCGTGAAAAAGTATTTGCCCCCTTCCTGATTTCTGTGTTTTTTGCATATTTATCACTCAAAACATTGTCAGATCATCAAACCAATTTTAATATCACACAGAAACAACCCAAGGAAAGACAAAATTCAGTTTTTGAATGATGATTCCATTTATTAGTGCACAAAAAAAATCTAAACCTATCTGGCCCTATGTGAAAAAGTAATTGCCCCCTTAATCTAATAGCCAGTTGAGCCTCCTTTGACAGCAATAACTGTAACCAAACGTTTGCGATAATTGGTGATGAGTCTTTCACACCGCTGGGGAGGGATTTTGGCCCACTCTTCTATGCAGAATTGTTTCAATTCTGCCATATTGGAGGGTTTTCTTGTATGAACTGCCCGTTTAAGGTCACACCACAGCATCTCAATCGGATTTAAATCCGGACTTTGACTTAGCCACTCCAAAACCTTAATTTTGTTTTCTTTGAGCCATTCAGAGGTGGACTTGCTGGTGTGTTTTGGATCATTGTCCTGTTGCATGATCCAAGAGCGCTTGAGTTTGAGGGCACGAACTGATGGCCGGACATTCTCCTTCAGGATCTTCTGGTAAACAGCAGAATTCATTTTTCCGTCAATCACAGCAAGTTGTCCTGGTCCTGAGGCAGCAAAGCAGGCCCAGACCATCACACTGCCACCACCATGCTTTACTGTGGGCACCATGTTCTTTTTATCAAATGCTGTGCCATTTTTACGCCAGATGAAACGGGCTGCAGACCTTCCAAAAAGTTCAATTTTAGACTCATCGGTCCACAAAATGTTTCTCCAAAAGTCTTGAGGGTCATCAAGGTGCTTTTTGGCAAAGGTGAGACGAGCCTTTGTGTTCTTTTGTGAAAGCAGTGGTTTTCTCCTGGGAACTCTTCCATGGATGCCATTTTTGGCCAGTGTTTTTCTAATGGTGGAGTCATGAACACTGACCTTAACTGAGGCCAACGAGGCCTGTAGTTCTTTCGATGTGCGTCTAGGTTCTTTTGTGACTTCCTGAATGAGCCGTCGTCGCACTCTTGGAGTAATCTTAGTTGGTCGACCACTCCTGGGAAGGGTTGCAACTGTTCCCAGTTTCCTCCATTTTTGAATAATGGCTCTGACAGTGGTTCGCTGGAGCCCCAGAGCTTTGGGAATGGCTTTGTAACCTTTTCCTGAATTATAGACTTCTATCACTTTTTTTCTCATTTGTTCTTGAATTTCTTTGGATCGTGGCATGATGTGTTTGTTCTTGAGATGTTGTAGCCAACTTCACTTTGTTTGACAGGAACTATTTAAGTGATTTCTTGATTCAACACAGGTGGTGACAATCAGGTGTGGGTGTGGCATGTAGAACTGAACTAAGTTTTCTCAAAACTGTGGTTAGTCACAGTTAGTTTGTGATTTAACAAGGGGGGGCAATTACTTTTTCACATAGGGCCAGATAGGTTTAGATTTTTTTTGTGCACTAATAAATGGAATCATCATTCAAAAACTGAATTTTGTCTTTCCTTGGGTTGTTTCTGTGTGATATTAAAATTGGTTTGATGATCTGACAATGTTTTGAGTGATAAATATGCAAAAAACACAGAAATCAGGAAGGGGGCAAATACTTTTTCACGGCACTGTATATGTACATACACACAAGCCCATGCATAAACCTTGACACACACACAGCTACACACGCACACGCGCGCACGCACGCACACACACACGCACACACACACACACACACACACATATAACTTCATTCATTACAATTACCACACAGCAGCATCACTGCTCCAAGTCAGTAAACTTCTTCTTTGGAGCTGTCGTAGTTCTGAAGAGACTCCCTGGTCCGTGCAGCGCACACATGACACGCCCCCTCCTCGAGCACAGCAGATCTCTGCTCAGACCTCGCTGCTTGATCCGGCTTGTCTCTGCGATCCTCTGATCCAGGATCCTGGGTCCCAAGAGCGATCTGATCGCTCCATAGGCGCTGATCAACAGTTATCTGCTTTTCCGGGTTCTCTGGCCTCGCCATCTTACTACTCTGGCCAATACACCATACACACGCTGCACTCCTCCTTTCTTCCCCGGCTCTGATCGGCTAATAATGATACAACATCGCCATCTACAGGTTGAGAGGTGTGAATTACACCTCAAAAGTTGCTCCAGGCCGTAACCTAGCAACCCCCCCTGAAAAAAGCAATTGACGTCTATAGACGTCACGGCACTCAACGGTTGGATTCGAGGGGACGTCAATAGACGTCTCCGGCACTGAATGAGTTAATCGCATTTTTTAAATAATTTTTTTTAGGTGGTTTATTGTGCTCTCCCACAGTGCAAAAAAGGTGTCAAACGTGTGATTTATAGTGGTACAGTGAAAAGACTGCAGACTTCCCCTTTAAGTCTAAGTTTTTCACTCACTCTCTTTGTCTCCACTGTAAACATGACAAGACCCCCATTCCACCTCCCACATTATGTAACATTCATTGGAAAGCTCATTTACACCATTCCACTAATACATGGCAAATATTTCTGGTGCCAAAAGGTGAGCACGTACAGCAGCTTTCATGCAACGTCAATAAATAATATTGTAATGACCTGGGTTAATGGTGTCTGTGCCTTTAAGGGGTTGGCTGTTGGGCGCATGCGTGGGACAGGTGTGGGTGTGTGAGAGAGGAAAAGAGGAGAGTTGTGCTGCTGCATGTGTTGGACTGTTAATGTTGAGTGAGTCCGAACTTCTGTTTAATAAAGTTCATTGGAGAATAAGAGAAGCCTGGAGTCATTACAATATACAAGGCTTCAAATATACAGAGAATACAAATAATTGCCCGTGAAAATTACTCATGGCTCACATGAGCCCCGGAACCCGTGAGGAGGATTTAAACTCCCGGTGTGGATGTGTCCGGACCATCGCACCACGGGAGGAGGGAGGAGGCAGCAGCGCGGGGTGAGTAAATGATCGGGTTTAGCGTGATTTAGCGTGATGGGCAAAACTGACTAAGTCAAAAAAAAGTGTGCACCCTTAGTCGCGGCAGAACACGCTGGAAAGGTTATGGGAATTGAAAATGGTTCAGCGCGGCGTGGAGCGCAGCAGATAGTGAAACGGGCTCGTGTGTCTTCACATGCTCTCCCCTATTAGAAGTGCATTCGTCTCTGTTTGCCGACCAATGGTAGCACGGCATTTCTCATCGCGTCATCGCTGTCCAGGGACAAGAGGGACCTGCTCCGTCACGTTTTTATCAATAAACTCGCCGTTCAAAAGCCCCGCACTCCAAATTTAAAATGCGCGCTCATTGAATTGCCGCTCATAATTAATTGTGTTAATTTTTATAACGCGTTAATTAGCAGTGTAATTAATTAATCTAATTAACACGTTAAACTGACAGCCCTAATATATACTGCTCTGTCTGAAGCTTTGTTTATCAAATATATATATATATATATATATATATATTTGTTTTTGTTTTTTTTTGTGAGCCATGTATTACATAGCCTGTGATTCGCAGCTCTCCTAAACAACTATTCATTTACATTACATTGGAACCTCCTCCTCGTGTTCAGACAGACAGACCTTTGCCAGTGCGGTGCAGGTGCTGGTGTCTCTTAAAGCGCTTTTCCGCCTGTTTGTTTGGCTTTCGGTCCAGTCGAGCCCAAAGGTACGGCTCACCTGAGGAGACACAGATACACTTTACAAAACGGAGACAAAATGCCGAATTGTTAAAAAAAAAAAAAAGTATAATGCACAAGCGGATATAATACAACATGATCACTCAGACTCATAAATGTTCATTTAAAGGTCCTATGTTACACAAAATTGCCTTTTCTGAGCCATGTTAGAATGCTGTTACCTCATCAAAAACATACCTAAAGTTGTGTTTTGTTTCATTCACACATGAGTAACCTTTTATTATTAGTCTAGAGGTAGACTGTTTACATCTCCAAAGCTTAAAATGCTCTGTTCCACCTTGTGATGTCATGAAGCGGTAGTTTTCATGTTTCATGCTACCTTTCACATTTTGTTCAGTAAAAATAGGCAATTCCAGGGCTGAAATCATCCAAATTATTCTAGTAAAAATGTATGACATTTAAAAATACAGCGGAGCACTTCCTGTATTACCACATGACCTCACAAGGTGGAGTGGACTGTTTTCAGTTTGAGAGAAGAGCCTAAATATGCAGGGTTTGTGTGTTAAACATGTGTTAATGAAACAACACACAACTGCAGGTATGTTTTTTGATGAGGAAACATTATAACAGATCAGGCAATTGTGTAATATGGGCCCTTTAATGCATCTAAAGTGCAATTGGCAGGCTAGAGAACACATTTCACTAAAGTGAAGTTAATGCAATTATACTGAAGCTTTTGCTTGAATATAACTGTACAAAGTTTGTTTCTTTTTACTTCCTGGTTGGACATGGGCAGCAGATATCATTGACTTTTTTTTAACTGCCAAAAAACGCATTCCTCTCTCATGAATGGTCCTGGAATTTTGAGATCAAATTTTGTGTGTGGACAAGAGGTGGGTAGTACGGTTACATATACTTGGGTAACTTTTTGAAGAAATTGGACTTTTCTTAGTGTAATTCTAGGAGCATACTTTCATGTAATATTTTTATAGAAGTAACAGTACTCTTAAGTTTTGATGGTTCCTCCTTCCACTGTGAGTAAGTCGGCAAGTGGCAAAAGCTTCATGTTGACAATATGAAATGATTTGAGCATTTGTTTCTTGCAGCGCTCCTTCAGATATTTAATTTGTATCATTTTTTTGCGTCTATTATTTAATGTTTTGTGCTTCCAATTATATTAACTTCAAATAATAAATCAGATGTTACATCATGAAAGTTACTCTTCAAGTTGCTCTTACTTGAGCAGTACTTTTCCCAAACACTTTGGAACCCTTACTTTATTAATATCTTGGACCACTACTTCAAACCACTCCTGGACGACTTAAGGGTTACAATGTGTCCATCTACTTGAGTAACATTATTTTGAAGTAACATTTCTCTTACTTGGGTACAATTTTTGGTTACTCTACCCACCTCTGTTGATGACATAGGTACAGGTATTCCATTCTAGCACTTAGCTCTATTTCCTGTATTTTTTACCCTTCTTTTCTTTCCAACGTTCCTAACAAACTGCCACTTGCTACTGCCACTGATGTACAGGTACTATCCTACAAGACCTAACCATAATTACAAAAACATGTAAACCTGTCATTTTAAAGTGGCTCTGACCTCTGAACAGGGAGACATAGCAGCAGGTGCCATCCACTTTCTCCGTGGCAACCGCAGACTCCACATCCGCGTCCACGGCAACAGGATTCAGGGTCTCCGTTGCAATGACCTGATACGGCTGACAAGTCCAAAATTCACTTTGAATGGTTGCAATCAACAAATAAAGGCTGCAATTAGTTTTTAGATAATGTCCCTGTGTCTCCATGGGGTCTTTACTCTATAAAAGCTATACAACTTACAGTTTAAATCTCTACAAACATATTCTGGTGTATACCGTGTGTCAGATGCGCTCCCTGTGTGTCCATGGTGTCTTATTCTGTGTAAATGCTGCAATCCCTGTAGTTTTGACCTCTACAAACATGTTCTAAAATATATAGAATTCTTGAGTTATGTTATTAATACCCATACTATATCATAGGTTTGTCTTGTAAATATAAAAAGGTCAACTAGTAAAATTTTGCAATAGATAAAGCTTGTTAAAGCAGAAAATAATCACAAATCAGATCGATATCAGAGGCGCAAAGCAGCAAAGCGCAGTGTTTTTAGCCTTTAGCATCATTAGCATCCGTTAGTATCCTCCCTTAGCATGAGCATTAGCGCTCACCTGAGAGACGCGTTTTCGGGACGGTTCTTCCCACACCTCCGTGGTAAAAACGCACGGAACCTTGTGCTGCACCGAGCCGAGCCGCCGCATCTTCTCCCGCCACCAGAGTCTCAAAATCACGGGGAAAATGTGTCACTTATTTACACAGAAACTCAATGAACGTTCGAAGCGCGATTGGGAGACCAGCGTGCGCAGTCTTCTCCAGTGTGTTGCCAGATCCGCACAACCATATTATCGAACAGAGAGCCCAATTTTTTTTTGTTTTGTTTTGCCAGTACACTCACAGATATTGACCATAATGCACTAAAATAAGTTCGCAATGCCTAAAGTTAAAGTTAAAATATATATATTGTTATTCAAGATAATTATGTATTAACATTTAATTAATGATTAGATTTTATTTGGTCTGGTATATACTGCTGCTTTAACTACTCAAGCAACAGGCAGCACAATCAGATCTTATATTTTGTTATATATATATATTACTCTAGTACTGAGAGTTTTACCAGCCACGTCTATGTTCAATACTTCAAGGAACTGTATGTACTCTGCGCTCTTACAGTAAAAAGGAACTGCACTTAAAACTGAACCTGCCTGCGGGTTGCCAGTGCCTAAACCTGCAGATAGAAAACATTAAGTTTTTCTCATTGCCTCATTGCCATGTCTCGTATGAAGCTCAGAACCTTCAGAATTCCCTCCCTGAGCTGCAGAGGCTGCACTAGCACTGACTCATGACTGGTGCAGGTGCTGGTAGTGATGATTCAGATCAGAGAGATGCTCTTTTTGCTTTCTGACTGGATAATTGTCTTGATAACAAACACCAAATTAATAGCAATAAATAAATGGGACATCATCTCTAATGTTTTCATCATTACAATTCAACTATTATAACAATTACATGTAATTATTGTCTTTTTTTTCTCATTTGAGCAAAATTAGTCTTGTCCTAGTACAGAAATATAGACCCCTTTACAGTTAGTAAACAGACGTGACGTCACCAGCATGTGCGCGCATTGTTGACCCAGAATCAACCATGGCGGACCATAGCGGAGTATATGAACGATAGGGAGAGCTACATTCAAAAGCTTACGTTGAGCAACGGGGTTCGACTACCAGATCCTTATACGATCACCGAGTGTCAGTACGACCGCAGAAAGTGGCCAGATTTACAGTGGTCAGATATCCACTGTTATTTAGTCGAGAAGCCCAGAGTGTATACAAGAGAGAAAGTGCGCGCATACAAATCCATGGATGCCTGCCAGTTTGCTGTAGGTGGCCGTGTACAGGAGGTAAAATACCACGATATTAATGGGGAGTTTTGCATGTTGGCATCTGATGTTCTCCCCAGTCAAAGACAAGGCCACAAGACGACCATGTATCATCAACAAGCACGAGAACTATGTTCTGACCGCCAACTGCACTTGCGTTGCAGGGTAAGTAACATACTACGACTTAATTCACGAGTCACAGATGTGATCTCAGTCATGTCAAATGCCATTTATGATGGTCATGCGAAAACTTATCATGTATTTTAGCAAAGTTATTTGTGTTCGTTTACATGTGTCTGTCGTAGAGGTTACCCGGTTAATATGTCTGTGAGCTTTGCGGTGTCCTGTGCTTGCTAGTTAATCAGCATGATTAAACACCATTGAACACCTGGACAAATTACCCTAAACAAGCAGCAGGTGTTCACTTGTGTGTATATCAGTTGAATGATATGAACTATCATTTATTCCATCTTTTTCTCTTTATTTCACGTCGAGTTCTTCTCTTCTATATCTTCGCTGGGGGTTTTATGGCAGCAGTGGCTTTGTTTTGAGACAACACTGCGCGCGCATTCAGTGATGACGTAGCTTTGAAACTGGTCTATAGTATAAGCAGCTCTTGAGGTCAAAATAAGTCCACTGTGTGCTGTCTAAATCTAATTAGAAAGTGTTAAGTGGGAGGAATAACTTTGGACTACTGCAAGATGATGAAAATGAACTGGTTTGGTTTTTCACATTTTAAGAATCAGGTACAGCACCCTTAAGTTTCTTGTTCATATTGATTTAAAGCTGATGTTATCAACATTGCCTGGGGTTGAGAAGCTAACTGGAGGCACTGCTCTGTCTGAAGCTTTGTTTATCAAATTAGACTTTAATTTGAGCATTTTGAACACAATTTAACCATAAAGAACATTTTGTATTTTCCCTTGAGTCCTTGACCTGAAAACTTATCAGGCTTGTTAATGTGTGTATTGTGTCACCATGGTAACTGCTGAACATTCCGCCATAGGCATATAGGCAGAACCCCATTAGCGATGTCACTGAAAAGTATGAATAGTCAGTCCATTCTTGCTTCAGGGTTGGCGTATAGCATGGTTTCACTGCAGATAGTGAACCTCTTCTCCTCCTCTTCCTCCTCTCTCTCTCTCTGCTCCTCCTCCTCTTCTTGGATCTTCCACATCTCTGTATCTGTGTCGTCTTTTTGTGAAGTGTGAGACAAGCCGCACCTCTCAGAGCTAAACAAGGTCAGAGAGAGAGAAATAATGATGTAAATATATCCCTGTGTGTCAGATGCCCTCCCATCCTCCTGTGTCCCAGTAACATTAGACTGAGATGGGGGTGGATCAAATGTCTCCAGTTAATCTGCAGTTGTGAATGGACCTGCCCACTATTATAATGGATGACATTTGCAGATTTTCATGATGAGAAAAGTAAATAAAACTCACAGTTTGTAGTAGAAGAGAGCGCCCCCTGTTGTTAGGATCAGAAGAGTGACACAGAAGATGATCAGGACTCTGGACAACACTGAAAGAAACACTCTAGGTGAGAAATAAAACTGGCTGTTTAATAAATGGGATGAAGGGAATCTATAGAGCAGAGAGGAGGATGAATAGAGGAGAGGGTCATAGAAGCAGAGAAGTGGGTCAGATGGAGCAGAGGATGTACTGAACTTACCTCTTTGTCTTGGAGGATTGACGCTTACAGAACTGATGGCTTCTCTATAAGAATTACTTGTTGAAGTCAATCCAAAAGTAGAAGATGAATGAATCAAACCAATGAAAGATTTTGTCGTTATTGTAGGAAACTGTGTAGAAACCGTTTTTGTAGCAGCAGTCGTCTTTGGTTTAACAGTGGAGTGAAGCCATGGGGCTAAAGTGGATGAAACATATAATACTGTCCTTCGCGTGGTCAGAGGTTTGGTGGTTGGGTTTGTCACTTTGAATGTTTTTGACAGAGTTGTAGTAGTACTAATAGCGGAGCTGGTACTTGTAGCGGTACTAGTTGTAATAGTAGTTAAAATAGTAGTAGTAGTAAAGGTAGTTTGAGGTGTAGTAGTTGAACTTGTAGGAGTGATTGTTGACGCTTCTTTAAAATCTGAAAGAAAAAAAAAATATATATATATATAGTGATTCAACTTTTTTGGTTAAGAATAGTGCATGCAAGCTTGATAAGATTCTGAAACATGGGTAAAGTGTCTTGCTCAAGTACACATCAAGAGTAGGCACTGCATCAAACCGATAACTATTACTGCTACAGCAGTTACTGGGCTAGTACAAGTACTTCTGGTAGTACTCAGGATATGTTTTTATACCTGATGCGTTGAAGCACCAGACTCCAAACTTCTTGTGCTTTGCAGCGCTCCAGGTGACCACGCCCCTTTTCCCACTGCCACAGGTGGAGACCGAGGAGAGGCGGGGCACAGCGGCTATCTGCTCCGACAGCCAACCAAACCTGCACAATACAAAATGCATTTAAACAGCTATGTGTACTTTAAAGATCCCATGACATGGTACTTCTTGATGCTTTTATATGGCTCCTTAATGGTTCCCTAATACTGTAAATGAATCCTTCTTCAAAATCAACACTCAGTGCATGAGAAACAGAGATAAGATGAGAAAGAGTCATAAATATCTCTCTCAAACACTTTATTATGGACGTTGTTGCTTGAATGCAAATGAGGAGAAAAGAGCTGGCCTATAGTAGAGGGTGGGGGCGTGGCCAAACTCTCCGCTCTCGGCTCGGAGCGCTCAGCTGATCCATTTCCTTGTTTTTGCATGGGGGGAGAGATTTGAAGCGTTCCATTGAAAAATAAACACATTTCCACAGAAAATAAAATTAAACCACTGCTGTTCAAAGGTCCAGAGGCTCAGATAAAGGACTTTCGAGCCTAGAAACACTCGGACGTGCCTCCAGGCAAATAAAAAAACGCATTTCGCATTGCCTAGCGCATTCGCAGTCCAAACTCTCTGGGCGTGATTTACAGAGACGCTGAGTTCAGACAGACGGGGGTGGAACTGCATTTGCATTTCTTTTTTCGATCTGACTTGTTCAAAATCGCCCATTTGAGCTCCAATTTTTGTAACGCAGAAAAGGATCGCAAATGCTCAGTTTAGACATTTCGCAACTTTTAACCATGGGGGGGCCTAAACAGGGTAGGGGAGCTCACATTAACGTTCAAAAACCTCAGAAAGTGAAAATTTCATGCCATGGGACCTTTAACCAGAGGCAGGGGTAATTAGGAGTGAGTTTAGCGCCTCGTCCCATATGTCACATTTGTCTGTCAAAAGTTGCTCTCTGAGTGGCTGTTGCTGCGGCGATATCACTCTGCATTTGCATTAAAGGTCAAGTTCAAAGTCAGCTTCATTGTCAAAAACCCACAGGATTTGAAATTGCAGCGCCCCCTAGGCCCACAGTGAACATAAAACATGTGATAAACAAGACAATAAACACCATGACTTAAACATCACATATACCTGTAGCAAAAGTACAAGACCATAAACACAATTACTAAAACTTTACATATACCCATGCATAAAGTTGCATAAAGTTGACTTCACTTCAACTCTGCTACGCTCAGGTTACTTGGATCACATAGCTCCCCTCTCCACTTCCTGACCTCCTCACAATGTACAAGGAAAGCTGGGAAAATGTCAGATCAAAAATGCAGATCGTTTACACATTTTGACCCTGGAAAAATGCAGATAAATTACCGGGTCAGACTACATGTGCGAATGAGGCTCAAAACGACACAGGTCAGAAGCTAACCAGGACAACCCTTGGACTAATCTAGATTTAAAGATGCACTGTCTAACCTTTTTGGTTTGGGGGAGGTGGGAGTGATCGCCTGTCCACAGATCTGATTGGTAATTTGACCTGGTGCCACTTGGCAAGTTTAATACCACACTGTGGAACATTCCAGCAAAGCAACACCATCTCCCTGAAGACAAGCAGATGGCATATTCCTCCACCAGTAAAGTATAGTGCACATAAAGGCCCCACATCCAGGTCTAAACCAGGACTAATATCAGATCTAAACCACCATTAATCCAGCTCCCACCTGCACGCCTCCAGTCCGTGGTCCAAGGCCCTCTGGAGCTGGGGTCTGGTCGCCATGGAGACATTCTTAAAGAGACAGGCCTCCTCCGCCTCAGAGAAGTCAAACTGGTACTGTCCCCCAGGTCCGGTCAGCAACAGAACTCCAGATACAGGAGAGTCAGGGAACACTGGAGACAGGAAAGACCAGGGTTAAACCAGGACTAAATCAGGACTAGACCAGGACTTCACCAGGACTAGACCAGGACTAAACCAAGACTAGACCAGGACTAAACCAGGATCAAACCTACATTAAACTAAGACTAAAGGATTGAACCAACACAAAAGCAAGACTTAAAAAGGAATGAACCAGGACTAAACCCTGACTAAGCAGGACTAAACCAGGTCTAGGTTGCAGAACTCTTCAGTGCATCACATTGTTTACAACATGCATGATATTTTCTAAAAAATAATGTATGTTTAAAAGGGCACTATGTAACTTTTCTAATAGATGGTCCATCACCTGATTTCCATTTTGTTGCAAGTTATTGCTTTGCCTAAAATGTTCCACACTATGTATAGCACAGGCATGGGCAAACTACGGCCTGGGGGGCCATATGCGGCCCGTTAAGATTTTAAGGAATTATATTAATAAACCCTGTTAATGTTTTAATTTCCCTGCAATTCTGGCATTTTCCAATAGCTGGCGCACTACATACATTGACCTTTGTTGAGGTGTGGCGTTTTGCTCCACGTTTGTGCTTTACTCTTTGACCCCTCAGCCTCCTGTAAAGATGAACGGAGCTAAGAAAAGAAAAGTGGACAGAGAATGTCGAGTGTTTAATAAGGAGTGGACAAGTAAATCTTTTTTCACCAAATACTTATCAGCTGCTGTATGCCTGATATGCCAAGAGACTGTAAGAATATAATATCAGCCATCACTTTGCCACAAAACAGTCAACGAAAGAACGAAAGAACCTGAAGGAGAACAGAACTTTCAGTGCTTTAAAATAGTAACTGTTAATAATAAAAAAGCTGTATTTTATTAATTAAATTTTCTGTGTTTTAAGAGTCATTTCAATAAATAGCTAAATACCGTGGAACTTGAAAGATGGACATTTTGTTGTAATGCTTTTGTTAATTTTTAACTGAAATAAACCACGTTTTCTACATATCCCATGTTAATTTTTCCAAAACACTAAATCCACCTGCTCCTAGCAAGCTGTGGAACATTTAGACAAAGACATATCTCTATGGCAACAAGCAGGTGACAGACCCCAACCAGAAAAGTTTGTTTTATAATGTTTCCTGCTCAGAGTATTTTTGTGAGCATTTTTCAAACCTGTAATGAGGCTGTGCTCCAGAGCTGAGCTGAAGTCCACCAGGATCAGAAAGTAAAAGAATCCAAAAGGCTCCATTTTACAAACAACATCCAAACATCATAATGTAGTGCTCGAGAGGAAAGCAAGAATGATATGGAACGGAGAGAGGGAGAGGAGAGCAGAGGAGAGGAGTGGAGAGAGAGGGCAAATAGAGAGAGAGGAAAGAGACAGACAGAAAGGGGGAATAGAGAGGGGAGAGAGGAGAAGGACAGAAAGAAGAGAAAGGGCAATCAGAAAAAGAGTGTGACAGAAAGGGGAGAGAAGATGGGAGAGGTCAAGGGGTCAAAAACAGAGGTTGTGAAAGGGAGGGGGGGCAGAGGGAGCCGTAGAGGGACGAAGAGGAAGAAGAGAGGGCTGAAAGGGAGATAGACGCAGAGAGAGAGAGAGGGCAGTGGGAGGGGAAAGAGGAGGGAAAGCAGGAGAGGGTCAGGGGGAGAAGGTCACCAGGAGAGAAAGGTGGAGAGAGAAAAAGAGAGAGGAGGTGGGAGAGTAAAAGGGAGAGAGACAGAGAGAGGGGAGGCGGAAGGGGTGAGAGAAAGAGGGGAAGAGAGAGGGGAAGGGGGTGGGGGCAAGAGATGGGTAGAGAGGAAGAGGAAACAGGAGCGATATAGGTCGAATAGTCATATATCACACACACACTCACACCAGTCAGAATTCTCATCTGGTCCTGGTTTAGTCCTGGTTTAGTCCTGGTTTAGCCCTGGTTTAGTCCTGGTTTAGTCCTGGTTTAGTCCTGGTTTAGCCCTGGTTTAGTCCTGGTTTAGTCCTGCATGGTTTAGTCCTGGTTTAGTCCTGGTTTAGTCCTGGTTTAGCCCTGGTTTAGTCCTGGTTTAGTCCTGGTTTAGCCCTGGTTTAGTCCTGCATGGTTTAGTCCTGGTTTAGTCCTGGTTTAGTCCTGGTTTAGCCCTGGTTTAGTCCTGGTTTAGTCCTGGTTTAGCCCTGGTTTAGTCCTGCATGGTTTAGTCCTGGTTTAGCCCTGGTTTAGTCCTGGTTTAGTCCTGGTTTAGCCCTGGTTTAGCCCTGGTTTAGTCCTGCATGGTTTAGTCCTGGTTTAGCCCTGGTTTAGTCCTGGTTTAGTCCTGGTTTAGCCCTGGTTTAGTCCTGCATGGTTTAGTCCTGGTTTAGTCCTGGTTTAGCCCTGGTTTAGTCATGGTTTAGTCATGGTTTAGCCCTGGTTTAGTCCTGGTTAAGTCCTGGTTTAGTCCTGGTTTAGTCCTGGTTTACTCCTGGTCTAGTTCTGGTGAAGTCCTAAAAATTAGCCATATGGCTAATTTATACATGGAACAATTTGAACAGAGTGCCTTAGCTTCATATCCAGGCACTCCACCCACACACTGGTTTCGTTATGTTGATGATAATTTTACAAAAATCAAAATTCAAGATTTGGAACCTTTCACTGCACATATCAATTCTGTAGATCAGAACATCAAATTCACCCGTGAAGATGCCAAGGATAACACATTGGCGTTCTTAGATTGTGCAGTAACAATAGGAGGAGACCGGCGACTCCAAGAAGAAGTCTTCAGGAAGCCCACACACACAGACCAATACCTGCTTTTTGATTCACACCACCCACTGCAGCACAAACTGGGTGTTATTCGGACTTTACAACACAGGGCCCAAGTGGTTCCCACAAGCACAGAGGGTAAGGAGAAAGAAGAACAACATGTGCAGGAAGCCCTCTCTGTTTGTGGATATCCTAAATGGGCTGTTAACAAAACCAAGAGAGACAAGGGCAAGAAACAAGACAACAGAGAATCCGAACCCAGGAGGAAAGGGGTAGCGATTCCGTACCTGGCCGGCGTTTCGGAAAAACTACAGAGGATTTTCAGACAACATGAAATCACAGTTTATTTCAAACCCACAAACACTTTAAGACAAAAACTCGTCCACCCAAAGGACAAAACACAGAGCCACAAACAAAGCAATGTGGTCTACTCCATTCAGTGTAGTGAAGACTGCAGTGAGCGCTATATTGGAGAAACCAAGCAGCCTCTCCACAAGAGGATGTACCAACACAGACGGGCGTGCCAGAGTGGACCGTCATCTGCCGTTCATCTTCACCTAGAAGCCACGGGCCATTCATTTGAGGACAGTGAGGTTCAGATCTTAGCCAGGGAAAAGAACTGGTTTGAGAGGGGAGTTACAGAGGCTATTTTTGTCAAAAAAGAGAATCCGTCGTTAAACAGAAATGGGGGAGTTAGACATAACTTGTCTCCCATTTATAATTCGATTCTTAAACCAAAGTCATAACAGACGGGAAAAAAACATTAGGGCAGACGAGTCAGGGACAGAAGGGTGGAGACGGTCTGTAGTCTGAATAGAGATGCTAAATATTCAAATAACAAAAGGAACAAATGAGGGGATAGTTTCAGAGCCATTTTAGAACAGTGAGCTCCTCATAGGGCTAAATAGAGATGCTAAACGAGACGCCAGGGAAACAAAAGATACAAATTAGTTGAGATAGTTTCAGAACGATTCCAGGGTAATGAGCTCCTCCCTGCAGCTAGATATAAACAGGGACTAACCAGCACTAGAACCAGAACTGAAGAAGTCTCTCGGATGAGCGGCGAAACGTCTTCAACCAAACAAACTTTGTCCAGTTGACAAATTGAACTTCTCCTTTTATCGAGGATCTACATGTTACTGCATGTTCCTGAATGAAAACTACAGTTTATTTAAAAAGTGATTTATCTCAGCAGCTCCCTCCCTGTGTGAAACTCCCCTAAAGATTCCCCGGTGACAGATGCTCTTTGTCTAAATGTCAATTCTGTTTTTGCCTCAGCAGCAGATTCTACAGAGGCCACAGAGGGACACACTTCCTCTGCACTATCTGCTGTCAGTTCACTTCCATAACACATTAGTAATGCGATGAGAGAATATGGACACTAAACGAGAAAAATAGGCCAATCCCCCACACTTCTGTTGATAACATGTTTAGATCGCCATGTTATCTTTTATTGTTTTAAAAATAGAGGGATTATCAGACGATGTCACTTCACGCTCTACTGCACCAGTGTCTTGTAGGTTTCAGTGATTTGTGTCGGTTAATTATGAGTGGATGTCCGGCTACTGAAGTTTGAGACGTTTCATTTATGCACCACACTTGCATTTAACACATACACATTCTTTCTGTACTCAGGCTGCGCGTGCATCCACTGTGTTGATAAACACTCCGTCTATATTCACAAGAAAAAATGTATAAAAATGTCTATGTTTCTCTGTAAGTTTCAGGTTTTTTTTGTTGTTGTTTTTTTGTTTTAAGCTCCTTCCCTTTGCTCTTGGTGCTGAGTCACTCCCCTTCAGAGCACCATCACAACACGAATAGGGCGAGATTACTCAAACATGCATGGATGACATTTCAAACCTCTTCAGGCATGTTTTGGGTGATGGAACAACGTAACATGGTAGAAAGGTCTAATTCAGGGGTGTCAAACATGCGGCCCAGGGGCCAGATCTGGCCCTCCAAGACCTTTAATCTGGCCCTCGGCTGATTTTCTATTGAAATATTTTAATTATACTTAAATTTTCTATGAAAATATTGGTAATTTCCTGCGCTGTTTTTCTGCGCCTCTTTTCTGTGCAGCCGAGCATAGCAGTGTCTCCAGCGCCTCTGTGCGTGGCCCCTCCCACCAGAGCAGCACAAACGAAAACTCGCCTCTTCCCAAACACTCTTAAAGAACCATCGTTTTGACTGTCGACCGTGACACCCTCATCAGCAAAATGTCAAAAATGAGAAAAGTGGACGCCGAGTGCAGGATTTTCCAAGAAAAATAGACTAATTCCTATTTGTTCACAGAAGTGAATAGGAAACCTGTACGCTCGGTGTGTTTGCAACAAGTGGCAGTGCTCAAGGAATATAATCTTAAACGCCACTACGAGACACGGCATTTCCAACAAAACCATAACTTGAACAGAGAATCGAGAAACAGAAGATATACAAATTATTGCTGGAACTGAAGAAACAGCAGTCTGTAATAGATTTGCGTTTCTCTGCACAAATATTTGGACTTATTGCTATTTTTGGGGTATATTTGCCATGGATTTTCTGATTCAGCCCCTTTGGAATCAGAGTAGGTTGGATACGGCCCCTGGACCAAAATGAGTTTGACACCCCTGGTCTAATTAAATAAGACATATTGTACTTTTTTCAGGTACTTAAATATACTATAACATGTAGATCTCCATTTGAACTTTTCCAATAATTGCTGCTAACAATAGGAATATGGGCGGGGCTAGGGGTGCTTGTGAAAATGGGAATTTTCTCAGCAAGCAAGCCTCAAATGCAGGACAATACAGGACTTGTCAAACATGCATGAATCAGTCAAAATAACTTGAGTCTATACCTTTGAGTATAAAGATGAGGGAACACTTTTATAACATGGTCAAAAGTCAAAATGTGTTGATTTTTATTCATCTGAAGTTCAAGTTGTTGGACTGACTTTGATTTAAAAGTCATGGAATAATATTAATATTATCATCTTTAGTATAGTCCTCATTATAAGGTAATTTTGGTCAAAACCAGCACCTGAGAGGTTCTTCTGCTCCTCTGTTCTCTCTCCTCTCTCCTCTGGTCCTCTGCTCCTCTCTTTCTCTCTCCTCTTCACTGCTCCTCTGCTCCTTTCTCTTCTCCTCTCCTTTCTCCTCTGCTCTCTCCTCTCTTTATCTCACTTCTGCTCATATCTTCTCTACTCCTTGTTTCTCTCCTCCTCTCTTCTCTGCTCCTCTCTTCTCTACTCCATTTCATCTCTCCTCTGCTCCTCTCATCATCTCTCCTTATCTTTCCTCTGCTCTTCACCTCTTCTCTACTCCTCTCTCCTCTCCTCATCTCTCCTCTGCTCCTCTATTCTCTACTCCTTTTTTCTCTCTTCATCTCTTCTCAGCTCCTCTCCTCATCTCTCCTCTGATCCTCTCTCCTCTCCTCTGCTCCTCTCTTCTCTACTCATTTTTTCTCTCCTCATCTCTTCTCTGCTCCTATCTCCTCTGCTCTCTCACCTCTGCTCTTCTGCTCCTCTCCTCATCTTTCCTCTGCTCCTCTCTTCACCTCTTCTCTACTCCTCTCTCCTCTCCCCTCTTCTCTCCTTTCTTCCTCCTCTCCTCTCTCCTCCCTGTGTCTCCTCTGTGGGTGGGACTTCCTCACCCATTTCCTACAGAATCGAGGAGAGGAATCAAAAAGAAGGAAGCAAGTAAAAGGAGTTGAGATGAGGCCAGGGATACCCATCCCATCCACAGGTCACAGGGAGCACGTCCCAAATGAACCTCCTGAAACTGTTTCAGCAGCCAATAGGACGCCTCGATGCAGAGGAACATAACATTAAAGGTCCCATGGCATGAAATTTTCACTTTCTGAGGTTTTTGAACGTTAATGTGAGCTCCCCTACCCTGTTCAGCCCCCCCCCTCCCCCCCATGGTTAAAAGTTGCGAAATGTCTAAACTGAGCATTTGCGATCCTTTTCTGCGTTACAAAAAATCGGAGCTCAAACAAGCGATTTTGAACAAGGCAAGGTATTGACGTCAGATCGAAAAAAGAAATGCAAATGCAGTTCCACCCCCGTCTGTCTGTACTCAGCGTCTCTGTAAATCACGCCCAGAGAGTTTGGACTGCGAATGCGCTAGGCAATGCGAAATGCGTTTTTTAATTTGCCTGGAGGCACGTCCGAGTGTTTCTAGGCTCGGAAGTCCTTTATCTGAGCCTCTGGACCTTTGAACAGCAGTGGTTTGATTTTATTTTCTGTGGAAATGTGTTTATTTTTCAATGGAACGCTTCAAATCTCTCCCCTCGTGCAAAAACACGGAAATGGATCAGCTGAGAGCTCAGAGCGAGAGCGGAGAGTTTGGCCACGCCCCCACCCTCTACTATAGGCCAGCTCTTTTCTCCTCATTTGCATTCAAGCAACAACACCCAGAATGGCCTGTTCAGAGAGAGAAAAATTACTCTTTCTCATCTTATCTCTGTTTCTCATGCACTGAGTGTTGATTTTGAAGAAGGATTCATTTACAGTATTAGGGAACCATTAAGGAGCCATATAAAAGCATCAAGAAGTACCATGTCATGGGACCTTTAAGAGGTCAAAAAGTCACTTCCTTGTTTTGATCCTGACTCAATCAAACCCTATGGACAATATATACAGCAGTATACATAGAACAAGGGATAAAGGGTAGTGAACATGGAACTTTCTAGATGACCACCCATTGATATCATCAGGTTATATTGTGTGTTTTCATGTGGTACAGGAAGTGCTTCATTGGGTTTTTACACTCCCTATACCTTCACTAGAATCATTTGGATCATTTCAGCCCTGGAATTTCCAATCTCTCCTGAACTAAAGGCAAAAGTTAGTTGTTATCTTGAAAACTTTGTGACACCACAAGGTGGAACAGAGCATTTTGAGCTTTGGAGATGCAGACAAACTACTAATAAATGGTTACACGTGTGAGTGAAACAAGATTCAACTCCAGGTATGTTTTTGGGGAGGCAACAACATTCTTTAACCTGGCTAAAAGAGCCTAAATCTGCAGGGTTTGTGTGTTAAAATGTGTAAATGAAACAAAACCAACTCCAGGTCTGTTTGTGATGACGATACAATATTATAACATAGATCAGACAATAGCGTAATACAGTATGGGCTTTTTAAGTCAATGGGAAAAAGGTACAGGAGTGCCATGGATCAAGAGCCCAGTCAACTTTTGAACTCATCACATTAAAACAGAAAAACATATTATTTTCTCCTTCATGAATCCCTGTGGCCCTGTCCCTGCTCACTCACCGTGCTGTTGTCATCTCCATAGCAGCAGTGTATGTGCAGGTATGAGCTCATGTTACTCATTAAAAATAAATGTCCTTTAAATCCACTGGCCTCCATTTGAGACGCTCTGCTCCCCTGAGTCATCGCACTACAGAGGTACTACAACACAAGGTAGGGCTTTTTCTAATACTCACACGGTTTGGGAGTATAGGAAACAGTACTCCTCCTTTATGTATTTTTTTGTTTTTACTATTTTGAGTACATTTTATAAGAATGTAGTTTTTTAGTCCCGTGTTCAAAAATAGAAAAATAATTTGGGAAGAGAAATGCTGATACAAAACTGGAGTCATTTCAGTCATTTTTTTTGGTACATTTTATGCAAATTTTTGTTTTTCATAATGAATTTCTGGTTTCCACAGAGATGTTCCAGTGTGGCATTATCTTGTGTGTATTAAATTGCAGGTGCTTTTATTTATTGCTCAAAAATCACCTTAAAACCATGCATTCCTACTGAGAGCGGGTTTGCTACTCTTCACAGATCTGACCTGTAACTTAGCCTACGGGTGGCTCCGGCTTGTCTCAATGGAGATAATGTAACAATGCTATACAGTGGAACATTTCAGATAAAGGAATAACATCTCTATGATATGCAAGTGGCATACCAGAAAAGTTACATAGTGCACCTTTAAAGGCCATGTCCCTGATTTTTCCCATGTATTTGAGCAAACGGTGTCTTACTTGCCTGGTTTACACCTGACCATATCACAAGTGAGATATGGTCTGGGAGCCACCTTCGAAATATCTCGTACCGGAGGTGTGGTTTACGATCGCCAACGGCCGTTTATTGGGCGTTACGAATGTCTATCATTTGGCGTATACGTAGCCCATAGCCAATCATGTCAGTTGTCAGTTCAAACTACAAGCTTCCGTTTGTCACGTAGTACGCGTCACCGTCTTGCCACCCCTCCCCGCTCTCTGATTGGCTCCCAGAATCGGGCGAGCTCGCTTGCCATAGTCGCCAGTCTGTATTTCAGATCAGAACGAACGAAAGCAGCCTGGGATTTCCCAGGTTAGTGTCTTACCCTAGTACAGATACATGTCTAAAAGTCTAAGTAAGTCAGCTGTGTACTGTCTGCATCTAATGATACAGCATTTTGAGTCCACGTTAGCATGCTAGTTATTTCATTTCATTTATTGGTTTATTAGGACAGTGTACAATTACATTAAGCACAGTGGCAGAGATGTTTGTACCAGATTGTAGCTCATAGCTAATTTCCATCTGTAGTCCTGGGGAGGTGAGACAACACAACTACTGTATACAATATACAAATATACAATAAAAATACAATATACAAATATACAATAAAATAACTATTTACAAGTTAAAAGTGCAATGTTTAATGCAATGCAATGTTGTAGCACTATTGGTTTGGTAATCTGGGGGCCATCAGGCGATACCCACAAGGGTAACATCTGATGGCAGAATACCCATCGAAGTTAAAATTGCGATGTGCAATGTAATAAGTTAAAGATCCCATGACATGGTACTTCTTGATGCTTTTATATGGCTCCTTAATGGTTCCCTAATACTGTAAATGAATCCTTTTCTAAAATCAACACTCAGTGCATGAGAAACAGAGATAAGATGAGAAAGAGTATTTTTTCTCTCTCTGAACAGGCCATTATGGGCGTTGTTGCTTGAATGCAAATGAGGAGAAAAGAGATGGCCAATAGTAGAGGGTGGGGGCGTGGCCAAACTCTCCGCTCTCGGCTCTGAGCTGTCAGCTGTGCCCTCTGATCCATTTCCGTGTTTTTGCACGGGGGAGAGATTTGAAGTGTTCCATTGAAAAATAAACACATTTCCACAGAAAATAAAATTAAACCACTGCTGTTCAAAGGTCCAGAGGCTCAGATAAAGGACTTCCGAGCCTAGAAACACTCGGACGTGCCTCCAGGCAAATAAAAAAAGCATTTCGCATTGCCTAGTGCATTCACAGTCCAAACTCTCTGGGCGTGATTTACAGAGACGCTGAGTACAGACAGACGGGGGTGGAACTGCATTTCTTTTTTCGATCTGACGTCAATAAGGTGCCTTGTTCAAACTCGCCCGTTTGAGCTCCGATTTTTTGTAACGCAGAAAAGGATCGCAAATGCTCAGTTTAGACATTTCGCAACTTTTAACCATGGGGGGGGGGGGGCTAAACAGGGTAGGGGAGCTCACATTAACGTTCAAAAACCTCAGAAAGTGAAAATTTCATGCCATGGGACCTTTAAAAGTGCAATATGTCATGTAATATGATATTGTTAAAAGTGCGATGTGCAATGTAATAAGTTAAAAGGGCGATGTGCAATGTAATGCACAGTAATTGTGAAAAACCACTTATAAATGCATCCTAGTGAATAATTAGGATGCTCTGAATGCGTAAGGTAAGTGGGGAATAACTTTGAGACAGTAAAAGTCAGGTCCAGTGCCTTTAACTAACCTATCTTTCTTTTATATTCCCAGATGTCACTGAGAGCGAAGTCCCACTCGGACCTCCAGTCTGTGGGGAAGTCCTTGGGAGACCCCCTGCACTCCTCTCTGTCCCTGAGCTCCTCCAGCATGAACAAACCCCGACCTCTCCCCAGTCCTGGTCCTCCTGGTTCTAACGGCCCCAACGTGAGGAGACCCGTCCGAGCTGTGAGACCCGTCAGTGCCACAGGTCCAACTGGGTCGTTCCTACAAGTCAACAACCTGCAGGGGGAGCTAGTGCGCAAGAGAAAGGTGAGGCTAGTCAGTATTCATGATAAAAGGCACTGTGTAACTTTTCTCCATGGAGATGTTATTGCTTTGTCTGGAATGTTACACCACTTATCATCTTTTTCCCACATCAATAGGCCGAGTTACATGTCAGTTCTGTTGAGAGGCGAGTTAGCTTAGTGTTAGAATGCACGTTTTGAAGGGATTTCAGTGCAATAAAAACATCTGTGAATAATGAATTAATGGAAAATAGATCACTTTAATGCCATACTGTGAAACATTTCAGACAAAGCAATAACATCCCCATGGAGACAAGCAGATGACTGACCTTCCACCAGAAAACCTACAAAATGTAACTTGACAAAATGTGCCATATTTTAGTTTGAATAATAATAATAATAATAATAATAATAATAATAATAATAATAATAATAATAATAATAATAATAATAATAATAATAATAATAATAATAATAATAATAATAATAATAATAGTTCATTTTTTACTCATCCAGATATGACAATACTCAAAACAAGCTAGCTAGCTATGCCTTTATTAGTCCCACAGTGGGGAAATTCCTGTTTTGGATTGATGGGGGAAACCGGAGTGCCTGGAGGAAACCCACCCAGACACGGGGAGAACATGCAAACTCCACACAGAAAGGCCCAGGCGACCCGGGGATCGAACCCAGACCATGCATGCAAACTCCACACAGAACACACACAGAAAGGCCACCGTGCCGCCAATATTACTACAAAACTGGATTAATAGTGATTCTCTTTGTTCAGGAGTGTGAGGACTTGAAGAGAGAGAACAAATATCTGTCCAATGAGATCCACATGGAGCGGATCATGATGAGAAACGAGAACGAACTGACCATGAGAAATCTGAGGAACCTGAACCAGGACCTGCAGAACCAGCTCAAGGAGGTACTGCAAATATGGCTCCAAATACTACTACTACTGCTACTGCTACTATTATTAATACTTACTCCTACGACTGCAACTACTGCTGTTACTACTACTACTACTACCGTATTGGCCCGAATATAAGACGACCCTGATTATAAGACGACCCCCTCTTTTTCAAGACTCAAGTTTGAAAAAAGACTTTTTGAACACCAAATTAAATTTTTATACAGAAAATAATTACAGTACATCTGAAACAAATGATTATAACAATATATTCGAGAGAAAAAGCATGTTATTTTGCCTCATTCAAATCATGCAAAAACTGTCTATCACATCTTAATATCTGAACATTTAAATATGTAAACTAAAGTGCAGTCACATTTGTAAATGAATGGCTTCTGGTTTTTGAAATGTAAATAAACCAATCTACTGTGATAAAACAACAAAATTGCAATAACTGCATTAACCATCAAAGTGAAGTCTAAGTGAAGTCAGCTGCCGGTTAACCTGGCCGATCTTCGACCCACTTTTCTCCAGTTTGTCGCTACGTTTCTCCATTTTCTGTTATCTCTTCTCTTATTTTCTTCTCTTTTCTTTCTTACCGCTATTTTTTATTTTTCTTCTTCGCTTTGGCCTGGGGAGTTCAGTTCAGCATTCGCTTTAAAGATATCTGGCGCCATCTAGCGTTGTGAATGGGTATAATGTCTAGACCCCGAATGTAAGACGACTCCCACTTTTTCAGTCTTATTTCAATGCAAAAAACATCGTCTTATATTCGGGCCAATACGGTATAACCTCAACCTGGACCTGCTGAACCATTTCAAAGAGATTCTACAGGTCCAGTGGTGCAGATTGGCAGCCTCACTTCTGTCGGTCTGCACCAGGGCATCTGTGACTCCAGTGGCAAGTGTGGAGTGACTGAATAATACAATGTAAAGGTCTTTGGATACCCTGAAAGGATATAGTTAAATGAAATGCATGATTAATTTGGATTAAAGCAGGACTAACCCTTTTCTCTGGTCTACAGCTGAAGCAGAAGCTGCAGCAGAGTCAGCACAGGGCAGCACTGAGCTCCCGGGCGGCGGAGGAGGCGGAGTCAGCTCGAGGGGGGGCGGAGACAGCGAGGGTGGCGGCCGAAGCTCGAGCGCTTGGGGCAGAAAGAGAGAGGCAGGTGTCAGAGGAAGAGCGCGGACAGATCAGAGAACAACTGGTGCTGCTCAAGGAAGAGGTACAACACAACAGAGACTTAAAGAGGCATTACGGGACTTTTCAGATGGAGATGTTTACTCTTTTCCTCCATAGTGTGGCATTAACCTCCTGGGACCCAAAGAAAAAAAGTGTATCTAAATTATTATTATTATTATTATTATTATTATTATTATTATTATTATTATTATTATTTTCTATTTTGAGCCAAATGAGCACCTTAGCATTTACATTTTGTTAATTTTATTTTTATTCATAATGTTGTAACATGTCTGTAATGGTGTTAAATCCATGTGAAGTTAAAGGTCCCATGGCACGAAATTTTCACTTTCTGAGGTTTTTGAACGTTAATGTGAGCTCCCCTACCCTGTTTAGGCCCCCCCATGGCTAAAAGTTGCGAAATGTCTAAACTGAGCATTTGCGATCCTTTTCTGTGTTAGAAAGAAACACAGCTCAAACGGCGATTCTCAACAAGGCACCTTATTGACGTCAGCTTGAAAAATGCAGCTCCACCCCCGTCTGTGTCTACTCAGCGTCTCTGTAAATCACGCCCAGAGAGTTTGGACTGCGAATGCGCTAGGCAATGCGAAATGTGTTTTTTTATTTGCCTGGAGGCACGTCCGAGTGTTTCTAGGCTCGGAAGTCCTTTATCTGAGCCTCTGGACCTTTGAACAGCAGTGGTTTCATTTTATTTTATGTGGAAATGTGTTTATTTTTCAATGGAACGCTTCTCATCTTTTCTCCGCGCAAAAACGCGTAAATGGATCAGAGCGGACAGCTGAGAGCGGAGAGTTTGGCCACGCCCCTACCCTGGATTAATAGTGATTCTCTTTCCTCCTCATTTGCATTCAAGCAAGAACTCCCATAATGGACTGTTCAGAGAGAGAAAAATTACTCTTTCTCATCTTATCTCTGTTTCTCATGCACTTCTCATGTGTTGATTTTGAAGAAGGATTCATTTACAGTATTAGGGAACCATTAAGGAGCCATATAAAAGCATCAAGAAGTACCATGTCATGGGACCTTTAACAACCTAATAAAAACATTTTTTTGGTTGGTTCTACAGTCGCCTCAAAAAGTTTTTAGACTCCCTTTTAATTTCTTATTTATTTATTTATGTGTTTTTCATGTTTTTTTTCTTATTTATTATTTATTTACTTATTTATGTATTATTATTATTATTTTATTTATTTATTTATTTATTTATTTTTAATCATAGTGCAGCCACAAACTAGAGTCTATCTCCAAACTTAAAAGATGTCCACTCTAAAGGACACAAATGAATGGGCGGGTCTCAGGAGGTTATGTTTGTTATAACAAGAGTTTAGCAGGGCTCTCAAGTTTTGAGCGGGGTCGAGGGAGCGGGACATTTTTAACGGATTCATGTAAGAGTCTGGTCAATGCACCGGGCCCGCGTCTCACCGCGTCTCACCGCGACTCACCATGGGCAGTTCGGCTCTGTGCCGCGCGTATTCCGCGCGTAAGCCGTCGGGTAGGGACACGTTACGCACAGACGGAGACACCGGGACCGGAGTCGGTGCGTCTCAGAGGAGACGTGGCACCGGGACTGAGGCTCAGGACGTGCCCGGGGGACAGCGAGCAGACGCGCCGCCCCCCCCCCTCCCCCTGTTCCCCCTGCTCGGGGGAGCAGGGGGAGGGGGCGGCGCTGAAAACGCGCGGAGCCTGCATAAACTAAGCCACACAGACCGATTTTCTGGGCACAAAAAACAAAAAAAAAACAAAAAAAAAAACACTAATCAGCGTGAGAAATGCCATGTGTGGCGTGTGCGCGTGTGAATACGTCGAATTGCGTGTGTCACACTCTCAAAGCGTGAGCCTTGAGAGCCCTGAGTTTAGTGTTTAATGACATACTGTGGAACATTCCAGACAAACTGTTAATGGAGTGAAGCAGGTGGTAGCTCCCAACCAGAAACATACCACAGTGCACCTTTAACTGACTCTTTTCCTAAAGGACCCCGGGAAGCAAAAGTCTCACAACCAGAAGGTTCCTTCCCAGCTTTGACCAATGCTTTAACTTGTATCCTTTGGTAAGACACTTGATCGACTTTATGAACAGGTGTGTGAGTGGGCGTTAGGTGGTGGTTGGAGTGGGTGTCGGTCACTTCTGTGTCAGTCAGCCCCAGAGCAGCGGTGGCGTCAGGAGATCATTGATAGTGCGGAGTGAATGACGTGTGCAGACTGAAACGGGAGAGCCTCGAGTAACAGAAACTGCATCACAACAGAGCGCTGAGGTCCATCACTAAAAGCCCGCCGTATGATGCCTAGGATCAGGAGATTGAATTCATTTCATTTTTATTTATAAGGACAATGTACAGTTACATTAAGCACAGAGGCAGAGATGCTTGTACCAGATTCGAGCTTTACAGCTAATTTCCATCTGTAGTCCTCTGGGGGAGGGGCCAGAGTGCCATATTTACAGTGCATTTAAACTTGAACCCATGTAACATCATTCATACAATTTCCTCAATCTTCACATACTCACAGTCATTACATCAGTTATCAAGTACTCCATACATCCCAATAAACATACACAGTTCATTCTTACAGTTAAAAGTGCGTACATGTCTGGTTTTCTAAAAAAATGCTTTCATTTTACAATTAAAAGCAGAGAGGTTATTTATGCTCAGTAACTCAGATGGGAGCTTATTCCACTGGTGAACAGCCCTAAAGGAAAAAGCTGATTGAGCAAAGGCTGTTGTACATTTAGGCACCTTACACTGCCCTCTAATCGTACCTCTTGTTATTCTTGTGGCCGTATCAGCGACAGTTGGATGAATTCTTTGAGTAAAGGCGGGGCCAGGTTATGGACAATTTTGAAGACCAATTGGACATGGGAGAAGGAAATAAAGTTATCAAAGTTAAGCATATTGTAGGTATCAAGTATGTTACAGTGATGGTATCGTTGGCTTTTTTTATCCAGTATTTTCAGAGCATGCTTGTATATAGCCTCGAGTGGTTTTAGATTTGTTTTGTTCGCTTGGGACCAGCTGGTTATGCAGTAGGAAAGGTGTGATAATATCATGGCATGGAGGAAACTTTTGGCTGCTTCAGTGGAGAGTGAGTTTCTGATGTTTTTAAAAGTGGCCAGGTTAAACTTTAGTGTTTTTGCTATCCTTTTTATGTGTTTCTTGAAGTTAACAAGAGGATCAAGCATTAATCCTAGATATTTATTTGGATTGTTTTTCCATTAACCATTACAGTGGCATGTTCAGTTTCCTTTTTCTTGTTGGTGAAGTACATAACTGCAGTTTTATCAACGTTCAATGTGAGGCAGGAGCTGTACAGCCAGAGTGCTCTGTTTTCCATAGCTGATGATAGTTTGGTCGCAACATCGGCCATATTCCTTCCATGGGTATAAATGACAGTATCATCTGCAAACAACTGTATTTTAACATTATTACACACAGTAGGCAAGTCATTGATGTATATAGAAAAAAGAACAGGACCCAAATTTGAACCTTGTGGACGACCTGTGGTACATGGGTTAGGGTTGAGGTGGCTTGTTTTATCCTTACAGACTGTGTGCGGTTAGATAAGTAGGAAATAAACCAGTTTAGAGTATTTTCAGATAAATTAAGATTGGACAGTTTGGAGAAAAGTATATCAGGGCTCTCAAGTCTCACGCATTGAGAGTGTGACACATGCAATTCGACGTGTTCACACGCTCACACGCCACACATGGTATTTCTCACGCTGATTTCTTTCTTTCTTTCTTTTTTTTTTTTTGTGCCCAGATAATCGGTCTGTGTGGCTTAGTTTATGCAGGCTCCGCGCGTTTTCAGAGAAAAAAACTCCCCCTGCTCCGGGCGCACGGTCCGGGCACGTCCTGAGCCTCAGTCCCGGTGCCACGTCTCCTCTGAGACGCACCGACTCCGGTCCCAGTGTCTCCGTCTGTGCGTAACGTGTGTCCCCCCCCCCGACGGCTTACGCGGAATACGCGCGGCCCAGAGCCGAACTGCCCATGGTGAGACGCGGTGAGACGCGGGCCCGGTGCATTAACCAGATTCTTACATGAATCCGTTAAAAATGTCCCGCTAAACCAGGACTAGACCAGGACTAAACCAGGACTAAACCAGAACTAAACCAAGACTAAACCAGGTCTAAACCGGGTCTAAACCAGGATTCAACTGGGACTAAACCAGGACTAAACCAGGACTAAACCAGGACTAAACCAAGACTTAACCAGAACTAAACCAGGACTAAACCAGAACTAAACCAAAACTAAACCAGGACTAAACCAAGACTAAACCAGGTCTAAACCAGGACTAAACCAGAACTAAACCAGGACTAGACCAGGACTAAACCAGAACTAAACCAGGACTAAACCAGAACTAAACCAGATCTAAACCGGGTCTAAACCAGGACTAAACCGGTACTAAACCAGGACTAAACCAGGACTTAACCAAAACTAAACCAGGTCTAAACCAAGACTAAGCCAGGACTAAACCAGGACTAAGCCAAGACTAAACCAGATCTAAACCGGGTCTAAACCAGCACTAAACCAGGACTAAACCAGGTCTAAACTAGGACTAAACCAGGTCTAAACCAGGACTAAGCCAAGACTAAACCAGATCTAAACCGGGTATAAACCAGGACTAAACCGGGACTAAACCAGGACTAGACCAGGACTAAACCAGAACTAAACCAGGACTAAACCAGGACTAAACCAAGACTAAACCGGGTCTAAACCAGGACTAAACCAGAACTAAACCAGGACTAGACCAGGACTAAACCAGAACTAAACCAAGACTAAACCAGATCTAAACCAGGACTAAACCAGAACTAAACCAGGACTAGACCAGGACTAAACCAGGACCTAGCCAGGACTAAACCAGAACTAAACCAGGACTAAACCAGAACTAAACCAGGACTAAACCAGAACTAAACCAGGACTAGACCAGGACTAAACCAGAACTAAACCAGGACTAAACCAGGACTAAACCAGGACTAAACCAAGACTAAACCAGGTCTAAACCAGGACTAAACCAGAACTAAACCAGGACTAGACCAGGACTAAACCAGGACTAAACCAGAACTAAACCAAGACTAAACCAGGTCTAAACCAGGATTCAACTGGGACTAAACCAGGACTAAACCAGGACTAAACCAGGACTAAACCAGGACTAAACAAAGACTAAAACAGAACTAAACCAGGACTAAACCAGAAATAAACCAAAACTAAACCAGGACTAAACCAAGACTAAACCAGGTCTAAACCAGGACTAAACCAGAACTAAACCAGGACTAGACCAGGACTAAACCAGAACTAAACCAGGACTAAACCAGGACTAAACCAGAACTAAACCAGATCTAAACCGGGTCTAAACCAGGACTAAACCAGGACTAAACCAGGACTTAACCAAAATTAAACCAGGTCTAAACCAAGACTAAGCCAGGACTAAACCAGGACTAAGCCAAGACTAAACCAGATCCAAACCGGGTCTAAACCAGCACTAAACCAGGACTAAACCAGGTCTAAACTAGGACTAAACCAGGTCTAAACCAGGACTAAGCCAAGACTAAACCAGATCTAAACCGGGTATAAACCAGGACTAAACCGGGACTAAACCAGGACTAGACCAGGACTAAACCAGAACTAAACCAGGACTAAACCAGGACTAAACCAGGACTTAACCAAGACTAAACCGGGTCTAAACCAGGACTAAACCAGAACTAAACCAGGACTAGACCAGGACTAAACCAAGACTAAACCAGGTCTAAACCAGGACTAAACCAGGACTAGACCAGGACTAAACCAGGACCTAGCCAGGACTAAACCAGAACTAAACCAGGACTAAACCAGAACTAAACCAGGACTAAACCAAGACTAAACCAGGTCTAAACCGGGTCTAAACCAGGATTCAACTGGGACTAAACCAGGACTAAACCAGGACTAAACCAAGACTAAACCAGAACTAAACCAGGACTAAACCAGAACTAAACCAAAACTAAACCAGGACTAAACCAAGACTAAACCAGGTCTAAACCAGGACTAAACCAGAACTAAACCAGGACTAGACCAGGACTAAACCAGAACTAAACCAGGACTAAACCAGGACTAAACCAGAACTAAACCAGATCTAAACCGGGTCTAAACCAGGACTAAACCGGGACTAAACAAGGACTAAACCAGGACTTAACCAAAACTAAACCAGGTCTAAACCAAGACTAAGCCAGGACTAAATCAGGACTAAGCCAAGACTAAACCAGATCTAAACCGGGTCTAAACCAGCACTAAACCAGGACTAAACCAGGTCTAAACCAGGACTAAGCCAAGACTAAACCAGATCTAAACCGGGTATAAACCAGGACTAAACCGGGACTAAACCAGGACTAAACCAGGACTTAACCAAAACTAAACCAGGTCTAAACCAAGACTAAGCCAGGACTAAACCAGGTCTAAACCAGGACTAAGCCAAGACTAAACCAGATCTAAACCGGGTCTAAACCAGCACTAAACCAGGTCTAAACTAGGACTAAACCAGGTCTAAACCAGGACTAAGCCAAGACTAAACCAGATCTAAACCGGGTCTAAACCAGGACTAAATCGGGACTAAACCAAAACTAAATCAGGTCTAAACCAAGACTAAACCAGGACTAAACCAGGACTAAACCAAGACTAAACCAAGACTGTGTGTGATAACATATTATCCTGTGCATTATTGAATAATGCACAGGATAATATGTTATCATATTATCCTGCTATCGCTCCTCATAAATCTCACTCCTAGCAATCTTCAAAACTTGAGAGCCCTGAGTATATTATGGTTAACTGTGTCAAATGCCTTGCGTAGGTCAGGAAATATAGCTCCTACTACACCTCGTTTGTCTAAGGACTGTTTTATATTTTCGATAAGGTAGCGGCATGTTGTGTCTGTCGAGTGCCGTTTCCTAAATCCGAATTGCATGGGATGTAACAGGGCGTTGGTTTCTAGGTGATCCACTATTTCATGACATGAGACACATCTCTGCTCATGTTAAACAGGACCTGCTCTCATGCAACGTTCAAGTGTTTTCAGAAACTTCAGATGATGAAACTTCATGATTTAAGTAACAAACAATAGTGGATTAGATTTTATTTTATTGTCACAGTACAAAATGCAATGAAACTTCGATAGAGCAAAACTGCAGTATATTTAGTAATTCATCCCCACTTTCTGAACTTTGTAGCCACAGCTGCCCTGGGACAGATTGACAAAAATGAGGCTGCCAATCTGCGCCATCTGCCCCTTTCATCACATTTCTCTCACACACCTCGTACTTAAAGGAGAATTAACGTTTTTTTACAATCTGAGCCTTATTTCGATAATAAAACAAGTTGTTTTACTCACCCATAGCACTTTGGTGTCATATGGAGCACTTCCAGAGATGTTTTAGATTAGCAATATCCGTAACGCGAGTTCTCGGGGCATATAATATATGCCCCGAGCGGTCTCCAAATAACACAAACTTTAGCACTTTTCAAATCATAGAAGCTCAATGTCTTAGTCTACACTTTTGTTTGAGTCGAAAGTGGCCTGTAATCCAAGATTTATCCATAATTTACAGCTTTGTGTTTCATGTTTGGGTCCCGGGAGCTGAGAGCGAAATAAACTGTGACTCCGCACATGCGCACTGGCCTCCTCATCTACTCGAAACTATGGCTAAATCTCGGATTACAGGCCACTTTTGACTCAAACAAAGGCGTAGACTAAGACATTGAGCTTCTATGATTTGAAAAGTGCTAAAGTTTGTGTTATTTGGAGACCGCAAACATTTGCCCCGAGAACTCACATTATGGAGATCGCAAATCTAAAACATCTCTGGAAGTGCTCCATATGACACCAAAGTGCTATGGGTGAGTAAAACAACTTGTTTTATTACCGAAATAAGGCTCAGATTGTAAAAAACGTTAATTCTCCTTTTTAAGCAAAGTAGAACGCGCTTCATGGGGCCATAAAGTGGAAACATTATAAACTGGTTAGAAGCAGTGGATCTGGCTCCTTAAAGGAAAAGTAACGTTATTTTACAATCTGAGCCTTCTTTCGGTAATAAAACAAGTCGTTTGACTCACCCATAGCACGTTCGTGTCATTTGGAGCTGTTTGAAGAAAGTTATGTTGTAGCGTATCCGTTAGCATTTGTATTCGGGGCATTACTTTGCGGTGTCCAAATAACACAAACTTTAGCACTTTTCAAATCATAGAAGCCCGATGTCTTAATGTAAGATTTCGTTTGAAGCAAAAGTGGCCTGTAATCCGAGATTTATCCATAGTTTTCAGCTTTGCGTTTCATGTTTGGGTCCCGGGAGCAGTCCGCGCATGCGCACTGGCGTCCTCATCTACTCGAAACTATGGCTAAATCTCGGATTACAGGCCACTTTTGCTTCAAACGAAATCTTTCATTAAGACATCGGGCTTCTATGATTTGAAAAGTGCTAAAGTTTGTGTTATTTGGACACCGCAAAGTAATGCCCCGAGCAAATGATACAGCACCATGTTAACGGATACGGGATCATTACTAGAACAGAACGGCTCAACATAAGTTCTGCGATACTGCTCCAATTGACAGAAAAATGCTATGGGTGAGTAAAACTACTTGTTTTATTGCCGAAAGAAGGCTCAGATTGTAAAAAAACGTTAATTTGCCTTATATTATATTAAAGGTAAACTGCAGTATGTAGCCTTCTCTCTTACTAGTTTAAAAATAACTCTTATTTCATATCTGGGGACACCGTTAGGTCATGTTTATGAAATGTGAAATACAAATTCTACCTTTATTATGTCATAATATGATGTTTTTTCACTTCAGCACAAAGCGTTGCAGCTGCTCCAGGCTCAGATGGAGAAGGACTTCTTTGAGACCAAACTAAAGCTGGAGCGAGTCTCTGGAGAAAAACAGCTTCTGATCCAGGAAAACCGCAGTCTAGAACAAGAACGTGATGATCTGAGACAGAGACTGAGACAGAGCTCTGAGGAATACAGACAACTACAGGACAGGTCAGTCTCCCCCTCAGCCACAAGGTTATGGGTTCTGATCTCTCTGAGTGAAGTGTGCATGTCCTTTCTGTGTTACTGTGGCAGAGTGGTTAGTCTGTCTCCTCTTCTCAGTAAAGAGGTTGTGGGCTAGACTTTGACACTACTCTAGTCCTGGTTTAATCCTGGTTCAGTCCTGACTTCATCCTGTTTCAGTCCTGGTTTAGTTCTGATTTAGTCCTGATTCATACCTGGTTTAGACCTGGTTTAGTCTCGGTCCCGGTTCAGTTTGTTTTAGTCTTGGTTTTGTCCAGGTTTAGTTCTAATTTAGTCCTCATTTAGTCCTGGTTTTGTTCTCGTTCAGTCCTGATTCCATTCTGTTTCAGTTCTGTTTCAGTCCTGTCTCAGTGCTGGTTTTGTTCTGATTTAGTCCTGGTTCAGTCTTAGTATTTACCTGGTTCAGTCCTGGTGTCCTTTACTAGTCCTTTTACTCCCCATGATAAGTCTTGTTTTTGTCTTGATTGGATCACCACTGTCTTCATGAGACATTTGACCGAATATTTTGACCTTATATTTCCCAGTGAACAGAACTCAAGGCGGCTCGCTGTGATGTCAAAGGAGGAGAGTAAAAAGGCCAATCAGGCACAGCGAGAGGCAGATGCTGAAAGACGATTGGCCGAAAAAGATCGTCAGGAGCGAGTATCAGAGTGTCTCCAGTGGAAAGAGAGATTCCAGGATCTGAACCTGCGAATTAGAGCCGAAGAGGAGCTACGAGCCCTCAGGCAAAACAAGGCTGTAAGCAGGGTTTAGACCTGGGTTAGTCCTGGTTTAGCCCTGGTTTAGACCAGGTTTAGACCAGGTTAAGACTGGGTTTAGACTTGGTGTAGACCGGGTTTAGAGGGGGTTTAATCCTGGTTTAGTTCTGGCTTAGTCCTGAGTTTCTTCTGGTATGGACCTGGGTCAGTCCTGTTTCAGTCCTGTTTCAGTCCTGGTTTAGTCCTGGTTCAGTCCTGGTTTAGTTCTGGCTTAGTCCTGAGTTTCTTCTGGTATGGACCTGGGTCAGTCCTGTTTCAGTCCTGGGTTAGTCCTGGTTCAGTCCATGTTTAGTCCTGGTTCAGTCCTTGTTTAGCCCTGGTTCAGTCCTTGTTTAGTCCTTGTTTAGTCCTGGTTCAGTCCTGGGTCAGTCCTGTTTCAGTCCTGTTTCAGTCCTGTTTCAGTCCTGGGTCAGTCCTGTTTCAGTCCTGTTTCAGTCCTGGGTTAGTCCTGGTTCAGTCCATGTTTAGTCCTGGTTCAGTCCATGTTTAGTCCTGGTTCAGTCCATGTTTAGTCCTGGTTCAGTCCTTGTTTAGTCCTGGTTCAGTCCATGTTTAGTCCTGGTTCAGTCCTTGTTTAGTCCTGGTTCAGTCCTGGTTCAGTCCATGTTTAGTCCTGGTTCAGTCCATGTTTAGTCCTGGTTCAGTCCTTGTTTAGTGCTGGTTCAGTCCATGTTTAGTCCTGGTTCAGTCCATGTTTAGTGCTGGTTCAGTCCATGTTTAGTCCTGGTTCAGTCCATGTTTAGTCCTGGTTCAGTCCATGTTTAGTCCTGGTTCAGTCCTTGTTTAGTCCTGGTTCAGTCCTGGTTCAGTCCTTGTTTAGTCCTGGTTCAGTCCTGGTTCAGTCCTGGTTCAGTCATCTCTTTTTTTCAGTGCCAAGCAAACATTCAGAGCTTCTTCCTGTGTATGAGTGAGAGCGATCAGAGAGTCAAGATCCTCAGGAACCCGGACGGAACGCCAAGGAACTTTACTGTAAGACATTTTAAAACATATGAATTACTTTCGACTGAATAATCCGACCTAATACTAGTAGTAGTGGTAGTCACAGTTAGAGCTGTGTCTATCTATGTCTATCTTTGTATTTTATTTCCAGGAGGGAGACCCTGTGTACATCTCAGCTGAGTCTAGTCCTGATGATCCAGAGAGAAGCTCGTCCAGGTGTGTACACCAGAGGGCACTAGTGCACTACTGCTCCCCAAAGTGATAAAACAGATAAATGTAAAAAAATAAAAAATAAAAAATAAAAGCATTAATGTGTACAGGAAACTAGAAACAAACATTTAAAAATAATACATGACAGCTGACCATATTATTAAATGAAAATCAAATTATGAGCATAATATGGACAATTCAGGTGAGTGTGTCTAGTATTTACTTTTTTCTTTACTAAATTGTAGGCTAAGCATGCATTCGTTGTTTTTATTATAGTATCTATACCTTCTTGCGTTAATTTATCTGTTCTCAGAAGCTAAGCACAAGCACCAGGGATTACCACAGCGAGGCAGCTAGTGAAAACTGGTGGTGGTGGGAGGGGCTGATGTCACAGATTGGCAGACCCACTTCTATCAGTCTGACCCAGGGCAGCTGTGGCTACAATAGAAGCTTACCACCACCAAGTGTGGAGTGAAAGAAGCACTGTGAAGAATTTCATATAATCCAATACATTATTAGAACATAAATTGCAATTCTAATCACATTTGTTCATAACCCTCACCTCTCTCTCTCTCTGCTCAGATCTATGGTGCGTGTGGTGGCCCCCGGCTCTGGAGGTCCAGTTCATTTTGATGAGTGTCCCCCATTCAGTGACAGACCAGACTCAACTCCAGCCTCACGCAGACAGGGAAGGAGGAACGTAGAGTACTTCTGGATCCCCACGAACCAGGAATAATACAAGGAACCAACAACTATCTACAAACCTGGAATAACACAGGGACTACCCACAAACCAGTCAGGAACCAAGGACAAGGAACATGAACCAAGAGTTACAACAAACCAGGGATAACCCAGGAACAATATAAGAACCAAGAACTAGCCATCAAAAAAGATTAGCATCAATCCTCTCTGGCAGAATTCTAAACCTGCACCACCTTACCGTCTGGCTAGCTCAACTGGTAAGTCACTTGACTTTCTCCTGGGGGACCTGGGTTCAAATCCCCCCCTGGCAATGAGCAAGCCAGTGTGGGTCCTTGGGCAAGACCCTTCATGGTACTGGCCACCTGAGCGTCGGAAAGACGAGCTGTCCACTGCAGCCCACTTGGGTCAAATGCAGAAGTGAATTTCTTCTGTGCGTCACTGTGTGTGAGATCAATAAAGTATTAATCTTAAACTGGACACAAGGATTTACTCATTTAAAGGTGCTCAGATGCTCTGCTGGTTTTCATGCAGCTAGGTTTATTACCTTATTGTGAAACTTCATAAATAGAACATCTCCATAGAAATGAGAAAAGTTACATAGTGCAACATTAATTTACCTTTTACACAAAAAAGGACACTTTTTTAAAAACCCAGCGTCTTGGGATTGTTTTAAGACAGATTGACACATTTGGGTATAATTTGTCAGTTACATAATTATAGTATAATTTAAAAATGTAATGTTTTACCAAACATTTGTTAAATAAAATAAATTACCTGCTAAGATGTCTGTGCGCAAAACTGATTAACAAAATCTCCAACCTTATTTACAGTGTCTTGCTCAAGGAAAATCAGATACCAGTAATCAATACTAATACAAAGATAGATGCTTATTTGAGTATATTTTTAAGTATATATTAGTATATAGCAAGTATAATAAAAACATTGACAGGACACACGTGAACCTTTCCTGAAGAGCTTCAGAATGATCTTGAGCTGTATCAGAAGTATAAGAGCACATAGACTAGTATACACTCATGGACCACTATGGAACCTACAGGACCACTGAGGATCACACAGATATAAGACCACATGGGAATAGAAAAAGTAGAGATAGAGAAAATACTATGATTTAATGTTGAAAATCACATTCTATTGTCTAAAGTGATAAAAGGAGAAATTCAGTTTGTCAACTGGACAAAATTTGTTTGGTCGAAAACGTTTCGCCGCTCATCCGAGAGGCTTCGTCAGCTCTGGTTCTAGTGCTGGTTAGACACTGTTTATATCTAGCTGCAGGGAGGAGCTCCCTACACTGAAAAAAGCTCTGAAACTATCCCAGCTACTCTCTTTTGTTTTACGAATTGCTCTGGCGTCTAGTATTAGCATATCTATAAGCCCTAGGAGGCGCTCACTACACTGAAATAGCTCTGAAACTATCAACTAATCTGTCTCTTTGTATTTCAAATTTCTCTGGCGTCCATTTTCGTCTCCCTAGAAACATTAGGACAGAAAAGCCATTGCAGAGGGGTGGAGAGGGTCGTTTGTCTTGAATAGGGATACGAAAATGGACGCCAGAGAAATTTGAAATACAAAGAGACAGATTAGTTGATAGTTTCAGGGCTATTTCAGTGTAGTGAGCGCCTCCTAGGGCTTATAGATATGCCAATACTAGACGCCAGAGCAATTCGTAAAACAAAAGAGACAGAGTAGCTGGGATAGTTTCAGAGCTTTTTTCAGTGTAGGGAGCTCCTCCCTGCAGCTAGATATAAACAGGGTCTAACCAGCACTAGAACCAGAGCTGACGAAGCCTCTCGGATGAGCGGCGAAATGTTTTCGACCAAACAAACTTTGTCCAGTTGACAAATTGAATTTCTCCTTTTATCATGGATTCTACCTGGACGACTGAGGGACTCTTCACGCATATTGTCTAAAGTGTTTTTTTATCATCATCGTGGTTTCTGAAACCGTATCGAGTTCCGCAATTCTTTTTAAATGAGTGAAGAAATGTAGAACTCCATTCTGGTGCTCATGGACTTTATTGATATTAAAGCAACAGGTGCACAGTACTCATGAATATACATTACATTAGAATTCAGGGTCTCCTCCGGCTCTACATCCATTTTAGGACAAAACCTCATTCTCTTAGACATTAAAATTTGAGTTTGTCTCACGTTTCTCAATCAATGATAATCCTTAAAATCTCATCTCTTTGCAATTTCTTTCACAATTGGGATCATTTATTTCATTAATTCATGTTTTTTTTCCTTCTCATTATCCAAGCACACAAAAAACATCAAAAAAAAAAAAAAAAAAAAGCCCATCTAGCTCAGAGGTAGGAACACAGGGAGGGGGGTGCTAAGATAATACAACTTTATTTTCAATTTGCAAAAGGCATATTTGGATCATACTGTTTAAAATAGTGGGCCAATGGAGTGTATTAATGTATTTGTAGTTGTAGTACAAGATCTTCCATTTAGAGGTTTATCAAAATGTTAAGTACTCTTGAATAGGTGAATATTGTTCAATTATTACTGAAGCACTAAAAGCTTTCTGTAGTAGTTGTAGCAGAAAACCCCCAAAACATATTTGTAAGGTTATCCAAATCTGAGTAAACTTGAATTGTCAAGTATTGTGGAATTATTACTTAAGCACTTAAAGCTTACTGTAGTAGTAAAAGTAGTCGCTCAAAAACTTTGCATTCTCAAAAACAAGTTCAATCTCTTATACTTAGACGTAGTAGTAGTAAGTTACTGTTGCCTGACCCAACTTAAAACTGGACTGTAGCTAGTGCCAACTAAACTACTGCAGCCTATGATGGTCAAAACTCAAATTGTAAATCTCTTCCTAATCTCCAAATTGTGAACAGTTATTTATCAAATTTCAATGAAAACCGCCAATGTTTGTTGACGCCATCTTGAATGAAAACAATAATGCAATTAGATAAAATACAAATTGTTTTGTGGATGTTAAATCACACCAATTTTTCACTTTACACAACTATCCAAATGTCTATAGCAATGTTTACATGACTTCCAAATACTGTGTCTTCATACCTTCTAACAAATCTTCAGATTCAACTTTGAAGCTACCCTTTAATGACATGCTAATATTTATGAAGACATTACCAATAGAGGGCAGTCAGAAGTTAGCCCCAAATGTGGATAAATGAAGACTGTTGCACTGGGTATGGCATCTGACTCAAAAGCCAAATGAAAATGCAAATTAGAGGACATTGGACAGCAGAAAATTGGTTGTTGAGACTCTAGTTAACAAAGATACCTACACAATACAATCTCAGTTTTTTTTTTTTAAATAAAAAAAAATCCATTGGTCCACTATCCCAACAGTCTACAATCTTAAGTCTTAATATTTGCACGGAAACTGGGACACTTACTTTCTATTTCATTTAAATCTGGCAAATTTGAAACTACTAAATGAATCGTCTCATGCAAAGATGACATAATTCTAGCTTTAGCATCACAGATAAGGGTTACCAATTTAATTTCAATGGTCATAGGTCGAGGGAAGGGCTTTCTCAATAAGTAAAAAAACGTAATATTTGAAAAGAAATTCATGCTTTTACAAAAACAAAACAAAAAACCCACACATTTATCTGAGCCACTTTTAAATTCATGAAATCTACCGTTGAATACGAAGCACTATCGGTTTGTATGCAGCGCGTAGTGGTTAAGCACAAAAAGAAGAGTTTAATAAACGGAAAATGTAGGGCGATAAAGGCGTAGAGTGCTGTTGTAGTAATAGTAGAGTAATAGAAGGTGGCTCTCTGCCGGATCCGCGTCACTTCCTCCATGATAAGTTGTTTCTTCTGCTGTCGTGTTTTCAGTCCCCGTCATCCTCTGACTCCTCCTCCTCTGCGGTCTCCAGCCACGTCAGCCACTGGTTCACCTGAAATATGCAAAAGTATGGTGGTGCACCCTCATGAAACGCGTTGGTGCAGATGTTTTTATCCTTAGTAGCCAAGATGCAATAAAGGCTTTTTAACTTTTCTAAATAAAGTGCCTTGGGTTTTTTTGGTCTGATTTTCTATAGATTTTTTTGAGATTTTACCCTTCAGACAATTATGTAAATATTGAAGTTAAAAAGAAGCCCTCTCCAAAGAGCACCCATGTACAATTTTGAACTATGCACGTACCCACGCAGCACTTCTCCATACAAAATATATTTTATAAATGAAACTAAACTAGAAATAAAATATGACTAATGATTAGGTAAACCATTTGCTCTAAAGAACACAGGAAAACCTTCATTAGTCTCTGGAGTTGAAACTGGATATTCATACTGCAGCTGATGTCCTCTACATTCCCTGGGGGTGCTGTGCTAACCAGAGGCACTGCTCTGTCTGAAGCTCTGTTGCTCAAATTAGTCTTTTCATAAAAGTTTTGAATGTTATTAACCTGTGAGTAGTGTTGTGTTTTGTACCTGGAATAGAGCCTTCCCTTTCCCAGGGAACTCCTGAGTGATGTCCTCTTTCCAGGCCAGAAAAGCCTCCTCCTCAATGATCTCCATGTCATAGAAGTGCACAAAGTATCTGAGCAGCATGCCTGAGGGAGCAGGAGCACGGGTCAAATGTACACAGGTTCACACAAACTAGTACACACAGATTGTAGGAGACTAGTTGAAAGTCTTTACCTTTGGGGAAGCCCTGTGCGTTGCAGTGCACCTGCAGTGCGTACAGAGCGCTGACCTGCAGCTCTGTGTGGTCATGGAGAAACTTCTGCATCACAGGTTTGAAGGAGAGAAGCAGCAGCTTCTCCTGCTCCAGCTGCTCTTTAGAGGGAGGGCTCTGCTCATCGCCATCAGACACACCCAGCTCCTGAGAGATGTACTGCAGGAAACTAGACACAGAGGAGGGTCAAAGGTTATCTTGGCATGTGAAGCAGACACAGGCTGTAATCAGTGAGGGCACTTGGTAGTAACAGCAGCAACGGGTATAGTACTACAAGTAGTTGTAGTATTAGCAACAGTAAGCAGACCTGAGTTTTTTTTTTTTTGTTTTTTTTAATTATCCTTTATTTATCCCTGTAGGGAAATTGTCCTCTGCATTTGACCCATCCTTCCGGAGCAGTGGGTAGTGCATGAAGGCGCCCGAGAAACCATCTCCATGATCTTATTGCTAGTCTTAGTCAGGACCTCAGCTGGACAATTTTTATCTCTGGAGCATCTTTTTAGGTTGATGGGGGGAAACCGGAGTGCCTGGAGGAATATGATCTGGGAAGAACATGTCAACTCCACACAGAAAGGAACCTGGAACCTTCTTGCCGTGCCGCCAGTAGCCACTGAGCCAATTTATAAAAGTATACTCAGAATTCTTACTGAGAGTGGTAGATGGTGTAGTAGTGGGATGGTAGGAGCAGCAGTAGTGCAATAGTACCTGGTCATGAGTATGTTGACAAAGCCCTTGTCTGTGTGCAGTTTGGGGGAGATATTGTCTTTGATCCACTTGTAGATGGACTGAGGTGAGGGGTCAGCTGTGATCTGCTTCAGGAGCTCCTTTTCCAGCTTCAGCAGAGGAAACAGGAAGCTCAGGCCTTTACCCTCCAGGATCTCCAACATGCGGTCCTTATTTTGGTCGATTTCTGAGCAAAGAAACAAAATACATCACACACAACAAATGAGTCTTTTCAATAGACCATGTCTTCTAAAGTGGACTTATTATGCAAAAATGACTTTTTAAAGCTTCTGAAGTGGTATTTACAGTAATTCAAGCATGTTTGAGTAATCTTTATTGCCCTTTATTCAGCTCCAATCTATCCCCATTTTCACTGCCACAGGCATACGCCCAGTGCTCTGTACTTCAATTTTATTTTCTTAGTCATTTTGGCCCCCCAAAAAAAACAAAAAAACAAAACTGGTCGCTAATATTATCTGCAAGTGACATCAGGCACTGGGCACCAAAGTTTTCTAATGTGGAATTCAGTGGACTTGTTTCTTTTATTAAGTTGTTTTAGAAGAATATTGTGATTTAAAAAGACCCACTTATAATGATCCATGGGCATCCGAGATTATAACTATACAGCGGACACATACCCTCTTGTGTGTAGTGTATGTTACCTGGGAGCATCTTCTGCATGTTGACCTTGCTCTGGGTGAACAGATCGGTGAGCCACTCTTTGTCCTTGAGTTTGGCCGTTTGTTGGAGGCAGAGCAGAAACAGAGGGAAGTGTGTCCCGTTCTCCAGAGGATGAGCTAGTTCCGCGACGCTAACCAGCTCCGCGATGATGGCACGAGCGGCAAACTGAGCCAAGTACGATTTCACCAGAGGGATGTCCTGCTCGATCTTTGGGCACTGGTCCAGGACGCTCAGGAACGCCTTAAGGAGAGGGGAGGTGAAATGAGAGTGTAAAGATTTTTTTTTTTATTGATGATGGTTAATTATTTCTAACTGGTGAATAGGGCTGGACAATATCACCACTAATGTATCGGTAGTGTAAGTAAACCTTGTAAATAACATGGAGCAATATGAGAGAAGTCTGAAATCTAAACTGATAAACTAATACAAGAATTCCGTGCGTTTTCCACAATCGCGCAGCCCTAATAAAAATGTTGTCATTGTGAAATAGAAGCCAGATGATGTGGTATGTACCTGCATGAAGTTCTCCGAGGAAACGACGCCCTCGGTCCTCAGACTGTGGATCAGAGTGCTGGCGTGCTCCTTGTCTGGGTCGGGTCGGTCCAGGGAGCAGAGCAGGACTTTACACAGAAGCTCAGGCAGGAAGTGTTTAGGAGCCTTCATCTCTCTGAGTGCACACACAGCTTCAGACAGGTTCTTACTGTTCAGGTACTCCGTCACTATTGCCTCCTGCAACAACAACAGTATTATACAGAGGGAGGGCTGAGTGGGTGCATGGATAAATGTGTACAAAAATGAAAAAATACGTTTATTTGATTGATTTATTTGATTTTCACCCCACCCTAAATAATATAAATTTGCCTTGCTTAGAGTGTAATCGGGATGGAAAAATTATCTTATTATTTTTCAGAATAGTAAAAGAGACCGTTGTTATTGTTTAATATTATATATATTATATATGTTGTGTGAGTGCTGGTTGACTCACGGTCATCTTGATGAGCTCCTCTCGTGCTGGAGGAGGCTTCTTGCTGGTTTTCGGAGGTTTTTCCTGAATCGGTGGAGGGTTGGTCTTCAGTCCCAGCTGTGGAGGCTAAAATGTACAGAAATAATGAGATCTTCACTTATAACTGTATTTTAAATAATCTAATAATAATCTTTAAAAAAAACTGCTGCTAAGGACTACTGTTGCACTGTTGCACATTTACTATTGGAACTTTACTACTGTTGTACGGTTGTTTACTACTGTTATTGCATTGGAGTTACTACTGCTGCACATTTATTATTATCTTAACTTCAATGCACATTCTATTGCACATTACCATTTCACTGCTGTATCGTCCATTGCACATTTTTGATGCACACTGCACACTTTTGGACATCTGTAAATAGGTGTTTATTTATTATGTTGCACTGCTTTTAGATTTTAGATCTTAGATTTTAGTTTTAGATTTAGATTTTTGTCTTAGGGCCTGTTTACACGAGAACGCTTTACGGGTAAAAATGACAAAATATTTCATCGGAAGTTCCTTACGTTTAGACGGTGACGGCATTTTGAGGGCTTAAAAACGCAAAAAACTGAAACCGTCCTCCAAAGTGGAAAACTTGAATACTCTCAGCCGTAGTGTTTTTGTCTACACTGGCCAAGACGCAAAACTCTGGTCAAATCTGCTGACGTCGCGTACGTGTTTACGTCACATACCTTGTTTATGTCCACACCTTGTTGCGCCTTTGTTGCTTTGTAGTCTAACGTGGTCTGAAGCAACAGTTGAAATGACCACACGCAATTTATTTTTTTCTAACAGTAGCCATGTTTTGTTTTGGTTTTCACAGCGCAGATGAGAAGAAGGAAGATTCTATGCATGCGTGCGGACATAGAGATAATGTATCACAGCACCACCTAGCCGCCTGGCATGCATACCCAATCGAATTCCACACACGTTTGCGTCACCGTACGCACTCAGATTTCCTCTTGAAAACGATCGTCTAAATGCTCGTCTAAAAAGTGAAGATGCGACGCCACTTTTGCGTCTTCTGTTCAGACCGTCATCATATAAACGTAGCCTTAGATAGTTTTTGTTGTGTTTGGCCAGAGAGAAATGAAATTTCGATTCACTGTATGTTGAACACATATGGCAGAATTGACAATAAAGCTGACTTTGATTTATTGATCTTTGATCTAATGTTTTAAATTTGTGTTTTTTTAATATATATTTTGGGTATTGACTTATTGTCTTAATAAATTTCTCATTTTCTCATCAGACTGAGTGCGGGATTGTTTTCTCCTCGGGTACTGACTGATAAAATGTTGAAGACTGGGCTCCAGCCAAATAAGGCCAGTTAGGACAAGCAGTTATAGCGACTAACAGAGCAAAGTTCCATATTTGGAAATCTGAGCATGTTTACCAAAGCAACCAAAGAGCCACTCAGGAGTGAGGCTGTTGTAGGCAACACTCCTTCCCGCCTGCACCGCAGGTTAGCTTCAATATTATTATACAGTCTATGGGTCTGACCTCCATGCCCTTACCTGCCCCAGAGGAGGGGTCTGTGTGCGCGGCGGTTGGGCACTAGGGGGCATCATGTTTGGGATCTGCGGTTGTAGCTTGGGCACTTGGTTCTTGTTGAGCAGAAACGACTGTGCTGGTCTCAGGCTGATCTGAAAAGCACCAGAGACCCAAGAACACAATAAAACAGGGTTAGTAAACATTTAGAGGCCAAGTTAATGAGGAAAATTCAAGCTTAAAGTGCATAGCGCAGGTTAGAACACTAATTTCACTGAAACATAGTATCATTATATTTAAGATTTTACTAAAACCTTACATTTATTTGTAGGGTTTTAATTTTGGTGAAGCTAATAATTTTACTTCCTGGTTGGCAGCAGATAGAACAAATTTAGAGGTAATTCCATAACTGTTACCTAGCAAGCAATCACTTTGATTTTGTTAAATTAATGTTTAACATGAAAAGTAAAAACAAAAAATGTAACTATAGTTCTAGTGAAATAAGTGGTGGAACATGTCATATACACTTTAAAATGATGCCCTCAGGTCTCATAATCACAGTCAGTGGACCTGCAGCCAGAGTGAATAAGAACAGAAAGAGCGAGAGAAGAGGATGGAGAGTGTGGAGTTTAGAGGAGAGAAAGAGGCAAGATTTAAGAACAGACTGGCTGCAGGGGGGACCCTCAGAATAACGCGTCTTTTTATAATCACTGGGCATTCAGCAGTATTATTTGTGTACACAGGGATGTAACAGTACAGGAGATATCATGGTACTGTAGCAGTAAAAAGAACTTTCACAACTTTAGACACAATGATGGAGCTTTTAGGAGGTATTACAGATAACCTAACCTTAGATCATAGATTCATCAACATGAAGAAAATTTTGTGGTAAATGTTCCTCGACAGTATCAATTTTTCTTTAAAATGTAATAAAATAATTTTGTCTCTGCACTGAGCTCCAGACTGACCTCTATATAATGTGTTATATATATGTGTAATATAATTGTGTTTGTCGAGTAAAAACATGCCCAGTGCATTAATTATTAGCCAAACGGGGTGTGAAAAAAGCTCTCCCCTAGGATAAACGACTCATTCATAAACTGTTACATCCCTGTGTTGAGTGGAACAGTGGGACATATACTTGACTCGTACCTCGTCTGCATTGAGCGAGCCCTTCTTGCTGAATCGTGGGGGCAGGTCTTTGGGCTGAACCTGCTGCTGGGCCAGGTGGTTCTGGTTCTGGTTCAGGAAATGCTGGTTCTGGACCTGAGCCCAATCAGAGGGTCAGATTAAGTGTTCAAAGTAAACTGCATGGGGCCTCAATCATCAATTTACCAATGTGCATGTATAATTTCTGCCTCCAAACTCATATGTAACTGAGAGCATTAAGAGCATTGGATTAAGGAGCATCTAACAGACATGTTGGCAAAATATGCCCCGCTTTGCTTAACTCATTGACTGCCGGTGACGAGTTTTCTCGTCATGTTGAATCCGAACGTTGAGTGCCGTGACGAATAAACTCGTCAAGGACGTTTTTCAGCGGGGGTTGCTAGGATACGACCTGGAGCAGCTTTGAAGGTGTAATTCACACTTCCCAACCTGTAGGTGGCGATCTTGTATCATTATCTGCCGATCGGAGAGGCGGGAGAGGAGAGGAGTGTAGTGTGTGTGTACTGTGGAGTGCGAGTGGAGGCAGGTGGAGCAAGATGGTGAGGCGAGTGAACCCGGAAAAGCAGATAACTGTTGATCAGCGCCTACGGAGCGGTTTGATCGCTTTTGGGACCCAAGATCCCGGATCAGAGGATCACAGAGACACGCAGCGATGTCGGGGCAGAGATCTGCTCTGGATGAGGCAGGGGGCGTGTCCTGATCGCGCTGTGCGGACCAGGGAGACTCCCTGCTCCGCGCAGCAGAGCAGGGAGAACTACGACAGTGCCAAAGAAGTTTACTGACTTGGATTCTGCTCTCCAAAGAGGCACGAGATGAGAAGAATTGAGTTTGTGTGTGTGTGTGTGTGTGCGCGTGCGTGCGTGTGTACGCGCGCGTGCGGCGCGCGCGTGTGTGTATGTGCGTGTGTAGCTGTGTGTGTGTAAAGGTTTATGCATGGGCTTGTGTGTATGTACATATACGTATATGTGTGTGTGTGTGTGTGTGTGTGTGTGTATGTAGGTGCGTGTGTGTGTGTGTGTGTATATGAGTGTGTACTCTGAGCCTCAATATTGTTGTGAAGTGACAAAGTTCTATTTTATATGAAAAGATATTATATCCTGTAAACATCTCTTGGCACAATTGAGTTGAAGGATTCACAGAGCCTTATATTCTTATATTTGTAAATAAAAAATGTACTTTGTCATCAAAAATCTCTTTCTCTGTTATTTTAGATGTTTGAGGTGTCACTAAATCGATAAATATTGATGTCAAAGTCACTGATCTGCTCGAAATCCTTCTCTGAACTAAACGCTCGTTTTCTCCATTTCTTGCTCAAAAACCAGTGTTTTTGCTGAAACTTCCCTATGTTCTACTATCAGTTATTTGAGAACCGAAAAGGTTAGAAACATAATTTTTTTTCCAGGTGAAAGAAGAGAGTCGACACTTTATTTTGATGTGTCCCATGTTTATATAGTCAAAGAACTCAGTATTCTGTGAGTCTTGGAAAATCAGTGAAATTCTACTGAAACCTGTGGCACTCGGGGGTTAGAATTCTGAAAACAGGCCGGCAGTGAATGAGTTAATCATTGAGCATAAATGAGCTGACTGTTCTTTAGTGTCTCTGTGAGAAATTGCGTTGGGTTTTTGCTCCACTTATAGCGTGTTTAGCTGTTTAGCACATGAGCAAACGCATGATAAATGAGGCCCTTAGAGTACAATACATTACACTACACATTTATCAACTCCAGGCATTCATCCTGCTGGCAAGGTTAACTTTTACTAGCCTAGCCACCCAAGACAAATGGCTTTTCTAAAACAGGCTTGGACCCCAGAGTTCAGATGGCCAGACCAACTTTTAACTGCACTGTGCAGTTGTGTGTACCTGGTTGGTCTTGGTGAAGGACTTGTTGCTCAGCTCGTACTGGTTCTGTGGAGGAGGGACCATGCTGTGACCATTGAACAGAGGGTTGGTGCGGTGACGTCCCATAGTTGGGGAGTATCGGTCCTGGATCACCCCTGGGCCGGTGCCTATCCCACTGCCTGGACAAGTGACAATAGAACAAAAGAGATTTTAAAAAAAAAAGGGGTGTTATGATCTTTGACTTGATTACATCAATATTAGCTCCATTTCATGATTGCTTTCAGCCCCACTCTCTGGCCATGGGAGAGTATTGTAACGTGTGTACTATGTACCTGGCATCTGTCCGAACATATCGGCCAGCCCGCCCAGAGTCTCGCGGTCCAGTTTGAGGCGGTTAGGCATAAAGGGACTCTCCAGAAAGAAGTCCATCCTCAGACCCTGAGACATGGGAGCGGGGATGAACACACCCAAATCCTGACACACAGAAGAGAAGAGGGAATGAGGGCAGGGACTAACAATCTATTTATGTTGTAAAACATGGATTAGTAATCAATTTAGTTATATAGATCAGGGGTCTCTCTCTCTTCCTCGGGTGAGCAACCTTTAAAAAACAAAAATTCCAGAAAGCTATTAATTTAGCAGTCGCAGGAAATAAAGTATACATTAGAGCCATGACAGGGTACATTTAGATAAAACATAAAGCATTATTTATTTATGAGTGTACAAAAACAGGCATCAAAATGATAATTTACAATAATAATAATAGGCATTTAATTCATCAAATTTGAGTTATTCAGGACAATATGTGTAATTCAGCAATCCCTTGGCGACCCCTGATATATATAATCCTATTGTCCCATTTGGTAGTTTTCAGAATTCTGGTGGGTGCAAGTTAATTGTGTCAAATATATTTTGCCAAACCTTTGCTACATAATATTTTTGCAGACACTGTCAAAGTAATAATGATGTATTATTTGACAGTGTCCTGGCATAGCTGCATATTTATATGTATGTATGTGCTGGTATTGTGATACAAGTATATTTTTCATGTTTCTAGCGGTTTATTACTTTGACAGCGTCCTGGCGTATCTGCGTGATGGTCTTGGGCCCGTTGTCCAGAAAGGCCTTCCGTGGGACCCAGGCGTTCTCCCTCAGCTCCACCGTGTCCTGCAGCAGAAAGCGAATACGCGCCGGCAGCTCTTTGTTGTTCATCAGGGAGCGCATCCGGCCAAAGTACTGGTCCATAAGAGACTGTGGGAGGGAAAACAATGGGAGAAGCAAAGAGAGAAAGAAAAGGGAGGTGATTCGTAGAAGAGGGGAGAGAAGAAAGGAAGAGAAAGAGTGAAGAAAAAGATAGCCAAAAGAGAAGATGAAGAAAAGGGAGGAAGAGAGAGAGAGAGAGAGAGAGAGAGAGAAGAGTGGTAATTGTGAAAAATGTGCTTATTATCAAATGCTGAGTGTAATGATTCTGTGGAGAGCCTCATATGAAGATAAATTTGGCTGCACTCAAGAGGGAGGGGCAGGCAGAACACAAATTGAACTAAAGCAAGAAATAAGACATGAAATATTACTTTTGAAAAACAGAACTTCGAATTAGACTGAAAACACACAAGACTCTGGAGCTGTGGACTAACTATTTTAGATTTTTTTTAAATTTTATTTGTATAACTTTATTTTGTAGTTATTCATCACTTACCTTATGTAAGTGAGGAATAACTCTTAATCCTAATTATTCACAGCGATGAGTTTATAAGCACTTTTCAAAACTCTCAGACCAGTGTGGACGGTATGGCTAAAAACAGCTAGCATGCTAACACGCGCTTCCTGAATATCAGACAATAAGCCATTTTATAATTAGATGCAGACAGTAAAGAGCAGACTCGGATTATATTAGGAGCTTCTGAGGTCAAAAGATCTGGACACATGCATGGAAATGGTACAGGGTCTTAAATTGGTCTCCTGCCTTTGTTACATATTTTGCATTTTGAATCTGCCAAAAATGTGATTTTGACCTTTCAGCAGAATGGCCATTATGGTTAATTCTGCATAATTAATCTAACCCCATTCACACATAGTTCGCAGAAAAGTGACGGATGTACAGACTGTAAAAACATTTCACTCCAAAAACAGGTCAAAAATCCAAAATAGCTTTTTCATACATAACCCTGTTCAGGAAAATTGCATCTAACTTACCAGCTCAGGAAGCATCAATGAATAGGGTTTCTCTGTGTTTTTAAAGTTCTTTTCTCTTCACTGCACTCATTCTGCTCATTAGAGCATACAAATGCCTTCATTTAGCAGCTAACCAATGGCAACACCCCTCAGAGGAACAGAATAATTCCCTGGATGTGTGATTCGCAGCGGGCGTACCTTGGCTTTCTCATGGTCGAGTCTGGGCCCCACGGTTCTCATTATCTGACAGAGGCACTCCAGGTCCTCGCCCATGTCTTTGAGCTGCACTCTCTTCTTCTTTTCCAGAAGCTGACACACAAAATGGTAAAATGTGACATATATCATCTGAAGAGCTCAGATAACCTAGCCTTAAAGGGATATGCCACCCCCAGGTCAAATTTGGGCATCTCCCCACAGTCCAGAGACTAAAATAAGTGATGGAAAGCGTTTTCCTGCTCACCCAGCCATTGTCCGAGTCTGTCGCCACTGACCGCCGCGGTATCTGCAGCTACTCCGCCTTAGACTGGAGTCTAACGTCGCCAGAGAAAGATTTCGGCCAAAAGGAATTAATTTGCTCGATGCTTTTCCCAATTACTTTCTGTGTAGTGCACATTCATATCGAGTGCAAATAAATGTGCAAATCAACACGGAGAGCTTGCCTTGGTCATTTTGGGTGGGAAGTATTTTTCAGTGTGGAAGGACATGGCCGAATCACGCAGCACGCTGCCAGGGGAATCCCAGTTACGCACCGGGAAGGGAGTTCCCCTGTTGCACAACGTGGTGCGTGATTCGGCCATGTTCTTCCGCACTGAAAAATAGTTCCCACCCAAAATGACCAAGGCAAGCTCTCCGTGTTGATTTGCACATTTATTTGCACTCGATATGAATGCGCACTACACAGAAAGTAATTGGGAAAAGCATCGAGCAAATTAATTCCTTTTGGCCGAAATCTTTCTCTGGCGACGTTAGACTCCAGTCTAAGGCGGAGGAGCAGCAGCTCGCGCGGCGGTCAGTGGCGACAGACTCGGACAATGGCTGGGTGACCAGGAAAACGCTTTCCATCACTTGTTTTAGTCTCTGGACTGTGGGGAGATGCCCAAATTTGACCTGGGGGTGGCATATCCCTTTAAGAGAAAATAAGAATTTGCACCAGAGAGATGTCTTTCTTTACCCACTACAATATGAGAGCTTAGGGTACCTGAGTAAGTTAGACCACTATTGTGTGTTATTTGAGGGTGGTCCAGATGCTTCACTTTTGTCTGAAAAACCTGTAGCTTTGTTTCCACTGGCTCACTATGTGGCGGGTCGTTACTGCCACATCTGAGGGGTCCGGAGCGGACCCTGTACAGTACTAGCTTCCTGCTGCGGCAAGTGGACTACTGCTCCCTGATCACGGCATGGGTCCACAAGAAAATAAGATAATTGGATAAGAGAGCACAGACTGTTGAAAACGGGTACCTGAAGTGGTTTTGTGTTTACTGTAGCTTGAGCTTTAGCCACATCACACAGCACAACAAACTTGGAACTACTAAATGGCTTTTTGGGAATTGCTGAACTCTGCCTCAATTACAAAGTATAGTTCAGTTTTTATTTATTAAGAAAGTGATATTTGTATTTCATGAAATAGAGCAGTGTCCCTGAACTGGGGCCTGGAACAGAGACACAACTGGGCTGGAGGAAGCCGCACCTTGGCCTGCTCCCAAGCAAACTGTGACAATGGACAAAGACTAAAGGCTAAAGGAAAGTAGATCGATTGAAATACATACTACTTCCTTTTACTACGAAAAAATACTTCCTCAGATATCCCATCATTAAATAATATAACTTAACCCTCCCCACCTGCGCATCACTTCAATACGTACTGTTTTGATGCACTTATGAAGGATAGATTCGTGGATGAGGTCAAGCTTGCCGAGTTCCCCGATGAATTTAATGTTTCCGAGCATCTTGATCTTAGCGATGGCACGCTGCTCCTCCTCCTCCGACGTGAGAGGGTTGTCATGTTTGTCGTAGACTGCACACAAGCACAACAAGACGGGGACAGACAATGTTAAAGAGAAAACACGAATCATCTTAGGGCAAACCATTCACACCAAGTACCACCAAAGAAAAGATTTGCTTTTCCAAGTAGTTAAAAAAAAAAAAAAAAATCACAAACTGCAGAGTTGTCCAAGTCGCACCTGAAGGAGCTCGCTTACTACAGAAACACTGAGTTAAGGGAAATGGGTCATTAGTTACTTCAGGGTTATAGATATAAGGGACAGATGAGACTCACTTTCAACATTTCTGGTGCGGTTTTCAAATTCATCTTGAAGCTTGGAAATCAGCAGTCTTCTGAAGGTCTGAAAACCAAGAGAAAATGTATTTTATTTTTGTCATCAACATGATCATATGTAAACAAATTTGGTCCTTGATCCAGTGAAGCAGTGATCAAAACATTTTAGAATTTATTTCATGAAGTGTGATGTTAAGATTAAATCATAGTACTTTCTTTTATATTATGATGCAGTCTTAAATCAGTGTAATCCCTCAGTGGTCTAGGTAGGTTCCATAGTGGTCTATGTGCTCTTATTCCTGTTTTGATGCAGCTTAAGATCATATTTTTGATACTTTGTTATTGCATTAGGGTTGTCAAAAGTATTTTGCAAACTATGGATGTCTCCACATACATAAGGTGACCTCCACAAACTTAAAAAATCTTAAAATGCATGAGATTTGCGCATTCATGAGTTTCAGCTCCCTGGTATAAGTGACATTTTGATAATATTTAGAATACTTTAAATTCATAACTGGTTTGGGTGAATATAAGCCTCCTCTTAAATTTAATGCTCCTGGAAAAGATTACGTGCACTATGGCATGAATCCTAACTGTAATTGCCGATTTTGTAATAAAAAGGGAATTGCAAGTGCTTTTTTATTTCATCTGAATAATTAGGATGCTTTGAATGCATTAGACAAGTTAGGACCAACTGTTAGTCATTTTTCAAAAAGTCCATTATTATACAAAATTGACTCTGACTGACTGAGCTGTATCCATGTTATGACATTGTTACCTCCTCAATAACATACCCATAGTTGTGTTTTGTTTTATTCGCACATGTTTGAAAAACTGTGTGACGACATGAAGCAGTTGCTACTCTATACCTTTTGTTCACTAGAGATTGTGATTCTAGAGAAGGTGTATAGAGTTTAAAAATACAGTTTTTAAACTCCATACAGCCTAAATATGCATAGTTTATGTGTTAAACATGTGTGAAAGGAAAGAAAGCAACTTCTGCCATGTTTTTGTTGAGGAAACAACATTAGAATATAGGTCAGAAAATAGCATAACATGGACCCTTTAAAGGGATATGCCACCCCCAGGTCAAATTTGGGCATCTCCCCACAGTCCAGAGACTAAAATAAGTGGTGGAAAGCGTTTTCCTGCTCACCCAGCCATTGTCCGAGTCTGTCGCCACTGACCGCCGCGGTAACTGGTGCTCCTCCGCCTTAGACTGGAGTCTAACGTAGCCAGAGAAAGATTTCGGCCAAAAGGAATTAATTTGCTCGATGCGTTTCCCAATTACTTTGTGTGTAGTGCGCATTCATATCGAGTGCAAATAAATGTGCAAATCAACACGGAGAGCTTGCCTTGGTCATTTTGGGTGGGAACTATTTTCCAGTGCGTAAGAATACAGGCGTATCACGCACCACGTTGTGCAACAGGGGAACTCCCTTCCCGGTGCGTAACAGGGATTCCCCTGGTAGCGTGCTGCGTGATACGACTGTATTCTTACGCACTGGAAAATAGTTCCCACCCAAAATGACCAAGGCAAGCTCTCCGTGTTGATTTGCACATTTATTTGCACTCGATATGAATGCGCACTACACACAAAGTAATTGGGAAACGCATCGAGCAAATTAATTCCTTTTGGCCGAAATCTTTCTCTGGCGACGTTAGACTCCAGTCTAAGGCGGAGGAGCACCAGTTACCGCGGCGGTCAGTGGCGACAGACTCGGACAATGGCTGGGTGAGCAGGAAAACGCTTTCCACCACTTATTTTAGTCTCTGGACTGTGGGGAGATGCCCAAATTTGACCTGGGGGTGGCATATCCCTTTAAAGGAAAGAATCTGGTATAGGGCCTTTAAATGTGTAAATGTTACTGTGGGGAGGACTCACTGTGCTCTGCTTTTGGGATGTTTGGATCTCCGGTGAAGGGCCGTCAAAGTTTGGTGCGTCCTCGGCCAAACGCAGACATAGCTGAGCATACAGGGAGCTGTACTTGGGCTCTTCTAGGGCTTTGTCCACAATCTACACAGAGTGAGGGAGAAGAGGACAGGAGAGAGGGAGGAATGAGGGGCAGAGAGGGAGGAAATTAAGGGAAGGAAGGGGGAGAGAGAGGCAGGGAGGCGAGGGAGGGAAAGACGCGAAAGGGCAGGGGGTGAGGAAAGTGGGGGAGAGGAAAAAGGGGGCGGGAGTCATGGGAGGTGAAGTGAAAGAATAGAGGGGAGAAGATAGGAGGAGAGCAGGTAGAGAAAAGAAGGAGGAGAGGGCAAAAGAGAGGAAGGGGGTGGGGGAGGGAGAAGAAAGGGGAGGAAAAGGAGATAGAGAGTTGAGAAAAGAGGAGATGGGGAGGAGAAAGCGAGTAACAGATGAGAGAGGAAAGAGGGGAGAGGAAAGAAGGGTGGCGGGGAGACAGGATGAGAGGAAGAGAGAAAGAAGGGAGGGAGGAAAAGGGAGATATAGAAAGGGAGAGTGAGAGAGGTTAGAGAAGAGATGGAGAAAAAGGGATGAAGAGGATGGGGGGGGTAGAGGGAAAGAGAGAGAGAAAAAGCAGGTCAGTTAAACATGTCCAGTCTAAATAAACTGGTGACTTTTATTTAAAAACTGCACAGAGGACTGACAAACTGAACTCACCAGCAAGATGATTCCTTTAAGGACGAGTTTTGAGTCTACGCCCACGTTCAGCAGCTCAAGGCATAGCTTGTCAAACTTCTCTGGCGTGAGTTTGTTGAGTATGCTGCAAAGAGGAGAAAAATAAGTGAGCAATTTTTTTTTTTTACCTTTAACCCCCACAGATCCGGGTGTGCAAGTGCAACTTTGTGTTTCATTAAAACCATTTATCTGTGTCATTGTACTTTCACAAATGATAATTACACAGTTTTGACTTACAACTGAACTAGCAATGCTCCATTTGTTTTGAACACTTTGGATTCTCAAGGTGTGTCACAAACAAGTGTTGTTTGTGTCAATACTGATTTTGATACGATGGGGATAGTAAAAAGCACTCTTTAGACACTATAATGTGATTCATGAATGACATTAATTATAAGGACTTCCATCCACATTCATACTTTTGGCACTTTCTGACATTAAATAACTCACATCTACTCATTGCTACTTGGCACTGTTATTGTGCCCATGTGTATATTTTGTATATTCAGTCAAATCTATTTTATGCATGCTCTTATTTTAATCATAGTTTTGATATTATACTATACAACATTCTAGGCAGAGTTTGCACATTCTCCCCAAGTCTGGGTGGGTTTCCACGAGGCACTCCGGTTTCCCCCGTCCACCCAAAACATGCATCATAGGTCAAATCCTCCAGCTAAGATAGTCCTAACCAAACCTAGCAACAAGATCATGGAAATGGTTCCCTGAGCGCTGCACTGTGTTGCTCAGTGCTCCTGAGGACATGCCCCAGCGGCATTGAAGGATGGTCAAATGTAGAGGACAAATTTCCTCATGGGGACAATAATGTACCTTAACCTATCATTATTCATCGGTTTATCACAGCATACAGTCAAAAGAACATTTCTAAAAAGTGCTCATGTGTCGTTATGGAAGATAATTTGAACCATTAGATTCTGAATTTGAAATGCTGGTGAATTTCTAATTTTTAGAATTTTTTAACTCTGAAAAAACATGTTTGAATAATTTTTATTGTGAATGTCAATAAATGAAATTAGAAGTGTACATCTTGGGTCTTTGCTGTGATTTTTTTTCAGTGTGAATTTTACACTCCGAGTTTTGACTGTTGAATTTGAAGGCTTGAAAATATATGTGCTGAATATTTAAAAAGGTGCAATTGCAATTTTTATGTTGAATTTGATACATGAAAAAATACACTTAAAATTTCAGCAACTCAGATTCAGAATAAAAATAAATCAAACATCTTTTTTCAGAGTAAAAAAATTCAAAAGTGAGAAAATTCAAAATCTAATGAAACAAATTATCTTCCATAGTTGCTTCTTACCCCCTCACTTTCCTGAAGATTGCATCATGTCTCTCTTTCTCGTTGCTGGAGTTGACATCTCGTCTAGTGCTTCGTGAAGGAACCCATCTCTGAACGCTTTGCCCTGGGGTTTTCCCCAGGAACTCGCTTCACACACAGACAAACAGCAGGTGGTTAGACCGTGGGCTGTTTACTGTTTACAAGAGAAAATGTCTTTATGCCACTGACAAGAAACCAGGAGAATCACATAATAAACCTTTTTAACTTAATATAATAAAAAGGCCCTGAGCTGAGGAAAAAAAAACAAAAAAAACACTTTAACTAAGTTTTGTACTAAGTGATTCACAGATTTTTTTTCCTGTTGGTGCTAAGAACAGGTACCATAAATACACCATAAATATGGAGCCACAAAAATACTGTTCAGGAAAGGGTTGATATAGTCATGTTCACAACAAGCCAACAAAATTCCTATCCACTGACAAGATTAGGGGTGCTATGCTCTTCCTTTAATGTCTTAACTTTATCTACTTACAGATGCCATTTGGAAGACTGCTGACCATTCAAGAGACAGCAATGTTTCTAATTATTTCTTAAGACCTATGGATATACAGCGTCTTTTAAATGAATGAGAAATAGGTACTGGGTTGTTGATAATGGGGCCACTCTTTCATAGTGTAGTGCTGAAGTATCTCTTGGGTGTTCATGGACAAACTGCACTTGCCTATGTTTTGTAAATAAAATAATACAGATTCAACAGAAACAAACCTGTTGCCGACAGTCTTGGGATAGTGCTGAGGTGCACCCCTACCACCTCCTCCCCCCGAAGAAGCACTGCGCAAACACACACACACGCACAGAAGCATGTATCATATATAGTGTTTTATTCTGTTACACAACATGAAAGGTGCATGTAACAAGATCAGTGCTCCTCAATGTAAGGACCTTAAACCACAGGGGGAATGACTAGGGGCCCACAACCTCATTTAGTTTCATACAAATACAGTTAGATACCAATTCAAGGCTTTCAGCTTGCTGTTATGTATGCAACATTTTGAAGATTTCCCTCCATTCAAAAAGATATTTGTTTTAAACTGTTAATAACTATGGCAACAGTCTCAATTTTTCATCATTCTGAAACCCATAGATATTAGGGGTGGGTATTGGCAAAGAAGTCACGATTCAATTCGAATCACGATTCATATGCCACGATGCGATACTATCACGATGCATCACGATACTTGAATTATTACGATGCATTGCAATATATTCGACATACTTCAATGAAAATGTACCAAAAAAAAAAAAAAAAGAGGATAACTTAAATATCAGTGGCTGTGTATCTGGGTACTGTCTTTAATTGATACAGAACTCCGAGCAACTCAATTCATAACTGAATTTATAGAATAACAAAAACAAGTAAATCAAACCAATAACAAAAAAAGTGCATAGGATTTTTTCTAAAACAAAAAATGATGTTCAAACATTTGCCATTTTGGAGGTAGCGACCATTATAACAACCAATACCCTTTCACAAAGAAAAAAGTGCATAGGATTTATAAAAAATATAAACTAATAATTTATTTATTTATTTATTAATAATTAATTAATACATTATTAATTAATAAAAATCGATTTTTGGCATCAAGAATCGATGCAGTATATTGTGAAAGTTAGTATGGCGATGCATTGTCATGACGATTATTTTGCACACCCCTAATAGATATACATTAAACAAGTAAAGCAACTATTTCTATTGTACATTGAACATTTTTAAATCAATGTTTTCCTATTTAATCATAAAAAAAGCTAAAAGGGCTTTGCTCCTTTTTAATGAATGATAAACAGTATATTCTTATACTTTCATTTAGAGTTATGAATGCACCTGTTTTCCTAGTAAATTACATGCATTTAAGTTGTTGAGATAATGATTATCAAATAGTCAAGGATATTTCAGTAGTCAATGAATCATTGTTATTCTGATAAATCACTGCAGTCCTCGTTAGATAGAGCTGACAAATATCTTAAAATATGATCTGATGTTTTCCTCTCCAGTCCTCCGAGGGCCTGTTCTGTCCTGATCCCTCCCTGAGTTTTTAAAGAACAGTTACACAAAAGGACGAGAAGAATGTGGCAGCCATTTTAAATCTAACCAGAGTGTGAAACGGACATCCCCAAGCCCCAGAGGAAAAAGGAGCAAGTCACAAAAATGTAGAGCCAGATCAGAGCTACAGGCAACAGCAGACACTAAAACTACACTTGTTGATAGCGAATCTTAACAAAGGTTGCACGATTAATCACAATCAGATTGAAATCACAATTGAGTCGGGGCAATTATCATATTCCAAAGGCAGCAATTATTTAGATAACAGACATTTGGTTGTGCCTGTAGATTAGACCTTTACGCATGTTCTGAAATGTGTGGGATTCTTGTATTCAACAGTTCATATTTCAGTATCTCTCAAATGTCCGTGCTCCTGGAATTGTTTACAATGTGCACTCAAGAGCAGAATCCAATTTCTGAAAACACATATGGCAAATATAAAGGCAATATAAAAATACCCTCAACCACACAACCAAATATATCGTTTCTTTTTATTGAGTCTTGTTCTGATTAAAACCTGCTAACTGTGTAATTTAAACCTCTACATACATTCAGAAATGCACGGAATTAATTAGTATAATAGATAATCTATGACTGAAATTTGAAAGCCCTTTAAAATGTGTATTGTGGCTGTATTATACTCTACCTGAAACGAGAAGCACCCCCTTCTGCAATCACACTCTCCACTTTGGCGGCTTGACAACGATGAATCCCTAAAAGAATAAGAGTAATAGGGAGGGATGGGGAAAACGGTTCTGTGCAGGGAGGAGGGAGAGAGAGAAAGAATATTAGTTCATTACAACAGCAGCAACATGTGCGTAAATATTGGACAGCAGCAGCAGCTCAGTTGGTAGAGCATTCCAAACCCTACATAGGCATCATTTTAGTCTGGTAACGTGCAATAAGTTACATTGAGCTAGGCTATATTGTCTAAACATTAACAATGTTTAGACAATATAGCATTAACATGCTATATTGCATGTTAATGCAATATATCTAAACATTAACGACCGGCTGGTTAGCTCAACTGGTAAGTCATGGACTTTCCCCCTCGGGGTTGTAGGTTCAAACCCCCCCGGGCAATGAGCTAACCAGTGTGGGTCCTTGGGCAAGACCCTTCACGGTACTGCCCCCCGGGCGCCGAAAAAGATGGCTGCTCACTGCTCCTGAAAAGGATGGGTCAAATGCAGAAGTCAAATTTCTCCCGTGTGTCACTGTGTGTCATTGTGTGTGAGACCAATAAAGGCTTAAGCCTAATCTTAAAAAATCTTAAAATTGTTTAGAATATAGAATAAGCATATTCAGGCAATATTTGGTCAGTCCAAAAGAAACATGCTAAAAAACGTCTTCAAAATGTATTAGTTAAGGATCAAATGTGGCATGCTTACAGTATTTCCCTTATAAACCACATGCCAACATGTGGGAGGTGAAGTGAAAGAATAGTTTTCATGACAATATTACCCATTTTTTTGACAATCTAACTCCAATTTGTGCCATATGTATATAGCAGTGAGATAAAGTATACACCTTTCAGCTATACCTATAAAAACAGGACACTGGTGGAATTAGTTCATGAAAAAATAGTAAACAACAGTAACAGATGGGAAAAAACAAAACAAAAAAACAACACATTATAAACAAAAAAGTTTTCTAGATTGACCTAATAACTTACATATGTGAGCAGCTCTATGTTTTGGCATGGATATAATTTTATTCAAATATTCAAACTCCTTGTAATTTCATAGAAACATTTAGTAACATAATTTCATTTCACATTGGTTCTATTTTTGGTGTCATGTGTTATTCTTCAAGCCACAAATTAGAGGGCTGTGACATAGAAAAATGTATTACATAACATTTTGCTGTTGTGAAAACACTGTCTAACCCAATGACCCACATATGACTTCATTTATCAAAACACAGCATTGCCTCTGCACATGACCTAGATTGTAGATATAATTAATTAATGAATAAACAATATGATAAACAATATGATAACAATAAACAATAAATAATATGATAAACAAGTTATTTCAATTAATTCAAATCCATCAAGATTTGCTCCCATTCACTTGTTGACGACTGACGCACCATGGTTGAATAACATCACCTCTTTGTTATACGCTTGCGTTAAACACGATTTTGTAGTTTAATTTGCACGAAACCACGACTTTAGCGCCCTGAAAACGTTATAAATAACATATTTTGTGTATGTAAGCCAGGTTATGCCAGATGTCAATCGCTTAAAAGCCTCAAAATTGTCGTTTTTGTTCGTCAATAACAAAGCCAAGGTGCGGTTCTTTAGCCTCACATGCTAATCATTTGATGCTAAACCCCATCGTTCAATGTTCACGTTTAAATAATTTATTTCGCCACAGTGACCATAATGGTTGATCAAATAGTAGAGATCTAAAGGGGGTGTTGTTGTCATGCTGAAAAAAAACAATATTTGATGGAGATATTTTTTTATGCAAACGGTTGAAAACAGCACACAACAATGCGGTGGAGGAGGGCTGTGGCTTGGATGTCCGTCTGTGCCATTTAGAGATAGTGTTAATGGACATCTTTGCCATTTTAACCTGTTTTATCAGTGACATTTTTGTTTAAAAATATAATACACGTTTTACAGACTACGCCAGCCTTTGTCCATTACAAAACAGTCGTAATTAAGATTGATGGCTGTGTGACAAATAAAAACCTAGCGGTGTTTGTCCGAGTGCAGTTGCCGTACGAGAGACGACTGGCCGGCTCACGCATGCGCAGAATCACTTTTGAGACGGATCTGGCAGCTGCTCGTAAAATCAAGCGACGCAAATCGGGCAGCGGCAGTCTCCATCCTCCCTGCTCCCATCACAGCCTCAAGATATTATCACTGAATCAACCGTATCATACACCGTGTACATGTATAATGTAAGAATTGGCTGTGTAGTTTAATAGAAATGAAAATTCTACAGTAGCAACGCTTTGGGAAAATGAACACGAGCTAACACCGGCGATTGTGGAGACTTCTACCCGCTTTGTGTGCACCCAAAGCGGTTGTCAATCCCAGTACAACAATGTGAAGCAACTAGAGACTTAGCTAGACATTTTCCAAAAAGCATTAAGTCTAGGCATTTATATATATATAATTATCCCTCTATTGTCTATAAAGTCCTACAAAACACATTGATATTTAAGCGCAAGTTTTTGTTTTTTATCATTATTACGCGTTTTACTAGCTTGCTTTGGAGGTACATTAGTATGTAGAAGTATTTATTAAACATACTTGCACATAACCAAATATAAATAGAAAACAACGTCATGATTCATGTTCAAGTGCCGTTATTCAGTTGAGCATGAATCATGGCAATCTCAGCATCTATAAAACTGTAATAACCATTCAAGATAGAATGATTCAAATTGATCCAGCGTTTAAGCCTAGAGGGAATCAAGGCCATGTCTAATGGAAAAGACTGGGTCCATTAGCCAAGAATTACCAAACAACAACGACGATTCGCTGATAAACAAAAGAGAAAGACCTCACGTAACCCCCAATTAACGAGGCTATTTTTGGTTTTATTCCAGCATGCAGTATACTCTCCAATCATTTATACCCAAGTCAATTATTATTACAGTATTTGACCTTGCATTATGAATAACATGACTTGTCTCTTTCAGACGACATCATAGTATAAATCTAAAAAATATTCAAAGGATGATGAAGCAAATCCTATGTTATAAATGGGTGTAAAATTAGGTTTGCCCTTGTACTCTATAAACACTTTAAATTGCTTGCACTGTTGATCTATCTCTTGTTGGTCTAACTATTATGAAAAATATCACTAATATGATAATATGTTCTCTCATTTTGAGCACTTAGATCATGGCAATTATAAAACACATGATTTAACGTGAATTGTTTAAGGTGAAGAGCAATGTATTTTCTTTGCAGAACCCAGGTTCATATGCCAAAAATAAACCTGTTTTTAGTCAAAAACATGCAGTACTTTACATCTGTCAAAAATCCAACAACTTAACAAAACTATGCATGAAATAATGTGTTATTTTAAGCACTGGGCATCTCTAAAGCTATTGTTATGAGAGGTGCAAACTGTGACAAAGCTACTCCGCTAACAGGAGCAGAAAAGCACACAGAACACGGCCATAAATCCCATTTTTGGAGCTAATATGCTACAGTTAGCTTCGGTGTTAGCATCGAGGCTAAGTGGCCGCCATTTTGAATAAAACCGGTCAGAAGGAAAGTCCGCTTACCTTCACCAAAGCTACTTCAGTTTTAGGTTGTTTTTTGACCACCACGGGAGAAATTGAGAAGGAGAAATTGTGTTGATGGTTTGGTTGGGGGTTTCGTGTGAGCTATATGCAGTGAATGAGACGGATTATTGTCCAGATTTGTCCCGTTTGGCGTGTTTGCAGTAGCGGACAGAAGCTGCTGCTGGAGCCTGGGGCAGAGATGTCGCTGGTTCGCATTGGTGACGCACTGTGTTGCTATGACGCCTTTAACCAATCATAAACTAGGGCCATGAAGGGACCTGTGAACAAGCCAGGCATTTCGCTCAGGCCAAGGACTTCGGTGGAAAATCTAAATAAATAATAAATAATAACATTGGCGAATGGCGCCGGTTCATTTCGACCAAATAAACTTTTGTCCACTTGACAAATTGAATTTCTCCCTTTGCCATTTTAACAATATTTATTATAGCTGCCCACATGTTGGGAGTATATATTTATGGATCTACTACGCCTTTTACTGCTACTTACTACCTTATAATAATTATGCTAATACTGTGCACACAATACACTTGTTCACTGGACCTTTACACTTAGGTAAGGTGAGTGATTGTTTTGCCCAAGGACACAACAACAGCATGCTCTGTTTGGAGGCCCAAAGCAGGGCACCTGTTACCTGGCCAGTACAGCGATGAGTCATGGATTCTTCCAGGCAAGGGCACCTGCCTTTGTGTTTTGCTTTGCTTTGCTCTGCTTCAGACAACTTCAGATAAATAAATTAAATGATCAGCATTATTATAACCATATTTCTCACTCCAATCTGAAACAATCTTGTTTCTAAACACAACCTTTACCAGTTTAGACACAATCAAAAATCATTGTTCGGATGAAATGCCTAAAATTCAGAGCGTCTTTCCTATCGTCCAATCAGATTCAGTGCTGACCAACAATATCCCGCCTTTCTCAGATGATTGACAGGTCATGTAACATTTGCAGTGCAGGAAGAATATACTCAACTCTAATAGAGATAAAGTACTTTGAATGAAGATAGTAAAGCATTTAATCATAATTTAGATAATTTAACACAAAACGACTTATAATGATATGGAAAAGCTGATTTTAAACAGTCTGAAAAATGTTGGTCAAACACATATCATATTGGAACAAAGCATGGCTCTAAAATTGTGTCCTCAGGATCTATGGATATCACATTTTCTGAAACCTTCTTAGGCTTTACTAAATCCAAGCTTGCATTCCGTTTAATCAACAGTTTTAAGATAAGTCTCTGCTGTTTTAGTGTTTTTTGTATTGTGTCCATAATTTTTGTCCTCCTTTGAGTTAGTCCTTGTTTAGATTGGAATTATGCAGTGTAGACCTATTTAGCCCTGGCATAGTCCTGTTATAGTCCTATGTTTATATGTTACCATATTTGGTGTGAAAAACCTGTTTCAACTTCCTGTTTATTGGCAACATTTTGAGAACTTTCCACCACGGAAAATATATAAAATTTAGTTTTAAATTGTTAAGTGCTATGGCAATGGTTCATCATTTTGAAGCCTGGAAATGTAAATTCAACTGTCCCATTTATTTGAGCATAATGTATGTTATAGCACTGACATATTATATAAGCAGCTCTTGAGGTCAAAGTAAGTCCGCTGTGTAGAATCAGGACATGTGCGTTAGCATTCTAGTTATTGTTACCATGACAAAACTCTGCTCTGTTCTCTGAAAGTGCTTATAAACCTAAAATGAACTAGTTCTATTTTCAGTAAGACAGTAGAAATCAGGTGAAGAACCTTTAAGATTTACTTCAGACTGCCGGGATTACATTTTATTTATTTAAATGATGGAGCTTAAAAATGTGTAACAGACCACTCTGCGACATTTGGAGGAGACACTGCCAACTGTAATTCCACGCTTCACTTCACCAAAGTTAAATTGAAGCTGCATCCTCAGTGACCTATAACTCAACTTTCACACGGGAAGAAAAGGTAGTGAGTAAGACAGTAAAGGTGTTAGGCAGACTTAAAAAAAAAAAAGGAAGTTAACTTTAAAATAGATTTGACTGACATTTAGTGACTAAAAGTACTAGTAGTTTAGAAACTAGATACTCATTTGAGCAGGTATCCATACTAAGATAAGTTTAATGCCACACTGTTGAACATTCCAAGCAAAGAGGTAGCATCTCCATGGAGACAAGCAGGTGGTGTTCCCTTTACCTGAAAAGTTACATACTGCTTCTTTAATTCAGATTTCAAGCAAATTGGTGGCCAAATTCAGTTTTGTCTCCAGAAAACATCATGCCGTGTTCACATTCTAGAATTTGATGATCATTTCAGATGAGGGCAAGGGCCTATTGATACTTTGCATCTGATCATTAACCCTCACTGGGGTTGTGATGCTAACTGGAGACACTACTTTATCAGAAGCTCTATTAGACTTTAATCTGATCTTTATTTTAACACAATCTGATCAGAAAGAACTGACTTATTTATGGAACTACAACAGGTGAGATGATTTGTGCTGTTAACGCTTGCTAGCATTAGTTTTTCAGTTAGTCACTTTCACATTTTTTGTTGAAAATCAAACAGTTTGCACTGTTTGCTAATGTGTGCATTGTGTCCCCATGGTAACTGCTGAACATTCAGCCATACAGATACATGTAGGACAACCAGTGTCCTACATGTATCTGTATGTTTCACATGTTGTGCCTTCTCGTTATTTGTTTGGGATTGGCTCCACAACCCTGTAATATTAATCACATGGTCATTTTAAAGCTACCATCCATAATTAGATTGGCCAACTCTGTGATGTTGCATTCTCACATATCACCACTAGATATCTGCATTGCTGCTGTCTGATGGTGTGCCAGCTTTAGCCTGACAGAAGAAGAGCAGAAAGCACAGGTGAGGCTGAACAAAAGACAGAGATGGGAGGTGTGACAGAATAGAATAGAATGCCTTTTACTGTCACTATTCATATGTACAATTTACATTATACATACTCACAATGAGATTGAAAGCATCTCAAATCAGTGCAGACATTTAAGTAGACATTTAAGATATATACAACACAGCAGGATATTTACAACCCAGTATAGAAGAAAAAAAAAAAAAAGTGCCAAAAAGTCCTGTACTATGCATTAGTTACCAGATTATTGCAAGTCTTGCTCAGGTATTGCAGTAGGGGTGACAACCATATACAGTGGTACCTCACCTTACGAATGACCCAACAAACGAAAATTTCAAGTTATGAAACGCCTTCACGGTAAATTTTGGTCTTTTTGGGGAAAATTCAAGTTACGAAATAATGCGCGCTCAGCCACACACATTATACGCTTTTCTCAGACTGGATTTAAACTTTTCTCACATTTGTCTCTCGTTTAAACACTCAAACTTTCATAGATTTTCAACAAAATTATTAATAGTGAAGTGTGGGGGGAAGGGGGAGGGGGGAGAAAACTGCGCTCTGACACGTGTGATATGACCCGGCGCGGGGCTGCCAGCAGGTCTAGACCTGGACTAAACCAGGACTAAGCCTGGACTAAACCTGGACTAAACCAGGACTAGACCAGGACTAGACCAGGTGGATTAAAGCGCCGCGTGTGGGTCTCTTTCCTCACAGCTGAGGCGAGCAGCGAGGACTCCCCTCGCGACGGCACGCAGTCTGAGCGCATGAACGAGACCCACGAACGCATGCAAGAGGTGGTCTAGACCTGCTCTAGACCTTGTCTAGACCAGCACGGGTCTCGTTCATGCGCTCACAGTGCGTGCGGTCCTCCTCGCTGCTCCCCTCAGCTGTGACTCGAAACGAAACCAGGAAATAGACCCGCGCGCGGCGCTTTAATCCACCTGGTCTAGTCCTGGTGTAGTCCTGGTTTAGTCCAGGTTTAGTCCTGGTTTAGTCCAGGTTTAGTCCTGGTTTAGTCCAGGTCTAGACCTGCTGGCAGCCCCGCGCCGGGTCATGCTGCGCTATCACACGTGTCAGAGCGCAGTTTTCTCTCCCCCCCCTCCCCCTTCCCCCCACGCTTCACTATTAATAATTTTGTTGAAAATCTATGAAAGTTTGAGTGTTTAAACGAGAGACAAATGTGAGAAAAGTTTAAATCCAGTCTGAGAAACCAATCAGGACGCAGAACACAATGTTACACTATTAAAAAGTTACACTATAAACAAAAAACTTGGATCGGGGCCTTGGAACGAATCAGGCTTTTTCCATTGAAATAGCTACTCAACTTACGAAAAATTCACGTTACGAAACCACTTCTGGAACGAATCAATTTCGTAAGGTGAGGTACCACTGTATTCACACATGAGAGTCTACATTGTAGAGAGAGATGTTTCACAGATTTTCACAGATCTCAGTTTAGCATATTGTACTGTATTAAATATTGTCAACAAGCTATAACACTTTGTTAAGTATTGCGCCACAGGATATTGCACTGTGATTAGGTATTGCACAACAACAGGAATGCTACAAAACCCAGTTCAAGATATTACACAGTAATAAATATTGCCCAGGTGGGTATGCTACAAAAACTATATTATTACGCTGTAATAAATATTGTCCAAGATATATTGCACTGTGTTATGTAACTGCACAACGGGTGGATGGAAGGAGAGTGGGGGATAGGAATATGGGGTAAGTCAGTGCATGTGAGTATTCAAGGTGGTTATGGCCCTTGGAAAGAAGCTGTTTTTGAGTCTGTCAGTCCTTGCTTTAATGCACCTGTGACGCCTTCCTGAGGGCAGCAAGTCAAAAAACAGAGCCAGGGTGGGAGCTGTCCTTGATGATGTTGTTAGCTCTGCTGAGGCAGCGGGAGGTGTAGATGTCCATCAGGGAGGAGAGAGGGTAGCTTATGATCTTCTGTGCTGTCTTGACTACCCTCTGAAGCTGCTCCCTATCCGCCATGGTGCAGCTGCCGTACCATACTGTGATGCAGTACGTCAGCATGCTCTCAATGGACACACGGTAGAAGGTCAGTAGCAGGCTGGGGTCCAGTTTGTACTTTCTGAGCACCCTCAGGAAGTGTAGAAGCTGCTGGGCCTTCTTAGTGATTGCTGTGATGTTCTCAGTCCAGGAGATGTCATCAGAGATGAGAACACCAAGGAACCGGAAGGTGTTGACCCTCTCCACACACTCGCCATTGATGTAGAGGGGGGCTAGGTCTGTGCGGTGCCTCCTGAAGTCAATGATCTCTTTGGTTTTCTTTACATTCAGAGCCAGATTGTTCTCTGTACACCAGTCGGCCAACTTCAGGACCTCCTCTCTGTAGACTGACTCATCACCTTTTGAGATGAGCCCAACCACTGTGGTGTCATCAGCAAACTTCACTATGAGGTTGCTGTTGCTGGTTGGACTGCAGTCGTGGGTGTAGAGACAGTACAGGAGGGGGCTCAGCACACAGCCTTGTGGGAAGCCGGTGCTTAGTGTGCAGATGGGGGAGAGGGTGGGGGCCGAGTCTCACAGTCTGGGGTCAATTAGTCAGAAAGTCTTTAATCCAGGTGCATGTGAGAGGAGGGAGGCCAAGAGTGTTCAGTTTGGATATGAGAATGTCCGCGATGATTGTGTTGAAGGCTGAGCTGTAATCCACAAAGAGCATCCAAGAGTATCTCTGCTGCTGCTCCAGGTGGCTCAGCATAGAGTGGAGGGCTATGGCAATGTCATCTGTGGATCTGTTTGCCCGGTATGCAAACTGGTAGGGGTCGAGGGGAGGTAGTCCTTGATATGCTGGAGGACCAATCTTTCGAAACACTTCATGATTACCGGTGTGAGTGCCACAGGATGGTAGTCGTTGAGGCTGGTACTGGGATTATGGTGGCTGATTTCAGGCAGGATGGGATCACTGTCTGGGCCAGGGATTGGTTGAATATCCTGGTGAAGACGCAGTCAAGCTGGTGGGCACACTCTCTGAGCACTCTTCCAGGTACCTTGTCTGGGCCAGCAGCCTTCCTGGGGTTCACTGAGAGGAATGCCCATCTGACAGCGTCCTCTGTAACAGTGAGTGGAGTGGAGAGGGAATCAGGGGTGGACAGGTTTCCATCTTACAGCTGCAGACAAGATAAGATAATCCTTTATTTGTCTCACAATGGGGAAATTGCAGTGTCACAACGCAAGTTTCAGAAACAGTTGGAAAAAGAGCATGCATCAAAATTAACAATCAACAATCACATATTTGAACTTGAATAATGACACCACTTTCTGAAACTGTTGTGAAAACATAATTGGGGACAAGCACCGATGGTGCGAGGCACCCATAGTGTTTCTACTGATTCCTATTATTGGGGCCAAGCACCGAAGTTGCGAGGCACCATAGTGTTTCTGATTCTTATACATTATTCTTCTACCCATGGGAGTCTATGGCAACCCCTAGAACCGTCTGGTAAAAAGTTGTGAAATTTTGGATGCACATTCCAGCCAGACTCCTCATTACCCACAGCAATTTATAGGCCCCCACCCCCAACCGTCTAGTGCCACTAGCAGGTCAAAGTTGCAGGAATTTTCAGGAATTTTCTGCGTTGCTAGGCAACGCACCTAGCAACCTTTGATCTGTCTTTGATGTGTCTAGCCGAAGTGAGCTCATATCTCGGGAACCCTTCATAGGAAGCCTGGGAGCCTGGGAAGCCTGGCTAACAGACCCTGTTAGACCCCTTTAAACCCTGTTAGACTCTGTTAAACCCTGTTAGACCCTGTCAGACTCTGTTAGACCCTGTCAGACCCTCTTAGACCCTGTTAGACCCTGTTAGACCCTGTTAAACCCTGTTAGACCCTGTCAGACTCTGTTAGACCCTGTCAGACCCTGTTAGACCCTGTCAGACTCTGTTAGACCCTGTCAGACTCTGTTAGACCCTGTCAGACCCTGTCAGACCCTGTCAGACCCTGTCAGACCCTGTCAGACCCTGTTAGACCCTGTCAGACCCTGTTAGACCCTGGCCTACATGCACCTTCGGTGCTTGGCCCCACATTGCTGCTTGCAGCTATATTTATTGGGACCAAGCAGTGCTAAGCTGCGTAGGCACCTATAGTGTTTCTACTGATTCTTCTTCTTATTATTATATATTCTTCCACCTCTGGGAGTCTATGGCAACCCCTAGAACCGTCTGGTAAAAAGTTGTGAAATTTTGCATGCACATTCCAAGTGGTCTCCTCATTACCCACAGCAATTTATAGGCCCCCACCCCCAACCGACTAGTGCCACCAGCAGGTCAAAATTGCAGGAATTTTCTGCGTTGCCTAGGCAATGCAGGAATGTACCTTTGATCTGTCTTTGATGTGTCTTTGATCTAGTCGAAGTGAACTACATGTGCGAGCCTCATCAGAAACATCGCTGGATTTTTGATATCTCTTATCGTTTTGTCGTGACAACCGTACGTCCGATTTTCCAAAACTTGGCCTCCCTGGACTCCTTGGGGCAAGATGAATCCAACGCATTCTGTGACGTCATTTTCCGCCAGGGTAGATTTTCCGCCATTTTGAATTTTATGAAAAACACTCAAAATGTTTCTCCTCACTCAATTTTGGACCAATTTTGCTCTAATTTGGTACATAGCATCTTTGGACTGAGCCTCATCAGAAACATCGCTGGAGTTTTGATATCTCTTATCATTTGGTCGTGACAGCCAATCCTAAAAGCCAATCCTAAAAGCCAATCCTAAAAGTCGCCAAACAGGAAGTGAGCTCATATCTCGGGAACCCTTCATAGGATTATTTTCAAACTTTTCACATGTATTCTAGTCAGTCCCAGGATTCCCCACAAAAAATTACAGGGTCCCAGCTCAAACTGTCTAGCGCCACCAACAGGTCAAAATTTGAGGGACATTTCTGCTTGTAACTTTTGAACCGTAAGTCCGATTTTCAAAAACTTGGTATCCCTGGGATCCTTGGGTGAAGACTGATCCAACGCATGTCATCATATTAGGCGGGGTCACTGGTTTGCCCCACATTGCTGCTTGCAGCTATATTTATTATTATATATATTCTTCCGCCTCTGGGAGTCTATGGCAACCCCTAGAACCGTCTGGTAAAAAGTTGTGAAATTTTGCATGCACATTCCAGCCAGTCTCCTCATTACCCACAGCAATATATAGGCCCCCCACCCCCAACTGTCTAGTGCCACCAGCAGGTCAAAGTTGCAGGAATTTTCAGGTACATTTCTGCATTGCTAGGCAACGCCCTGCTCTTAATTGATTCGGCTAGATTAAAGATCTTTGATCTAGCCGAATCAATTCAGCTAGATGTGCTTGGCTCCACATTGCTGCTTGCAGCTATATTTTAATTTCACTTTGTTTATTTATACTGACAGAAAAGATATGCCAGTTTTTGTAAATAGGTTCAGTAATTACAGAGCTAAAAGCCATAAACCAGGTCAACAAATTTGCAATTTGACAGTAACACAGCAAACTCCACCATAGAATTCTGACCTGCAAAGCTCCATTTTAAAATAAAGGGGAAAATGTTTGCCCGAACGCATCGTTTGGTCTACAAAAATAACAATACATGTACATTTAAATTTGGTCATAGTAAATGATCAAATCTTTAAAGGTCCTATATTACACAAAATTGACTCTTGTAAACTTTAAGGCTTGTTATAATGTTGTTACCACCTTAAAACATACTTGGAGTTATGTTTTGTTTCATTCACACATATTTAACACACAAATCCTGCATATTTAGAGATATATTTGATATATTTGAGAGTTCCTCTCACACATGGAAAACACTCTGTTCCATCTTGTGATGTCATGAAGCAATAGTTTTCAAGTTAACAGTTACATTTGACCTGTTCAGTAGATATTAGCAATTCCAAGGCTAGAATCATCCAAATGATTCAAGTGAAGGCATAGGGAGTTTCAAAACACAGTGGATCACTTCCTGTATGTTTTCCGTTTGAGAGAAGAACTCATTTTAAATATACAAAACACAACTCTGAGTATGTTTGTGATGAGGAAACATTGTAACATAAATCAGAAAATAGCAGATATGGGCCTTCTAATACCAGATCCTCCTTCATATCCTTTTTGTTGTGTTAACCTCTCCACAGAGCATTTTAATAACTCCCTGCATGTTGTTTTTAGTTAGTCTTTTAATTTCCCGTGGCCCAGAGTCTGTGCTGTAAATCATGTGTTCCCCTTCAGTTCAAACCACAGGCTGCTGTAAAGACTCTATCACTGGAACAATCGCTGACAGGGCTAATGTAGCATTAGCTCGCTGCTGACAGAAGCACTTATTTCTAATGCGTTTGTGCAGCTACAGCTTGTAAACAACACAAGGTGCACGGGGTTTAACAATACACTGACAGACTAACAACATTTACTACTGAGATGGAGCAATATGGGATTTAGTATTGCAGATGCCGATGTTTTAGAACCAAGTGAAAGGGCTGATTATCAATATTTCATATTATTATCAATATTGATATCTATGGAAGATTTTGATAATTTCCTTTAATCATCCATCCATCCATCCATCCGTTTTCTTCCGCTTATCAGGGGCCGGGTCGTGGGGGCAACAGTCTAAGCAGGGACTCTCAGACTTCCTTCACCCCGTACATTTCCTCCAGCTCCTCCGGCGGGACCCCAAGGCATTCCCAGGCCAGCCGAGAGACATAGTCCCTACAGCGTGTCCTGGGTCTTCCCCGGGGCCTCCTTCCGGTGGGACATGCCTGAAAGACCTCCCGAGGGAGGCATCCAGGAGGCACCTGGAACAGATGCTCAAGCCACCTCAGCTGCTCCTCTCGACGTGGAGGAGCAGCGGCTTTACTCCGAGCCCCTCCTGTGTGACTGAGCTCCTTACCCTATCTCTCAGGGCGTGCCCAGCCACTCTGCGGAGGAAACTCATTTCGGCCACTTGTATCCGCAATCTTGTCTTTTCGGTCATTACAAAAAGGACAAGAAATGTCCCTGTGTGACAAGCTCATGACCATAGGTGAGGGTAGGGGCGTAGATTGACCGGTAAATTGAGAGCTTTGCCTTTCGGCTCAGCTCCCTCTTCACCACAACGGTCCAGTACAGTGACCGCATCACTGCCGATGCTGCACCAATCCGCCTGTCAATCTAACAAGTTTCTAACAAGTTTTCTAACAACTTTCACTCCTCCTCTTGAGGCAAGGACTTTCCACCCGGAGAGGCCAAGCCACCTTTTTCTGGTCAAAAACCATGGCCTCAGATTTGGAATAGCTGATCCTCATCCCAGCCACTTCACACTAGGCAGAAAACCGCCCCAGTGCACGCTGCAGGTCCCGGTTCGATGGAGCCATCAGGACAACATCATCTGCAAACCACAGAGATTAGATCCTGTGGTTCCCAAACCGGATCCCCTCCGGCCCCTGACTGCGCCTAGAAATTCTGTCCATAAATACAATGAACAGAACCGGTGACAAAGGGCAGCCCTGGCGGAGTCCATCATGCACCGGGAACAGGTCCGACTTACTACCGGCAATGCGAACACAGCTCCTGCTCCAGTCGTACAGGGACTGAACAGCCCTTGGCAAAGAGCCTCGGACCCCATACTCCCAGAGCACTCCCCACAGGACCCCATGAGGGACACAGTCAAATGCCTTCTCCAGATCGACAAAACACACGTGAACTGATTGGGCAAACTCCCATGAACCCTCTAGCACCCGATGGAGAGTATAGAGATGGTCCAGTGTGCTGCGGCGGGGATGAAAACTACACTGCTCCTCCTGGATCTGAGGTTCGACCATTGGTCGGATCCTCCTCTCCAGTACCCTGGAATAGACCTTACCAGAGAGGTTGAGGAGTGTAATTACCCAGTTGGAGTAAGCAGTTAGAACACATCCTCTGGTCTCCCATTCTTAAACAGAGGGACCACCACCCCGGTCTGCCAGTCCAGAGGTACTGTCCCTGACCACCATGCGATGTTGCAGATACGGTTCAGCCAAGACAGCCCCACAACATCCAGAGACTTAAGACACTCTGGACGGATCTCATCCACCCCTGGGGCCTTGCCACCGAGGAGCTTGCCAACCATTTCAGTGACTTCAGCCAGGGTGATGGACGAGTCTGCCTCCGAGTCTCCAGCTTCTGCTTCCTCCTCAGAAGATGTGACAGTGGGATTGAGGAGATCCTCAAAGTATTCCTTCCACCATCTGACAACATCCCCTGTCGAAGTCAACAGCTCATGTTGGTAAAGCACTGCTTCCCCCTCCTGAGGTGCCGGACAGTTTGCCAGAATTTCTTTGAGGCTGTCCGATAGACGTCCTCCATGGCCTCTCCGAAATCCTCCCAACCCCAAGTTTTTGCCTCTGTGACCGCTTGGGCTGCAGCATGCTTGACCCGCCGGTACCTGTCAGCTACCTCAGGAGTCCCATGAGCCAACAAGGCCCAGTAAGACTCCTTCAACCTGACGGCATCCCTTACTTCTGGTGTCCACCACCGGGTTCAGGGATTGCTGCCACAACAGGCATCATAGACCTTACGACCACAACTATGAGCGGTTGCATTGACAATAGAGGCCGAGAACAAATCCCACTCGGACTCCATGTCCCCAGCCTCTCCTGGAATCTGGGAGAAGCTCTCTCAGAGGTGTGAGTTGAAGGGCTCTGCCAGACTTTCCTCACAGACCTTCACTATACGTTTGGGCCTGCCAGATCTTTCTGGCTTCCTCCTCCACCCAACTCACAACCAGGTGGTGATCAGTTGACAGCTCTGCCCCTCTCTTCACCCGAGTGTCCAAGACACACGGCCGGAGGTCAGATGACACGACAACAAAGTTGCTCATCGACCTCAGGCCGAGTGTGTCCTGGTGCCACGTGCACTGGTGGACACCCTTGAACATGGTGTTTGTTATGGACAAACCGTGGCTAGCACAGAAGTCCAATAACAGGACACCACTCGGGTTCAGATCATGGAGGCCGTTTCTCTCAATCACCCCTTTCCAGGTATTACTGTCATTGCCCACGTGTGCGTTGAAGTCCCCTAGTAGAACAACAAAGTCCCTGGTCGGTGCACTGTCCAGTACCCCTCCCACAGACTCCAAGAAGGCCGGGTACTCTGCACTGCTGTTCAGCCCGTAGGCCGACACAACACTGAGAGGCCTGTCCCCGACCCGAAGGTGCAGGGACATGACCCTCTCGTTCACCGGGGTGAACTCCAACACACGGCGGCTGAGCTGTGGGGCAATGAGCAGGCCCACACCAGCCCGCCGCCGCTTCCCGTGGGCAACGTCAGAGAAATGAAAAGTCCAGCCCCCTTCAAGGAGTTGGGTTTCAGAGCCCACACTGGGCGTGGAGGTGAGCTCAACTTCCTGTACGAGCTTGGGCTCCGTCCCATCCAGCGAGGTGACATTCCATTTCCCCAGAGCTAGTCTCCATGTCCAGAGATCCAGTTGTCAAGGCCCCTGCCTTCGACTGCCGCCCAGATCTCTCTGCACCCGGCCCCCTATGGATCCCCCTGCAGAGGACGGCCCCATGTTGCTCCTCCGGGCCGTGCCTGGCTACCAGACACTCGCTGTCGAGCACCCACCCCAGGCCTGGCTCTAGAGGTGGCCCCGGTAATGCCAATCCGGGCGATGTAATTGGCCTTCCTGTGTTTCTCTTCATAAAGGACTTCTAATCATCACCAGTTTTATAACTTGTCAGAGAGCAGTGTAATCACGCATTAAAGTGTTTTAAAGCAGACCTCTTGTGCTTGTGCCTGCTATAGTTATAATCTATGATACGTGTGGATCATTATGTTATAATCTGCACATTTTAAATCGCAATATTCATCTAAAACCACTTAATAAAAGAAAGAAGTCCGCTTACACATTAAAAAAACTGCACCACCCAGAGGGAGCTGACAACAAAGGGCTGTGAAGATGTCTGCACATTGCACAAGTGAGCAGTAGATTTTTGTCCATTTGCACCAAAATGAGACCATGCCAAATCCTATGTTTCACCAATTAAGAAAATAAAATTATATAAAGAAGTAATTAAAGAGCTAGTGGCAGTGAAAACAGGTGTCCATCAGCTATATGGGATCTTGTAAATAAGCAGTTAAAGATTACTCAAACATGCACAGATCAGTATTTCAGGAGTAAACAGGGAGGTCTGCTTTAAGTGTAAAGCAGTTATTTGTCCCACGCTAAATATGACAAAGTATCCCAGTATATGGCCTATGTGGTAGATTAATAATAATAATAATAATAATAATAATAATAATAATGTAATGTACTTTTTCAAATTTCAATCCCTTCCTCTGAGCTTAGATTAATTCTGTCCATATTTACATGTACGTACATTAACATTCTGGAGGTGTTTAATTTATAACATGATACAGATTTCGTCCACTAGAGGGCGGTCTAAGACTTGCAAAATAATTCAGCTTTTGAAACGCAGTCATGAGGAACTGTGAGAGAAAGAGTTCAGCAGTCATATACTGTATTTTTGAGTATTGATTCTCTCTATAACAGTAGGATATGATATTATCAATAGCATATTTTAATCAAGTTATTTTAAAATTTGTATCTCCTTGAGGTCTATTCTCTGTATAGTTGCTAACCCTATAGTTTAGACCTCTATGAACATGTTCTGAAATGTCCCTGTGTGTCAGATGCCATCCTTGTGCACCCTCTCTTCTCCCTCTCTCTCCCTCTGTTTCCTCTCCTCCTCGCTCCCCCACTCTCTCCCTCATTCCTCTTCTCCTCCACCCTCTCTCACCCTCACCCTCTCCTCTCTCTTTCTATCCTCTTCACAACCCTTTCTCCTCTCTCCCCCTCTCTTTTCTCTCCTTCTCATATACTCCTTCATTATCTCCACCTCTTTTCATTCCCTCTCCTTTCTCTCCCTCTTTCATTCTGTCTCTTCTTCCCGCCGTCAGTCTCTCCCTATCTCCTCCTCCTCCCCTCTCTCCCTCCTTTCCTCCTCGGTCTCTTCTCTCTCTTTCTCTCTCTCCTTCTCTCCCTCTGTCTCTCTCTTCTCTGGTCTGCTTCACTTTAACCTTCAGAAAATCTCTCTCTCCCTCCCCGGAGACTATAACCTTTTCTAAGATGTTTTATATTTATTTAGTTTAATATTTTTCTGGGAAATCCTTTTAGCATTGCCGTGGCATCGCTGCATTAAACCTCAGCTCACACAGCTCCACAATGTGACTTTGGCTTTGAGCAGAAGAAGAGACACAACCTAACTATTTATTAGAAACACACACAATGAAAGTTTCAAGGTGCTGATTTTTACTCTCTTAAAAATGTGGAAAAAACAGAACTACTTTATTTTAGTCCAAAGTTATTCCTCATTTACCTTATGCAGTCTGCAGCTTCATAATTCACCACGAGGAGTTTACAAGTGCTTTTTACAAATCTCACAGTCCAGTCCTCTTCCTCTTTGTCTCCACTCTCCCCTTCTCTATCATTCTCGCCCTATCTTCTCCTCTCCTCTCTCTTTCTTTCACCCTCACCCTTCACATCAATAAAAGGTAACATAGTGATCTAAATATGTTACGCGTTGGCAGTCTGTCCACATCTCCACAGCTCAAAATACTCTGTTCCAACTTGTGATGTCATACAGTGGTAGTGTTTAAGTTAACAGCTCCTTTTAGCTTTAGTTCAGCAGAGATTTGCAATTTCTGGGCTGAAATTATCCAAATGATTCTAGTGAAGGTGTGTGGAGTTTTGTGCAGTAAACATGTGTAAACAGTGGTGGAACGTACTGTACTTAGGTTAAAAAAAAAAAAAAGCTATCTGTACTTAAAGAAAAAGTAAGGTTTTTTTTTTTTTTTACAATCTGAGCCTTATTTCGGTAATAAAACAAGTTGTTTTACTCACCCATAGCACTTTGGTGTCATATGGAGCACTTCCAGAGATGTTTTAGATTAACGCCGTTAGCCTAACGCGAGTTCTCGGGGCACATGTTTGCGGTCTCCAAATAACACAAACTTTAGCACTTTTCAAATCATAGAAGCTCGATGTCTTTAGTCTACGATTTCGTTTGGTCAAAAGTGGCCTGTAATCCGAGATTTATCCATAGTTTCGAGTAGATGAGGACACCAGTGCGCATGCGCGGAGTGTGCTCTCAGCTCCCGGGACCCAAACATGGAACGCAAAGCTGTAAACTATGGATAAATCTCGGATTACAGGCCACTTTTGATTCAAACGAAATCGTAGAGTAAGATATCGAGCTTCTATGATTTGAAAAGTGCTAAAGTTTGTGTTATTTGGAGCCCGCACGGGGCATATTACATGCTCGGGGAATGCCCCGAGCTATGGCTATAAGTCGCGCTAGGCTAACGGCATTAGCCTAACGCTAATCTAAAACATCTCCGGAAATGCTCCATATGACACCAAAGTGATATGGGTGAGTAAAACAACTTGTTTTATTACCGAAATAAGGCTCAGATTGTAAAAAACGTTACTTTTCCTTTAAGTATTTTACAGTGGGTATTTCTTTTTTACTTCACTACATTTAAGGGCAGCTATCTGTATTTTCTACTCTACTACATTTTTTGAACAGGACTGAAAAGTATTTTTTATGATAGTTTGAGACCTGCTGAGGGGTTTATTTTTTAGTAAATTCATAATTTGACTAAACAAAAACATATAAATAAAACTGAAAAAACAAACAAACAAACAAACTATTCAGTTGTTTCTGTTTAACAAAATTCAAAATAACTACATTTGGAGCCTTATAAAGCCTCAAAATCTGAGTGAAATACTTTTAATTTCTACTCTTTAAGTACTTTTTAAACAGGTATTTTAATAATTTTACTTAAGTAGATTTTTAAGTGATACTTTTACTTAAGTATTGTTTTTGCTCCAGTATCTGTACTTTTACTTAAGTAAAACACAACTCCAGATTCATTTGTGACATTATGAGATGTTCCCAGACAGAAAATGGCGTAATATGGGCCCTTTAAATCTTCGTGGCAGAATTTTCTCTCTGTATCTCCTCCGGCAGGTTTGTTTCTGTAAAAACGCTTGTAACATGGGGCTAAACAGAAGCAGAGATGTTATTTCTCTCTGCAAGTGAAGGGTGCGGGCCTGGTTTTGTTTGTGAAAATGTCTGCTTGGAGTTTGGAGTCAGGATTCTCTCTCACTCCTCCATGTTTCACACGACATTTGGGTGAGCTGTTGTTTTCCAAATGTGTGAAGCCTCTGAGCGTGGAGCCAAGGGAACGCAAACACATACATCACAGATACACGGACGCTATGTGGGTTACAGAAAAGTATTTTTATTCCTGTTAGTTTTGAGTTTTAAGACTTTCTTTCTTAGCTTTGGTTTCATGTGAGAAGCAAGATTAATCACAATCAAATCGAAATTTGTTTGGACACAATGAGGAAAGTTTTTAAAGTATCACAGTTTGGCGGCTAAGTGGCTAGCACTCATGCTTCACAGCAAGAAGGTTCAAGATTCAAGATTCAAGATTCAAGATTGTTTATTTGTCATATGCAGAATCAACACAAGGTCAACAATGCAATGAAATGCTTAGGACTCGCTAAGATAGTCAAGAAGTACTAATAACATGCAATAATAGTACATGGTAAAAAAAGTGTTGTGAAGTGCAGGGGAAGAAGTAAACAATATAATAAACAATATAATAAAATATGTAATGAAAAAAACCAAGGTACAATGTACAAGGTGCAGGTAGGATTAAATCAAGATCAAATAAGGTGTAAGTATTTCACAGATTGCACATAATATGGTGTGGTGTAGGTGTTGCATGTGGATTTCGTATTGCACATAGTATGGTATAAATGTTGCACATGTAACAGTAATTTACAGTGAGGTAGTGACAAACATGATACATTCATACAGAGCAGCAGCAGTAAACATAATTATGCATAATGAAAGGTAGTTTAGTGCAGTATTATTGAGAGTTCAGTATTATTTAGAGTATTACCCAGAGTTCAGTAGTCTGACAGCTTGGGGGTAATATCTGTCTTTGAGTCTTTTTGTGCGTGCTGGCAGGCTCCTGTATCGTCTACCAGAGGGTAGCAGACGGAAGAGTCCTTGTGCTGGATGAGTATGGTCCTTAGTGATGCTGCGTGCTTTACGCAGACCCCTGCTGTGGTAAATGTCCTGGATGGAGGGGCTGCTGCCAGTGATGTCCTCTGCTGCTCGCACCACCCTCTGTAGTGCTTTGCGGCTCTGAGCGGTGCAGTTCCCATACCACACTGTGATGCAGCCCGTCAGCAGGCTCTCGATGGTGCACCTGTAGAAGTTTGTGAGGATGCTGGTGTTCATACCAAACTTCCTAAACTTCCTCAGGAAGTAGAGTCTTTGTCGGGCTTTCTTGACCACAGTGTCTGTATGTAGTGTCCAGGACAGATCCTCAGTGATGTGTACCCCGAGGAACTTAAAACTGCTGACCTGCTCCACCTCAGCGTTGTTGATGGAGATGGGGGTTCGATGGCGGTTCGATCCCCGGGCCGTTCTGTGTGTGCTCTGTGTGGAGTTTGCATGTTCTCCCTGTGTCTGGATGGGTTTCTTCCGGGCAATCCGGTTTCCCCCATCAACCCAAAAAACATGCTCCAGGTAAAATCCTCCAGCTGAGGTCCTGACCAAGCCGAGCAATAAGATCATGGAGATGGTCCCCGGGTGCCTGAAAGACGAGCTGCCCACTGCTCCTGAGGGATGGGTCAAATGCAGAGAAATAATTTACCTACGGGGATAAATAAAGCAAGTCGTCTTCGTCTTCGTCTTCGTCTTCTTCTTCTTCGTCTTCTTCTTCTTCTTCTTCTTCTTCTTCTTCTTCTTCTTCTTCTTCTTCTTCTTCTTCTTCTTCTTCTTCTTCTTCTTCTTCTTCTTCTTCTTCTTCTTCTTCTTCTTCTTCTTCTTCTTCCCAAAATATCCTGTCTTATTCTGCATAAAAAATGCTACCCTTGTAGTTTAGATCAGTACAAACGTGTTCTGAAATGTGATTTTTGTATTCATTTGTCCATTAAAATTTCAGTCCTTTTGTTAATTCTTCTTTTGGACAGAATACTATTAAGAGGTTTTAAATGTCATGCATGCATGTTTGAGTAATCTAAAAATCTCTCTTGGGCCCTATTCAAACCCTCCTTACAGCTAGCAGTAATTTGACAAACCTGATATGATGTGTAGTGGTTTCATTAGTGAGATGTACGCTGATTGTGTTGTGATAGCGCTCTGAAGGGGAAGTGACTGCACGAAGAGCAAAAGGAGGAACTCAGAGCGTCAAAAACAAAAGTGAAACTTATAAAACTGGTTAATACATTGTTTTTCAAAAGAACAAAAGGTAACATGGTGAACTACATACAGTATGTGTTAACCTGGTTCACAGCAGATTAATATCATATGTGAATATGATGTGTGTAGAACTCACATATGTACTGTATCATATGTGAGTTCTACACACTCTCAGTCTGGAATGGCTCTCACTAACAGTGATCGGAAAACACAGTACGTCATGACAAATATTTGAATCTGATTGGTTGAGGCGTCACAACATTTTAGTTACACCACAGACACACAATACGTTTATCTTCTGCATGGTTTTCACAAACTAAATATTCTGTATTGATTAAAATAGTCTGAAGTATGTCTGTCGGCGTCGCCATGTTTGATTTGGTTCTTTTGGACCATTTCTCCTTTGGCTTCAACACAAACCTCAATGCTGCAATGTGATTTGTCGCCCACCACCTGTCAGGCTCTATCAGATCAGGGGGTGCCAAGATGGATTCTTGTGAGTTTGTGAACTCACAAATATCACAAGAATCCATCTTGCTCTGCGAGGTTAAAATACCCCTTCTTTTAGAATAAAATGCTTTTAAAAAGCAGAGATTGTATCTAAAATGGCTGCTTCTCTGCCCTGCCCCTGTCTCTGGAGTGCCCTTCCCCGTGTGTCTCTGTCAGTCCCTGCCAGTCCCTGCCTCCCATGTGTCTCTCCTCTCCCTGTGCTGTGATAACATGGGCCCTCCTCTTTTATATTGATCCAGGCCGGAATCTGCAGTTTAATCTGATGACTGAGTTAACCGCATGCCCCAGGACATACCACACACAGCACCACACAAGTGAGAGCTACGCTCCAAAAATGAAACACCCACCTCGCTAAAATTACGTCTGAATTTTGAATAATATGATTTCATGAATTTATGCTTATTAAATGTGACGTATCTCCATCAGTGTTGTCATGATCCTAAAATTTTTATTTTAATAACACCACAATGTGATGTCTGAAGAAGGGCTTGACGCGAAATATCAGTGTGATGTCATTAAAATAAAAATGTGGGGGCTTCAAAGAACTGTAGTGCGGATCTCTTTCTTCTTTTGCACAATTTTTGTCTTTGGACCCAGCACACAATCGCAACTTTTATTGGATGTGCATGTCTCTATATACAGTACCAGTATGATAGTAAAATTTCAAACTTGATTTCGATAGGAACAGACTCTATATTCAATACCTACTCTGATACTATGATGATAATAAAAATATATATATATATTTATTTAAACAACAGAATGTGATTTTCAGCATTAAATTGTTTGTCTGGGATCCAGAATACATACTTCTTCAATCATTTACAATGTAATTCTAAACTCTGTAATTTATTCAATTACAGATTGTTTCAAATGTTTTAAAATACAACAAATATTCATTCTTACTGTGAGTGGGTTCGCCTCTCCACAGATCTGACGTGTAAATGGCAGCGTCACATATTTAGATAAGTATTATTGAGGCAAGCTGTCCGCACTCTCCTTAAGAAAAGTTACATAATGGCCCTTAAATTGTCAAAACTAGAAAGAGAAATATCCAAAATTCAAGTCATTTTTTACAGTTTAGCACTTCTTTCTCTGAGTTTGAACCTAACGCAGCCTTCACTAAAATCGATTTGCTTTTATGCAGCTAGCTCACCACTAAATCTGGCTTCATCAAAAGATACTGGGTAAAGAGTTCACTAAACGAAGGTCTGATCTGATGTTAGCCTGATTATCTCACTAAAAGAAACAAGAAATCAAAATCAGTCAAAGCAGAGACAGGATTATCTTGGGTTGAACATATTTTAGTCCTAGTTTAGTCCTTGTAGCGTCCTGGTGCAGACTTTGAGTTTGGTTCAGTGCTAGTTTAGTTTAGTTTAGTCCTGGTTCTCTGCTATTCATTTTTGGTTTAGTCCTTGTTCAGTCCTGCTTTAATCCCTTTTTCCAGTCCAGGTTTTGTTGCTGGTTTGGTTCTGGCTTTGTCCTGTTTAGTCCAATCTTAGTCCTGGTTTATTTTGGGTTTCTTAGTTGAGTCTTGCATGCTTTAATCTCTTTTTAGTCCAAGTTTTGTTCCTGGTTTGGTTTTAGTCCAGGTTAAGTACTGGTTTAGTCCATGTTACTACTGGTTTATTGCTTGGTTTAGTCCTGGTTTTGTGCCTTTTTAGTTTAGGTTTTGTTCCTGCTTTGTTTTTTGCCTTGGTTTAGTCCTTGTTAGTCCATTTTTACTGCTGGTTCAGTCCTGGTTTAGTCCTGCTTAAAGTTTGGTTTAGTCCTTCCCTTTGCCCTGGTTTAGTCCCTTTTGGTCCTGGTTTGTTTATGGTTTTGACCTGGTTAACTCCACAATGTCTTCCTGAGTTTGGTCCTGGTTTAGTCCCTTGTTCAGCCCTTTTCTGCTTCATGTCTCCTTCAATCTTCAGTGTAAACCATTTGACAGTCTATTATTCCCTTGCCATTCAAATCGTTCATATGCATTTTTACATTTCAACACATTTTACCACAAAACCTGCTCTAGCTCTGTGACTGACAGCCCTGTATACAACCAAGCGTAAGTTTTTCATCTCAAACTCTCTTTATGGTTTATGATGATGGTTTTGCACTGGTTTTGTTCTTGGTTTAGACAGTCCTGATTTAGCCCTGGTTAAGTCCTGGTTTAGTCCTTATTTTAGTCCCTGGTTGAGTTCTGGTTTAGTCCTTGGTTTTGATATGTTTAGTCTATTTTAGTCCAGTTGTACTCCTATTTTTTAACTGGTTTAGTCCTGGTTAAAACCTGGTTCAGTCCTTGGTTTTCATATGTTTAGTCAATTTTAGTCCAGTTTTAGAACTGGTTTATTTATGGTTTTGACCCGATAAAGTCCCAGTGTCATCCTGGGTTTAGTCCTGGTTTAGTCTATTTTTAGTACAGGTTTTAGTCTGGTTTAATTCTTGGTTTAGTCCAGGTTAAGTGTCTGGTTTAGTTCATTTTAGTCCAGTTTTAATTCTGATATATTACTGTTTTAGTCCTGCTTAAAGCCTGAATTAGTCCTTGGTTTTTAGCGTCCTTTTAGTCCAGGTTTGTCCCAGGTTTGGTTCTAGTTTTTTTCAGTCCTTGTTTACTTATGGGTTTGACCTGGATAAGTCCAGATGTTATCCTGTGTTCAGTCCTGGTTTAGTCCATTTTAGTCCAGGTTTTGCTCCTGGTTTAGATCTTGGTTTAGTTTAGGTTAAGTCTCTGTTCTGTTCTGGTTTCAGTCCAGTTTTAATCCTGGTTTGTTACTAATTGAGTCCTGCTTAATACCTGGTTCAAACCTGGTTCAATCTTCAGCGTAAAGTGTTTGACACTCTATTATTCCCATGTCATTTAAAGCATTCATATAGATGTATACATTTGAACACATTTTCCATGAAACATTAGTGCTCTGACTGACAGCCCTGTATACACCCCAGTGTTATTTTTTAATCTCAAACTCTCCTTATGGTGCCTGGGCGTGTCTTTTCTATTGTTTTTTGGGGCTGGGTACTTTGTCTTTTTGACAGACAGAATATAATGACCACACACACAAAGTCACACACTGCATTCCGGCCTGACAGCAGCGGTCGCTCACGTCGCTCACCTCACTCTCCCTGTAGACTTTATTATAGGGACAGAGGTGGTGCTGTGGCTGGCAGGTATATTAAAAGTGAACTATGTTTGGAGGACACAACTTTAAGAAAAAAAAAAAATGTGGGAAACAAAAAAATCATGGGCGTGTTGAATATATGGACTGTAGGAAAACATTATTTAAAGAGGGGGTGTTTTACTTCTTTGGGGTACTGTCTTTTAACACAGAACTTAATTAAGTCACCATGTTACCTTTTATTGTCTTGAAAATTCTATATTCACTGAAAACTTAAATTTAATGTGTAATAATTCACTTTAGTTTTTAAAGGAGAATTAACATTTTTTATAATCTGAGCCTTATTTCGGTAATAAAACAAGTTGTTTTTCTCACCCATAGCACTTGGAGCACTTCCGGAGAAGTGCTCCGTTTTTGATTAGCGATATCTGAAGTTCTCTGGGAATATAATATATGCCCCGAGCATGTAATATATGCCCCGAGCGGTCTCCAAATAACACAAACTTTAGCACTTTTCAAATCATAGAAGCTCAATGTCTTAGTCTACACTTTTGTTTGAGTCAAAAGTGGCCTGTAATCCAAGATTTATCCATAATTTACAGCTTTGCGTTTCATGTTTGGGTCCCAGGAGCTGAGAGTGAAATAAGCTGTGACTCCGCACATGCGCACTGGCCTCCTCATCTACTTGAAACTATGAATAAATCTCGGATTACAGGCCACTTTTGACTCAAACAAAAGCGTAGACTAAGACATCGGGCTTCTATGATTTGAAAAGTGCTCAAATTTGTGTTATTTGGAGACCGCAAACATGTGCCCCGAGAACTCACATTACGGAGATCGCAAATCTAAAACATCTCTGGAAGTGCTCCATATGACACCAAAGTGCTATGGGTGAGTAAAACAACTTGTTTTATTACCGAAATAAGATTGTAAAAAACGTTAATTCTCCTTTAACACTTTCTCCTTTCCTTTTGCTCTCCATGCTAACAGGCTTTATTCACGCTCACCAGAAAACGTCTGGAAACATGCGAAGGACAACTTCTGGTGTAGTTTAGTAACACTGGGCATGTGATAAAACCATGGATTCAGCAGCAGCAGTCTTCACAACCTGCCAAAGCTTTCCATGGGTGATGGGACTCTGATCAATGTCACTTACAGGCAGCTGGTTGTAAATGTTGATCTGCCAAAGATTATGCAACGCTACAATGATAGCTTTTATTATTATTATTATTATTATCATTAAGTTAGACAAATGATAATACATAAACTAATAAGCGATTCTTAAAAGGAAAAAAGAAAGAATACAATGACATCTAGATGAAGAAAAACAGGTCACTTTCTCAGTTTGCCCAGTTACTACCGCCCCGGATATCATCAGCCGGATGTTTCCAAATGTCCCTCAGTCGTCCAGGTAGAATCCATGGTAAAAGAAGAAATTCAATTTGGGTGGATGAGACAAAAACTGGTCCACCCAAAGGACAAAACACCGAGCCACAAACAAAGCAATATGGTCTACGCCATTCAGTGTAGTGAAGACTGCAGTGAGCGCTACACTGGAGAAACAAAACAGCCGCTTCACAAGAGGATGTACCAACACAGACGGGCGTGCCAGAGTGGACCGTCATCTGCCGTACATCTTCACCTAGAAGCCACGGGCTGCTCCTTTGAGGACAGTGAGGTTCAGATCTTAGCCAGGGAAAAGAACTGGTTTGAGAGGGGAGTTAAAGAGGCTATTTTTGTCAAAAAAGAGAATCCTTCTTTAAACAGGAATGGGGGAGTCAGACACAATTTGTCTCCCATCTATAATTCCATTCTCAAACCAAAGTCAAAACAGACAAAAGAAACAATAGGGCAGACAGGTCAGGGCCAGAGGTGTGGGGACGGTCGTTAGGGTTGAATAGGTATGCTAAACTAGACGCCAGAGAAATTCGAAAAACAAAAGAGAGAATCGCAAAACAAATTAGTTGAGATAGTTTCAGAAGAATTCAGGGTAGTGAGCTCCTCCCTGCAGCTAGATATAAGCAGTGTCTAACAAGCACTCGAACCAGAGCTGACGAAGCCTCTCGGATAAGCGGCGAAACGTTTTCGACCAAACAAACTTTGTCCAGTTGACAAATTGAATTTCTCCTTTTATCAAATGTCTTTGTGAGTAAGTGAATAGTGGCCCATTCCTGGCTCGACGGGTGATGGGCATCCAATCACGTCACAAGCACCGAAACGAACCAAAACAAACATGGCAACGCTGACAGACATACCACTGTATGTCTGTCAGCGTTGCCATGTTTGTTTTTGTCACCTTACGAAATTAATTCGTCCCAGAATCGTAACGTGAATTTTTTGTAAGTTGAGTAGCTATTTCAATGGAAAAAGCCTGATTCGTTCCAAGGCCCCGTTCCAAGTTTTTTTTTTTATAGTGTAACTTTTTTTTATAGTGTAACACTGTGTTCTGTGTCCTGAGACTGTAGACCCAGGACTAAACGTGGACTATACCAGGTCTAGACCAAGGTCTAAACCTGGACTGGACCAGGACTAAACCTGGACTAAACCAGGACTGGACCAGGTCTAGACCTGGACTGAACCAGGACTAGACCAGGTGGATTAAAGCGCCGCGTGCGGGTCTATTTCCTGGTTTCGTGCTAGCTCTGCTATTAGCAGCAGCACCGGTGTACCTCACGAGTCACGGCTGAGGCGAGCAGCGACTGCGTGTGTGGGGGAAAGGGGGAGGGCGGAGAAGTGTGCGCACCGACAAGTGTGATGCATGACCCGGCGCGGGGCTGCGAGCACGAGACCCGTGCTCAAACTGTGCCTCCTCTAAACCTGGTCTAAACCTGGTTTAGAGGAGGCACGGTTTGAGCACACGAGACCCGTGCCTCCTATCACACGTGTCCGCGCGCACACTTCTCCGCCCTCCCCCCCACGCTTCACTATTAATTTGTTGAAAATTTATGTGTAAGTTTAAGTGTTTAAACAGAGACAAATGTGAGAAAAGTTTAAATCCAGTCTGAGAAAAGCGTATAATGTGTGTAGCTGAGCGCACATTATTTGAATGTTTGAGATTTCGCGTTTCGTAACTTTAATTTTCTTTCGTATCTAGAGACCAAAATTTAACGTGAAGGCGTTTCGTAACTTGGAATTTTCGTTTGTTGGGTCTTTCGTAAGGTGAGGTACCACTGTACTTCAGACTATTGTAGTATCAATACAGAATATTTGACTGTACAATGATCATTGCTAGTCATGTTCATCTCCATAGCAACCATGTGTCATCTCCATAGTAATAATAACAATGTGCAATATTATTTAAAGTCACTTTAACTGCTACTTATTTATTTAACCACCACTGCCCATCACTGCACTGTACACAATCATCTGAGTCACTTTATTGTAGTGATATTATATATTACTGAACTGGAGTCACTTTAACTGCTGTTTGTTTGTTCACTGCTCAGAATCAAAGACATTTATTGTGCAGCGTTCCTGTGCCTTTAACCTTACAGTGTTGTGTTTTTTAGTTGATTGTACATACTTATTATTATTATTTATCTTAATTTTGATGCATGCTCATATTTTCCTACTGTTTCTGAAACTTGCGTCGTGACACTGCAATTTCCCCATTGTGGGACAAATAAAGGATTATCTTATCTTATTTAGTTTGTGAAAAACATGCAGAAGGTAAGAGCTTTGTGCATTTCTGGACAGGAAAAATTTACTTTTTTCTCAACAAACAAAACAATTTCCCTTGTGGATCAATACAGTTTGTCTAAGTCTTGCCTAAGTCTAAGTCTAACTGGATGTAACTAAAGTTTAATTTTTTGTGTTGTTTTGCTGTTGTGACACTTGACCAATCAGATTGTCATGATGTTCTGTGTTTTCCTGATCTTTATGAGAGCCAGCCAAGACTGATAATGTTTAGAACTAAATTCAGAGTGATACACATATCAATCTTGCGTGAGTCAGGTTAAATTCCCCCTTCAGAGCGCTATCACAACACACTCAGCATGCATTCCGCTAATGAAACTACTGCACATTGGTTGCTGCATCAGGTTTGTCAAGTTGTTTTGTTAAAGATCCCATGACATGGTACTTCTTGATGCTTTTATATGGCTCCTTAATGGTTCCCTAATACTGTAAATGAATCCTTCTTCAAAATCAACACTCAGTGCATGAGAAACAGAGATAAGATGAGAAAGAGTCATAAATATCTCTCTCAAACACTTTATTCTGGGCGTTGTTGCTTGAATGCAAATGAGGAGAAAAGAGCTGGCCTATAGTAGAGGGTGGGGGCGTGGCCAAACTCTCTGCTCTCTGCTCTGAGCGCTCAGCTGATCCATTTCCGTGTTTTTGCACGGGGGGAGAGATTTGAAGCGTTCCATTGAAAAATAAACAAATTTCCACAGAAAATAAGATTAAACCACTGCTGTTCAAAGGTCCAGAGGCTCAGATAAAGGACTTCCGAGCCTAGAAACACTCGGACGTGCCTCCAGGCAAATAAAAAAACGCATTTTGCATTGCCTAGCGCATTCGCAGTCCAAACTCTCTGGGCGTGATTTACAGAGACGCTGAGTTCAGACAGACGGGGGTGGAACTGCATTTGCATTTCTTTTTTCAATCTGACGTCAATAAGGTGCCTTGTTGAAAATCGCCCGTTTGAGCTCCAATTTTTTGTAACGCAGAAAAGGATCGCAAATGCTCAGTTTAGACATTTCGCAACTTTTAACCATGGGGGGGCTAAACAGGGTAGGGGAGCTCACATTAACGTTCAAAAACCTCAGAAAGTGAAAATTTTATGCCATGGGACCTTTAAGTTTTGAATCATGTTTTTGTATATATATGGAAAATTGCCATGCAGGAACACAGATGACATAGGCTTGTGGGTGGAGCCTTCTACAGGCTTATACAGCTACCAATAAGAAAGGTTTAAATTGGGCACCAGTGACACCAGGCATGTTTTTGATGAGGAAACAATGCTATAACATGGTAGACTGATGTTTAGCAATGAATTTAAGTATTTCCAAAACATTTAAATACTGTATTACTTCCTCAGTTTGAAATTATTCTTGTGTTGCTCGGTTGGAGTTGGTCTGGTGGAGTGTTTAATTCAGTGGAAGCCTTCGTCCTCTGTCACGGTTCACTTCAGCACAATCACTCAATGCAAATGAACCACAAATCAGCAAACAAACAAACAGGTCCACTTTTCCATTACAGCGTTCAGTCTGTGTACTGAAGAAAAGAGAGGTGCAGCGCTAATGTCTCGTATACAACAAAACTAACAGGAGGAAGCATGAAGCAAGCAAGTCCTGGTTTAGTCCTGGTGTAGATTGCTTTAGTTCAGTAATGGTTCTGGTTCACTCCTGTTTAGTTATGATTTTAGTCCTACTTTGGTTTTCGTTTAATCTTGGTTTAGTCCTGGTTTAGGCCTTTAGTTCAGTATTATTTCTGTCCTGTTTAGTTATGATTTAGTTCTGGTTCAGTTCATTTTAAGTCCTGGTTTAGTCCTAGTTCAGTCCTGGCTTAGTCCTGATTTAGTCTTGATTTAGTTCTGGTTTAGGTTAAAGGGATAGTGCAGTTTTTTTTTTTTTTATGTTAGTCTGTATGGGTTTCCTTCTAAAAGTTACGTGTGTTGACACCGGCTTACCTCTGACAGTCTCAGCTGATCCCGGTTCGGCTCGCTTCCAGGGAAGTTACCGGACCTACTTACGTGGGCTCCAGAAAGCGAGCCGAACCGGGATCAGCTGAGAGTGTCAGAGGTAAGCCGGTGTCAACACACGTAACTGTTAGAAGGAAAACCATACAGATTAACATAAAAAAAAAAAACAACAACGCACTAACCCTTTAAGGATGTCTTTCATCAAATTTTTTGCCCTGGTTTATTTCTGGTTTAGGCATAAAACAAATGGATTTGTATGGAACCTTTAAAGACAGTGTTAAAGGGATATGCCACCCCCAGGTCAAATTTGGGCATCTCCCCACAGTCCAGAGACTAAAATAAGTGGTGGAAAGCGTTTTCCTGCTCACCCAGCCATTGTCCGAGTCTGTCGCCACTGACCGCTGCGGTATCTGGTGCTCCTCCGCCTTAGACTGGAGTCTAACGTCGCCAGAGAAAGATTTCGGCCAAAAGGAATTAATTTGCTCGATGCGTTTCCCAATTACTTTCTGTGTAGTGCGCATTCATATCGAGTGCAAATAAATGTGCAAATCAACGCGGAGAGCTTGCCTTGGTCATTTTGGGTGGGAACTATTTTCCAGTGCGGAAGAATACAGCCGAATCACGCAGCACGCTGCCAGGGGAATCCCTGTTACGCACCAGGAAGGGAGTTCCCCTGTTGCACAGCGTGGTGCGTGATTCGGCCATGTTCTTCCGTTCCGTTCTCCCTTTAAAACATTGGCTTGACAACCAAGATGGCGGCACGTGAAGACGCAGCGGCCCCTCGTCCGGCCGATAGCGTAGTGTTTTCACTGTCTTTGTCTAGTCTATCTTGTCCGTCTTCAGTGTTTTTTAACAAGTACAGTAGGCAGTTTCTGCTGGACATAGGCAGAACTGGCCAGCACAACTCCCTGGACACTGTACTAGAGGAGAAGCTGGCGCGCTTCGGACTACTCCGCCGGCCTGCTGCTAATGCTGCTAACGCTGCTACACCGGACTCGCCTGCCGCCCCCCGCCCGGAGAGGAGACGCCGCAAGCGGTGTGAGAGGAAGCAGAAGCGAGGCAAGCGCGGCGGTATCAGAGCTAGGCTAACGGCTAGCCCGCACCGGCCGGCCATTCCATCCATTCTCCTCGCCAACGTGCAGTCTCTGGACAATAAAATGGACTACATCAGACTGAGGGCTGCCCAGCGCGACGTGAGGGAGTGCTGTGTTTTTGTTTTTACGGAAACATGGCTCCATGACAACATCCCGGACTCAGCGATACGCCTGGACGAGCTAACATGCTACCGCTCGGACCGAGCTAGCGGTGTCCCCGGAGTTAAATCCCGCGGAGGGGGTTTAATATTTTTTCTTCGGGACACTTATTGTCGGGACGCTGTGGTGGTATGTACACTGTTCACCCCTAGTGGAGTTTATGATTCTGAAGTGCCGGCCTTTTTATCTCCCGCGTGAAATCACGGCAATATTGCTAGTGGTGGTTTACGTCCCCCCATCACCGAACAGCGCTGATAGAAGGGAGGCACTGTATGAGCTGTATAACTCTATTAGCGAGCAACAGACTGCTCACCCGGACGGATTTTTTATCCTTGCCGGGGATTTCAACCATGCAGACCTCAAAACTGTCATGCCACAAATGCATCAGCATGTTGATTTCCCAACCAGGGGAAACAACATTTTGGACATGGTTTACACTACACACAAGGGAGCATACAAGGCTTACCCCCTCCCCCACATAGGCCTCTCTGACCACATCTCTGTTGTGCTCAGACCGGCATACAGACCCCGTGTGAGGGTCTCCAGGCCGGCTCTGAAGCAGATCCAGGTGTGGCCAGAGGGGGCCTCGTCTGCACTACAGCACTGCCTCGGTACAACACTGGGCAGTGTTCAAACAGGCCGCCACATACAACAATCACACTGACATTGAGGAGTACGCAGACACTGTGACCTCCTACATCACCAAATGCATTGGTGATGTCACACACACAAAAACCATCACCACCAGGGCTAACCAGAAGCCATGGCTGACAGGGGAGGTTCACAGGCTGTTGAGAGCCAGGAACGCTGCCTTCAGAGCTGGGGATGTCCCCCATCTGAGGGCAGCAAGAGCCAACCTGTCCCGTGGCATCAGGAAAGCCAAACACAGATACACACAGAAAATAACCGGACACTTTAGAGACAGCAGGGACACACGGAGTCTGTGGCAGGGCATCCAGAACATCACGGATTACAAACCCTTGCCACAGACCTGTGACAATAATATCACCCTGCTCAATGACCTCAACAGCTTCTTTGCACGGTTTGAGGCAGGAAATGACACCCGGCCCCAAAAAACTCCACCACCTCCCCACGACCAGCCCCTGTGTGTGTCTGCAGCCAGCGTGAAGAGGACACTCTCCAGGATCAACACCCGCAAGGCTGCAGGCCCGGACAACATTCCTGGTCGTGTGTTGAAAGACTGTGCAGAGGAGCTCAAGGATGTCTTCACAGACATCTTTAATGCTTCTCTGAGCCAGGCTGTCGTTCCCTCCTGCTTCAAAACCACTACCATCGTTCCCGTGCCAAAGAAGCCCACTCCGGCCACTTTTATTGACTATCGCCCTGTTGCACTGACCCCCATCATCATGAAGTGCTTTGAACGGCTAGTCATGGCACACATCAAATCCATCCTCCCCCCCACCCTAGACCCATACCAGTTTGCATACCGGGCCAACCGCTCTACCGAGGATGCAATCTGTTCTGCACTTCACCCGGCTCTCACCCACCTAGACAATAAAAACTCGTATGTGAGAATGCTGTTCATAGATTTCAGTTCAGCATTCAACACTATAATCCCACAGCAGCTCATTATCAAACTAGACCACCTGGGGCTTCAGACCTCACTCTGTAATTGGCTGCTGGACTTCCTCAGTGAGAGGCCACAGGCAGTGCGGGTCGGCAGAAACACCTCAAGCTGCATTAGACTGAGCACAGGAGCCCCCCAGGGCTGTGTGCTCAGTCCGATGCTCTTCACTCTGCTGACCCACGACTGCTCACCAGCGTTCAGCACCAATCACATAGTGAAGTTTGCGGACGATACGACTGTGGTGGGTCTCATCTCTAATAACGATGAGACAAACTACAGGAGTGAGGTGAGCCTTCTGACCCAGTGGTGCAGCAATAACAATCTCCTTCTTAATGTTGAAAAGACCAAGGAGATTGTTATTGACTTCCGGAGAGGCCCCACCCAGCACCCCCACTGTCCATCAATGGTGCTGCTGTAGAGAGGGTGAGCAGCACCAAATTCCTGGGGGTGCACATCAGTGAGGACCTCTCCTGGACAGTGAATACTGTATCACTGGCAAAGAGGGCTCAGAAGCGCCTCTATTTCCTCCGCAAACTGAGGAGAGCTGGAGCCCCTCCACCCATTATGACCACCTTCTACCGAGGCACCATTGAGAGCGTCCTGACCAGCTGCATCACTGTGTGGTACGGGAGCTGCACTGAACAGAACAGGAAAGCCCTGCAGCGCATAGTGAATGCAGCTGGGAGGATCGCTGGTGTCTCTCTCCCCTCCCTCCTAGACATTTTTAACACCCGGCTCACCCGCAGAGCGTCCAGCATTGTGGGTGACCCGAGCCACCCCGCACATAGCCTGTTCAGCCTCCTGCCCTCGGGGAGAAGGTACCGGTGTCTCCGGGCCCACTCCACCAGGCTTTCAAACAGCTTCATCCACCAGGCTGTCAGGAGGCTGAACTCACACCCGAACTCCCACCTTACCCATCTCCCACCCCCACCCCCCATATTGGCATAACCTGTATTCCATAAAAGACACATCACTCTAGACACTTTAAAAAAACTGCTGCTAAGGACGACCGTTGCACTGTTGCACATTTACATTTACTACTGGATTTTACTCCTGTTGCACTGTTGTTTACTACTGTTATTGCACACTTACATTTACTACTGGAATTTTTAGTACTGTTGTTTACTCCTGTTATTGATTTTTACCCCCGTTGCACTGTTGTTTACTACTGTTATTGCACATTTACTACTGGAATTTTTAGTACTGTTGTTTACTCCTGTTGCACTAGAATTACTACTGTTGCACACTTATTTTTATTTAACTCCAATGCACATTCTACTGCACATGACCAATTCACTGCTGTATCTGTAAGGGTTTTTCTGACAGAGACCCAAATGCAGACAGAGACCAAAAATGCAGATCAGAGTTATGTTTTATTTTCCAAAGTCCAAAAATGTACAACCAAAAGTTCCAGATCAGATTTGAAGTAACAAAAAACAATTCCTTGAGTCCACAAAAATTCTAACAAAAAATCCACGATCAGGTTTCAGGTACTCACAAAAATAGGTTTTCTCTAGCATGCAGGTTACTCGGAAACAGGCAGGTAAATACAGACGGTCCGACACAGAACAGAAAACAAGACAGACTTAAATAGGAGCTACAATTCACACATGAGCCAATTGGGAAGGGAAAGGACTAATTACACAGAGTGGAAACAGGTGGGGCAGGCAGTGAAAACAAAACAAGGAGCTGTCAAAATGAAAAAGGCTGCGGTACAAAAGACGGCCAGCAGGGTGGAGTCAAGAGTCCAAACACCAGACCCTAACAGTACCCCCCCCCAACGGACGCCTCCTGGCGTCCCCTTGACAGACACGGGATGTCGGCGACGAAAGTCTTTAATAAGCGCAGGGTCCAGGATATGCCGAGCCGGCACCCAGCATCTCTCTTCAGGGCCATAACCCTCCCAGTCTACGAGATACTGGAGCCCACGGCCCCGGCGCCGAACATCCAAGAGCCGACGCACGGTGAATGCCTCAGAGCCGTCGATGAGACGAGGGGGAGGAGGCGGCTTGGGGGCAGGGTGCATGGGGCTGCACACATAGGGCTTAATCCTGGAAACATGAAATGTGGGGTGAATGCGGCGTAGGGGCAAAGGGAGTTTGAGCCTAACAGCTGTGGGGCTGAGAACCTTGGCAATGGGGAAAGGGCCAATGAATCTTGGGGAGAGTTTGCGGGAATCTGTTTTCAGAGGAATGTCCTGCGTCGAGAGCCACACACGCTGGCCCTGGCGATACCGTGGGGCACGGGAGCGATGCTTATCTGCCTGGGCCTTCATCTTGGCCGAGGAGCGAAGGAGGGTTGAGCGGGTGCGCTTCCATGTTCGACGACACCGCCGAACGAAAGCCTCCGCAGAAGGAACGCCAACCTCTTCCTCCTGGGCTGGAAACAGCGGCGGCTGATACCCCACGGAGCATTCGAAGGGCGACCGACCCGTGGCAGAGGAGACATGAGAGTTGATGGCATACTCGGCCCAGGGTAGCTGCTGGCTCTAGGTGGATGGGTTTTGGGATGCCAAGCAACGTAGTACCGTCTCCAGCAGCTGATTTGCCCTCTCGGTCTGGCCATTGCTCTGTGGATGAAACCCTGAGGACAGACAAGCAGAGGTGCCAAGCAGTTTACAAAACGCTCTCCAAAAAGCAGATGTGAACTGGGGGCCCCTGTCAGATACCACCTCTGTGGGTAACCCATGTATGCGGAAGACATGCTGTATCATGAGGTTGGCAGTGTCCTTGGCAGATGGTAGGCCAGGCAGGGGAATGAAATGGACAGACTTGGAGAATCGGTCTACAACGGTAAGTATGGTATTATTACCATCAGACGGGGGCAAACCAGTCACAAAATCCAGGGATATATGAGACCATGGCCTTCGGGGGACAGACAGGGGTTGCAGAAGACCAGCAGGACGTGTAGTTGAGGTCTTGTTCTGAGCGCAGATGTGGCAGGAGCGGACGAAGTTGCGGATGTCCTTAGTCATTGATGGCCACCAGAATCGCCTCTCTATAAAGGCCTGGGTGCGTCTAGATCCAGGGTGACAGGACAGCTGGCTGGAGTGGCCCCATTGCAGCACCTGGGGGCGGACAGAATTAGGTACATACAGACGGTTAGTGGGACATTGGCTAGGACCGGCCTCGCCTGCTTGGGCAGTTAAAACAGTAGACTCTGTCTAACCGAACCTCCCCCAGAAGGCAGTGGGATGGAAGAATGGGGTCTTCAGGGGCTTTCTTGGGCACGGCAAACTGCCTGGAAAGGGCGTCAGGCTTGACATTCTTGTGGCCGGGGCGATAGGACAGCGTGAAATTGAACCTGGAGAAGAACAAGGACCATCGGGCTTGACGGGGGTTAAGTCTCTTGGCCTTCTTGATGTATTCCAGGTTCTTATGGTCTGTCCAGACTAAAAACGGCTGGGGTGCGCCCTCTAGCCAATGCCGCCATTCCTCCAGAGCCAGCTTCACAGCTAATAGCTCCCTGTTACCTACATCATAATTCTGCTCAGCTGGTGACAGACGGTGGGAGAAGAAGGCACAGGGGTGTATCCGGTTGTCCTTGGCAGAGCGTTGGGAGAGGACAGCACCAACCCCAACCTCAGAGGCATCAACTTCCACGATAAACTGCTTGTTGGGATCGGGTTGAGTCAGGATAGGGGCAGAGATGAATCTTTGCTTCAGGTCTTGGAAGGTCTTTTCTGCTGCTGGGGACCAGACGAACTTGATTTTAGAAGAGGTCAGAGCGGTAAGGGGAGCTGCCACAGCGCTGAAGTTCCGGATAAAGCGTCTGTAGAAGTTAGCGAAGCCCAGGAAACTCTGCAGGTCCCGGCGACTGGCAGGTGTGGGCCACTCCAAGACCGCCTTGACCTTCCGTTGGTCCATTTGGATGCCTCCAGGGGTAATCACGTAGCCGAGGAATGATACGGTCTCCTGGTGGAATTCACACTTCTCCGCTTTCACGAAAAGTTGGTTCTCCAGGAGACGTTGCAGGACCTGGCGGACGTGGGTGACATGCTCCTTCAGGGACTTAGAAAAGATGAGGATGTCATCTAAAAACACAAACACAAACTGGTTAAGCATGTCTCTGAGAACGTCATTGACCAAGGCTTGAAACACAGCAGGGGCGTTGGTGAGGCCGAATGGCATGACGAGATACTCATAATGTCCTGAGCTGGTGTTAAAAGCCGTTTTCCACTCGTCCCCCTCGCGTATGCGGACCAGGTGGTAAGCATTCCGGAGATCCAGTTTTGTGAATACTGTGGCCTCCTGGAGGAGTGCAAATGCAGAAGCCATAAGGGGAAGAGGGTATCTGTTTTTGACCGTGATATCATTTAAGTCTCTGTAGTCAATGCATGGGCGCAATGAGCCGTCTTTTTTACCCACAAAAAAGAACCCGGCTCCAGCTGGGGAGGAAGAGGGGCGAATGATACCTGCTGCAAGAGACTCCTGGATGTATTTGTCCATGGCCTCTGTTTCAGGACGGGAGAGAGAGTACAAGCGGCCTCTAGGGGGAGAAGTGCCAGGAAGAAGGTCAATAGCACAGTCATAAGGGCGATGAGGAGGAAGAGTAGCCGCTTTGGATTTACTGAACACCAGCCTCAGATCCATGTAGTCCGGAGGAATGCCGGACAAATCTGAACAGACTTCTTGGACTTCAGGGGGTGACATCAGCTGTGTCTGGGCCTGGAGGAGACAGTTGGAATGACAGAAGGGGCTCCACCCCATGATACACTTCCCCGCCCAGTCTACGTGTGGGTTATGTTTTACCAGCCAGGGATGACCAAGGACCACTGGGGCTTGTGGGGCACTAATCAAATGAAATTGCAACTGTTCATGATGATTGCCAGAGAGAGAAAGACTCACCGGAGCTGTGGTGTGAGTAATGTTGGCCAGCTTCATACCTGTCAGCGCGTTGGCCACCAGGGGTTTCGCGAGGCTCACTGTTGGCATGTTCCACTGACTGACCAGGTTGACATCAATAAAGTTTTCCTCCGCTCCAGAATCAATGAGTGCCCCTACCTCCAGTTGCTGGTGCCCCCAGGACAGGATAGCTGGCATGATGGTGCGCTGAACAGAGGAGGGGTGTATAGGGGTCACCACACAGCGCTGGCTTTTACTGGGCAGTTGGCTACGAAGTGACCCGACTGGCCACAGTAGAGGCAGGCACGGGAGGCAATTCTTCTTTGTCGCTCGTCCGGGGTCAGATGGGTGCGGTCCACTTGCATGGGCTCAGGATCGGGTGCTGCAGGAGGTGGTGACTGTGAGTGCATGACTGGACCGATCAAGGACCTCCCAGGTGGGCCCCCAAGAGCTCTCGCTCGGCGGCGTTGCTGCAGCCTGACGTCGATGCGGATGGCTCTGTTGATGAGTTCCTCACAGGTCGCAGGCAGATCTTGACATGCCAGCTCGTCTTTTATGTCCTCTGACAGGCCATTGAGGAAGGTGTCGAACAGGGCTCCCGGGCTCCATCCGGTGGTGGTTGCGAGGGTTTGGAAATCGATTACATAATCTGACACCGACCTGCGGCCCTGGCGCATGTGAAGCAGTTCACAGGCAGCTTCATGTCCATGCTTGGAGCGATCGAAGACCCTCTTCATCTCCGCGGCAAACAGTTCGAAATCTCTGCAGATGGGCGAGGATGCATCCCACATTGCAGTTCCCCATTCCCTGGCACGCCCCGACAGCTGAGTGATCACGTAGGCCACCTTTGCGCGGTCAGTCGGGAAGGTGCCAGGTTGCAGCTCAAAGATGAGGGTGCACTGCGACAGGAAGGAGCGGCAGGTGCCAGGTTCGCCGGCGTACTTCTCTGGTGGAGGTAGTCGTGGTTCACGGGCAGGTGTGGCAGAGGTGGTGGTCCCAGCAGAAGCATCCGGCTGGTTGGACTGGGCAGGTTGGGTGGACACTGAAGCAGAGTGGGAAAGCTGGAGTGGTTGGATCTGGGCTGCCAGATCTCTGATGCTGGCAGCGACTGCGTCTAGTTGTGCTTGTTGACGTCTTAGGAATACGCCCTGTTGTTCCAAACAAGCTCTGAGGTGCTCTGTATCTGCTGGGTCTGTCATGGTCGGACCGTACTGTAAGGGTTTTTCTGACAGAGACCCAAATGCAGACAGAGACCAAAAATGCAGATCAGAGTTATGTTTTATTTTCCAAAGTCCAAAAATGTACAACCAAAAGTTCCAGATCAGATTTGAAGTAACAAAAAACAATTCCTTGAGTCCACAAAAATTCTAACAAAAAATCCACGATCAGGTTTCAGGTACTCACAAAAATAGGTTTTCTCTAGCATGCAGGTTACTCGGAAACAGGCAGGTAAATACAGACGGTCCGACACAGAACAGAAAACAAGACAGACTTAAATAGGAGCTACAATTCACACATGAGCCAATTGGGAAGGGAAAGGACTAATTACACAGAGTGGAAACAGGTGGGGCATAGGGGTGTGGCAGGCAGTGAAAACAAAACAAGGAGCTGTCAAAATGAAAAAGGCTGCGGTACAAAAGACGGCCAGCAGGGTGGAGTCAAGAGTCCAAACACCAGACCCTAACAGTATCTTCCATTGCACATTTTGATGCACACTGCACACTTTGGAAATCTGTATATAGTATAGGTTATTTATTATGTTGCACTGTTTTAAGATTTTAGACCGTAGACTTTAGTTTTAACTTTAGATCTCTGTCTTAGATAGTTTTTGTTGTGTTTTGTCTTCATGTTGTATTCTGTACACTGTCTTTTTGCACTACCTGGCCAGAGAGAAACGAAATTTCGATTCACTGTATGTTGAACACATATGGCAGAATTGACAATAAAGCTGACTTTGAACTTGAACTTTGAACTAAGTAAGTCATTCACTTACTCCATACTATGCTGACGGCAAGTTACTAACAGCCCTGCTTAGCTTTAAAAATCAGATGAGATTAGGTAATAAAAGTGGTCTATGGTCATGTCTTTAGGTTTTTTTGGTTTGGTCTTGGTTTATGTTTTAACCTTATTTACTCCTGGTCAAGAACTGGTTCAAAGCTACAACTGGCACACATGATTTGCATATTCTTCTACATTTATTTTGCATTTCACACAAAACCTCCCTGTCTGTATAGTGTCCTATATTTACTGTTTTAAACCCTGTTCTGCTCCTTCCCTCCGCTCTTCTCTCTCACACCTCTCATATCGGAATAATAAGTACATTTGGTGAAAGCCTTTGGGACCCAGCGCTGAATACATTTTCACGTGCGTCTCATTTCAATATAAATCCTCATATTTTACCCAGTGTCCAGCAGATTCCAATAAAAAGGCCAGATTTCCCAAATGACAAAACAAGCCGATGAACTAGAGATTATCAGGGGAAAAAAATATTGGTTTATGTATCAAACTGAATGATCGGAATTTCAGTTTATAAATAATAGTAGTAAAAAGCTGAGATCCCTGTGTGTCAGATGCCCTCCCATCCGCCTATGCTCCTGTGTGTCAGATGCCCTCCCATCAACCACCTTCCCTCCCCATAGCAGATGTATTGTATAAGCAGTTCTTGAGATCAGAAAGTGTGCTGGTCGTTATTAGCTTTATCACAGTGGCAAAACTCTGCTTTGGTTGTGAAAAGCCCTTATAAACTCATCCTGGTAAATAATCAGGATTTTCTGAATGCATAAGGTAAGTGAGGAATAACTTTGGACCACTGCAACTGTTTAAAATGGACTAGTTTTGTTTTTCAGAGTATTTAAAAATCAGGTAAGGCCTTCAAAGGTTCATTGTGTAACTTTTCTAGTGGAGGGTCCATCAAATGCTTTTCTTCAAGGAGATGTTACTGCTTTGTCTGGAATGTTCTACAGTATGGTATTATAAACCTTTCTATCTTTATGGAGACCAAACCAGACCAAGTTACAAGTCAGATCTGTGGAGAGGCGACCACAGTCACAGTCAGAATGCCTGTTTTTTGAGCTATAAAATCACCTGTCATTTCATAAATTAGAGTAGAGCTGTTTAATGTCATATTGTGGAACAGTCCAGTCACAAAGTCACTTCCTTGTTCTCGGTCTCCTCTCTGTCCATAGGTTTAAAGGTCCCATGACATGGTACTTCTTGATGCTTTTATATGGCTCCTTAAAGGGATATGCCACCCCCAGGTAAAATTTGGGCATCTCCCCACAGTCCAGAGACTAAAATAAGTGTTGGAAAGCGTTTTCCTGCTCACCCAGCCATTGTCCGAGCCTGTCGCCACTGACCGCCGCGGTATCTGCAGCTACTCCGCCTTAGACTGGAGTCTAACGTCGCCAGAGAAAGATTTCGGCCAAAAGGAATTAATTTGCTCGATGCGTTTCCCAATTACTTTATGTGTAGTGCGCATTCATATCGAGTGCAAATAAATGTGCAAATCAACACGGAGAGCTTGCCTTGGTCATTTTGGGTGGGAACTATTTTCCAGTGCGGAAGAATACAGCCGTATCACGCACCACGTTGTGCAACAGGGGAACTCCCTTCCCTGGGTAACTGGGATTCCCCTGGCAGCGTACTGCGTGATTCGACTGTATTCTTCCGCACTGGAAAATAGTTCCCACCCAAAATGACCAAGTCAAGCTCTCCGTGTTGATTTGCACATTTATTTGCACTCGATATGAATGCGCACTACACATAAAGTAATTGGGAAACGCATTGAGCAAATTAATTCCTTTTGGCCGAAATCTTTCTCTGGCGACGTTAGACTCCAGTCTAAGGCGGAGGAGCTGCAGATACCGCGGCGGTCAGTGGCGACAGACTCGGACAATGGCTGGGTGAGCAGGAAAACGCTTTCCACCACTTATTTTAGTCTCTGGACTGTGGGGAGATGCCCAAATTTGCCCTGGGGGTGCCATATCCCTTTAATGGTTCCCTAATACTGTAAATGAATCCTTCTTCAAAATCAACTCTCAGTGCATGAGAAACAGAGATAAGATGAGAAAGAGTCATAAATGTCACTCTGGAACAGTCCATTATGGGCGTTGTTGCTTGAATTTTTTTATTTTTATTTATTTAACCTTTATTTAACCAGGTAAAAACCCATTGAGATCAAGACCTCGTTTACAAGAGTGACCTGGCCAAGAGGTCAGCAGCACACGTCCAGAGTAAAATAACAGTAAAATATCAAATGTAAAGTGCAATAGTTGTAAACAGTAAAATTAAGTGCAAATGATATTAAAAAGGTGCAAACAATTGTAAACACAAGCGATAAAATGCGTTAGTTAAAATGACAGTACATTTAAAAACACAGACACTGATTTATGTTTTTTTTTTGCAGATTATATAAAAAGGAGCGAAATGCAAATGCAAATGAGGAGGACAGAGATGGCCTATAGTGGGGGGTGGGGGTGTGGCCAAACTCTCCACTCTTTCCTTTTCAGCTGTGCTCTGTGCGCTCTGACCCACTTCTGTGTTTTTGCGCGGAGGGAGAGATGAGAAGCGTTCCATTGAAAAATAAACACATTTCCACAGAAAATAAAATTAAACCACTGCTGAGTACAGACAGACGGGGGTGGAACTGCATTTGCATTTCTTTTTTCGATCTGACATCAATAAGTTTCCTTGTTCAAAATCACCCGTTTGAGCTCTGATTTTTTCTAACGCAGAAAAGGATCGCAAATGCTCAGTTTAGACATTTCGCAACTTTTAACCATGGGGAGCCCCCCCATGGTTAAAAGTTAAAGTTAAAAACAGGGTAGGGGAGCTCACATTAACGTTCAAAAACCTCAGAAAGTGAAAATTTCATGCCATGGGACCTTTAAAGGGTAAGAGCAGTGAGTTTTGTGATCAGCACAGCTCTTCGGCTCTGTACTCTGAATCATTCACCAAACACTTTCTCCTGAACGCTCCTCTCCTCCACTCAAAAACACATTTGAGATTGAACAGTACAAATGGCTGAACTGTGATAGAGGAGTGTGAGAGGCAGCTCCACGGGCCAGTGACAAGTTTGTGTCCACTTAACATTACTCATACTGCAGCTGATGTCAACATCGTTCCCTGGGGGTGTGATGTTAATTGGAGGCACTGAAGCTCTGTTAGACTTTAATCTGGGCTTTGTTTGAACACAATCTGATCATAACGAACTGATTTAGCTGGAACTACAACAGGTGAGATGATTTGTGCTGTAAGTCTCTCAAACATAACATTACACAAGCTAGCTAGAATTATCCAACACTTTTTCAATTAGCTACTCTCACCTCTTTGTTGAAAATCAAACGCCTAAACCATGAACACTTCCTGATAAGATAAGATATGCCTTTATTAGTCCCACAGTGGGGAAATTCCAGTGTTGCAACGCACAGATCAAGAACAGCAGGAAAATGTAGCATGCAATAAAACAAGATAATAAATAATGGCTTAAAATAATTTAAAAATAGACTTAAAAATAGACTCTAGAGTATAGATGAATAATGTAGTGTAGATAAAGTTGAATGACATGTTAACAGTGTTTGTTGTACAGTCTGACAGCAGCAGGACAGTTTTAATTATTTTAACTTGATAAAATCATGATAAAACTTCATTAACTTGATAAAATTGAGTCAGTTCTCCGTAATGGTATAACAAGATGGTTTTGTAATTTAACAGTAAAATCTAGGGCAGAGATCTCTGGCCTAATTAGAACAGCAGGTAAGATCATGGGTGTGATGCCCCCTCTCAGTCCTCAGGATCTTTTTGAACAGGCAACCTTGAGGCAGGCAAACGCAATTCTTGACGACAGTTCTCACGCTCTGAACGGTGAATACGTCCTCCTAAATTCTGGAAGGAGATTTAGGCTTCCTCTGTGCAAGCACAATCGCTACAAGCACTCCTTCGTCCCCATATCTATGAAGCTACTTAACAACCAGAGAAGATAGGTGATTGCCTGGACCGATATGGATGGACCCTTGTAGCTAGTGTTTGGGGGGGTATTTTTATTTTTAGTGAATTTTAGTGAGTGAGTGTGTCTGACTTGGGGACTGATTTTATATTTATTAATGACAGGATGAATGTGTATATGTACTTTTTATATAGTGGTGCTGCATGGTTTGTGTGAAGGGTAAGGATGGTGGGGATGGGGAATGATGTGAATGTTAGGGGAGGTTGCTGGAGCGGGTGATGGTTCGGGGGGAGGGTCGGAGGTGGGATTGGGGACACCCAATACGTCTATGTCTGTGCCAACACCGTTATCTTTTATCTGATGGCGTGTATGTGTATTGTATGTATGTATGTATGTATGTATGTATGTATATTCAGGGCTCTCAAGTGTCACGCTTTCAGAGTGTGACACACGCAATTCGACGTGTTCACACGCTCACACGCCACACATGGTATTTCTCACGCTGATTTTTTTTTTTAAAGCAATTCAAAACTGTAGCCACTGTTCACAGCGCTTCTGTGCCCAGAAAATCGGTAAGTTAATGCAGGCACCGCGCGTTTTCAGCGAAAAAAAGTAACTCGCGCACCAGTACTGGAGTTGAGCGATCAGCTGTGAGGCCGATCGCTCACAGCTGATCGGCCTGTTCGCCGATCAGCTGTGCGCGAGCCCCGTGAATGTTTACGCGGCATTTCCAAGAGAAAAAGAATCCTTAACTTGCTACGTTAATGCTACGTAAGAAGGAACTCTCGTCTCGGGACACGGGATAAGTTCGGGTTATGTCCTTTTCTCCGGAGCTCCGGATTATTAAAGACCGTGACATGTGCATACATGGATACGAGTGACCGCGTTTTTATGGGTGAGTCATATCAGATTATTTCTGCATCTATTTCGGCACTAAACCAGGACTAAACCAGGACTAAACCAGAACTAAACCAGGACTAAACCAGGACTAAACCAGGACTAAACCAGAACTAAACCAGGACTAAACCAGGTCTAAACCAGGACTAAACCAGGACTAAACCAGAACTAAAGCAGGACTAAACCAGGACTAAACCAGGACTAAACCAGAACTAAACCAGGACTAAACCAGGTCTAAACCAGGACTAAACCAGGACTAAACCAGAACTAAAGCAGGACTAAACCAGGACTAAACCAAGACTAAACCAGGTCTAAACCAAGACTAAGCCAGGACTAAAACAGGTCTAAAACAGGTCTAAACCAGGACTAAACCAGCACTAAACCAAGACTAAACCAAGACTGTGTGTGATTGTGTGTGAGAGCCCTGTATATTTCTGTCTGTACTGCAACCTTCCCTTACCTCCAAGACAAATTTCTCCCCGGTGGAGACGAATAAAGAAACCTAACCTAATAGTGTAAATGTTGTAGCTACATAGCAGCTAAATCACTCAAGTAAATGTAATAAACACACAAAGTTTTACTTTGTGATTTTATTTTCTACAATCCACATTTCTAAGCAGTCTAATAACATTAAACATATGAACAGTGTTAAGTAAAAAGCATTTGAGATCATTTCTCATCAGTCTACTCTGTGGCTCTGCCTCATTAATACACTATTTAATGCTAACTGACAATACCTTACAGTTTTTGAATTGTTATGAAACTATGGTTTAATCATTCAAATTAAACCAAATAAAGAAGCTAGCCCATTTAGCTGCAGAAATCAGTCAGTCTGGAGGTTTGATAAAAGGAGAAATTAAATTTGTCAACTGGATTTGTCAAGGATTCTCTTTTTTTCTTTAAACAGGAATGGGGGGGTCAGACATAATTTGTCCCCCATATATAATTCCATTCTCAAACCTAAATCAAAACAAAGGAAACAAGGGGGCTAGCCAGGTCAGGCCCAGAGGTGTGAAAACAACCATTAGGGTTTTGAATGGGTATGCTAAACTAGACGCCAGAGAGAAACTGGAAAACAAAAGACAGAAACTCAGGTAGGATAGTTTCAGAATAATTTCTGTATAGTTAGCTCCTCCCTGCAGCTAGATATAAGCAGTGTCTATCAGCACTCTAACCAGAACTGACTGAGGGATTCTTCACAAATCTGGAGCTTTGTAAATCCGCGAAATGATTCAGGCTTTCCTCTATCTTTGAAAATGTGTTCATTCTGGTGAGCAACAATAATCCACGATTTCTAAAACTCTCATGAAGTTCGTTCCTTGCGGCTCACCCATGGCCCAAGTCAGTAGTTCAATGGGAGTTCTCAGCTGTGACCACTGCCAGTATGGGATTTGGAGGCATATGACGGGACGGCATGACGACAACTGCAGGAGCTCTATTAGAGAAGATACACAGACAAAAATATGAAAAAACATATTCCATTTACCACAGTATTTCACAGTGCTTGTTTAACCTGTGCCCTTGAATCTCTCATTCAGGCTCCAGCTATACTCTCACTGCTGCACCTGTGTTTTTAAATATATAAGATTTATTGCATGCAACATTCTTTCATATTTAAAGCTAGGACCAGCGGGAATACAAATTCACATAAACTTCTTGAGTTCACGTAAATAAATGGCTGTTTGTGTGGTTTCCTCCTATTCACTGATGGGGGTGGTGATACAGGATGTCCCAAAGCGCTTTGGTACTAATAAAATGCTTTTGTTGGTGCTTTATTTTGGTTTCCAGGGAGATGACAGCGTGAACCCAAAACAGGAAATGGACTTTAAAATATATAAAACATGCAAAGAGGGACCAATTATCATGATTGTAGACACAAACATGCAAATATATACAAGGACATGTGCAAGGGTCACATGTGTTAGAATAACCATTGGTTTTTCTCATGGTTTCAGATCACCCAAATGCATTTAAATTTGCTTTTAGATCTTGTATAAGTAATGAAAATAATACTACAGAACATGCGTAATAGCCCAGCCTGCTGTACATCTCCACCTAAAAGCCACGGGCCACTCCTTTGAGGACAGTGAGGTTCAGATCTTGGCCAAAGAAAAGAACTGGTTTGAGAGGGGAGTTAAAGAGGCTATTTTTGCCAAGAAAGAGAACCCTTCCTTGAACAGAAATGGAGTTCTCAGACATCATTTGTCTCCCATCTATAACTCTATCCTCAAACCTAAATCAAAACAAACAAAGAAAACAATAGGGTCAGGTCAGGTCCAGAGGTGTGAAAACACACACTGATTTGTCCAGGTTATCAGATAAAACTATCCAGGTAAATTTTTATGTAAACTGTTTTAATCCATCACCACTTGACTGTAAACATTTGCTCAGATCCCCTCCCTGCTCCCTCAAAGCTGGAGCCTGAGCAGCAGTGTCTGTTTAAACTGGTCTGACAGGGACAGTTTTGCAACCATGAATAATTCAGTCTAAAGGCATTCATCTCAGCTCTTCTGTTATATAACTACTAGTGCACCTGGGTCTGAGAATATACCCACTAATCAGAGGCTTGCTGGTTCAAAACCTCCACAGAAATGCATGGAGTTGCTTTATATTTTATAGGGATTCAAACCACCAACCTTCCGATCAGCAAACAAACAATTCTTGCAAGTATGACCTAAAAAATTTGCTCTCTCTGCAGATCTGACCAGTAACTCAGTGATGTTACTTGCCTCCATGGAGATATACCCCCCCCAGCAATGAGCAAACCAGTGTGGGTCCTTGGGCAAGACCCTTCACGGTACTGCCCCCCAGGCATTGAAAGATGACTGCTCACTGCTCCTGAAAAAGGATGGGTCAAATGCAGAAGTCAAATTTCTCCCGTGTGTCACTGTGTGTCATTGTGTGTGAGACCAAATAAAGACTTAATCTTAATACATACAGTATATTTAATGCTATGCTGTGGAACATTACAGGCAAAAAAAAGTTACACATTGTACTTTTAAACAGGTATCATAAATAAAGTGAAGTGTCGTATTCCTTACACAAAACAAAGCTGTACATGAGATCTATGCGGTGTGTTTTTGTGTTTCATTCATTCAGCAGCACACAGTGTAATGACTGGAGTTTGTGCTGTTTGTATTGATTTAAATGTAATAAAGATAAAACCACATCGACCGCCGCGATGTACTAGAGGGCGTCGCAGCAAGGCATTGTGGGAAAAACAAAAGGATTAATGTGAGCGATACAGCTGTGTTCAGGGTCAGCACTTTGTTATAGGCATGCGTTTAAAAATACGCACTGCTCAAGTACTGCAGCCGAGCCACTATAGGGGAACATTAGTGACTGACACCAGTGCAGTGGCAGAGTGGTTAGTTTTCTTACTTCACAGCTCATGGTTTACATTTCTGCACAGTGTATTTAAGTAACTAACATTTAAAGGTGCATTGTGTAACTTTTCTGGTAGAGGATCTGTCACCTGCTTGTTTCTGCCTGGAATGTTCCACAGTATGACATTAACAACTCTACCTTACATTTATCCAATTACAGGTGGTTTTATAGCTCAAAAATACCTAGAAGGTGGGGTTGCCTCTCCACAGATCTGACTTGTAACTTGGCTTGGTTTGGTCTCCATGAAGATAGAAAGGTTTAATTTGTGGTCATACCTCCATGTCAAAGCCTGATGTCGTCAGATCTCAGAAGCTCAGCAGGGCTGGGCCTGGTCAGGACTTGGATGGGAAACCGCTGGGACAATCAGGTGCCACAGTGGGGCGCCAGTCACAAAAACTGTTGTTGTGTCCTCAGGCAAGGCACCACACATAGTGTGATGGTGGTGGCTGCAGGGGCTGTTTGGCAGTCTCACTTCCGTCAGTCTGCCCCAGGGCAGCTGTGGCTGCAATAGTAGCTTACCACCACCAAGTGTGAAGTGAATGAATGATGATCTGTAAAGCGTCCGCTATATAAACCTGAGGCATTATTATTTATTATTATTAATGACATACTGTGAAACATTCCAGACATAGCAAAAACATTTTCAGGGAGAAAAGCATTTCACCCTCCACCAGAAAAGTTACACAATATATCTTTAATTTGGCAAATCTTTCTCCAATATTTTATTTTTTTTTTAATAAAAATAAGGTAGCATGCTACCTACCTAAGCTTTTTGAGAAATAAAAACATTTCTAAAAAAATTATAATAAGAAAATCTAGATAAATGTAATGCCATATTGTAAATCATTAGGAAAAGCATCTCCATGGAGACATGCAGCCTCTCAAGGGAAAAGTCAAATACAATTTTACATAATACCAATACATAATACTAAGATGTACAAGATAGTTTGATGGATCAGTCAATACATGCAATAATAAAAGAATGAAATGTCTAAGAAATTAATTATAACAAAACCTGACATAACATCTGGTTTATAATTTGAAGTTAATGTAATTAGACACACAAAATCTGGCATGAAGGATCGAAACAAAAATGAGACAAACTAAATCATATCTTTTCATATTGTCATCACTTTTGTCACTTGCAGACTTACTCACGAACCAAAACTTTTAAGAGTACTATTACTTCAATAAGAAATATCCATATCAAGTAGGAGTAAGAGACAATTTCCTTAAGAAGTTACTCAAGTAAATGTAACTTGAATACTGCCTACCCCTGACTAATTGTGATAAGCAGTTTGAATAGTCCACAGTAGAAATCCTTTAAAAACCCAAATTTAGCCTTATAACACTGTCCCTTTAAAATCACTTGCCTGTCTGTCATTTTCGGTCTCCACATTAGCATTCCCATCCCACACGCCGCTCTCATCCCTTTAATTTCCATGGCTTTATCTGAGCGGAGACGACACTGCAAACATTTCACTTTTAATTGAAATTCTGATTAATTAACACAGCGCCTTTGTCAGCACAGGGTTCATATGAGGAGGAGACAGTCGACAATCTGCTCAGACTCCAAGATAACCAAACACTAAGTCGATGACGGACAAGGCAGGATTCCACCAAAAGTTTAATTACTTTTGTAGGTGACATAATTGCATTCAAAGCACTCAATGCTGCTGAATCAAATGTATATATATATGAAAATAGAATCCTGGAAGATTGACAGAATTGTAATTATAGGATGTACTACTTTGTTTTGAGATAAAAATGTGATGACGTCATATACCCAGATGGGGGCAGTATAGAGGGACAGTTTTCCCTATGGATTACATTGGACTTTGGCATGAAATATACAAAAGGTAAATTCACATATGTTGATCCTGAACATTTCTATTATTAACAAAACCCAAAGGGGGTTAATGACCTCAAAATGTGCAATTTTAGTGTGAGTGGGCTTGCCTCTCCACAGATATGACATGTAACTTGGCCCTGTGGCATCACCTTCTGTCTCAATAAGTGTAATGCCATACTGTGAAACATTCCAGGCTATATCTCCATGGAGAGAAGACCTCCACCAGAAATTTTACAGTACACCTTTAAATATTTTTGGCCTCTAGAATGTTATGATGTCATCTGAAACCCAGCCATTACTTGCAGTGACATGACGCTGGGGGTGTTTTACATGCATCTCTATTGAGGGAATGTTCAGCTGTTTCCACGGTGAAACAGAAAAAAAGTTTTAAGATGAAGTCTGAAAACTCAAGAAAAAATACAAAACGAATTTAAACAAGACAAACCTATATATATATATATATATATATATATATATATATATATATATATATATATATATATATATATATATATATATATATATATATATATATATATATATAATCGGCTGGTTAGCTCAACTGGTGACTTTGACACGGGGGACCCACGAGGTCCTTGGGCAAGACCCTTCACGGTACAGCCCACCTCATACAATGATGAGAGACAATGAACCTTACGAGATGCCGGCTCAGACGTCGCCCGGCCAAACAAGGTCTGCGTCAGGTGCTGGGGAACCAGAGCACCTTGATGAAAAATGGGCTACTGGAACAAGGCGGAAATGGGCGAGATGCGAGAACAAGGCTCTGTTGGAATGCTACTACTCCAGTAACCCTAGGCAGAGGGGTTACATGAACACGATGTGGGATCCTTAATACGATACCCACAGTCCAAGCTAATGGCCAAACAACAAGTAGCTCAGTGTTCCAACATCCACAAACGGCAACTGCTATCACAACTAGAGATTGACGAGGTACAACACAAATGCTATGGCAAGGGGGGCCCAGGACGCCAAGAGGGGAGTTAACACCAACTCCCCAACCAGAGATTGGGTACGAAGCCCCAATAAGTATCACTTATTGTGTTGTTTTGGGCCAGCTGCTCCTCCATCTTCCTCCCGTAGTCCTTCTTAGCCCGTCGTATCCTCCATTGGAGCTCCTTCTGAACCCGTTTCTGCTCCTCTCTGTCCCCTGAGTTGAAAGCCCTTTTCTTCTGGTTCAGGAGGGCTTTAAGCTCAGGGGTGACCCAGGGGCGATTGTTGGAGAAGCACCGTACTCTCCTGGTTGGCACAGTGTTCTCCACGCAGAAGTTGATGTAGTCTGTGATGCAATGGGTCAGGCCGTTGATGTCATTTCCATAAGAATCAGTGAAAATGTCCCAGTCAGTGTTCTGGAAACAGTCCCTCAGACTCTCACAGGCCTCCTGAGTCCAAAGCTTCACAGATCGCTTCTGTGCAGGTTCTCTTCGCACCCTGGGTGTGTATTGCGGGAGCAGGTAGATCCGAGCGGGGGGAGGGGGGCGGAGGTGTAAGCATCTTTGATATTGGCGTAAAACAAGTCCAGAGTCTTATTGTCTCTCGTGGGGAATGTGACGTATTGTGTGAAAGTGGGAAGAGTAGTGGAGAGTAGTGATATATATATATATATATATATATATATATATATATATATATATATATATATATATATATATATACGCACACACACACACACATATATATATATATATATATATATATATATATATATATATATATAAACTGTAAGTACACAGGGCTCAAATACATGAGGGGGGGGGGGGATCAGGTCCCTTTAATGTAAAAAGTTCCCCAGTGTGGCCTTAAAATTCACAGGACAAACCCCAAACATCTCAGTCTAACACAGAACCTCATTATTTCTGTGTAGTCCATTCTGGATTGGTTGCAAAGGAAACGTCCAGTCCGTTTAGTGACTCCATCTGTTAAAGCACTTTATGAGCTTCACGTAGCATCTGCATCAGGACGTGGACTACAACAGAACTCAACCAGGATTGGAGCAGGCCTAAATGAGCAAATTTAGACCACTCTGACCCTCTGACCCAAGCTGTGGGAGAGAAAATTAAAAACACCAGCGGAAAGACTAATGAGGCGCTAATGCAGTTTAGAGGGCGGAGTTTCTGGAAGTTTGGAAAGAGGATTATGAAATGAAAATAGTTTGGAGCTGTTATTTGGCCTGGTATATTTTGGAGAGCACAACAGACTTTTGGAGTTGGTGAAAAGTGAAAATATAGGGATAGAGATGAAAATATTCTGTCCCACCTTGTGACATCACTAGTGGAGATCCAGCAAGTGTTACACTGTGTTCTTAAAGTCCACACATTTTCACTGGGCTTAAACTGTCTTAAAGGGCCTCTACCTGATGATAATTTATTTTATTTCCAAACAAAGGTTCTTTTTAACAGACCAGCGAGTTGTTTTAAACATACCTTGTCCTGTTTCCCATCTTCAGAAGGGTCACGTGATGTTATGGTGAAAAGTCTTGTGGCTGATTTACACATATTTTGGCACCATTTTTATACTTATTCCTCAACATTAGTCAACATTAGTTGAGGAATAGCGTCATCTGTAGTCCGACTTTTCCAAGGCAGGATCCCAGGTCCTTGAAAGCTGATAGGCCCCCTTGTCCCTGTTTACTGTCCTGTGGGCTTGTTTCCGGATCTGAATAGCCTCCTTAATCCAATTTTAAGTAAAAAAAAAAAGAAAAAAAAAGAACTTTTATTTGGAAATAATATGGGAAGACCGAAATAAAGTAAGTAACTCTTTATTTTCATCAAGAAAAACTAAACCTATATATTTTTGATGTACAGATGGATAAGACAGACCAGCTAAACTCTGCCCACAACCACATCACTGAATGCGCGCGCATTGTTGACTCAAAACAAAGCCACTGCCGCCATAAAACCCCCAGCGAAGATATAGAAGAGAAGAGCTCAAATAAAGAGAAACAGATGGAATAAATGATAGTTCATATCATTCAACTGACATACACACAAGTGAACACCTGGGCAAATTACCCTAAACAAGCAGCATGATTAACTAGCAAGCACAGGACACCGCAAAGCTCACAGACATATTAACCGGGTAACCTCTACGACAGACACATGTAAACGAACACAAATAACTTTGTTAAAATGCATGATAAGTTTTCGCATGACCATCATAAATGGCATTTGACATGACTGAGATCACATCTGTGACTGCAGTTGGCGGTCAGAACATAGTTCTCGCGCTTGTTGATGATCGCCCAAGCATTGTACATGGTAGTCTTGTGGCCTTGTCTTTGACTGGGGAGAACATCAGATGCCGACACGCAAAACTATGCATCGATATCGTGGTATTTTACCTCCTGTACATGGCGACACATGGCAAACTGGTAGGCATCCATGGATTTATATGCGTGCACTTTCTCTCTTGTATACACGCTGGGCTTCTCGACTAAATAACAGTGGATATCTGGCCACTGTAAATCTGGCCACTTTCTGCGGTCGTACTGCCACTCCGTGATCGCATAAGGATCTGGAAGTCGAACCCCGATAGCTCTCCCTATCGTTCAGATACTTCGCTATGGTCCGCCATGGTTCATTCTGAGTCAACAGTGCGCACACATGCCAGTGACATCACGTCTGTTTACTAACGGTAAAGGGGTCTATTGAGCTAAACTGGGCAGTATCTGGAGGAGTAAAGGAGGGAGGAGGGGTGGGGTGTGGAGGACTAAAGGGGAGAGTGAGTGGCCTGGAGGTATAAGGAGCAGTGTGATTGATCTAACAGGTATCCACACTTCAAACTCCACCCCTGCATCCAGGTGTTTGTATTTAGAAACGCCTGGCTGTAATTAGGGCAGTTTTGTGTGATGTCACGTAGTACTTGAAATCACAGTGGCCACAGGAGGCAGTCCTCGCTCAGTTTTTGCATGTAAATGTGCCCAGTTTGCACTAAAATTGCCTTGGAACAAAGCTATTCAAATATCATAGTTCAGTAGCAAAAAAGGCTTTTAATGAAGCTAGTCTTCTCAGGAAATACAGTCTGCAGCTAAGGATACTTAAAAGACCTTGTGCTGGATGAGAACTATACGGAAGTGCCTGTCAGATTCATCCAATCGAAGACATTGTTGGATGAGAACCATGTAGCTACTATTGAAATGCAACAATGAAGAGGAGGGGTCTATCAGTTCTGGAGTTTTGAACAGGAACTCAATGGACCTATTTCTGTTATTAAGCTGTTTTAGATCAATATAGAGGTTTACAATGAACAAAAAGGAAAATAAAATAAAAATGTGTTTGTTATAGTTTAATTATCTCCCCAAACAGCATAACATGTCTCCTTAGCAGCTTAAGTAAGATAGGATCCGCATTAGAAGAGTCATTCAAACCCTCCTGATACCACTACTAAACACTGTGCATGTTATATTGATAGAGGAGCAGATATGAAAACAATCCATCCCTAATTTTTCAGTTTGTTTATTTTATTCTAAAACACGCTGTGGTTTCTGTCTGTTCTGCTATTTCCCACGCTGTAGGTGAGAGCCATATGGAGACAATCACGAGCTCTGGTATTGATCCAAACCTGGTGCCTGCCCCTCTGCTGCTGTTTACACTGGAGTCAATTCAATAAAAGTGACCACAGAGAAGAGCCACAAAACCACAGAGAAGACCGGAGGACAGAGGAGGAGACATCGTAATGTTGAAGGTGAGGTGTCTGATTTTTACGGTCTGTAAAAATGTGAAAAACAAAATTAGTTCTTTTGAAACTGCATTGGAGCAACATTATTCCTTATTTATCTTATGAATTTTTGCTCAATCAGCTTTTTCCTTTAGGGCTGTTCAACAGTGGAATAAGCTCCCATCTGAGTTACTGAGCATAAATAACCTCTCTGCTTTTAATCGTGAAGTGAAAGCATGGTTTTTAGAAAACCAGACATGTACGCACTTTTAACTGTAAGAATGAACTGTGTATGTTTATTGGGATGTATGGAGCACTAACTGATGTAATGACTGTGAGCATGTGAAGACTGAGGAAATTGTATGAATGATGTTACATGGGTTCAAGTTTAAATGCACTGTAAATATGGCACTCTGGTCCCTCCCCCAGAGGACTACAGATGGAAATTAGCTGTAAAGCTAGAATCTGTTTGCCTGGAAGAATCCATGACTCATCGCTGTACCAGCGGTGAGTCTGGTAACGCTTGGTCCAGAATGAGCTGCGGTTGCGCGTAGACAGACAGCTAAGTGAACCAATCAGAGATTGCGCCATCTTGATTCAAAACTGAGGAGGAACTTCCGCTGCCTAAGAGTGACTTTGCGGGCAAAGGCGGGTGCACTGACGTCACCATCTTTGAACGAATCAGAATCGCGGAGTCCGTTTTTAACCGGAGGAGCGAGGGTGGAGCGAGGGTGTCCAAATGGTATCGCGCTGTATAGGAAATACAGAGAGATATCATTTGGCTGGCCAGGTAAAGAATCTGTTACAAGCATCTCTGCCTCTGTGCTTAATGTAACTGTACATTGTCCTTATAAATAAAACATGAAATGAATGAAATGAAATTCTGAGCATCCTAATTATTCAGCTTTATTGCTTTATTATATATGCTTTTCACAGCTCTGAGACAACAACTAGCATGCTAACATGCACTTTCCAATTATTAGACAATACATCGTTTTATAACTAGATGCAGACAGTACATAGTGAACTCATTTGAACTCACCTCAAGACCTGTTTAGACAATATATCTGTACTGGGGCAAGACACCTTGGTTCCATAAATAACTTTGCTATTCAGAAAACATTAATATTGAAAGTTTGAAAGCTTGCTCAGCTCTAATCAGCTATGTGGTGACTAAAGCCCACAAGAGCTATATAATTAAAAAAAAAAAAAAAAAAAGTTTTTTGAAATGTCTAATGTATTATTAGTTATCACATAGATCTGATACCTCTGCCATATCTTTGAACCTATGTTGCAAAATCAAGTTTTTGGAATTTTTAACCATGTTATAATTGTTTCCTTCTCACTGACCCTCACAGTTGTATTTAGAGTGATTCATGCATGTGTGAGTCATCTTTATTCTCCTGTATTTAAGACGTCATTGCTCCAATTTACCCCGTTTTTACCTCCACCAATACACGGCCACTGTGACGTACTTATTTCCTTATTTCGATTTTCTTTTCTTTATCAGTGATACATGTAGGATTCAGCTCTTTGTTGTGATGACGTTTATGGTGACGTCAGCTCCTTTTGGCCAATACAGTTTTCTAATGTGGAAATGAGTGAACTTGTTTCTTTTATCAAGTGCTTTTAGATGAATATTGTGATTTAAAATGAAATGAAATCAAATGAAAACATAATCATCCACAGGTGTAATAGAATATAACTTTATAGCAGACACAAGCAAAGTGTTATAATTTCTCTTGAGTTCTATATTTTCTATCTTCTTTCCTCTTTACCTTCTCTGACCTGTGTTCAGTAATAAACACGAAGGCGATTGGTTTCATATTTATTACTGAACACTTTTTTTAATCACAGAAATGGCAGAGTGAACACAAATAAACACATCTGACATTTACCTGGACATGTTTGGCATTTGGGCACAGCACAGACTTATGTTACAGATACAGGGAGACAGTAGAGCCTTTAAAGAGGGGCTATTACATTTCTATGGGCTATTAACACATAATTCATGACAGATTTAGATCACCATCTTACCTTTTATTGTTTTGGAAATGCCATATTCACTGAAAACAACATAATGAATTAATTATATGTCCACCAGGGCTAAACAGGACTAAAACAGAGGTAGGACTAAGCTAGGACTTGTTGAGAATTTATTGGTTAAAAGACTGTTAAGAGTTAAGAGACTGTAAATCATTTGATTGGGAAATGCATTCAAAGGGACTTCATTACCCAAGATGCACTGATTTAGGTTGAGGTGACGTGATTTACGCTGTTTTTTTGTACTTCCTGTTATTCAGTAAACGTTCGAAAAGAAGTTTGTCTCGCGTCGTAATTTTAGTCACTAACAAGATAATATAATTAACATTTTGGTGCCGAAACCCGGGAAATAGAACATGATGAGTGACGGAGATAACGCAGATGGGCCACCCGGTGTGGAGCAACTCGAAAGAGCGAAAAGAAAGCGTCGGACAATAAGGAGCTCCACAACGAGACTGCTGAATCAGATCGACGGTGAACTAATAAAGGAAGAGCGGGATATCAACCGTATGCGGGAGATGTTAGCCGTGTTGTCGGCAAAGGAGGACAGTTTGCGCGAGCTAGACAGCGCCGTGGAGGAACACGTTTCACTTGAAGATGTGGAGGCGGAGATTGAACAGGCGGAGGAATACAGAGACCGCGTCATTGAGATGAAAACGCGGGCTCACCGAGTGATTAGAGAACATGAGAATGTGAGTAACCCTCCGCCTGCTCGGCCAAGTGGTGCTAGCACAAACAAACCGACAGTGAGACTGCCTAAGTTACAAATCGAGAAATTCAATGGCGATGTAAGTGTATGGCAGGAATTTTGGAGCCAGTATGAAACTGCTATTCATAAAAATGACGAACTTTGCAAAAGAGAGAGGTTTACCTATCTGAAAACTTACCTTACTGGAACGGCTGCAAAGGCAATAGCAGGACTCGCACTGTCAGACAGTAACTATGATGCTGCAGTTGATATACTCAAAACAGATTTGGAAGGAAAGATCTCATTGTAAATGCTCACATGTCAAAGCTTCTGAATCTCACTCCTGTAAAGAAATCGTCTGATGTCAGTGCATTAAGGCAGTTATATGACGACTGTGAAATTCAAATCAGAAGCTTAGAGTCATTGGGAGTGGTATCAGACACCTATGGCGGTATGTTATGCCCAATATTACTCCAGATGATGCCAGATGACATGGCTCTTGAATACAGCCGTCAAAGAGGAGATGAGGATGAGTGGAACGTGCCTAATGTACTTAAATTCCTGCAGAAGGAGGTTCAGACCAGAGAGAGAACTTTACAAATGATGAAATCATACAACCAGAGAGAAAACCAGTACAATAACAAAACATGCAGCAAATCGTATTCAGCCAGTGACGTAAAATAAAAAAAACCAAGCATGACATCTGCAGCTGCACTACATATTGCTGACGAGAAAATACAAAACTGCTTGTTCTGTAATAGCTCTGAACACAAATCTGAGAAATGTCCAGACCACCCGGTTCGAGAACGCAAAGAAAAACTGAAGAAGCTTGGCAGGTGCTTTGTGTGTCTAGGTTCCAAACACATCGCCAAGTTCTGCAGGTCAAAGGGCATGTCATGCGCCACATGTGGAGGCAGGCATCACGCAGTCATTTGTGACCAAAATGAGGCATCCCCACCTGCTGTGTCGGTCAACATGGACACAGTTATTTCCTCAGTAATTCCCCAAGCAGAGAAAGGAAAATATGACACTGAGAACACTGTGCTGCTACAAACCGCCAAGGCATGGGTCGTAGGGCCCACGAGCAGGAAGATGGTCCGCTGCTTGCTAGATGGAGGTAGCCAGGGAAGTTTCGTGCATGAAAATGTGGTGAAGGAGCTGCAGCTACCTGTCACTAGACAAGGGACACTTACTCTTCACACATTTGGTTCCTCTGCTCCGACAATGGTGAATCGCAGCATAGTGAAGCTCAGCTTGGAGAATGTCTGGGACAAGCAGCAGAGAATTGAAATAGAAGCAGTTGTGACCCCACGAGTGTGCACAGCACTGATTAAAGTTCCTGGTGAACATATTCAGGAAGAGATGAAAAGAAGAGGTCTTCAAGTAGCAGACTGTGATGGAGATGACAAACCTGAACTTTCTGTGCTAATTGGCTCTGATTATTACTGGCAGATAGTATCAGGCCGAGTAGAAAGGCTGACAAAGAGTCTAGTGGCACTGGAGAGCACTTTCGGATGGGCAGTGCAAGGCCCAGTAGCAGTGTCCAGCATGACAGAGACGACATGCATGCACATACTGCTCAGCGAGGATGCACAGATTGACAAACAGCTGCATGCATTCTGGGAGCTCGAGTCCCTGGGCATCACAAGTGAGAAGCCTGAGAGCCCAGAGGATGTAGAAGCATTGCAGCGGTTTGAGGAAACCTCCATCATCAAGGATGGGCGATACCAAGTGGAGTTGCCATGGCGACAAAATCATCCCCCACTCCAAGACAATTACCGCATAGCAAAAAGGAGACTTGAGGGCTTGAAAAAGAAACTAAGCAAAGATGTCACACTCTACAGTAGATACAATGAAGTCATAGAAGATTATTTAAGACAAGGAATGGCTGAGGATGTGCCAAAGGACTATGCAGCACCACAAGGCAGTCAGACATATTACTTACCCCACCACGCTGTATTGAGGGAGGATAAGGCGACAACAAAACTACGGGTGGTATTCGATGCTTCATTCCACGAAGATAGAAGTCCATCACTGAACGACTGTCTCTTAACAGGTCCCAATCTGAATCCAGATCTGATGAGCGTTTTGATCAAATTTAGACTGCATGAAGTTGCTTATATGGCAGATATTAAGAAAGCATTTCTGCAGATTTCACTCTCAGAAAGAGACCGGGACGCTGTAAGATTTCTGTGGTTCACAGGCCCACCAACACAGGAGGATGTGAAGCTGCAAGAGCTCAGAATGACGAGGGTGGTGTTTGGAGTTTCATCAAGCCCATTCCTGCTTGCAGCCACCATTAGGAAGCATTTGAAACAGTACGAGTTAGAACACCCAAAGGTGGTAGAAATCATCGGCTCCTCACTCTATGTGGATGACTTCATTTCAAGTGCAAGTGAGGTGACAGAGGCATATGCAGTGACAACAACGGCCAAGAGCATTATGTGTGAAGCAGGAATGGAGCTATGTAAATGGATGACAAACTCTCGCGAGCTCAAAGAAAATTGGCAGGAAAGCTCGATGGATTGCGCTGCACACCCAGAACCACACGGGTCCGTGCTGAAGGTGCTGGGTTTGGTGTGGAGACCAGTCACTGATGATTTTCTGTTCGACCTCAGGGGGCTGCTTGATATTCTGAAAGAAAGAGAAAACACAAAACGAAGTGTTCTGCGGTCTTCTGCTCGAATTTTTGACCCTTTAGGATTCTTGACTCCCTTCACAATAAGAATAAAGTGCTTGTTCCAAGAGATGTGGGAGAGAGGGCTCAAGTGGGATGAGGAGCTGCCACCTGATTTGACGAAGAAATGGCAACAGTGGTGTTCAGAGCTCCCTCAACTGCACCAGGTGTCGATCCCAAGTCAAGGGTTAAAGCTACATGTATTCTGTGACTCGAGTGAAAGGGCCTACAGTGCAGTCGCTTATATTCAAGGACAAACAAAGGAAGGAGAAGTGACCATGAGTCTGGTTGCATCCAAGTCCAGAGTGGCTCCGCTTAAAAGGATGACACTGCCACGCCTGAAGCTGATGGGTGCTGTGATAGCAGCCAGGTTGGGGGACACACTCACGAAAGCACTGCAGCTAGACAAGGCACAACTCAGGCTATGGACAGACTCAATGATAGTGCTGCACTGGATTTGCGGTTCCGCTCACAAGTGGAAACAGTTTGTAGCAAACAGAGTCACAGAAATCCAGGCTCTAACTGACCCACAGTCATGGTCTCACTGCAAAGGGAAATTTAATCCAGCTGACGTTCCCACTAGAGGCCTAACCGTACAGGACCTGAAGCAGAGCACATTGTGGTGGAATGGACCTTGTGTACTGATGTCACCTGATCAGTCAGAGAGTACTCGGGAAGATGTTCAGGAAGATGAGGTAAAGTCTGAACTCCGATCCAAATACCAGATCACAGTACAGTTTGTTCAGCAAGACCTAGACTTCTTAAGCCCTGTTTTATGTCTGGAGAAGTACAGCAAACTAAAAACGGTGCTCCGAGTGACAGCCTGGATAAAGAGGTTCATCACAAACACGCGCTCAAGATCAAAAATGAGTGGTGAACTGACAACAGAAGAGCTGATTGAAGCAGAAAAACATTGGATTAAGGTGATTCAGAGCCAGAGTTTCATCTCCGAAATTGATCTGCTGAAAGCAGGAAAATGTCCCAACACTGATTCCAGAATTCGAGAGCTAAAACCATTTCTGGATGAAGATGCACTGCTTAGTGTGGGAGGAAGGTTACAGCATTCTGATCTCTCTTACAGAGAAAAGCACCCATGGATTTTGCCCAACAACCACAGATATACAGAAATGTTGTTGCAGTATCAACATGAGCAAATAATGCATGCAGGTGTACGAGACACTTTAGTACAGACAAGAGAGAAATACTGGATTTTGAGGGCACGACAGGTAGTGAAGAAGGTTGTGTCCAGATGTGTATTTTGCAAGAAATTCAAGGCAAAGCCTGGACAACAGACTACTGCGCCGCTGCCAAGAGACAGAATAACAGAATCACCACCATTCGAAACTACAGGTGTGGACTTCGCAGGGCCACTCTATGTGAAGACACAGAGCTCCATGACAAAAGCGTATATAGCACTGTTCACCTGTGCTGTAAGCAGAGCAGTGCACTAAGAGTTGGTCTCAGATATGTCCACTGAGAACTTCCTGCTAGCTCTAAAACGATTCATCTCAAGAAGAGGATTATGCAAAGTGATCTATTCAGATAACGCCAAGACGTTCAAGAAAGCAGACCAGGATCTGAAGGAGCTCTGGCAAGGTATTAAGGATCCACAGTTATGGGAATTCTTCTCAGAAAAGGGCATCACCTGGCGGTTCATCGCTGAAAGAGCAGCCTGGTGGGGTGGATTCTGGGAGCGCCTTGTAAGATCAGTCAAAATTATTCTCAGAAAGGTGCTTGGCAGAGCTAAACTGAATTTCGAAGAGATGTGCACAATTCTGACTGAAGCGGAAGCCATAATAAACTCAAGGCCGCTCACTTATGTGCACAATGAGGTGGATGAGCCCGAGCCACTAACACCTGCACACTTCTTGGTGGGCCAGAGACTGACTTGTTTGCCTCCTAAGTCATTTCCAGCTGAGACTAACCATCCAACAGCCATCAAGGAGGAGATGACCAGGAGGTGGCGCTACAGACAGAGACTTATGACCAACTTCTGGAACCGCTGGCGGAAAGAATATTTGCTGGATTTGAAGTCGGCTCATCGCTGCGAGACCCCACAGCCTTCTCCGCTGAAGGCTGGAGATGTTGCACTCATCGGAGAGGATAACACCCCGAGGCAGAGCTGGAGGCTGGGGAAAATAGAAGAACTGTTTCCTGGTCGTGATGGCCTTGTGAGGTCATGTGCAGTTCGCACCAGCACAGGGACTGTTCTACGGAGGCCCATCCAGCTTTTGTATCCTTTGGAAATTGCATAAACTGTAGTTTATGGGGGGGGGGGGATGTTGACAATTTATTGGTTAAAAGACTGTTAAGAGTTAAGAGACTGTAAATCATTTGATTGGGAAATGCATTCAAAGGGACTTCATTACCCAAGATGCACTGATTTAGGTTGAGGTGACGTGATTTACGCTGTTTTTTTGTACTTGCTGTTATTCAGTAAACGTTCGAAAAGAAGTTCGTCTCGCGTCGTCATTTTAGTCACTAACAAGATAATATAATTAACAGGACTAAACCGGGACTAAACCAAGACTATACCATGTCTAAACTAGGACTAAACCAGGAATAAACCAGGACTAAACCAGGTCTAAACCAGGACTAAAACAGATCCAAAACAGTTTAAGCTAGAACTAAACCACATTTAAAACAGGACTAAACCAGGGCTAAACCAGGACTATACCATGTCTAAACTAGGACTAAACCAGGACTAAACCAGGACTAAACCAGAACTAAACAAGGTCTAAACTAGGACTAAAATAGATCTGGTACCAAAACTGAACCAGATCATCTAGGATCAGAAAACAGGGACTAAACTGGGATAAAACTAAGACTGAAACAAATATAAAACAGTCTTACTTATAGACTAAACTAGGACAAATATATAATTAGGATTGAACCAGATCTTACCCCAGACTAAACCAGGACTAAAGCAGGGCCAAATTAGTAGTGTCATAAATTTTCATACCTCCTTTTCAGTTTGTTTTTTATTAATAATACTCCATTGGGCTTACATAGCACTGGGGTAGACTGCATGGAGTTTAGTGTGTTCCACTGTATGATTTTAAACCTATTTAAACTCTGTGGATACAAGCAGGTGATGCCAGCAGGCCAGGTTACAGGTCAGATCTGTGGAGAGGTGACCCAGATCACAGTTAGAATATTGCACCTGATTTTTATTCTCTCCCTCACTCTTCTTTTTGTTCTGTCTGACTCACAGATAAAAGATTAGATAGTTCTAAAGGGCTTCACAGTGAGGTCAGACCTGCTTCCTGTCCACAATTGAACAGGAAAATAGCCCACACAAAAATAATACACTTTTCTTTTAGCAATATATAAGTCAAAATGAGGAAAACTAGAATCAGAATGACTAAATAATTGTGACAACATGCCTCCCATACCAAAATTATGAAGAGCACCTTAGTATTGAAAATATCAAAAATGTACCACTAATACTAATGCTAAAGCTACTGTCGAAACTAGGCACTCATTTAAGCAGGTATCGATACTAAAAAAAAAGTCACATTCACATGACAGAAAGTGAACTTTCCTGAATGTCTTTAGAATGATCTTGAGCTGTGTCAGAATAAGTATAAGAGCACATAGACTAGCATATGCCCATGGACCACTATGGAACCTACAGGACCACTGAGGGATTACAGACATAAGGTCACATGGTAATAAACATAAATACTACTGTACAACTTAATGTTGAAAATCAGATTCTGTTGTCTAAATTAAGTTTTTTACTAATGATTTACTAAAAATTAAAAACAACCCACATTTCCTTCCACCCACCCAACCAGCCCCCCACAGCTGCCTGACACCACACAACCAAACAACCCAAACAGTAACACACACACACACACACACACACACACTACTCGTCTACTCCATAGACGAGGGCTGTAGTACTGAAAAGACGCCTCTCCGTGAGTGTGTGTCCTGACTTTGGGAATGGCCAGGAGCTGCCGGAGGAGCACAGTGAGGGTTTGTAAGGTAAAAGCAGTTCTGAAAGATAAGAAGGCCCAAGACCATTAGACATTTAAAAACCAGTAAAATAACTTTAAACTCGATCCTGAAACCGACTGTGAAACCGAGGCTGACAAAACGAAACAAAACGAAACAAAACGAAACTTACGAGGCTTACTTACGTTTTGCGTGAAGAGCAAGAGTCAGAACTTGATGCGCACATGAGCTCTGTCCTCCGTAGTCGTCTTGTCCTGTGTCTTCGTCGTTTGGAAATTGATTGTAAAATAGTGTAAACCTCACGATACTGCTCAAACATTTGTGCAAACTGTAAAAACTATGCACTATGCAAACCATATCGCTAAGGCTAGATTGAAAACAGCACGTAACACCATTATTCTCCTCCTTCACGTGTTTGGACAGGACTCATTTCTGTCCAATGGCTGAGCGACCTCAGCACACGTGCTTTTGTTTATAGACTTTAGTTCGCTTGGGGAAAAAGTGCAGTGTGAAAGCGAACCGCACCAAAAAATGTTTTTTTATTTTTTTATTTGGTCCGGACCAAAGCAAGTGAACTATCAGACTTTCCTGGTGTGAAAACGACCTAAATAAAGCACCTGGGCATGTAGACTATTTCTACAAACATTTATGAAAGAATGTGTCACTCTCAGGAGCTCAATGAATTCCAGCGTGGCACTGTGATAAGATGCCACCTGTGCAACAAGTCCAGTCTTGAAATTTCCTCACTCTTAAATATTCCACAGTCAACTGTCAGAGGTTTTATAACAATGTGGAAGCGACTGGCAACGACAGCAACTCAGTCACGAAGTGGTAGGCCACGTAAACTGACGGGGCAGGGTCAGCAGCTGCTGAGGCACATAGTGCACAGATGTCACCAACTTTCTGTAGAGTCAATCGCTACAGTCCTCCTGTCATGTGGCCTTCAGATTAGCTCAAGAACAGTGCGTAGAGAGCTTCATGGAATGGGTTTCCATGGCAAGCAGCTGCAGCCGAGCCATACATTACCAAGTACAATGCAAAGTGTCGGATGCAGTGGTGTAAAGCACACCACCATTGGACTCTAGAGTAGTGGAGACGCATTCTCCATCTGGCAATCTGATGGATGAGTCTGGGTTTAGCGGTTGCCCGGACAACTGTACTTGTCTGACTGCATTGTGCCAAGTGTAAATGTGTTATGGTGCGGGGGTTGTTTTTCAGGAGCTGGGTTTGGCCCCTTAGTTCCAGTGAATCGAACTCTGAATGCTTCAGCAGACCAAGAGATTTTGGACAATTCCATGCTCCCAACTTTGTGGGAACAGTTTGGAGACAGCCCCTTCCTCTTTAACATGAGCAAGGCTGGATGGATGGTGTGGATGAACCTGATTGGCCTGCATAGAGTCCTGACCTCAACCTGATAGAACACCTTTGGGGTGAATTAAAGCAGAAACTGAGAGCCAGGCCTTCTCGTCCAACACCAGTGTGTGACCTCACAAATGCGCTTTTGGAAGAGTGGTCAAAAATTCCCATAAACACACTCCTAAACCTTGTGGACAGCCTTCCCAGCGGAGTTGAAGCTGTTCCAGCTGCAAAGGGTGGACTGACATCATATTAAAACCTATGGATTAAGAATAGGATGTCACTTAAGTTCAGGTTGGTGGAAAGGCAGGTGAGCAAATACTTTTGGCAATATAGTGTAATTAAATATTAAAGAAAGTCTCAATTTGTTGGCCAGGTCAGGTTCCACTGAGATTTGAACTCAAACTGATGGATTCAGAGTCCAGAGTGCTAAGCATTACACAATGAAAACATGAGGGAGATGGCATCTCACCTACTTGGTTAGTAATGGAACTCAATCAATTAAGCAGGCTTCCAAAATTTTAAGCTCATTCAATCTAATTGAATATATAGTCTCAATACTTTGGTGATTAATATTTTGACCAATTCCACCTCATGCATTGACAAAGATATAGAATGCTAGCTCTTGCAATCAGCCTCTTGGCATGGCATCTAACATTCTATATTTATGCTGGACAGACAAGTGGAATTTTGAAGGTATCGGGGAACAGTTAAAATTGAGGAGGCTGTTTTACTTATGAATTGACCCAGCATCCATATTCCAACAAAATCTTTAACTTAGATTGTTGACAATGCCATCATGGAAGGCAGCACTTAAAGAGAATGGGTGTTTTCACACAATCAAACCTTTGAGCCTGGTTCCACTGAGATTGGAGCTCAGATCACTGGATTCAGAGTGCTAACCATTACACCATGGAACCTCTGTTGGAATCACCTACTTGGTTAGTAACTAGAACTCAATAAATCTACCAAATTTGTAGCTCATTCATCTAATCAGCTCCTACTGAGATTTGAGTCCTTGGATTCAGAGGCCAGAGAGCTAACCATTACACAATGGAAACTCTGTTTGAAGGACTTCTTAATTTACTGGAACTAAATAAATCAAGAAGATTTTGAAATTTACAAGCTCATTCATCTAATTAAATATATAGAGAAAGTCTCAATGGTTAAGTGATTGATATTTTCACTTTAACAAGTGCACATCTGAATTCACAGTCCAGAGTGCAAACACTGAAGCCATGGAACTACAGTATGGGTTGTTCTCAGCAGGTGGATTATATGGACTTCAAAAGTTCTTGACTAGTTCAAGTTCCACCAAGAGTTGCACTCAGATCAGTGGGTTCAAAGTTCAGAGAGCTAACCAGTACACCATGGATCCGCTGTGTTTATGTATTAGTTGTCCTTACCACATGGACTGGCAAGTGGAACTTTGGAGATATCGAGAAACAGTTTAATAGTCTGTCTGCATCTCCAAAACTCAAAATGCTCTATTCCAACTTGCGATGTCATGAAGAAGAAGAAGACATCCTTTATTTAACCCCGTAGGAACATTTTTCTGCATTTGACCCATCCTTTTTCAGGAGCAGTGAAGTGAAGTGGTAGTTTTGAGTAGTGAGAGGAAATTCAAGGGCTGAAATTATCCAAATGATTTAAGTGAAGATGTATGGTGTTCAAAAACACAGTGGAGCACTTCCTGTATTACTACATGACATCACAAGGTGGAAAGGAGTGTTTTCTGTTTGAGAGAAGAACTCAGCGTAAATCTGCAGGGTTTGTGTGTTAAACGTGTGAATCAAACCAAACACAACTCCAGTTATGTTTGTGACAAGGAAACAATATTGCAACAGATCAGAAATATGGTCCCTTTAAAATGCAGTTAAGTAATTTTACATTATACATACATATTTGATTATTCTATAAGTAGGTTCTACTTTTTCTATATCTTGTTTTTCCTCTTTTGTTTTGTGCAGGCTGGTCTGACTCATGCATTCACTGAGGATGACGTGACTCTGATTCCTTTGAAACTATAAGAGTGTATAAAATGATAATAATAATAATAAACAGGTTGAGAAAATGGCCTTGAAATCATTAACAGTTAAAGTCCTTATACAGTCACATGTGCAGCAGAAGCTATTTTCACACTAATAGTCATTTTTGAGATTTGAACGATTTTGCAATGTAGTTTCAATTACAAAAAATACTAAAACAAATCCGTAACAGGTTGAAAGTAACGCTGGAAGGGAGGGATCAATCAGGACTAATCCAGGACTACACCGGGACTAAACCAGAGCAAAATGTGATTGAACAGTTAGATGTGATTGAAAAAGTCAAAACTAGACCTAAACCAAGCCTCATCAACCAGGAATAAACCAGATCCAAAATAGTTTAAACTATAAACTAGACCAGGAGTAAAAAAGGACTAAACCAAGGTCTAACCAGGACTGTACTAGACTGGATCCAAAACAGGTCTAATCTAGACCTGTTTTCAACCAGGACTATTTAACCTACACAACTACTGAACCATATCTTTACCAGGTCTAAGCCAGGACTAAACTAGGGCTACCCCCAAGACTAAATCAGAACCAAACAAGCTATACTAAACCAGGACGAAACCTTTACCTGGACTGAACCAGTACTAAATCAGTACTAAACAAGGACTGAACCAAGACTGAACCAGATCCGTCTAGGATTAATCTAGGTCTAGGACTAGACCAAGGCTGAACAGGAACAGAGTAAGGACCAAACCAGGAACAGAGTAAGGACCTAAACCAGGATTTAGCAAATACAAAATAAGGACTGTACCAGGCCTTAAACAGGACTAAAGCAGAGCCAAATTATCACACCTATGGGACTGATCTGTGCTTACATTTTCATACCTTTTTTCTCAGCAAAAACCACAAAACCATTCAATCCATTTAATAAACAAACCTTATAGTGTAAATGTATGTAAAGAGATGCAGTCCTTTGGTTTTCTTTTTTTTAATCTTGTGCCAGCTGTTTTCCATATAAACGTATTTGCCTCAGATGATTTGGCGCCTTGGTAGAGCTCACCTTTGGACCTCTCTGATTCAGATGTACTCTTGTTTATTTGTTTGGTTCTTGCTTGAATAATTATGCATTTTTCTGCTGCTACAGTGGACCAGGTGCTGTTTATAATTTACATTTTATTCATGTGGAAAACTTTGTTCAAACATGCATGAGGTTTTTTTGAGTGGGTAATTAGTTTTACCCATTCTCATAACTTTTCTGAAATAAAAAGAGAGGCTAACCATTCTGCTACAGTAACACAGGTAGAATGTATGTATATGCAAAAGATATAGAAGGATTTTAAAGCCACAGTGTGTAACATTAAGTTTAAAAAAAAAAAAAAAAAGGTCAAGCTTCTCATTTTGGTTTTGAAATATTTGTATTAACCTGCTCTACACAATCCTGTTTTTTTTCTTTTTGCTATTTTGTCTGTAAATTAAGATTTTAACATTAATAACAGACAAATCAGGTGCCTCCTTTTGCTGCGGTCGCTCTTGCTAGCGTTAGCAACAGGTTTGATTGACAGCGTTGCTAAACACCTGCTCCCGGTAAACCAGTGGTGTGAGCGAAAAGGAATGTTACCTTCAACAGTCCGGATTGGTTCTTTGGTTGCTATGACACTCATGGTCAAGATTCCAAATATGGAACTTGTCTCCAAATTTGCTCGTATAACTGCAAGCCTCGATGAGCTTAATTTGACTGGAACCGAACGTTATGGGTGACGACTAGAGATGCGCGGATGGGCTTTTTTTCCATCCGCAACTGCATGAAAAAAACGTCATCCGTCCGCTATCCATTTGCACGCACGTTTTTTCAGGAATTTTCAAAACCGCGCCCATCCGCCATCCGCGCATCTCTAGTGACGACACCCTCCTTCAGTCCACTTCTTTATTCTATTTAGTATGGGCTTTACAGAGAGCGGGCTTGCATCTCCACAAACCTGACTTGTTATCCTGGAAGTTACAGAAAGTTACAAATTGCACCTTTAACTAAATAAACACATTTTAAAATTCAAAATGAGTCACTAGGTTGTTTACAAACTTCTGGCCATGATTTATTTAATATTTTTAATTCTCTATTTTCAAAACCACACCTTTAAACTAACAACATTACTTTGGGAGGCTTCACTTGTTTACCATGGGCTCATTATTCATTAGAAAAAGTCGTGTTGCGATCGAAGCCTGCACCGAGGTACGATTTTTCCAATTTACTCTGCCTAACGACCCTTGAACTTGGTGATTAATGCTACACTTTACAATGCGTCTCACTGCTTGACTTTAGAAGCAACTTTAGCACCTTTTTTAGCTCCAACCAAGGACAAACTCGCCTGGAACAAGCCCGAAAAGGATTGCTGTTACTGGGGGATAAGGACCACCAGGGACCACCCCCAGAGCCACAGGGGCCTCTGGGACTCTGCTAACCCGATTTGAGGAGCTCCGAGTGGGGTTGGTACAGGCAGGAGCGGGCAGGATGATGGATAGAGCTGAAATAGAACAAACCAAAAGATGGAGGTGAAGTCATCTGACCCACAAAAGAGGAGAAAATGGAGGTGTTTGAAAAGTGTTAGCTACAGGGAAGTATTTAAGGTGAAAATACGAAATTTAAAGAGGGGCTATTATGTAAAATTAACTTTTTGGAGCTTTCTATCATGTTATAATGTCAAGGTAAAGAGGTTTCAGATGTCATCCATTTGAGTAATTTAGCAATCTCTCCCAGGCCCTATTTGGATGGTCAGTAGTATGATCCTGTGCAATGCTCCACCCACAAGTCTACATCACCCATGCTTCCACATGGCAATTCTCCATAAATATGCAAAAGCAGGTTATCAAACAATGCACTACAAATTCACAAACTTGATGTGATGTGCAGTAGTTTCATTAGCAGGATGCACTTGTGTTGCCATAGCGCTCTGAAGGGGAAGTGATTTGGAGTGTTAAAGGAGGGGGCACTCAGAGCATCAAGAACAAGCTGATATAATGTGTTGTGTTAGATAGGTAAAAGAAGGTCCAAGATTCTCTGTTGGAAATATTGTAAAAGTCCTTTTAGAAGACGCTAATACTACTACTACTCTGTGAAAATGTGCTGGCCCGTCTCATAACCAATAAAGGACTTTTTAAAATTGTATTTCCAACCTTGCACTGTTTTTGACCGCTTTTATCCTCTATCACAACAAAGAACATTTTTATTCTACAAGCATGGTCATCTTCTCTCTTTGTTAAAGAAGCATTGAGCAACTTTTCTGGTGGAGGGTCTGTCACCTGCTTGTCTCCATGGAGATGTTATTGCTTTGTCTAGAAATTTCCACATTAGAGATCACTATCTCAAGGGAGACAACTCGTCTACATTACAGGCAACTGTATTCACAGAGATAATTATTGCATTTTTGAACAATAGAAACACCCATAATGAATAAATGCTAGATAGATTTGTTTAATGTCATACTATGGAACATTCCAGGATAAGCAATAATGTGAGCATGTGATGGACCCTGATGCACATTTGTACAAATTAGCCGCTGTGGTTGGATTAGCAGGGCTCTCAAGTCTCACGCTTTGAGAGTGTGACACACGCAATTCGACGTGTTCACACGCTCACACGCCACACATGGTATTTCTCACGCTGAAATTTTTTTAAGCAATTCAAAACTGTAGCCACTGTTCACAGCGCTTCTGTGCCCAGAAAATCGGTAAGTTAATGCAGGCACCGTGCGTTTTCAGCGAAAAAAAGTCACTCGCACACCAGTACTCGAGTTGAGCGATCAGCTGTGAGGCCGATCGCTCACAGCTGTGAGCGAGCCGCGTGAATGTTTACGCGGCATTTCCAAGAGAATAAGAATCCTTAACTTGCTACGTTAATGCTACGTAAGAAGGAACTTTCGTCTCGGGACACGGGATAACTTCGGGATTATGTCCTTTTCTCCGGAGCTCCGGATTATTAAAGACCGTGACATGTGCATACATGGATACAAGTGACCGCGTTTTTATGGGTGAGTCATATCAGATTATTTCTGCATCTATTTCGGCACTAAACCAGAACTAAACCAGGACTAAACCAGGACTAAACCAGAACTAAACCATGACTAAACCAGGACTAAACCAGGACTAAACCAGAACTAAACCAGGACTAAACCAGGACTAAACCAGGACTAAACCAGGACTAAACCAGAACTAAACCATGACTAAACCAGGACTAAACCAGGACTAAACCAGAACTAAACCATGATTAAACCAGGACTAAACCAGGACTAAACCAGAACTAAACCAGGACTAAACCAGGACTAAACCAGGACTAAACCAGAACTAAACCAGGACTAAACCAAGACTAAACCAAGACTAAACCAGAACTAAACCAGAACTAAACCAGAACTAAACCAGAACTAAATCAGGACTAAACTGAGACTAAACCAGGACTAAACCAGGACTAAACCAGAACTAAACCAGGACTAAACCAAGACTAAACTGGGTCTAAACCGGGTCTAAACCAGAACTAAACCAAGACTAAACCAGAACTAAACCAGGACTAAACCAGGACTAAACCAAGACTAAACCAGGTCTAAACCAGGACTAAACCAGAACTAAACCAGGACTAGACCAGGACTAAACCAGGACCTAGCCAGGACTAAACCAGAACTCAACCAGGACTAAACCAGAACTAAACCAGGACTAAACCAAGACTAAACCAGGTCTAAACCGAGTCTAAACCAGGATTCAACTGGGACTAAACCAGGACTAAACCAGAACTAAACCAGGACTAAACCAAGACTAAACCAGGTCTAAACCGGGTCTAAACCAGGATTCAACTGGGACTAAACCAGGATTAAACCAAGACTAAACCAGGTCTAAACCAGAACTAAACCAGGACTAACCCGGCACTAAACCAGGACTAAACCAGGTCTAAACCAGGTCTAAACCAGGACTAAGCCAAGACTAAGCCTAAGTGTGTGTGATAACATATTATCCTGTGCATTATTGAATGATAATATGGACTTTTAGTTATAAAAGCATTTCCATATTAACAAAGTACCTTCTAATTCTGCCCACCATCCCCCATCCCCCCTGGTTTAATTTTTTTAATGAAAAACAAGAACATGCTAAAGACAGACGACATGGACAAGATCAAACGATCATTGAACTTTATGTCTGGGGAACTGTCAAAGTTAACATCGCAACAGGAGAGGCTGCTCAAACTCGTGGATGAGGTAGCGACTCTGAAAACTTTGATGAGGGAAAAGAACAGAAGGATTTCTTTCTTGGAGCAACGAGTGGACGATCTTGAACAGTACACACGGAGAGAGGATTTGATCATTTCTGGGCTGAAGACTCGACACCGGATCTATGCCAGGGCGACAGCCAACGCCGAGACCATGGAGGACGCACCGAGGGGAGAGCTGCTGTCGCTGAAGCAAGAGGTGGTGGATTTTCTGAACAGTAAAAACATTAACATCTGTAAGGAGTCTATTTCTATTTGCCACACTTTACCCAGAAAGTCGGAGAAATCAAGGTCTGCTATTGTAATCCGATTCATTAGCAGGAAAGGCACAACCATGTTTATAAACGAACATCTTACAAAGAAAAATGGAGACATCGTGAGGGAGGCAAGCAGGGCTCTCAAGTCTCACGCATTGAGAGTGTGACACACGCAATTCGACGTGTTCACACGCTCACACGCCACACATGGCATTTCTCACGCTGATTTTTTTTTTTTTTTGTGCCCAGAAAATCGGTCTGTGTGGCTCAGTTTATGCAGGCACTGCGCGTTTTCAGCAAAAAAAAACTCCCCTGCTCCCCCCCGCCCCGCTCCCCGGAAAAAAATCTCAGATATCAGGAGCCGCGCCCTTTTCAGCCAATCAGAAAATAAATTGTTCTGTTGTTGGGCAGACTGTTGACAGTGCAGTGCGCGCTCAGTGATAAGGACAGCGACTGAACAGGAGGAGATGATAAAACAAACTGAGAACCATCAGGTAATAACTTCATTTATATAACTCTCATTAGTGTTGCTTTGTAGTTTAAAGGGATATGCCACCCCTAGGTCAAATTTGGGCATCTCCCCACAGTCCAGAGACTAAAATAAGTGGTGGAAAGCGTTTTCCTGCTCACCCAGCCATTGTCCGAGTCTGTCGCCACTGACCGCCGCGGCGGTATCTACAGCTACTCCGCCTTAGACTGGAGTCTAACGTCGCCAGAGAAAGATTTCGGCCAAAAGGAATTAACTTGCTCGATGCGTTTCCCAATTACTTTATGTGTAGTGCGCATTCATATCGAGTGCAAATAAATGTGCAAATCAACACGGAGAGCTTGCCTTGGTCATTTTGGGTGGGAACTATTTTCCAGTGCGGAAGAATACAGCCGAATCACGCACCACGTTGTGCAACAGGGGAACTCCCTTCCCGGTGCGTAACTGGGATTCCCCTGGCAGCGTGCTGCGTGATACGGCTATATTTGCACTCGATATGAATGCGCACTACACAGACAGTAATTGGGAAACGCATCGAGCAAATTAATTCCTTTTGGCCGAAATTTTTCTCTGGCGACGTTAGACTCCAGTCTAAGGCGGAGGAGCTGCAGATACCGCGGCGGTCAGTGGCGACAGACTCGGACAATGGCTGGGTGAGCAGGAAAACGCTTTCCACCACTTATTTTAGTCTCTGGACTGTGGGGAGATGCCCAAATTTGACCTGGGGGTGGCATATCCCTTTAAGTTTGCTCTTTAGACAAACATTTACACTGCGTAATTTCCCCCCCTCGGAAATTACGCATTCTCACGCACGACCCCGCTCAAAACTTGAGAGCCCTGGAGGCAAGACTGTTGAGAAAGCAGAGGAAAATTACTGGGACATGGACACAGAATGGAAACGTGTGGATTAGAGACATTGATGGAGCATCAAGGATAAACAAACTACTAACACCTGGTGAATGTAATTATTTTACAGTACAACTGTTCAATTCTAGAACAGATAAGATAACAGATAATGCATACTCGATTATACATTTAAATAGTCAAAGTCTGAAATGTAAATTTGAGTTTTTCAGTGATTTTAAGTGCACCTTTAAAGTAATAGCCATTGCAGAAACCTGGCTAAAGGACATGCATATTAATAAAGTACAGATAGAAGGTTATAACATGTTTTATATAAACAGGATTAAAAAAAGGGAGGAGGGGTTGCCATCTACGTCGACAAACATTTAAAATGTAGTGTTGTTGAACAGAAAACTGTAACTATAAATGGCTTGATGGAAATGCTTACAATAGAAATCATTAATGATAATGGCAAAATAATATTGTAATTAGTTGTGTGCATAGACCACCTGGGGGCAATGTGGACTTGTTTACAGATAAATTACTTGAAATGTTTGAGAATGTATACAAATCAGTAATTTTATGTGGTGACTTCAACATAGATCTAGGAAATACAGTAACAACAAATGATTTAAGAAGTACATGGAAACTGCTGGCCTGTGTCCCATGATAACAAAACCAACCAGGATAACTACTCATAGAGCTACGATCATCGATAATATATATACAAATATACATGGTGAAATAATTAGTGGTGTCTTTATGACAGATGTGAGTGATCATCTCCCTGTATTTATGATTCATGAAAAATTGTGTTTCGATGTTGTACAAGAAGAAAATCAAATTAATGTAAGAGATAAACCTAGTAAGGCTTTAGAGGCCTTCAGAGAAGACTTCAAAAAACAAAACTGGGATCATGTATATTCAGGTAATCTAAATAATGCCTACAATGCATTTATGACAACATTTCTCAATCTATATGACAAAAAAATTGCAAAAAAATTATAACTAGTTCTGGTGGCAAGAGAAAGATTCATAACCCATGGATGACAAACGGGGTAAAAAATGCTTGTAGGAAAAAGAATTATCTTTATAGATTGTTTCTTAAATCGAGACCAAAAAACGCAGAGGTAAGGTATAAAACATATAAAAAATAAACTTGTATCATAAGAAGACAAAAAAAGGATCACTACACCAAATTATTAGATAAAAATAAAAATAGCATAAAAAACACATGGGGTGTAATAAACAGAGTCTTGCAAAAAGGCAAAACCAAATCAATTAGTCCAACCTACTTAACAAAGAATAATGTAGATGTTTTTGGAAAAGAAGAAATCAAAAATGAATTTAATAATTACTTTGTGAATATTGGTCCAACGTTATCACAAAATATTCAGAAAGAAACAATTGATGGACAAACTATACAAGAAAATATAAATAGTATTTTTCTGGAGCACGTGCAAGAAATTGAAATTTTGACAATTGTTCACAAATTTGCTAATAAAAAAATCAAACGATTATACAGACATAAATATGTCATTGATAAAGCTAATTATAGATGTTGTTATTCAACCTTTCACATATATATGTCATTTATCATTCACTTTAGGAATATTTCCTGACCGTATGAAAGTAGTCAAAATAATACCACTTATTAAAAAAGGAAATAAAAATGATACCTCGAATTATAGACCTGTTTCACTGCTTTCACAGTTATACTAGTTAAAATACTAGAAAAACTATTCGTGATCAGATTGAACAAATTTATTGAAAAATATAAAAATTTTTAGCAACAGCCAACATGGATTTCATTCTAAACATTGAACTGCTACAGCAATAATGTAACTGACAGAAGAAATAACCAATGCCACGGACAATAAACAGTTTTTGGTCAGCATTTTCGTAGACCTTCAAAAAGCATTTGACACTCTGGATCATGAGATATTATTGCAAAAATTATATAAATATGGCATAAGAGGGGTAGCACATCAGTGGGTCACGAGCTACTTAAAAGACCAATATCAGTATGTGGAAATCGATAACAATAAATCAGAGTATTATCATACGTCACCGCCCTGGGCCTGGGGACGTCCATCTGCTGCTGGATATGGGACTTCCTCACCAACAGGCCACAGGCGGTGAGGATCGGCAGCCACGTCTCCTCCACTCGTGTCCTCAGCACTGGGGCACCCCAGGGCTGTGTTCTCAGCCCTCTCCTGTACTCCCTGTTCACCTACGACTGTACCACCAGGCACAGCTCCAACACCATCCTCAAGTTTGCTGACGACACCACCATCCTAGGCCTCATCACCAACAACGATGAGAGTGCCTACAGAGACGAGGTGAAATCACTGACCAGCTGGTGTCAGGAAAATAACCTCTCTCTGAATGTCAGCAAAACTAAGGAAATGATCGTGGACTTCAGGAGACAGCGTGTAGACCAGCATCCCCCCATCTTCATCAACAACACTGAGGTGGAGCAGGTCAGCAGTTTTAAGTTCCTTGGGGTACACATCACTGAGGATCTGTCCTGGACACTACATACAGATACTGTGGTTAAGAAAGCCCGACAAAGACTCTACTTCCTGAGGAAGTTGAGGAAGTTTGGTATGAACACCAGCATCCTCACAAACTTCTACAGGTGCACCATCGAGAGCCTGCTGACGGGCTGCATCACAGTGTGGTATGGGAACTGCACCGCTCAGAGCCGCAAAGCACTACAGAGGGTGGTGCGAGCGGCAAAGGACATCACTGGCAGCAGTCTCCCCTCCATCCAGGACATTTACCACAGCAGGGGTCTGCGTAAGGCACGCAGCATCACTAAGGACCATACTCATCCGGCACAAGGACTCTTCCGTCTGCTACCCTCTGGTAGACGATACAGGAGCCTGCCAGCACACACAAAAAGACTCAAAGACAGATATTACCCCCAAACTGTCAGACTACTGAACTCTGGGTAATACTCTAAATAATACTGAACTCTCAATAATACTGCACTAAACTACTTTTCATTATGCATAATATGTTTACTGCTGCTGCTCTGTATGAATGTATCATGTCTGTCACTACCTCACTGTAAATTACTGTTACCTGTGCAATAATCAGTGCAATAACCTATGTGCAATATTTATATCATACTATGTGCAATACGAAATCCACATGCAACACCTACACCACACCATATTATGTGCAATCTGTGAAATACTTACCTTATTTGATTTAACCCTACTTGCACCTTGTACATTGTACCTTGTATTTTTTTAAATTACATTTTATTACATATTTTATTATATTGTTTATTATATTGTTTACTTCTTCCCCTGCACTTGCAACACTTTTCTTACCATGTACTATTATTGCATGTTATTAGTACTTCTTGACTATCTTAGCGAGTCAACGGTTCTTCTGATCCTAAGCATTTCATTGCATTGTTGACCTTGTGTTGATTCTGCATATGACAAATAAACAATCTTGAATCTTGAATCTTGAATCTTGTGGAGTACCCCAAGGATCGGTACTTGGACCTATACTTTTCCTTATTTATGTTAACGATATTGTCTCTGTTTCTAGTTTACTCAAATATATTTTGTTTGCAGATGATACTACTCTATTGTACTCAGGAAAAAATATAAATGAGGTTTTACAAATAGTAGAGAGAGAGTTTCAGAAAATGTTGATATGGTTCAAAGCCAACAAACTATCTATAAATATTAGTAAGACTTTTAAGAGTTAGTAAGATTTTTAGTTGCAAAAGGAAAGACATAGATGCAAGATTGGTTATATAAGGACTGGAGATTGAAAGGACAAGTGAGATCAAGTTTTTAGGTGTTGTAATTGATGAACATTTGACTTGGAATTCACACATAGAACAAGTTAAATCAAAAGTATCACAAACAATGGCTGTATTACACAAAGTGAAGGACTGTCTTAACAAAAATGCCATGTTTCTTCTGTATAACTCACTGGTTGTTCCATATCTGACTTATTGTATTGAAGTGTGGGGAAGTGCCTGTAAAACACTCATCAAACCAATCTTCCTTTTACATAAAAGCGCCATCCGTGTGGTAAATGGAAGTGGATACAGAGCCCACACAAACCCTATATTTATACAATTAAAAACATTAAAATTTAAAGAATTGGTAGAATATAACTTACTCATCAAGCTCATCAAATAATATTACCAAACAACTTGAAAAATAGATTCAAAAGAGAGAAACTAGTTATAAAGAGGAACTGATATTTTTTCTAAACCAGTATTCAGAACTAAACCAAAGGAAAGATGTGTCACAATCCAAGGAGTCAGTCTATGGAACGGTCTTGAGCATGAAATTAAATAATCAAAGTCTATTCAAGTTTTCAATAAATATTAATATATAATATTTTGTTGTAATATAATTTTGAGTTGATAAGGGGCAGATATCATAAGCTTATGCTGCTTTCTGTTCCCTTTTCATTCATATTTGAGTTATAATTGTATAGATGCAATTGTGTTGCATCTGTTATTTTTTGTTTTGTTTTAACGAATGAAATAAATAAAGAAAAGAAAAAAAAAGATTCCAGAGTCTTTTGTATTCAAACAGAATGTAGAAGTGACTGTTCGATCAGGCAACTCACTGAGAGGAGGCTAACCTCTCTGCCAATCAAACTCCATGTAGCTCTCCAGTAATTCCATTCATTTTCATCCAGGCTATAGAGCAGTACATTGAGCAGAGATGCAGACTACGGGCTGTTTTGCTGGTGTCAGACACATTTGTCACTTTGCGGGTTAACGACGGTGTTTTTGGAGTCGCGGTCTCACTCGGGCCCCGTGCTCTCCTCTTCATTCATCTGAGCTCTCGCATTATGCTGTCAACATGAAATATTCAAATGAAGCCCGAGTGAAGCAGGTACGCGGAAAGGACCTGGAATATGCAGGGGGAAGTGGGTCATGTATGGAAGCACAACTGAGACAAAAGACAAAACACCACAAGTCTAATGCAGGAGAGGAGGTGGTGGAGTGGTTTTCAAGTCCCTTCCTCTCAATAAGGAGGTTGTGGGGTAGAGTCCTGATCTCCATCATGCATTCAGTAATTTAATCCTCATTATTCACTGCAATGAGTTTATAAGCACTTGTCACAAATTTCAGAGACTACACTGCCTGACAAAAGTATTATTATTATTATTATTAATATGCATATTATTGCAAAAATGGGGACTCATCGCAGTGTAGGTCTAACTCAGGTCTAAACCAGGACTAGACTAGGACTATCGTCCTAATACTTTTGTAAGGCAGTGTAACAACAACTAGCTTGCTAACACGCACTTCCTGACAATTGGACAATAGAACACAGCCATGTTATTTTGAGCTGCTTGTATAATACTAGTAAATCTGTACTGGGTTAAGACACATTTTACTTTATTATATGAAAACGATCAACAGAACAATTGATTTAAATGAGTAGACCTTTAAATGTTTGTTTCCATTAAAGAAACAATAGTCCTATCACTATGTCAATTATTAAAGCAGACCTAGTCTGTAAAATGGACTTTTTAACCATGTTACGGTTGTTTCCTTCTCACTAAATACTTCTCATTGAAGTATTTAGAGCAATTCATACATGTTTGAAAGGCATAGGATGAGAAACAGTTTCCACAAGATGAGACCAGATACGAGATTGGGTCCACGAGAACGAGACAAGATGAGATTTTAACATAATTCCTAATATGTAAATTTCACAATTCAGTTTCCAATTTTCCAACTTTTTTTAGTGCATTTGATTTCATATTTTTGTGTCCATTCATGTATTGCTTTTTAGAACTCTAAGAGATGTAACTCACCAACCCATAACCCTTTATTATCCAATCCAAATGTAAACACTTAAAAAAAATGTTTATGAGATCATTTCCCTCATACTGTATGTGCACACTTCATGTACTTATTTTGTTCTCCAAGTTTATTTTCCTAAACAGTGATACACATAGGATTTGGCAGCGTTGCGTACAGTAGTAATAGTATTTTGGTACAAATGAAAAAAATCTGCTGCTCACTAGTGTGATGTGCAGCTATCCGTAGGAGGTGCTAACAACTTCACGGCTCTTTGTTGTGATGAAGTTTACAGTGACATCAGCCCATATTGGGCACCTCTGTTTCCTAATGCAGAAGTCAGCTAACCTGTTTCTTTTGTTAAGTGATTTTAGATGACTATTGCGATTTTATATGTCCTATATAACCATAGAAAGTAAAAAGAAGCATTCGGCTCCAGTCAAATTAAGCTCACAAGGCTAGAAGTTATAAGAATTTATTTATGGACAAAATAGCAAAATAAAAACACAGCAGTTACACAGAGAGGGATGACATGTCTATGATTATATCTATATACTGTAGCTAACACAAGCACAATATGTCTTCTTTTATTCATTTTTGTAGCATTAGCATTTTTCCTCCAAAAGTTAGCCCAGTATTCCCTTGTCTGGAATAACATTAATTCCTAACACTGATGCAATTTGTTGTAAAAACGTGAGGATTCATGCAGATGTTTTGCCTCCTGCTGCTGCTCCCCCATCTCTCCATCTCTCCTCTCATTTGTTTTAATCAAAGAAAACCTGTGGTCTTTTTAATCACCTCCAAATCTCGCTCTTCCTCCCATCTGATTACCATGAATATTCAACAGCCCAGGTCTACGGCAGCGGCCATTTTGTCTCCTGCAAGTTTTAATTATGTGCGATTCAGGTTGTACCTCGAGTCAGAGAGATAAATGAGGAGAAAGAAGAGAGAGTAAAGACAGGGAGGAGGAGGAGGAGGAGGAGAGGGAGAGGTATGAGAGAGGGGTGAAAGAGAGGGGTTTAGGTAAAGAGGCGGACAAATCTCTATGGGCATAAAAACTGGGAAATACAAAAATATGGGCAATAAAAAAATGGAGCTTACAGGGGGAGAGAGGGTGCCCAAAGGTAAACCACTCTCTCACTCACAAATTCACTCACTCTCTCTGTCAATCTCTCTTTTCTCTCTCTCTCTCTCTCTCTCTCTCTCTCTCTCTGTCTCTCTCACTCTCACAATTACAACATTATTAGCACAGTTCTGTCAAAAACAACTGTATTTATAGCGGAGAATAACACGTGCTTCCTCTGCCTCCTCTCCTCTCTTCCTCTCTTCTTCCTCCCCCGGCCATCTCTCTTCTGTCCTTCTCTTCTTCTCCTAGTCTCTTCCTTTTTTCAAACCTCTCTCTTTCCTCATTTCCTCTTTTATCGTCTTCTCCTCTTCTCCTTACCTCTCTCCTCCTCCTCCCTTCATCCCACCTCTCCTCTCCTCTATTTCGTCTTCTGTTCCTACCCTCTCTCCTCCTTCCTTGTCTCCTCCTCTCTTCTTTCGTCCTCTTCACTCCCTCAGCCCTCTCTTTTCTGTTTCCCCCTTCCTCTCCTCCTCCTCCTCCTCTTTGCTTTACTGTTCTTATCTCCTCCCTCCTCTCTTCTTCTTCATCTCTCTCCTCCTCTTCTCCCTTTCCTCTCTCTCCCTCTCTCTCACACTCCCCGTCTCTCTCTCTTCCTCTCCTCTTTCTCCTCTTTCTCTCTCCTCCTCCTCCTCTCTCTCTCCTCCTCTCTCGCCCTCTCGCTCACACTCTCCATCTCTCTCTGTCTCTTCCTCTCCTCTTTCTGTCTCCTCCTTCTCCTCTCTCTTTTCCTCTCTTCTTCTCTCATCCCTCCCCTCCTCTCCTCTTCTCCATCTCCTCTCTCTCCCTTTCTCTCACACTCCCCATCTCTCTCTCTTCCTCTCCTCTTTCCCCTCTCTCTCTCTCCTCCTCCTCTCTCTCCTCCTCTCTTGTTTTCTCATCTCTCTCCTCCTCTTCTCCCTCTCCTCTCTCTCCCTCTCTCTCACACTCCCCCTCTCTCTCTCTCTTCCTCTCCTCTTTCTCTCTCCTCCTTCTCCTCTCTCTTTTCCTCTCTTCTTTTCTCATCTCTCTCCTCCTCTTCTCCCTCTCCTCTCTCTCCCTCTCTCTCACACTCCCGGTCTCTCACTCTCTCTCTTCCTCTCTTCTTTCTCCTCTTTCTCTCTCCTCCTCCTCTCTCCTCCTCTCTTCTTTTCTGATCTCTCTCCTCCTCTTCTCCCTCTCCTCTCTCTCCCTCTCTCTCACACTCACCCATCTCTCTCTCTCTTCCTCTCCTCTTTCTCCTCTTTCTCTCTCCTCCTTCTCCTCTCTCTTTTCCTCTCTTCTTTTCTCATCTCTCTCCTCCTCTTCAATCAATCAATCAAACAATATTTATAAGGCGCTTTTCATACAAAATTGTAACACAAAGCGCCTTCTCCCTCTCCTCTCTCTCCCTCTCTCTCACACTCCCGGTCTCTCTCTCTCTCTTCCTCTCCTCTTTCTCCTCTTTCTCTCTCCTCCTCCTCTCTCCTCCTCTCTTCTTTTCTGATCTCTCTCCTCCTCTTCTCCCTCGCCTCTCTCTCCCTGTCTCTCACAATCACCCATCTCTCTCTCTCTCTTCCTCTCCTCTTTCTCCTCTTTCTCTCTCCTCCTCCTCCTCTCTCTCCTTCTCTCTTCTTTTCTCATTTCTCTCCTCCTCTTCTCCCTCTCCTCTCTCTCCCTCTCTCACACACTCCCCATCTCTCTCTCTCTCTTCCTCTCTCCTCTTTCTCTCTCCTCCTCCTCCTCCCTCTCTCTTCCTCTCTTCTTTCCTCATCTCTCTCCTCTTCTCCCTCTCCTCTCTCTCCCTCTCTCTCACACTCCCGGTCTCTCTCTCTCTCTTCCTCTCCTCTTTCTCCTCTCTCTCCTCCTCCTCCTCTCTCTCATCCTCTCTTCTTTTCTGATCTCTCTCCTCCTCTTCTCCCTCGCCTCTCTCTCCCTGTCTCTCACAATCACCCATCTCTCTCTCTCTCTTCCCTCTCCTCTTTCTCCTCTTTCTCTCTCCTCCTCTTCTCCCTCTCCTCTCTCTCCCTCTCTCTCACACTCCCGGTCTCTCTATCTCTTCCTCTCCTCTTTCTCCTCTTTCTCTCTCCTCCTCCTCTCTCTCTCTCTTCCTCTCTTCTTTTCTCATCTCTCTCCTCCTCTTCTCCCTCGCCTCCCTTTACCTCTCTCTCACACTCCCCCATCTCTCTCTCTCTCTTCCTCTCCTCTTTCTCCTCTTTCTCTCTCTTTCTCCTCTCTCTTTTCCTCTCTCTCTCTTTCTCATCTCTCTCTCTCTCTCTTTCTCTCACACTCCCCCATCTCTCTCTCTCTCCCTCTCTCTCACACTCCACATCTCTCTCTCTTCCTCTCCTCTTTCTCTCTCCTCCTCCTCCTCTCTCTCATCCTCTCTTCTTTTTTCATCTCTCTCCTCCTCTTCTCCCTCTCCTCTCTCTCCCTCTCTCACACACTCCCCATCTCTCTCTCTCTCTCTCTTCCTCTCCTCTTTCTCCTCTTTCTTTCTCCTCCTCCTCCTCTCTCTCCTCCTCTCTTCTTTTCTCCTCTCTCTCCTCCTCTTCTCCCTCTCCTCTCTCTCCCTCTCTCTCACACTCCCGGTCTCTCTCTCTCTCTCTTCCTCTCCTCTTTCTCCTCTTTCTCTCTCCTCCCCTCTTCTTTTCTCTTCTCTCTCCTCCTCTTCTCCCTCCCCTCTCTCTCCCTCCCTCTCACCCCCCCCCATCTCTCTCTCTCTCTCTCTCTCTTCCTCTCCTCTTTCTCTCTCCTCCTCCTCCTCTCTCTCCTTCTCTCTTCTTTTCTCATCTCCTCCTCCTCTTCTCCCTCTCCTCTCCCTCTCTCTCTTTCTCTCACACTCCCCCATCTCTCTGTCTCTGTCTTCCTCAATCTCTCTCCCCTCCTCTCTCTTTCTCTCCTCTCCTCTTTCTCTCTCCTCCTCCTCTCTTCATTCATCTCTCCTTCCCTATATTCAAATGCCTTTAGTTTGACTGGCAGCACATTAGCGTTTCTATTGGAGGATTGGGTCAAAAGTGTCACATTTTTGTAAAGACGTAATGCTTAGAATTATTCCAGTGCAGAGAGACGAGTGTGTGCAGGCGCTTTTCAGGGAACGATGTCAAAAATGAGAACGAAAAATGGAGTTTACAAAGAACTGCAAAACCACTGTCTGTTTGCACCCCAAATCTGATCATAATCTGATTTAAGGAGTTATCAGATTATTCAGATGTTATGTAAACACTGTCCCATTTGCTGTGATCACATTTATTTCTGATTGTTCAAACATGTGCAGGTTTTGACAAAAAAGGGCAAACTAAAGTGGCAATATACAGTATTATGCAAAACTGACTCTTGTGAGATTTAAGACATGTTATATTGTTATTCCTGGACTTTGTTTTGTTTTTGTTTTTGTTAGCTTTTTGTTAGCATTACTATGATGGTAAAACTCTGGTCTCTGAGAGTTGTGAAAAGTGTTTATAAGCTCATCATGGTGAAAAAATGGTTGTTTTTCACAGTTTTTTATTAATACCCACATTTTTCCTAAAGATGAAATTATGAAACTCATGTGCATTTTGTAGTAGTTTGGCATGATCAAGTATTATTTTTTATGAAAATTGTCAAAAACTACATAAAACAGTGAGTTTTATAGATGCCCCAGTTGTGACTGGTGGGCTAATACCTTGTATTGTGAACTAAACGTGCCATAAGAGATTTTGGATCAGTTTAATGTAAAAATACTCTCTGTTTTGACTTTAGTCACTGAGATAGTAGACAGAGACAGTGATTATTTAAAGGTCCCATGACATGGTACATCTTGATGCTTTTATATGGCGCCTTAATGGTTCCCTAATACTGTAAATGAATCCTTCTTCAAAATCAAACCTCAGTGCATGAGATATGACTCTGACTGTCTTCATGAGGCTAAATATGTCTCTGAAACACTTTATTCTGGGCGTTGTTGCTTGAATGCAAATGAGGAGGACAGAGACAGGCCAGTGCAGCGGGTGGGTTGTGGCCAAATGCTCCGCTTTTTCCTGGATTAGCAGTTCGCTGTGCGCTGGCCCCACTTCCGTGTGTGTAAGCGCAGAGGAAGATATGAGACGCATTCCATGAAAAAAAAAAAACATTTCCACAGAAAATAAAATTAAACCACTGCTGTTTCAGAGGTTCGGAGGCTCGGATAAAGGACATCCGAGCCTGGAGAGACTCTCACGTGTTTCCAGGCAAACAAAAAAAACGCATCTCACATTGTGTAGCTCATTTGTGGTCCAAACTCTCTGGGCGTGATTTCCAGAGACGGTGGGTAGACATCCAGACGGGGGGTGGAAACCTTTACGCTAGTGTGACGTCAGAAAGTTCCCTTGTTCAGAATCGCTCGTTTGGGCTGTCTTTTTTTCAAACGTGGAAAAGAAATGCAAATGCTCAGTTTACACATTTCGCAACTTTTAGCCATGGGGGGGGGTAAACAGGGTAGGGGAGCTCACATTAACGTTCAAAAACCTCAGAAAGTGAAAATTTCATGCCATGGGACCTTTAATTACATTTGAATGTTCAAAAAGTATTGTTTTCAGTTCAACAGATTTTACTATTTGCAGTAGCAGCTAGACCTGGACCTTGGATGTTCCTCAGACTTAGAGGCTAAAGGACCCTCAGTGTTCAGATTTCTCTCTTCTGCTTCTAGAGGTCTTTGGATGCTCCTCAGACCTGCCCCAATAGCAGCCAGAGAACCTTGGATTTTCCTCAGACTGGTTTCTTGTCCATCATAATGCTAGAGGACCTTGAGTGTTTTTCAGACTAGCCCCAAAGCCCAAAGGACCATAGATGTTCTTCATATTTCTCTCTATAGCTTCTGGAGGATCAACAATCAATATCAATACAATGAGGAATCTAATTCTAATTTTTATGGACAGTTACTTACTTCTAGGCCTTGACGAGGCCATCACCATCATCCAACATATCGTGAGTGTCCCTTAAGGGTCTCTGGCAATGCATTTATCTATGCATTACTACAAACCCCTCAAATGATGTGTACCAAACATCATAGTCCTGGGTTCAATTTAAATCACTTTTCTACCTTCTTTACAATCTTTACAATCAATACTGCCCACTGTGTAGATTTATGAATGATTAAACCAAGGACACTTTAGACTTCATACATTATGTGTAATGCATGTACTTATATATACTTATACTGTCATACTGAATGAAGTCTTTTATGAGTCAGATCTTTTCAAAGCTCCTTCCCTCATTGTTTCCTGTCTCACTGTGGACAATAGCAGTGTTAGAGCTCTTCCGTTTTCAACTGAGCAGGGCTGGGACCTGGATCTCAATGGCAAAAAACAAGTATTTTTCAGTATAAGAACTTTTTCATTATTACAAAATACATAATTCTTCTCCACACTCACCATTAAATAATATGACCAGGTTTATCAAGTTTGTAAAAGGCCTATTTGTTGTTTTGATGGACTGCTTTTGAACAAACTCTTTTTTAAATTACTATTGTGTATATGTGGTACCACTTTATAACTATGCCTTAATTAGCCTAAATAAAACATGTGTAAAGATTTAAAGGAGGATTGGTTTTGCACCATTTTAAAGGTCGTGCAAAATGGATTCTTGTGAGCTTTAATCCATTTTAGATTGTTGTTACCTCATATTTTGTTTCATTCACACATGTTTGAGTAAACCTTTATTACTAGTCTGTTTACATCTCCAAAGCTCAAAATGCTACGTTTCACCTTGTGATGTCACGTTGTGGTTGTTTTCAAGTTCCAATCCAATCCAATCCAACTTTATTTCTATAGCACATTTTATAAACAGAGACATTTTCCAAAGTGCTGCACATAAAATCAATAAAACTTAATAAAAACATTACTAAAATAGCAATAAATAAAGTGATAATAAAATAACTAAATACAAAAGCAATTTATAAAAACACAGAGGAGCAACACAACTCAGGCGGTATTAAAAGCCAGAGAATAAAAGTGGGTCTTAAGACGAGACTTAAAACTCTCCAGTGTGGGGGCTGTTTTGACATGAGGGGGCAGAGCGTTCCATAACTTAAGGCCAACCACAGAGAAAGCCGTGTGCCCCCGAGTTTTAAGTCTAGTCTTAGGGCACGAGCTGGAGCTGGCCCTCTGACCTCAGAGCACCGGTCTGTAGATTTGGATGAGGTCAGAGATGTATTTTGGGGCCAGTCCATTCAAAGCTTTAAAAACAAACAATAAAATCTTAAAATCAATCCTAAAACGAACAGGAAGCCAGTGCAAAGACGCAAGAATAGGGGAGATGTGCTCATATTTCTTCCGTCATGTTAAAAGGCGCGCAGTAGCGTTCTGGACTAACTGCAGTCGATAAAGTGCGTTTTGATTCATTCCAGAATAAAGTGCGTTGCAGTAGTCCAGACGAGAAGAAATAAAAGCATGCATGACGCGCTCAAAATCTGAAAAGGATAAAAAATATTTAATTTTGGCTAAAAGACGAAAAACTAGATTTCACGACCGCATTAACTTGTTTATCAAGTTTAAAATCAGAGTCCATAATGACGCCAAGGTTGGTGGCTGTTGATTTTGTGTGCTGTCTGAGAGGACCCAAGTCGGACAAAGAGCTGGCACTGCCACCGGGCACTGCCACCGGGCCCGCACACTATCACCTCAGTCTTGGTCTCATTGAGGTTCAAGAAATTTTGAGCCAACCAAACCTTGACGTTATTAAGGCACTCAAGCAGTTAACAGCTACCTTTTGTTTAGTAATGACGAGTGTGGAGTTTTTCCGTCACAATAGAAGTAACATCAACTAGCATGATAGCAGTTCTCTCCTGATATTCGGACAATAAAATGCTTTCTAATTAGATGGGGACAGTGCACAGCAGACTTATTCTGACCTGAAGAGCTGCTTATACAATATATCTGCACTGGGGCAAGACACATTCTGCTCAAATACAACGTACATGGGGATAAAATTGGGTAGAGGACTTTTAAAGGTACAGTTACTTTCTGGCAGTGGCACGTCACCTGCATGATTCCTTGGAAATAGAAAGGTAAACCCATATTTTGGAACATTCTCAATGGAGATAGCTACATTTGATGCCATACTGTGGAATATTATAGCTAAACGAACAACATTTCGATGAAAACAAGCAGGTGGGGAAGTGTCAGGTTTGTGGAGATGTAAGCTCAGAGTAAGGACACATTTGTATCTATGGTTTTCTGAGCAAGAAAACAACCAAAAAGAAAAAAAAAAGTTAAAAAGTTACATACTGTACTGTGGCTTTAAGGGGCCTATTTTGCACTTTTTTCTTTATGTTGATAATGTTTCCTCATCGCAAACACACTTGGAGTTATGTTTTGTATATTTAGGCTGATTTCTTCTCTCAAACACATTGTACATGACACCACATGGTGATGTCATGTACAATTAAAAGAAGTGCTCCGTGTGACCTTTTTTTATGGTATGGTTTTTAAACAAACCATACACCTTCACTTCATTTGGATCATTTCAGCCCTGGAATTTCCAATCTCTGCTTACCAAAATGTAAAATGTAGCTGTTAACTTGAAAACTATACTGCTTCATTACATCACAAAGTAGAACAGAGCATTTTGAGCTTTGGGGATGTAGACAGACTAATAATGGAGGAAACAAAACAAATCTCAAAAGTCCAGGTATGCTGCTGATGAGGTAACAACATTCTAACATGGCTTAAAGGAAAAGTAAATTTTTTTTTTACAATCTGAGCCTTCTTTCGGCAATAAAACAAGTAGTTTTACTCACCCATAGCAGTTTGGTGTCAATTGGAGCAGTATCGCAGAAGTTATGTTGGAGCCGTTCGGTTCTACTAATGATCCCGTATCCGTTAGCGTGAGTGCTCGGGGCACTGATTTGCGCTCTCCAAATAACACAAACTTTAGCACTTTTCAAATCACAGAAGATCGCTGTGTCAGGGTAGACTTTTAGTGGATTCCAAAACGGCCTGAAACCCGATATCACAACAGAAAAGTAAAGTTCAGAGCGGTGTTAGCTTCTTTCGGACTAGCAGTGTTTACGCATGCGCACTGTCCTCTCTGATGACGTCATCAAATGAAACTATAGCTGGATATCGGGTTTCAGGCCGTTTTGGAATCCACTGAAAGTCTACCCTGACACAGCGATCTTCTGTGATTTGAAAAGTGCTAAAGTTTGTGTTATTTGGAGAGCGTAAAGTAATGCCCCGAGCATATGATACGAGCACCATGTTAACGGATACGGGATCATTAGTAGAACAGAACGGCTCCAACATAAGTTCTGTGATACTGCTCCAATTGACACCAAACTGCTATGGGTGAGTAAAACTACTTGTTTTATTGCCGAAAGAAGACTCTGTAAAAAAACGTTACTTTACCTCACAATAGTCAATTTTGCGTAATATGGCACCTTTAGCCGTTTCCTTCTCCAGACCCCAGGCTTTCTCCCCATTGGGTCGGATACAGTTATTGGAGCAGACAGACCATAATAAGTTTGTCATTCGAATCCTTTGCTTTAGTCTAAATAGAGCTGTGTAAATGCGTGGGGTGTCCTGTTTTCTCTTTGACAGCTGAAGTAAGCCTTTAAACAGAGAGGGAGCAGGTTCATTATTACTGTCACAAACTGGAGACGCTTTTGTCAAGCAGTTTCACACCAGTGTCAGGGATAAAAGACTTTGCTAAATGAGTCTGATTAGAAAGGGCGCATTATTCAGCATTTTCATTTGGCTCCTGAATTAGAAACATGTCATTTCTGTCCATCAAAGTTTATTATTTAAATTGCCAGGCAGAAAAAGATGCAATTTAAGTTTGTATTATGTGATAAGGCAATGTTTAAACACTATAATTTCTATGTTGTTGCTTTGCCTGGAGTGGTACACAATATGGCATTCAAAATATTCATCTCCAGGTCAATGATAAAAGGAGAAATTCAATTTGTCAACTGGACAAAGTTTATTTGGTCGAAAACGTTTCGCACCAAATAAACTTTGTCCAGTTGACAAATTGAATTTCTCCTTTTATCATGGATTCTACCTGGACGACTGAGGGACTCTTCATGCATCTCCAGGTCAAGTTACAAGTCCGATCATAGACTGTTTATATAAATGGACATAGCTAACCCGCTAGCTGTCGTGTCCCAAATAAGAAGAGAGCATGGGAGCTCTTCCGGCTCCATCTACTCTGGCTCCAATTGACTTTACATTGAAAAATTGTTGCCCCACTTTCTATCGTGGTGTTTTTATTTCACTATTTTGTCTATTAATAAATTCCTGTTTCTAATATGGAACTCTGCTCCAAATTTACCCCTTAGCCTATCTTTTGTGAGCTTCATTTAACTGGAGTTGAACAGTATGGGTGAAGTCACACTCCCTCAGTCCACTTCTATATATGGGTCAGATCTGTGGACTAAACCAGGACTCAACCAGGACTACATGTTTTCTCCTTTTACTGTGTCCCATTGCTCTTAAAGGAGAATTAACGTTTTTTACAATCTGAGCCTTATTTCGGTAATAAAACAAGTTGTTTTACTCACCCATAGCACTTTGGTGTCATATGGAGCACTTCCAGAGATGTTTTAGATTTGCGATCTCCGTAATTTGAGTTCTCGGGGCAAATGTTTGCGGTCTCCAAATAACACAAACTTTAGCACTTTTCAAATCATAGAAGCTCAATGTCTTAGTCTACGCTTTTGTTTGAGTCAAAAGTGGCCTGTAATCCGAGATTTATCCACAGTTTCAAGTAGATGAGGATGCCAGTGTGCATGTGCGGAGTCACAGTTTATTTCACTCTCAGCTCCCGGGACCCAAACACAGGGCTCTCAAGTTTTGAGCGGGGTCGTGCGTGAGACTGCGTAATTTCCGAGGAGCCGGGGGCGGGGGGTTGAATTGCGTGAGAAATGCCGCGTGAGCGTGTGAACGCGTCAAATTGTCTCTCTCAATGCGTGAGACTTGAGAGCCCTGCTGTAAATCTGTAAATGTTTGTCTAAAGAGCAAACTTAAAATACAAAGCAACTAATGAGAGTTCTATAAATGAAGTTATTACCTGATGGTTCTCAGTTTGTTTTATCATCACCGCAGTGTGCGCTTAGCAGCTGAAACTACACTCTACAGTCTGCCCAACAACAGAACAATCTATTTTCTGATTGGCTGATTTTTTTCCGGGGAGCGGGACGGGGAGGAGGGGGAGAGTTTTTTTCACTGAAAACGCGCGGTGCCTGCAGAAACTGAGCCACACAGACCGATTTTCTGGGCACAAAAAAAAAAAAAAAAAATCTGCGTGAGAAATGCCATGTGTGGTGTGTGAGCGTGTGAACATGTCAAATTGCGTTTGTCACACTCTCAATGCGTGAGACTTGAGAGCCCTGCAAACATGAAACGCAAAGCTGTAAATTATGGATAAATCTCGGTTTACAGGCCACTTTTGACTCAAACGAAAGTGTAGACTAAGACATTGAGCTTCTATGATTTGAAAAGTGCTAAAGTTTGTGTTATTTGGAGACCGCTCGGGGCATATATTATATGCGCTAGAACTCGCGCTACGGCTATCGCTAATCTAAAACATCTCCGGAAGTTCTCCATATGACACCAAAGTGCTATGGGTGAGTAAAACAACTTGTTTTTTTACCGAAATAAGGCTCAGATTGTAAAAAACGTTAATTCTCCTTTAAGCGAAGACTTGGGCGTGGTCTAAACCAGGACAATACCAGGACTAAAACAGAACTAAACCAGGACTTAACCAGAACTAAACCATAACTTAACCAGGACTAAACCAGGACTAAACTAGGTCTAATGCAGGTCTAAACTAGGACTGAACCAGGACTACATGTTTTCTCCTTTTACCGTACCTCATTACTCTTCTGTGAGGCTTGTGTGTGCGGTCTGTAGTTCTGGATTTGCCCTATGACCCTGGGAGGAGGCCCCTCTTCATCAGTGTCGCACTGCCGCAGGTGGAGTTGATGGTTCTATTCCCGCTCCGCCCTGATAATGGAGCAGAGTCGTTAATCACAGGGTCAGCAGACAGGGGGCGCTCTCCTCTGGGTTTTTTCATGAGGCTAACAATAGGTTTGGACAAAATGAACTCTTGTGGGCTTTAAGCAAAACACATTGGAATTGTGTTTTGTTTCATTCAGACATGTTTGAGTAACCCTTTATTATTAGTCTGTCTACATCTCCAAAGCTCAAAATGCTCTGTTCCACCTTGTGATGTCACATAGTGGTCGTTTTGAAGTTAACAGCAACCTTTTACTTTTAGTTCAGTAGAGACTGGTAATTCTAGGGCTGAAATTATCAAATGATTCTAGTGTATGAAGTTGAAAAACAGTGGAGCACTTCCTTTATTACCGCATGAGTAGAACTCAGCCCTCCCTGTTTGCCAGCTCGAACGCAGGAGTGATTTATTTAGAACCTCTGGAAATCAAAGCCGAGAGCAACTGCAAAGTTTAGCAATACAGAATGGCGTGATAACAACAAAAAGGACAACAAATAAAACTGTTTTGGGGCCGTGAATTGCTGTTGGCTGTGTGAGTGGCTAAACCAACTTACTACTATCAGAGCTAGCTTTGTGCACCGGACACTCATACTTAAAAGTGATAAAATGGCTCCCAAAAGAAACCCGAAGGTGAAAATGACATCATCTGATTTCAAAAAACAGCAAGAAGAAATACTGAATCTTAATAATGTCAAAATGCTGTGCGGACAGAACGAGGAGTGGGACAAGCAAATCATTTTTCTGGAGAACAGGGTGTCTGATTTGGAACAGTTTACCTGAATGAATGACATTATCATTTCGGGTCTGCAAATCAAACCAAGGAATTATGCACGGGCTGTGAAGGAAATTAAAAGGGACAAATGTATTCATAAATGAGCACCTAACAAAGCAGAACGCCGACATCTCAAAAAAAACCCTAAAGAAACAAGGGAAAATACACCACACTTGGACAGAACAGCTGAGGAGGCTCAGTGTTGGTGATCAGAAAGACTGAAGATCTGGACAAGTACAGTATCAGTGAACATCATCACCAGGTTAAACAAGGACATTTGAAAACTTGATGACACAAAGTACAGTGGTACCTCACCTTACGAATGACCCAGCAAACGAAAATTTCAAGTTACGAAACGCCTTCACGTCAAATTTTGGTCTCTAGATACGAATGAAATTTCAAGTTACGAAACGCGAAATCTCCAATCCAATCCAACTTTATTTATAAAGCACTTTAAAAACAACAAATCTCAAAAATTCAATTAATGCACGCTCAGATGCACACCCCGAAACGAGGGGAGACACAACAACACATCATCAGTAGGGTAAAACTCACCTGTCTCACGACGGTCTAAACCCAGCTCACGTTCCCTTAGTGAGTGAACAATGCAACACTTGGTGAATTCTGCTTCACAGTGATAGGAAGAGCCGACATCGAAGGATCACGTCGACACGGCGCAAGGCCGCGCTACACCGGGTCTGCAGGATGCAGCCGTGCCTCCTCCTCGGGGCCGAGCACGCGCGGGCCGAGCACGGGGTGATTTATTCCTGCTCCGGTCCTGGTTTAGACCTGGTTTAGTTCTGGTCTAGACCTGGAAGTCACATAGAACCAGCGCCCGACCCGAGCGAGACCCCGCGGTCTTGCCCGCTGTTATCCATTCCTGCTTTCATCTCCTAACCGTGGTTGGGAGACACAGGGGAGATCGTCTTCTCCAGGGCCGGAGATAGCTTTCCCTCCGGGGTTAACTCCCTTGTGGACATCGCGCGCTTACAGTGGTGGAGAATGCAAGTAAAAAAAGGCAGTTTTGCTGCAGAGTGGAGCTTTATTGTCTCCTCTACTCCGCGGAGACATTCATCCAGCACGCGCACACGGCTCGCGCGCACACACTCGCAGACTCTCTCTTCTGCACTGAGCTATAGACACAAGATAGACACATCTCACAACACCGCTGATAGAGCACCTTCCTCGGCCTGTTAGCACACAGTGTCAGCGCCCCGGCTCTGGAGGTCAGATAGAAGCAGAGCCCGCCCCGCACCGCAAGGAGCGCGGAAACACGAGCAATGCGCTCCTCCAACGGCACTGCCATGTTATAATAATAACAGGTCCAATCCAGGTTTAGTTCTGGCCAGACCTGGTTTATTCCACGTTCTTTTAGTCCTGGTCTAGTCTCTTAGCCCGTCAGGAACACAACGTTACACTATAAAAAAAATGTTACACTATAAAAAAAAAAACATGGAACGGATCAGGCTTTTTCCATTGAAATAGCTACTCAACTTACGAATTTTTCACGTTACGAAACCACTTCTTGAACGAATTAATTTCGTAAGGTGAGGTACCACTGTACTAATGAAAACACTGTGTTACATCAATGTAGAACCACGGATTAACAGAAAAAATCTCTGAGTTGGAATGTATGGAATTACAAACATTTCAGTATATTAAGCACAACATACAGGGTTTTGAATAAGATTTAGATCCAGAAAATAACTTATATAATTCAGTTAAAACTCATTGCTCTTATTATACGGAGGACCAATATAATAAAAATGTCACCTCCGAGGACAGATTGCCAATTATTCATTTCAATAGTAGGAGCCTATAGGCCAACTTTGAAAAAATAAAAGAATATCACAACATTTCCAAGAGTGTAACTGCCAACTCGGAACCCTGGATTAATTTTAGTAGAGGAGGGGATTTTCATTTGGATGGCCATGAATTCAAATTTATTTCACGTCAAACTAAAGCTGAAGGTGGCACTAGTCAATAGTATCCAATATGAGATACTAGAGACTATGTCTATGTTATTGATAATGGAATGCATAACTATTGAAATTGGGGCGGCAGTAGCTCAGTTGGTAGAGCGTTTGTCCACTGATCCAAAGGTTGGCGATTCAAATCCCGCTCTTGACATAAGAAACATCAGTGGTTGAGCGGTCAGATCCACTGACCCACAGGTTGGTTGGTACGATTCCAGCTCCCACAGATGAATGCTGCCGTTGTGTCCTTGGGCAAGACACTTAACCCTCCTCGCCCCCAGTGTCTGCGTACACTGGTGTGTGAATGTGTGTGTGAATGGGTGAGTGGTTCCTTGTTGTAAAGCGCTTTGGGTGCCTTGAAGGTGGAAAAGTGCTATATAAAGATGTGTGACCAAATTAAAAAGGAAAGAAGACAAAATTTAACAGTTAGTTGGATTTACAGAGCTCCTGACTCTAGCATTGAATTGTTCACTGAATGGACAGAAAGGGCATTTTCCATTGTTGTACATAAAAGCTGCTCATATGTGGTGACTTTAACATTGATTTACTTAATCCAAATAACCATAAATCAACACAGGATTTTATAAACACAATGATCATTATGAATCTTTTTCCTCAAATCCCCAAACCTAGTAGAGTAACCACAAACTGTGCCACATTAATAGGCAATACATTTACTAATGACATTGAAAATAACAAAATAAGTGGACTCTTAATTAGTGATATTAGTGCGGAAGCCGAGAGAGGCCATATTCATAAGCAATATTTTTTCTTCCTTGTTATCCCGAGATAACGAGATAATTAATCCGTGATCTCGAGAAAACAACACAATTAATTCGTGATCTCGAGAAAACAAACAGTTATTCTGCTATCCCGAGATAACGACATAATTATTTCGTTATCTCGAGAAAACAAAACTGCCGACAACAAAAAGCTGACAGAGGCCACACCCCCTTGTAGAAGACGAAGACGTAGCTACGGACAATGTGAAAGATAGGCTGACTTCAGGGCCAATTCTCATTCTGAATAGACGCGTTTTTGGTCATTAGAATGTTTGGAATAATCGATCAGCTGATAAGGCAATATTTTGATCAGGGGTTGACACAGGGGGAGATTGCATTACGACTTTTAATTCGGAATAATTTCAGGATTAGTCCGCGGCATCTCCGCAGAAGACTGGCCCAGCTTCGTCTTTACCGACGGAGGTACAGTGATCCAGCTGAGGTCGTAGAATTCGTCTCCAAACTTATGAAAGGGCCAGGTCGGCTTCATGGCTACCGTATGATGCATGAAAGGTGCAGTTTGGCCAGGTTCCGTGTCAGTCGTGATGTTGTGGCGGAGATCCAGACCACCCTTGATCCCGAGGCTGTTCAGCTTCGGAAAGGTAGGAGGCTGCGCAGAAGATCCTACAGTGTTCCGGGGCCTAATTATGTGTGGCACATGGATTCATACGACAAGCTCACCCCCTTTGGCATCGGTGTGAACGGGTGCATAGATGGATTTTCAAGGCACATCATTTGGATGGAAGCAAACTGCACCAACAGCAACCCGTGCGTGATTGCAGCCTATTTTGTTCAAGCTGTCACCAAACTCGGAGGCTGCCCAAAAATCCTGAGATCAGATCATGGCACAGAGAATGTCCATGCCAACAGACTACAGACTTTTTTCAGGGAAGATGACACTGGAGATGTCCATGGTCCTCCTTGTGTTATACAAGGAAGGAGCACGGCAAACCAGAGAATTGAAGGTTGGTGGGGGATGTATAGAAGACAGAATGTGGACTACTGGAGAGATGTCTTCAGAGAGTTCCAAGCTCCTGGTGATTTCAGTGGCGATTATATCGACAAGGGTCTCATTCAGTTCTGTTTCCTAAAGATTATACAGGTAAGTCATCAACAAATATGGTTTGAGATGGTTTGACATCAACACATGCATATATGATTTGAGAGTAAAAAACGTTTTGAAAAAAGTGATGTGTAAGTGCCCAATTGTGTGCGTAAAAGCTTGGCCAGTAGACAGCCAGGCTAATTTGCAATCAATGAAGCCCATGTGTGTATTTAATTCTACTTATAGGCCTAGGTGTCCCAAAATGTGTACACACTTTAAATCATTGTAAAGTAGGTGTTTATTAAAATTCATGTGATTTTCAAAGTGAAATAAAATTTACAGACATCATTTATTGTTTTGTCACCACCTGTTTTCAAACTGACATTCATTCTGGTCCAGGCAATGTTGGCAACGCGAATCACGCACAATTCTCTTGGTATTTTTGTGCATTCATTTTCAGTGACTGATGAAGTCCACACTTAGAACCCAGACATCAGTTTGACTATAGAAATGTGACAGTACAATTTGTGATGTCTGTATCCTTGCACTTTGGAAATTACATGATTAATAAACACGTTACAATGATTCAAAGTTTGTATATATTTTTTTTGGCACCTTGTATATCATGCGTCTCACTCTGGGGGCCTGCCTTACAGGAGGAACTGGACACAGTGGTGCAGATGTGGGACAACCATCGCATTCGTCCGGGGAGGAATGGGCGAGATCTCTACCATGGAAAGCCAGTGATAATGTACAATGTACCTGAGCTGTATCATGCACAGAATTATCTGCATCCAGTTGAAATGGACAGAATTAATACAGTCCTAGGTGAAGACATCTGCCAGGGGAAAACAGATATTCCATGTGACATTGACCTACATGACTTGTGCTTGCTGGTGATTGAACAACACAGCTTGACTCGCCACCATGATGCTGAAGGAGCCATTAAACTCTATAAAGACCTGAGGCCATTGATAAAGGCACTCTTTGAAGAACCTGATGAGTGATATCAGTTGTTTCTCTTGTATATGTTCTTGTCATGATTTCAGTAAACTTAAACTTGACATGTAAACTGATTGTCTTTATGCTAGTGCATATATTTTTCAGTTTATATTTCAGATTTGAAAGACTGTATTTCCTCAGTACATTGTGGTTGACCAAACTGGTTAGGAAGATGAAACTCAAATGACAATAAGTGACCAACTTGTGCAGACAACAAAATAATTCCAAGGGGTTCAAAAACCTTAAACTTTGAATGTATTTAGGTACTGCAAGGAAGGGCAGCATATCATTCAACAACTATCACAATATTGCACAATCCACAATAATGTGTGTAATGACAAGTTCAGAAAACACTGCAGCAGGAACATCAGAGTACAGTTATTTTAAGATGACATGCCATAATCACACTGTCATCACAGTTCAGACATTTAAAACTTTATGTCAACAACAAAAGGCAGAACAAGTTGTAATTCTGAAAATACTGCATCAGGAAGAACATTTGACTTATTACAAGTTGACTGGAAGGGCAGCATATCATTCAAGAACTCCTGACTATTACAAAACTGAAGTCTGCAATATTACACAATTCAGAATAATGTGTGTAATGACAATTTCAGAAAATACTGCAGCAGAAGATCATATTAGTTATTTAAGATGACATGCCATAATCACACTGTCATCACAGTTCAGACATTTAAAACGTTATGTCAGCAACAAAAGGCAGAACAAGTTGCATTTCCGAAAATACTGCATCAGGAAGAACATTTGACTTATTACAAGATGAGTTATGCAACATTCAGAAAATGAAATCAGGAAGAACATTTTGGTGTGATTACATATTGCTTTCAATTCTGTCAACAAGTATACTGTTGTTACAATTCAAACATTCAAAAATAATGATAATACGACAAAAGGCAGACAGAGAAAAGATAAGAAATGAAAAATGAAATATGGCTTATAGATATAACCCTAAAATCATGTTAGGCCATATCCATGACCCATATTCCACTCTTCAATACACTTATAAATTCGGTGCGAAATTCTGCAAAACTTGTAAAGGTAGAGGCTAACTCCAGGGTGCACGAGCAGGTGTGTGCAACTGGGCGCCTTTCAAAGTCTGACATATTTGCAAATGTCACCTGAATTGTCTTGGAAAGGAAAAGGTCAGAGCCAGTGCAGAACCTCAGAAACATTCCAATTTCTGAGGCATCCATTTCTCTGACAAATCTCAGAAGATGCAGAGAGGTTGTTCTCTCTGATTGTGACATGTTATGTGGGAAGTGGATGCATTTGGTCAGATTTCTTGCCTTTGGCTTTAAGTCCATAAGGATCTTTTCCAGCGTCTCACCTGTGAAGGAGTCTCTCTCTGTAATACCCTTCAGGATCGGCTTCCAACACTTGATGATGAAAGCGGGTTCTTGAACTAGCTCTTTGTGAGCAATTTCCTTAAGCAGTTTGGGCAAATTCTGCTCTGTTGGTAGACTTGTGCAGCTGTGACTGCCCAGGATTGTCAGGAGCTCATCGAAGTCAGCCTTGTGGAAATCATTGAGAGCCTCTGTGAGGGCATCTTTTTTCACTGGGGCTGATATAGTTAAAAAACGCTTCCATTAATCTGGAAGAGCTGGAGGTGGATGTGTGAACGGAGAAAGCCTCTAACAGGAATGGTGGTGCCAGCTGTTGAGGAAGGTATTTGTGCTTTCAACCAAAGGCCAAATCCGGGCCACTGCTCCCCACTCTCTTTCCCTGTAAGAGTGGTGCAAGGTAGGCACCTTGAATGTTGAGCCTGAGGTCCTTGACAAGTAAAACTTCGACCAGAAATCTGTGAGACAGTCTAGCACAAGGCCATTGCCCACCTCATTTTCTATGTCTCCATTTTCCAGCACCCGCTGAAAAGTAATATTTGCATCCAGGATGTTGGGGTCAGAGAAAGTATTAATCATATCTGACAAGCAGTGGGCTGCATGAATAGTGACGAGCTGTTTCTCTGCAACATTTTCTGGGTTTTCAAAGAAAGAGTTGGAGTTTGCATCAGACGTCGCATCAACCACATTATCAGCAAGCAAGTCGGTTAGCAAACTGTCAAGTGGAGGCAGAGAGGGAATTTGTGGGTCATACACAAGTGTGTCACTTATTATCTCCTCATCCTCATCCTCATTTGAATGTGGAATCAGAGGTGCAGGTATGGCAGAGCTGGAGGTAGACACAAGTTGTCCTATTTCAGACACAGGGACAGGCATTATAGGGCTGAGTTGAGGTTGAGACACGGTAGAAAATGCACGTGGAGAAAGGCTGTCTGGAGTAGAAGTCTTGCTTGATGTAGCGTAGGTATGCTCTGCAAGTGAGCTGTCTTGGTGAGGTGTGGCATACAAATTAGTTGAAGTTTCAGTGTGTGAAGTTTCTTTTCTCTTAGAGCAGACATACAGTCGAAGAATTTTATGCCGAGTCATGTCATAGAGACTTGCAACAGACAGTGTGTCTTCTAAAGGCTCATCTGAACCCATAACACAGAGTGTGTATTCAAATTTGTCCAGATGCCCTTTTGAGGATTTCCTGTTAGGGAAAAACATCTTCTTTCCATCCTAAAGTATTTTTTTCATGGTGTCACTTTTCCTGACTATAATTTCCCTTGTTCCACCTCCAGTTGGACGTCTAACCTGTTTCAGAACACCATTGTGATAGTTCATCCAACCTACTTCAATCGTCCTTGTGCCTCTCTCTGCATTTTTGTTCCCCACGCCAACACTGTTGCGGTTTTGAGTGGCGGTCGGTGCTGGGTCACTGGTGCCGGGAAGCCTCATTTTGGACCGAAGTCGATCCACAAGGGTTCTCTTCCTCTCTTCATAGCGTTCACCATTGGTCCAGTTCCTGGCAAACACTCGGTCACCCAGATGAGGAAAATACCTCGACAAGGTGTCTTCATCTATTGCAGTCATGGTCTTGGTCCACCTGAAAGTGTCAAAATATTTTCATTATTATTAAATGATTGTCTCTGCTTATTGTTCATACTTAATGCTGGTCTCTTAAAAGGTCCAGTATGTACATTTTTTTAGCAGTTTATTTCCAGAATTTATGCTGCCCATTCACAAATGTCATTTTTTCATGAATATTTAATACCACCATCAATTTCTAAGTATTCATTATGGCTTGAAAATGTATACTTTTCATACATGAATAGGTGGACACTCTCCATGTAAATCTGCCATTTTGAATTACAAATCACTTTGGCTGCAAAACCTACTCTGTTCAGACCAGTAAAGGTTATTTACTTAAATATTCATGGAAAGATCAAATTTGTGAATGAGCAGCATACATTTTGGAAATAAAGTACTAAAATTACATACTGGGCCTTTAATTTTATCCCTGCACCACCTTACCTACTTGCACTAGGCAGCTATCATACACATACCACCATACAGCACCTTCCTATACTGAATCTCAGTTCCTGTGATAGATGCATAAAGTACTGGAGTAAAGGTTGAGTAGAAGAACACCATACTTGAGTGGAAGTAATAAAGTATTCAAATGTTTTGTACTTTAGTACTGTATTGCAATTTAAAAAAAATTACTAAAGTACTGAAAGTAAAAGTACAAGTCATGCTGGGTAGGTTAAGCCTAATGGTAATCTTTATAACAGAACAGCCCAGATGCATTATTCTCATTAAAGGTCCCATGGCGTGAAATTTTCACTTTCTGAGGTTTTTGAACGTTAATGTGAGCTCCCCTACCCATGGTTAAAAGTTGCGAAATGTCTAAACTGAGCATTTGCGATCCTTTTCTGCGTTAGAAAAAATCAGAGCTCAAACGGGCGATTTTGAACAAGGAAAAAAGCTTGAAAAAAGAAATGCAAATGCAGTTCCACCCCCGTCTGTCTGTACTCAGCGTCTCTGTAAATCACGCCCAGAGAGTATGGACTGCGAATGCGCTAGGCAATGCGAAATGCGTTTTTTTATTTGCCTGGAGGCACGTCCGAGTGTTTCTAGGCTCGGAAGTCCTTTATCTGAGCCTCTGGACCTTTGAACAGCAGTGGTTTAATTTTATTTTCTGTGGAAATGTGTTTATTTTTCAATGGAACGCTTCAAATCTCTCCCCCCGTGCAAAAACACGGAAATGGATCAGCTGAGAGCTCAGAGCAGAGAGTGGAGAGTTTGGCCACGCCCCCACCCTCTACTATTGGCCATCTCTTTTCTCCTCATTTGCATTCAAGCAACAACGCCCATTATGGCCTGTTCAGAGAGAAAAAAAAAACTCTTTCTCATCTTATCTCTGTTTCTCATGCACTGAGTGTTGATTTTGAAGAAGGATTCATTTACAGTATTAGGGAACCATTAAGGAGCCATATAAAAGCATCAAGAAGTACCATGTCATGGGATCTTTAAGGCAACGGGCTTTCTCATCAACAGGTTAACCACTGCCTCTAGGTTAACTTACTCAGGTTTGTCTTTTAATCAACTACTTACTTCAGCACATGAAAAATGTATCGGAGTAAAAGTATAAAATTTATATAAAATATGTAGTAAAAGCGGAAGTAGAGGAAAAATAATACTCAAAGTACAGATAGGCCTACAGTACTGCATTTTAGTACATAAGTAGAGTACTTAAGTGGTTCTTCTTCGTTACTACTAGGCATACATCTCTGGTCCTTGCCCTGTCATTCGTCTCATGCTCATACAGCCCCTCAGTACACGAGGAGTTTGACGGAGCAGCATTGGTGTTCGTGTTGTGCATTCTTTCTTCACAGCCATGATTTCGTCTGACTTTTCCGGCAACAATCGCTACTTATGACGGCGTCGGCGCCTCCTGCCACTTCCGGAAATCCCTGACGAAATTTCCCACGCATGCTCAGTACGCCAATCCGAGCCGAAATCGTGCACAAGGAGATACCATGCGGATTGCTATCAGCCTAAACCAGGGGTTCCAATTGGATTAGGGAAAGCAATCCCTGTACGATCCTTAGGCTGTGCACATGAATTTGATACGATCCCAATCCATTTGCAATCGGAATACACTCATCCATGTGCACGCAGTGATTCACGTGGCATTACAGAGGGTTATTCTCAGTCCTCCGCTGCCATCTACTGGCAAATGTAACTTATCTGCATATGTAAGCAGCTCCATGTAAACGAGGGAAACAGCATATCGACATATGGTTAAACTACACTTGATTTCAGCAAAGATTAAATCGCTAGCCTACTATATTAGGTACTGTCAGTTTCAGAAAAATGGGTCAGAAGGAGGTCTGAAGGAAGGCATTAGTCGAAATTGAGGTTATTGTAAAAATAGCAGAATACAAACGAAATGGTGACATCAGACATCTTCAGCATCCATGTTGAAGCTTTAGCAGAGAGACGTCGGCCGTGAAGAGGGACATGGAGAGAACCCCCAGTGGGGTCAGGTCACACCCACACACACACAAATGACCACAAAGTGTCTTTAAATACAGTACAGACTGTTGAATATGTATGACATCAGCAACAGCTAACCTTTAGGAGAATAGTTTAGCTATGCAGACCATGTAAAGAACTCCCCAGCTTTAGCTAAGAAGACCAGGTTTCCCAATAGTCAGCCAAAATATTGATGGATAGGGAGCAGGTGATGTCAACACAGCCCAGGATAGTCTATGTATGTATTAAGTTACGCTTAGCTGTTCACAGAACACAGGGTTAAAACACAGAAGAACCAGGTGGAGGTTTTAAGTATACAGAGATAAGTATGCAGATTACAGTTTTCATATGTAAGTACACATGTAAATTAAAATATGAGATCCCACAGTACCAACAGAGAAGTACAATACTGGTCTAGCGCTAAGTGTGAACGCTTGTTGTACTAGCCTCCGCTGCTTGATGCAACAGGTGGACTTTCATTAAATTAGCCAACACCTTTTATAACATTTATGAAGTTTAATACATTTGTCTCACCTTGTCCTCTATCATCCGGGTGATGTTCTCCTCTGGGACCCCCCTCTCTCTCAAGGCATCATAAAAAGCCATTTTATCTTTCACATTGTCCGTAACTACATCTTCGTGTCATCTCCCGCCTTCGTTGTCTGGCCTACAAGGGGGCGTGGCCTCTGAAATGTCAGCTTCCGTAATGCGGAAGCCGACATCTCAATTTTGTTTTCTCGAGATAACGGAATAATTATCTCGTTATCACGGGATAACAAGGAAGAAAAAAAAAGAATGAATATGGCCTCTGTCGGCTCAACTTTTATTTCGAGATCTTGAGATAACAGTTTTATTTTCTCGAGATAACGGAATAATTATTTCGTTATCACGGGATAACAAGGAAGAAAAAAAAGAATGAATATGGCCGCTGTCGGCTTCCGTATATTAGTGATCATCGGCCAGTGTTTATAGTCAATGACAGTGACTATTAAAAGAAGTGCTCAAAGCAAGAAATTCAGTATAAAAAATGAATGTGTATTTGCACTATGAATAGATCTAATGGCACAAAACTGGGAAATGGTGTATTCAGAACAGTGCATATGACACATTTTTAGGTATATTTGAGTCACTTTTTTAAATAAAAACTGCTCAATCAAAAAATGTTATAAAATACAGCGCACCAACTGATGACTAAAGGCTTACAAAATATATTGCAAAAAGAAAAATCTACTCTACAGAGAGGTTTTAAAACACAGAACAGAAGAATATGAAATGAGATATAAGATATATAAAAACAAGTTCACCAATGTTATAAGAAGAAAGTAAGAGAGTAAGAAAGAATATTATAAGAAATGGCTGTTTGAAAACCAAAATAATACAAAAGAAATATGGAAAGTATTAAATAAGGTCACTAATAATTGTTCGAGACAAAGAACTCAGCCTGAGTATTTTACAGTAAAGGGCAAAGAAATGTATAATTCAAAGACCATAGTCAATAGTTTCAACTCTTTTTTTTAATGTAGACCCTGAGCTTGTAGCTTTCATCGCAATTCCTCCAACTGCTGACAAATTCAATGAAACTCAATTGAGGAAAAACTCACATAAAATTTTTCTCAAACATGTGGATGAAATTGAAATTACAGATGTTGTTATGAAATGTAAATCAAACAATATACAGATTTTAAAGATATTGATATGACAATAGTAAAGAAAGTTATCCACAGTATTGCCAAACCTCCGACATATATCTTTAACTTAAAGGAGAATTCACGTTTTTTACAATCTGAGCATTATTTCGGTAATAAAACAAGTTGTTTTACTCACCCATAGCACTTTGGTGTCATATGGAGCACTTCCGGAGAAGTTTTAGATTAGCGATATCCGTAATGCGAGTTCTTGGGGCATATAATATATGCCCCGAGCGGTCTCCAAATAACACAAACTTTAGCACTTTTCAAATCATAGAAGCTAAATTTCTTAGTCTACACTTTCATTTGAGTCAAAAGTGGCCTGTAATCCGAGATTTATCCATAATTTACAGCTTTGCGTTTCATGTTTGGGTCCCGGGAGCTGAGAGCGAAATAAACTGTGACTCCGCACATGCGCACTGGCGTCCTCATCTACTCGAAACTATGGATAAATCTCAGATTACAGGCCACTTTTGACTCAAACGAAAGCGTAGACTAAGACATTGAGCTTCTATGATTTGAAAAGTGCTAAAGTTTGTGTTATTTGGAGCCCGCAAACATGTGCCCCGAGAACTCACATTACGGAGATCGCAAATCTAAAACATCTCTGGAAGTGCTCCATATGACACCAAAGTGCTATGGGTGAGTAAAACAACTTGTTTTATTACCGAAATAAGGCTCAGATTGTAAAAAAACGTTAATTCTCCTTTAACATGTAAATCTGGTACATTTCCACAACAAATGAAAGTTGCAAAAGCTATCAAAATTAAACGTGTCTAACCTATAACCTGGCCTGGTGGGGTCACCTGCATATCTCCATGAAAAACACATATGTTTAAAGTCATACAGTGGTACCTCACCTTACGAATGACCCAACAAACGAAAATTTCAAGTTACGAAATGCCTTCACGGTAAATTTTGGTCTCTAGATACGAAAGAAAATTCAAGTTACGAAACGCGAAATCTAAAAAATTCAAATAATGCGCGCTCAGCCACACACATTATACGCTTTTCTCAGACTGGATTTAAACTTTTCTCACATTTGTCTCTCGTTTAAACACTCAAACTTTCATAGATTTTCAACAAAATTATTAATAGTGAAGTGTGTGGGGGGAAGGGGGAGAAGACACGTGTGTGATAGCGCACATGACCGGGCGCGGAGCTGACAGCAGGTCTAGACCAAGGTCTAATCCTGGGCTGGACCAGGACTAAACCAGGACTAAACCAGGACTAAACCAGGACTAAACCAGGACTAAACCAGGACTAGACCAGGACTAGACCAGGTGGATTAAAGTGCCGCGCGTGGGTCTATTTCCTGGTTTCGTTTCGAGTCACAGCTGAGGCGAGCCGCTGCTCGCATGCAAGAGCCGCGGTCTAGACCTGCTCTCCAGGGCCCCTCCAGGCACGGAGCCCCAGACATCCAGGGACCCAGGGGGACACTGCCAGCCCGCCTTAAGAGCTCCCTAAGCGGGCATGGGTCCGGGGATTGTCCCGGTCACCAGCCTGGAGGTCTTGAAGAGGCCAACCTCACGGTTCTATCCAGGCCGCTCTGTGAGCAACTTACGCGGGCAGGTCTAGAGCAGCGGCTCGCCTCAGCTGTGACTCGAAACGAAACCAGGAAATAGACCCACGCGCGGCGCTTTAATCCACCTGGTCTAGTCCTGGTTTAGTCCTGGTTTAGTCCTGGTTTAGTCCTGGTCCAGTCCAGGTTTAGACCTTGGTCTAGACCTGCTGTCAGCTCCGCGCCGGGTCATGCTGCGCTATCACACACGTGTCAGAGCGCACTCTTCTCCCCCCTCCCCCTTCCCCCCACACTTCACTATTAATAATTTTGTTGAAAATCTATGAAAGTTTGAGTGTTTAAACGAGAGACAAATGTGAGAAAAGGACGCAGGACGCAGAACACAATGTTACACTATAAAAAAAAGTTACACTATTAAAAAAAAAAAACTTGGATCGGGGCCTTGGTACGAATCAGGCTTTTTCCATTGAAATAGCTACTCAACCAGGGCTGGACTGGGACAAAAAAACGGCCCTGGCATTTTTGGCTCAGAACGGCCCCTCATAATTAGTGGAGCACAACAGACCAATTTATGCATGTTGTTCCCCAAAGTAATGTATTTTACTCTTGTTACGTCTTGGCCGAGGGGAAACACCTTCTTCACTACAGAGTTTGTTTCATCTTGCTACCTCGAAAAACTGTTGAACCATCTAAACCATCAAAACATTTAGTATCTTTAGGTTACATTTTTATTTTTGATAATGATCAGATAAATCTCATACTAAGGCAGCACGAGGCAAGACAAGATGTCTGAGCGGAAGTAACGAGGCTCTCACTTAAGGTCGCTTAAATCGGCCTATTCAGTGTATGACGTGTATGGAATTTGTCGTCTCACCAATATGGATGCCACCAGTGGAGTCAGTAGTGTGGAAACATTAAAATGTGTAACCGAGGGCGGTTAAGGCCCCCGCTTATATTTTTAGTAGTATAACAGGTAAATCTGACAGAATAGAAATCATTCATAAAAGACAGGGATAGTGTAAAAATAGATACAATTTTATTTATTTATTCAACTTAAGTTTAAAAATGCAAACTTCTAAAATACAATAAAGTGCTATAGTCAATGGGATAAAGTGCGTTAGTTTGACACTCGCAGAAACCACTGGGTTAAGGTGCGTTGGTTAAATTTACACACACATTTCACTGGGTTAAGGTGCGTTAGATTCTCAATTACAGCAAGCACAGTTAGTAATTCACTCCACATGCGTAACCCCAAATGGACTGTCTAGCACTTCTAATTTTTATCTACCAAGAGCACAGTTGAACACAAAACTTATATGAAGAAATGAGAGCACAATTTAGAGCAGAATTGAGAGCACAATTCAGAGCACAACTGAGAGCACACTTGTCCGACCGTGGTCTGCTGTTGAACAACAACAAAAAAAGCAGACTGACCCAAGTGCAACTTCACTCCAAGGCTGCTTAATGTGGAAGCATGTAGTCAAGTTACCTTAGTGCTTTAATATCCCTATGGCACTAGCAGGGCCCTGGGTACAGCCAGACGGAGGCGGACAGCACAAAACACCCCTTTCAGCACCCTGGCACAAATATAAAACACAAGCTATAATGTTGCCACTATGCTACACATCATACAACATTGTAGACAAAAGAAAATGAACAAAAGAGCACTTACACAACGTAGCACCCATCTCAGCCACAGCCCTGAATGAATGAACCAGCCCCGGTGAGCACACCTTAAACTAATCCCCGTAATCAAACGGTGCGTTCACAGGCACACACAAAAAAAGGAATTTAGACAGACTGCCTAAAAAACCTGCATTTTAGTCTCACTGGTTACACATGATTAAAAGGTTTCTTGTTAACCTAAAGTGTATTCTTAGACTTAGACAAACTTTATTGATCCACAAGGGAAATTGTTTTGGGTATGGTATCTCACTCATCAAATATAATATATGATATATGATATCATATATCATATGATATCAGAGGGTAAAAGAACAAAAAGAAAAATAGATGGAAAAGTAACCAAAGAGCAATAGACCTGTGTCAGATGAGACACAATTATATACATAAGATAATGCTAATAAATATATATGTACAATCAGATTTAAATAGAAAAGTAGTAGTCAAATATAAAATACAGTATCAAATAAGATGTACAGTACCAGCTGTATACAGTTGTAGGGAGCATTATCTATTCAATCAACATGGTTTGTTCTTTAGACTCGATGTAAATATAATCAAACAAATAGACCCTTTTTCTGTTAGTAAACAAAGGTGCGGTTGCGCGGGCATCTGGCAACGGAAGCATGGCTGAACTCCGCTGCTTGTCAAGCTACGCAAAGGGACTTTCGCCAAAAGATCGCAAATGTTACTTCAATAAGCTGACTTTGGCAAATGGGGTCCGACTGCCAGATCCTAATGCGATCAGTGAGTGGGTGGATGACGTTAGCAAGTGGCCTAATATACAGTGGCCAGATATTTACACTTATTTAATTGAGAAACCCAGTGTGTACACGAGGGAGAAATTATGAGCATACAACTCACTGGATGCCTACAAATATGTTCTCTGTGGTCATGTACATGACGTGAAATATCATGACATAGATTCCGAGTTTTGTGTGCTGAAATCAAAAGTTCTTCCCAGTCTGAGGCTTGGGTTGTGATCAACAGAAGAGAAAACTACGTCCTGACGGCCAATTGCACTTGTATGGCGGGGTAAGTAGCCTATGCTAAAGTGAATTCTGTGTCTTTTAACTTCCTCATAAACAGGGTTTGAAACGAACATTGCCCTGATGTTAGCAGCAATATCTCAGTAGCATTCAGTATGCTACATTGAAAACCTCAGCTTAGGTCGATTACTTGCTCACGTAGCCAAAGGTTTACTACATCACAAGTCTCCTGAACGTTCTGGATTTGATGTTAATTTCAAGCCCCTGTCATAACATTATGGATCAGCCAGTATGTTTATTATATTTCTGCCAACTTTCAGGCTTGGGTCGTGCTGCAGCCATGCAGCCGCAATATTATTCAAAGTTGAGCTCTATGTGAGGATGGGAAGAACAGAGAAGGCTGCGGTAACTTCAGGAGTGTGCATGTGGAAAGATGTCAGCAGGAAAGAAGTCAGACCAGCTCCACTGAGGGAAATCAGCTTCCACAAATCAAAGAGGCTAAGCAGGCAGCTTCCAGCAGCTTCAACATCTGCTCGGAAAAATAGTATCACACACATAGGCATGTAATAGTTGACAGAGCCTAGAGTAGTAGTTTCTAATGGACCCATTTCACAGCAGCCAACTTTCCAGGAACTAGCAAGGTAACTACAGGTGTTACTAGTGACAGTCAGTAAGATTCTGATTCAGCGTAGCAGTATCAGCAGAATCTATTTTACATCTGTGTTTTAAAGCTCAGTTTAACTAGTTTAAGAATAAGGCAATCAGCATTATTAACATGTGGACCTTATGCAGCACAATAATTATGTTTTTGTTGCTCTATTGCCAGTGTTGACAGATGATGACATCAGAGAACTGCAGGTTGTGAATCCAGATGCAGCAGTGCTGACAAGCCTGGAAACAAGTGACACAGACACTGCACCATCTGACACTGATTCAGAGGAGCATCCAGACCTACCTGAGCCCTTGACTGCTTTATTTGATGAAACACTCTTGGAACTGTCACCACAGGAAATGCAAGTGAAGTGTGAGGATACATTTCACAGATTAAAAACTTTACTACAACCTCATCAATGTGAGAAGCTGGAATTTGTGACACGGCAACAGTCTAGGTCAAAGGAGTGGCAAACCCATAGGGCAGGTCGGATCAGAAGTACCGGAAGTCGGAAGTACCAAATTTCACCATGCAATCACGACTGACAACAGAAGCAACACATACTTAAATGATATAATGCAGTACACACACACAGACTTAAATGTTCCATCAGTGATCTGGGGTAAAAGCATGGAGGAAACGGCAAGGCAACACTACATTGCATTCATGTCACAAAGCCATCCCGATTTCAGTGTCAACTCATGTGGCTTGGTAGTGCAACCTTCTGAGCCGCACCTCGGATCATCGCCAGATGGGATTGCAAAATGTGCCTGCTGTGGTAAAGGGGTAGTGGAAATAAAGTGTCCCTACAAATACCGTGATAGCCTTCAAGGATGCACAGAAGACAAGCAATTTTGTCTGGACAAGTCATTGTCATTAAAAAAATCACACACGTACTACTCTCAGATTCAACTCCACATGTTTGTGTGTGATGTCAGCTACTGTGACTTTGTGTTGTGGACGAAGGAGAAGTTCATTGTGCAACGTATCCCTAGAAACAAAGAGTTCCTGCAGGAGGCTTTGCCAAAAGCACAAGACTTCTTTATTGCAATTGTGTTGCCTGAACTATTGACAAGAGCTCATGACCCTGCCTTGGTGTCACCCATTACCTGCAAACAATGTGAAAGGCCACATTTTGGTAAAATGATCATCTGTGTCAAATGCAATAATCACTTTCACTACAGCTGTGCACAAATAAAAAGAAAGCCAGCGACATGGTTGTGTAGGAAATGTCTGAGTTGAGTCACGTTACTATGTGTTACTATGTGTTACTATGTTACTATGTGTTACTATGTTACTGTTATTTGCCTTACCCATTTGGTCATTAAATCATATCCCCAATGCTGATTATTACAGATAATTCATGTCATTGTCTAATGGTAACAACATGTATGGAAAAGGGTGTTAACATTACAGATCAATCAGATACTGTACATTTTATTACAGGTCATTACATTTTAAGTGCAGTATAAACATGTTTTACAATTAGATGGTAATGTTTTACTCATTTCGGAACAACACTCTTGCAGAGGTTTGTGAGGGCACCACATATTGTCACAATATCATCTAGCATGTTAACCTGTGACACAGGGATAACAGTTTGCAAAATCTTGAAGTTTTTCCACCGACCAATAACTTGTTCAACATTAATCCTCACACAAGAAAGTTGCCAAGAGGAATCCACTTCATGTCCAGAAAGCTGCTTTTTTTCCTTTTGTGAAATGGGGGATGCGAAGAGTTGCACCATAAGCCGCAAGCTCGTCTCTGATGAGAAATCCTCGGTCTGCTAAAACCTCATCATTTGGCTCCAAAAGTTTGAAGAAACCTGACTCACTAGTGATTTGTTTGTATGAAACCCGTCCACCCCACCCAGGAGACAGAAATGAAATTGCACCAGCTGGAGTGATGCTGACTAAATATTTAACAGTGTTGTTGTGTTTATAATTTGACCATGTCTGGGCCCTGGCCGTCAGATTGCTGGGTCTAGCTATGAAAATTTCAGTGCAATCTAAAATGCATCGGCATCTTTTGAAATTGCGCTTGAATATTTTGGCATATTTTTAAGTATTGCACCCTTGCTTGGCCATTTAATGAGTGGCTTGAGGACCAAGGCCATGGCAGGGATCCAACTCTGCAAAATATTGGATAAGGTGGTTTTTGATATGTTAAATCTATATGCCAAGTCATTATTAGATAGGCCCAACCTCATTTTCATTAACACAACCAATACGTGGTCCTCTAATGTAAGTTTTTTACTGACTTTTTCAACGCTGCCTGTTATTTTTGTAAGTAGCCACTCAAAGACCACAGAGGTCAGGCCTGTACAAAAAGTCAATTGTCCAATGTTGCACTTAACAGTGGTGTAGGAAAAGTTACTTTTTTTCAGCTCCTCTTTTAGCTTTACATTTTCAGCCTGTAGTGCGTCACACTCCTGTTGCAGGTTGGCATACTCTGCCTCAAGTTGACTGTGTCTCAGGTTCAGTTCATCGTACACATTCTTTGGAATTGGGATATCCTCTTCAGCTTTAAGATAGAAAAGTGAATAAATTAGTATACAGGGGGTCCTCGGGTTACGACGGTCTCGGGTTATGACGTTTCGTGGTTACGAACGCGCCCCCATTAAAAAAAATATGTGTATATTACGCGTCATTCCGTCTTACACGGTTTAGCGTGGTAAAAGATGTAAACAAACGCACGCGGCGCGCGGCGCACGGCGCACGGCGGAAGAATACGCTCTGTTGTGGTTGTAGGGAGAAGAAGACAGCCTCGTGTGCGTGTCCAATGTGGGCGGAAGTACCTGATGTGGGCTCTGATCTGCTCCTATGAAAGCGGCAGTGATAAACAAGCATCGTAGTGGTCTAATTATTGAGATGGAAAGGTTATTGGTGCTTTGGTTGGAAGATCAAAGGCAAAATCCGGTTTACGACGAAATTCGGGTTACGACGCGTCTTAAGAACGGATCAACGTCGTAACCCGAGGACTCCCTGTATGCTGCAACCAGTGCTGACAAGTTAAAGTTGTAAGTGCATTCCGGTAGTTATATGTTTTAAGCAAAGAAAGAACACTCTTGGAAGGGATGGGTTTTCAAGAATATATTTCATACCAGGACAATGATCCATGCTGCATTCTTGTTCTTGTTCTTCCGGTTTTGAAGAAACACAATTTGCTGAAGTATCAGCTCTGTCTGCTCTCCTCATTTTCCTATGGTACCTAACAAAAAATATCAGAAATTAAATTAACAAACATTAAAGTGCAACACGGGACAACATTTATAAGCACAAGCACATTCATATCTAACCACTAAAATAACCATAAATAAATAAATTAACAGTACAGTACAGAAGAGTCAAGTCAGAGTGCTAAGATAGCACCAAGATGCTTAGATAGTGTCAGTAATAAAAGCAGCAGATGTAGTGCTTATGCAAGAGACAACAAACTAAAAGGAGAAAAAAATGAGAGGTTAACTTTAATTACTCTTACCTGTCCATCTTTGACTGAGGATTCTTGCTTTGTTTTGTGTACGAAAACACAGAAGGCACGAAATCAGGACTACTGGAGTCCAATGACGCCTCACCTGCAAATGTACATAAGTTTATTTACTAGCCTAGCCTGCTAGCTGCTAACCAAGCCTAACACCAGTTTATCAAAATTCAGCTACATTTCATTATTATTTTACAGCATACAGACAATCATTAATGTAAACCGGGCTTTCCAGCTAAATCAAAGAGTAAATAGACAACCTTACCTGATATAAAGTGGGCACTGCAGACGCGAGCATTCCTAATGATGTCTTCGTTCCAGTCAACGCGTTTGATAGCCTGCAGCCACAGACGGCGCCTTTTGCTCTGTAATGGTCGCGATCCGCTTGGAATTCGGTACATTTTTAGTCCGCCGGTAGAATATCGGTTTTGGCAACCATACACACAACAGCCAGACATTTTTCCTGGAATTGGAAGCTGGAATGTGCTCGAAAAGTTCGCGTCTCTATCTAAATGAATGGAGAATAATGCCACTTCCGTTGCCAAATGCGCGCACAGCTTTTTTGTCACCGCCCCCATAAAAGGGTCTATAGACCACTGTATATTGCCATCTGAACATTTATTTTTTTTTAGTTAGCTGCCCACTAACTAGTTAACTACGTTTCCAATCCACTTACTGTGTGCTGAAGTGGGCTAATATCATGAGGGAAACAATAAATGATTAAATGATTTAGGGTGACCTTGTTGTAACCATGAACATGGATTTTTGTTAATATGAATTATGTTCTTAGTAGAGGCAAATAATCACTAGAGCTGATACAACATAGTCCGGGCAAGTACACCACTTATTCATGCCGTTTTTGCGACTACACCCCCAGGCGAAATTCGCCTAGCACTTGGGATTTCGCCCTGCGGAAACAAAGCGTTTTTCTCATTGAATCTACATTCACGTAGGTCACCTATTTTGGCTTCAAAACAGCGAACTTTGCCGAAAATTCGCGTTTTCTATCCATGCAGCATGCCTGTCCATCACCTAACATCCATCCCGGTATTATCCTAACATTACTACCTGCTTACCTGCTCTCTGGCGGCTCCTCTCCGTGTCCACCTTCAGCCTGGTCTGCAGAGGACATGGAGGCTCCAGCAGCTCCTCCAGAGTGAGGCTTTTTAATCTTTTCGCCCGCTAATTCTCCGCACATCCCTTCTTGCGCATTTCCGTGTTTGCCCGCTCATTCGCTCAACAGTGTGATTATGAAACTGGCGGGGCTCAGCGCAGAGAGAGGGGTGGGACCGCTCTCTATATCCTGATTGGTTTAGTCCACTGTCTATATTGAAGATGGACCAATGGGGCCGCCTCCTTTAAATTATGGGCCAGTGACCGGGCTCTAAGTAAAAAAAAAATTAATAAAAAAAAAAAAAAAAAAAAAAAGCACCGGTACCGGCCCCCGAGGACTGTCGGCCCACCGGGAGAATGCCCGGTATGCCAGATGGCCAGTCCAGGCCTGTACTCAACTTACGAATTTTTCACGTTACGGAACCACTTCTGGAACAAATTAATTTCGTAAGGTGAGGTACCATTGTACTATGTAACACATAGGCAAAAAAATGAACTACTACCACAACTATTTCTACTAGTGCTACAACGACTACCATTTATACTGCTACTACTACTGCTAGTGTCTGTGTAGTACTGTGCTAATCTCTAATGGATCTTAAAAGTGTGTGTAAATGCAGAAGAGCGACCTTGAGTTCAGATCAAGCGTCTGAGGCCATGATCGAACATTTCTTTATCTCTGTCTCTGATCTGACAGAAGGAGGGAGGGAGGAAAGGAGGGGAGAGCAGGGAGGGAGAGTAACGATGTAGAGCGAGAGAGGGGAGGGAGAACAGAAGGGGAAGAGAATAAGCGAGAGGAGGGAGGTGGAGAGCAAGCAGAAAGAGGGAGAGACAGGGAGATAAGAGAGAGGGAGTGAGAGAGAGGAGAGAGGGAGGGAGGGGTGGATGGAAAGAGAGAGAAGAAATAAGGGCAAGCAAGAGAGGGGCGGGGATAGAGAGAAAAAAGCAGATAAAGAGAGACAGACAGAGAGAGGAAGGAGAAAGAGGAAGAAAGATCAAAGAAAAAGGAGAGCTGCCCTTAGACCCTTTCCCACGCTGCCAGAATCAGACTCCGCCCACAAATAAGGATCTTGGTAAACAGGAAGTGCTAATCCTTCTGATCAATCCACTGAACTGAGAGAGAGTTTAAATCAAACTGGCTTCTCCACTTTAAAGTTCATATGACAGGTTTTCATTTGATTCTAATTCTGGCTTGGTTTGGTGGGATAGTACCTGTGGTGAATATTATCATAGTTTTACATCAGTTAAGTGGCATTTTGTGGGGGAAGGAAAGATGAGTATAAAAGTATAAAAATGCACGAAGTAGCACTGAGTTCTCAAGTGAAATCTCTCTGCTTATGCATTTTTCTGACAGTTTAAAGCTTTTTATAAAGGTGGTGTAATTTATTTTTATTATTCTAATCATACTCACCAAAATTATGTTTAATAAGTCTTTTTAACTGCATTCTATATATCAAATCCTGGATGGCAAGAAACTTTCTCCAGTTTAACCAGGACAAAACTGAGTTTCTAGTCATCGGTCCTGAGGCCCAGAGAGAGAAACTTTTATCCAAACAACAAGCACAGTCTTTTAACCCATCTCCTCAAGTGAAAAACCTGGGCGTCATTTTTGACTCTGAGCTGACTTTTATCGCACACATCAAGAACATCACAAAAATAGGTTTCTATCACCTAAAAAACATAGCCAGAGTCCACCCTATTCTCTCTCAGGCCAATACGGAGACATTGATGCTTTTATCACCAGTCGAATAGACTATTGTAATGCCCTGCTCTCTGGTCTTCCCAAAAAGAGTATTTCAGGTTTGCAATTATTACAAAATTCAGCAGCACGTGTCCTGACTAGGACCAGAGGGCAGGACCACATTACACCGGTCTTAAAATCTCTGCATTGGCTCCCTGTGAGTTTCAGGATAGATTTTAAAGTTCTTTTACTGGTTTTTAAATGTCTTATTGGTCTTGGGCCTTCTTATCTTTCAGAACTGCTCTCCCCTTATGAACCTTCACGGACCCTGTGCTCCTCCGGCAGCTCCTGGTCATTCCCAAAGTCAGGACACACACTCACGGAGAGGCGTCTTTTCAGTACTACGGCCCTCGTCTATGGAACTGCCGGAGGAGCTCAGGGCTGCAGAGAACGTTCATGTTTTTAAGAGTGGCTCAAGACTCACCTGTTTAGTTTGGCCTTTGATTGACTTCCGTCGTCTGTTTGCTTGTCTTTTGTTTGTTCTTTTGTTTGTTTGCTTGTATATCTGTTTGTTGTTTGTTCGTCTGCTTTTTTTTTTACTCTTCCTTCCTGGCAGCACGGTGGCTGAATGGCTAGCACTCATGCTTCACAGCAAGAAGGTTCCGGTTGCCCGGGCCTTTCTGTGTGGAGACTGCATGTTCTTCCCGTGTCTGGGTGGGTTTCCTCCGGGCACTCCAGTTTCCCCCATCAACCTAAACATGCGCCATAGGTAAAATCCTCCAGCTTAGGGCCTGACAAAGCCTAAATAACAAAACAAAATCATGGGGATGGTCCCCGGGTCAAATATAGAAACAACTTCTCCTGTGCGAGATCAATAAAGGTCAATCTTCTAATCCTTGACCACTGTAAGGCGCTTTGTGTTACAATTTTGTATGAAAAGTGCCTTATAAATATTGTTTGTTTGTTTGTTTGTTTGTTGTAATGCTGGTGCGTTCCCTCTGCCTTTTCTCCCTGTAAGTCACTCCTCTTTCAGAGCACTATCACAACACAATCTGTGTCCATCCCGCTAATATAACTACTGCGCACACATCTGGTTTGTCTAGTTGTAGTGTATTGTTTTGTATCCTGCTTTTGTATATTTATGGAGAATAGTCATGTGGGAGAATGGATGACAGGCTTGTGGGCGGAGCCTTGTACAGACTTGTACTGCTACCTACAAGGAGGATTTGAGTAGTGCCTGGGAGATATCGCTAATTTATTGAAACATGTAAAACCTCTTCAGGCATGTTTTTGATGAGGGCGCATTATAACATGATAGAAAGCAAAAAAAAAAAAAAATATATATATATATATATATAAAGATTTTGCCTGATATCCCTTCTTATTTCTATGGAAAAGTAAATGCATTGTCTGAAATATTCCACAGTATGACATTAGACATCTATCACGCCTTTATTCAAGTAAAGGTGTATATTTCTTGCTCAAAAATATAGAAAACCTGCAAACTAGCTGGGCTCGACTGTTGACAGAAGCAGCTGTGTAATGTATTCTTTCTCTCCCAGACAGGGCTGTTCCTCATTAGCTCTTATCCTTCTAATGTCCATATTTTCATAACTGGTCCATCAGTTGTTCAAACATCAGAGCTCGCCGTTTAAGAGTCCTTTTATTTTTCACCTCAGAGCGTTTCTCTTCACCGTCAAAACACAGCGGCGGCCATTAACAACTGTCAATCAAACTCTTTTCCACCAGCTTCAGGAGCAACACAACTGCTTCTTTACTGTTTATTTAGGTGCACTGTGTAATGTGAATGTTCCACAGTATAGCCATAAACGTAAGAATCTCCACGGAGACCTGCAAGCCAAATTACAGGCTAGATTTGTGGAGACTCTCAGTAAGAATGGATGATTTTTAGGATATTTTTGTGCAATAAATCCAAGACAGTTTGAGTTTTAGTTTAATGCCATACTGTGGACAACTGAAACCAAAGCATTAACAACTCCATGGAGATAAACAGGTTGTGGACCCCCTCCAAAAACCCACCTTTAAGACAGTACAGTATACCTGATTTTTACTCTTAAAAACAGAACTAGTTTGCAGTGGTCCGAAGTAGGGCTGTCAGTTTAACGCCTTAATTAGATTAATTAATTACACCGCAAATTAACGCGTTATAAAAATTAATGCAATTAATTATGAGCGGCAATTCAATGTGCGTGCATTTTAAATTTGTCGTGCGGGGCCTTTGAACGGCAAGTTTATTTATAAAAATGTGATGGGGTTCCTAAGCCCGTTGTCCCCAGGGAGAGCATACGAAGATGCACGCGCCCGTTTCCGTACCTGCCAAACCCTTTTCAATTCTCCATAACCTCTCCAGCGTGTTCTGCCGTGACTAAGGCTGCACACTTAGAAGCCAGTTTTGCCCATCCAAATCGCTAAACCTGATCGTTCACTCATGCGGCCGCCTTCTCCCTCCTCCCGCGGTGCGATCTAGTGTGATCTGGCAAACCCGCAGGTTCAGGGGGTCATGTGAGCCATGAGTAATTTGCACTGGCAATTATTTGAATTCTCTGTAGGCTATATTTGAAGCTGTCTATATTATTTATTGATGTTGCATGAAAGCTACTGCATGTGCTCATCAGAAATATAAGATAAGATAAGATAAGATAATCCTTTATTTGTCCCACAATGGGGAAATTGCAGTGTCACAACACAAGTTTCAGAAACAGTAGGAAAATATGACCATGCATCAAAATTAAGATAAATAATAATAATAATAAGTATGTACAACTAAAAAACACAACACTGTAAGGTTAAAGGGATATGCCACCCCCAGGTCAAATTTGGGCATCTCCCCACAGTCCAGAGACTAAAATAAGTGGTGGAAAGCGTTTTCCTGCTCACCCAGCCATTGTCCGAGTCTGTCACCACTGACCGCCGCGCGAGCTGCTGCTCCTCCGCCTTAGACTGGAGGCTAACGTTGCCAGAGAAAGATTTCGGCCAAAAGGAGTTAATTTGCTCGATGCTTTTCCCAATTACTTTCTGTGTAGTGCGCATTCATATCGAGTGCAAATAAATGTGCAAATCAACACGGAGAGCTTGCCTTGGTCATTTTGGGTGGGAACTATTTTTCAGTGCGGAAGAACATGGCCGAATCACGCACCACGTTGTGCAACAGGGGAACTCCCTTCCTGGTGTGTAACTGGGATTCCCCTGGCAGCGTGCTGCGTGATTCGGCCATGTCCTTCCGCACTGAAAAATAGTTCCCACCCAAAATGACCAAGGCAAGCTCTCCGTTTTGATTTGCACATTTATTTGCACTCGATATGAATGCGCACTATACAGAAAGTAATTGGGAAAAGCATCGAGCAAATTAATTCCTTTTGGCCGAAATCTTTCTCTGGCGACGTTAGACTCCAGTCTAAGGCGGAGTAGCTGCAGATACCGCGGCGGTCAGTGGCGACAGACTCGGACAATGGCTGGGTGAGCAGGAAAACGCTTTCCATCACTTATTTTAGTCTCTGGACTGTGGGGAGATGCCCAAATTTGACCTGGGGGTGGCATATCCCTTTAAGGCACAGGAACGTTGCACAATAAATGTCTTTGATTCTGAGCAGTGAACAAACAGCAGTTAAAGTGACTCCAGTTCAGTAATATATAATATCCCTACAATAAAGTGACTCAGATGATTGTGTACAGTGCAGTGATGGACAGTGGTGGTTAAATAAATAAGGAGCAGGTAAAGTGACACTAAATAATATTGCACATTGTTATTATTACTATGGAGATGACCCATGGTTGCTATGGAGATGAACATGACTAGCATTGATCATTGTAGAGTCTGACAGCAGCAGGAAGGAAAGATCTGCGAAATCTCTCTTTAACACAGCGAGGGTGAATCAGTCTGTCACTGGCGCTGCTCTCCAGAGTCGACAGAGCGTCCTGCAGGGGGCGACACTCATGGTACAGCATAGACATGAGTATAGCCAGGACCCTCTTGTCCCCCACCTCCTGCACCGAGTACAGAGGACAGCCCAGGACTGAGCTGGACTTCCTGATGACCTTGTCCAGTTTCTTCTTCTCCTTCTCTGTGATGCTGCTGCTCCAGCAGACCACACCGTACAGGATGGCTGATGCCACCACAGAGTCATAGAAGGTCCTCAGGAGTGGCCCTCTCACTCCAAAAGACCTGAGTCTCCTCAGGAGATAGAGCCGACTCTGGCCCTTCCTGTACAGTGCATCTGTGTTATGAGTCCAGTCCAGCTTATTGTTCAGATGAACACCCAGGTACTTGTAAGAGTCCACTCTCTCAATGTCCTTTCCCTGGATGTTCACTGGTGGGGGGGGGGGCAGTAGAGTGGCATCTGTGGAAGTCCACCACCATCTCATATTCGCCATTTAATAGTCGAATGGTGTAAATGAGCTTTCGAATGAATGTTATGTAATGTGGGAGGGGGAATAGGGGTATACAGGTGCACTCTGCAGGTCTGCCAGCAGTCTTGTCTTGGTTACAGTGGAGGTAATGTGCACGGAGAGGAATAGAGCGAGCCAAAGACTGAAAAACTTTAAGACTTAAAGGGGAAGTCTGCAGTCTTTTCACTGTTCCACTATAAATCGCACGTTTGACACCTCTTTTGCACTGTGGGAGAGCACAATAAACCTGAAAAATGTATTAAAATGCGATTAATTAGATTAATTAATTACAAATCCTGTAATTAATTTGATAAAATGTTTTAATCGCCTGACAGCACTAGTCCAAAGTTATTCCTCACTTAACTTATGCATTCAGAGCCTCCTAATTATTCACCACGATGAGTTTTGCTTTTACAGTAAAGCTAACAACAACTACCATGCTAACAGCACGCCTTCTGATTATTGGTGTGTACAATATCTGTACTGGGGCAAGACATATTTTGCTCAATTTGGTACAAGCCCTTTTACCTTATAGTATTGTGCAAGATTTGAGTTTTCATTATACACTGTAAAATCTAATAAGTAAAATGTTGGAAACGGATTGCCTTGGAAAATCTGACTAAAGTGGACTGTGAATCTAAAGCTGAGCTTACAGGTAATTCCTCAGTGTAGCATGCAGTAAATTCCTCTTTCATCTAACTAGGCACAGCGAGTTAAGTGTATTTTAGTTTTCATTCATAAAACTCATGCTGTGAAGCTGTGCCAACTAATCAGTCAGTTCCTCAAATCTGAAATATGTCGTAACCTTTACTTTAAAAGAAAGTTCATCTTTACTTGGTGGAAACTGATTGTCCTGAATCGAGCAAGTAAATGTTGCTTATACAGACAAGTTAGAGTAAAAACAGGTTTGATTCTACAATAATGTCATTTAGATCTGCATCAGGTAAGGATTTGAATATTTATTAGTCTTTGAAAAAAAAAGGAATAGAACTTAAAGGAATAGTAACGGGTTTTTTTTGTTGTTTTTTTTAACAATTTGAACCTTATTTCGGTAATAAAACAATGTGAGTAACTCACCCATAGCACTTTGGTGTCATTTGGAGCATGTCCGGAGATTTTTTTAGTTGAGCGATATCCGTAACGTGAGTGGTCGGGGCACGACATTGCACGGTGACCGAATAACAAAAACTTTAGCTCTTTTCAAATGACAGAAGCTCAATGTGTCAGTGTAAACTTTCGCTTGAGTCAAAAATGGCCTGTAATCCAATACCATCCATGGTTTGGATTAGATGACGTCACCGTGGACGCGCATTCACAGCTGATTTGCGATAACACTGCGCTCTGAGCTCTCGGTTACAGTCAGAAAGAAGCTAAGAAGAAATAAACATCTCTGCTTGAGAAAATGGTGCGAACATGCATTTATCCCAGTTGTGAAAACAAAACGACAGCTTGGACGAAGTTGAGTTTTCACAGGCTTCCTCATCACAATCCGGAGTTATTGAAGCTGTGGCTCGTTGCTTTGAGAATGGACCCAAACATGAAAGGGAAATCTGTAAGACGTTTGGAACATCGTGTTTGCAGTATCCACTTCAGTCCGGATGATTTTTTACCAGCAATGGAAAAAAAAGAAGGGCACGATTCTGAGAGGTACTGCGATACCAATGGCTGCAGGAGAACAAACAGAGGCAGGCTTTGGCTGGCTCCTCCAACTCAACTTTGGAACACAAAAAAATGTTTCTATTACATCACGTTTCATCATGGCACGAATATCCTGCAGAGTTGTCAGACACAGATTTCTGTTTTCATCACCCAGACGTTCATCTCCTGGCCGCAAATACCACTAGAGACAGCAAAGGCATTCTTCCTCTGTTGGCATCAACATACAATGTCCACATAAACACCACAAGGTACTGTCTTTTCGTAGACGGGCCGTCGCTTACTCTTCTCTGGTGTGCTGCTCCTCAAACTGTCTCCGCTTCCTTCTTTCTAATACCTCCTCATCCGTATACTCAGGCTCAAAAAGATAGGCACGGCCATCATACTCAAATAAGTCCTCTTCAGTCTCCAAGTCCCAATCTTCAGCCATATCTCGCTCAAAAGAGAAAAGTTGAGAGCGCAGTGTTATCGCAAATCAGCCGTGCGTGCGTGCGCTCTGTCCACGGTGACGTCATCTAATCGAAACCATGGATGGTATCGGATTACAGGCCATTTTTGACTCAAGTGAAAGTTTACACTGACACATTGAGTTTCTGTAATTTGAAAAGAGCTAAAGTTTTTCTTATTTGGTCACCACAACGTCGTGCCCCGACCACTCTCTAGGGTGAGAAATCTCCGGACATGCTCCAAATGACACAGTGCTATGGGTGAGTTACTCACGTTGTTTTATTACCGAAATAAGGTTCAGATCAGTGTTGGGCACGTTACTTTGAAAAAGTAATTAGTTACAGTTACTAGTTACTAACCCAAAAAAGTAACTGAGTTAGTAACTGAGTTACTACACTATAAAAGTAACTAGTTACCTAGGAAAGTAACTAATGCATTACTTTTTTTAAAGTAAAAAAATGTCAAATAATTTGGATTTTTTTACAGTGCATTATTCAGCTTTTGCTGCTTGGCTGACGTGGCTCCGTCACCGTGGCCTTCATTGTTAACAGCACCTAGCATGCGATTATCATCATGGGGCCTGCTGGGGGCCACTAGTTTAACAGAAGCGTGCGCCGTCCAGAGATGCTTCATTAAATTCGAGTTGCTTACACTGGACGTGGACAAAGTCTTTGGTCTTTGACACAATGTGCACGTAACATGTACGTTTTTACCTTTTACCTCGACGAGGTTAAAATACTGCCTATACTTCTGTCTTCGACTCGGGACTCGCCATCTGACACGGGGTGTGTGGATTGTGTGTGTGCGCTACTACTGTGTGCTGGGATTGTGTGTAGAACCCGCCCACCGCCCACTGGGTGTCTCTGGTTGGCTCAACATGAAATCTTACTCTGCTTTAGCCAATCATCATTACTTATCCCGCCCTTACCAAAGGGAGAGAAAAATTCCCCTGTGCCTATGCGAGTCGCGCACATGATGCCAGTTTCTAAATGAGTAGGTTCAGTAACGCGGTAACGCGCCGTTTAGTAACGGTAACGGAGTTCCTTTATTTTAAAAGTAACGCGTTACAGTATTAGTTACTGTCAACAGTAACAGCGTTACTGCACAACACTGGTTCAGATTGTAAAAAACGTTACTATTCCTTTAAAGGGATATGCCACCCCCAGGTCAAACTTGAGCATCTCCCCACAGTCCAGAGACTAAAATAAGTGGTGGAAAGCGTTTTCCTGCTCACCCAGCCATTGTCCGAGTCTGTCAGCACTGACCGCCGCGGTATCTGCAGCTCCTCCGCCTTAGACTGGAGTCTAACATCGCCAGAGAAAGATTTCGGCCAAAAGGATGCGTTTCCCAATTACTTTCTCTGTAGTGCGCATTCATATCGAGTGCAAATAAATGTGCAAATCAACACGGAGAGCTTGACTTGGTCATTTTGGGTGGGAACTATTTTCCAGTGCGGAAGAATAAAGCCGAATCACGCACCACGTTGTGCAACAGGGGAACTCCCTTCCCGGTGCGTAACTGGGATTCCCCTGGCAGCGTGCTGCGTGATTCGGCTTTATTCTTCCGCACTGGAAAATAGTTCCCACCCAAAATGACCAAGGCAAGCTCTCCGTGTTGATTTGCACATTTATTTTACTCGATATGAATGCGCACTACACAGAAAGTAATTGGGAAACGCATCGAGCAAATTAATTCCTTTTGGCCGAAATCTTTCTCTGGCGACGTTAGACTCCAGTCTAAGGCGGAGGAGCTGCAGATACCGCGGCGGTCAGTGGCGACAGACTCGGACAATGGCTGGGTGAGCAGGAAAACGCTTTTCATCACTTATTTTAGTCTCTGGACTGTGGGGAGATGCCCAAATTTGACCTGGGGGTGGCATATCCCTTTAAGTTCAAAACACACTGTAACATGTGAAACAATAAAATAATATTGTTCAGTCATTCCATGTCACCTCAGCCAAGGCCCCGCACTGAGGTCTCAAAAATACTGGAAGAAACAAAACCAGTGTACAGGTGTAATCTGGCAAAGCCTGAATGAACAGAGGGAGTACAGAGAGACCGTCCTGGGATTATTTGGGATTATTAGGGACTGAGCGGCGGCTGTAGGAAAAACAGGGAGGAAGCAAAAGGAGGACTGGACCAGACTGGAAAGTGGAGCTGGACTCTTGGCAATAATACCTCACTGTTGAAGTTACTCGTCTCATACAAGTTGATCTTAGTTTAAATGACAAGTAATGTGCTTTTTTCACCCTGAAAGTAACTAGTTACCACAGTTAATTTCAGATCCACAAATTTGTAGCTGTGAGTAAAGTAAACTAGCTGAATGTGCAGTACCTGTAAATGTAGTCCACTTTTAGATGGAGATATTCTGTCTCATTTAAAATATCAGTGTCATACTGTGGCACATTCCAGGCACAGCAACAACCAAAAACAATCCAACTAAAAAGTTACATAGTGCACCTTTAAAGTCTGCCACCTCCTTGTCTTCATGGAGATTTATTGCATTGTATGAAATGTTCCATACTATGGCATTAAACTTTTCTCTGTCTATTCAATTACGTGTGTTTTTATTGAAGAAAAATACCTTTCATCCTTACTTTGAGCTTGACCATCTATACACAAATGTGTGATCTGTAAATCTGATAAATAGATAATGCTTTGGTGGCACGGTAGCAGAGTGGTTAGCGCTCTTGCTTCACAGCAAGAAGGTTCCGGGTTCGATCCCCGGGTCGCCCAGACCTTTCCGTGTGTGTTCTGTGTGGAGTTTGCATGCATGGTCTGGGTTCGATCCCCGGGCGCCCGAGCCTTTCTGTGTGGAGTTTGCATGTTCTCCCCGTGTCTGGGTGGGTTTCCTCCGGGCACTCCGGTTTCCCCCACCAACCCAAAACATGCACCATAGGTACCTCCAGCTTAGGTCCTGACCAAACCGAAGCAAGAAGATCATGGAGATGGTCCCCGGGCGCCCTAATGTGTGCTGCCCACTGCTCCTAATATATGTATATATATATATAGGATGGGTTAAAATGCAGAGAAGAATTTCTCCAGTGTGAGATCAATAAAGTTCACTTCTTCTTCTTCTATACTGTGGAACATTCCAGGTAAACCAACAATCTCCATAGCAGAAAAGCAGAGAAGTTACATAGTGTACCTTTCATCTAACCTATATTTTGAGGTTTCATTCTCCCCTCCTCCTTCTCCTCATCTCATCTTCTATATTTATACGTTTGCGGAGTTTTGGCAGAAAAAGCATCTGTCAGTTCCTCCAACACACAGAGCAGAGCAGGTGCATTTTGTGTTTTTGAAAATGGGCCAAAAACGCTCGAGTAATTTATAGTTTTAAACAAATACACGTGTCAGACAAGAACTACAAATGAACCCAATGTACAAATATGGATTTAAGGGAGTGAGAAATCTTGTTTATACATTCTTTGTAAAGGAGAAAGGTTTTGTAGTTTTTTGTTTGAAATATTTTGGTTTTGCAGTAAATCTGACTACATAGTACTTTCTTTTATACCATGTGGCCTTATATCTGTGTAATCCCACAGGGGTCCAGGTGGGTTCCACACAGGTTCATGGGCATCTACTTGTCTACGTGCTCTTATACCTGCTCTGATACAGCTCAAGATCATTCTAAAGTGATCATTCTAAAGGCTCATTTCTGTTCTGTGAATGTGACTTTTTTTAGTATCGATACCTGCTCAAATGAGTATCTAGTTTCAATACTAGTTTAAGCATTGATTAGTATCTGATTTTGTCCATAGTCCAACCAGATCCTGATATTTTAGTTGTTACATCTTAAAAAAGTGTGATGTCATTGTGGTGAAGGGGACATGTTATCACATCACAATCATGTATTAATTCTCTAGTTTTCCTTATTTTGACTTATGTATTTCTAAAATAAAAGTGTATTATTTTTGTGTGGGCTATTTTCCTGTTCAATTGTGGACAGGAAGCAGGTCTGACCTCACTGTGAAGCCCTTTAGAACTATCTAATCTTTTATCTGTGAGTCAGACGGAACAATAAGAAAAGTGAGAGAGAGAATAAAACATAAAGGTTTATCTCAGGTATAGTGCCTGCACTTTAGATGGCTTTGGTTTAAAGGTCCTATATTACACAAAACTGACTGTTTTGAGCTTTAAACCTTTAAAGCTTTATAAATAAATAAAAACATACCAGCTGTGTTTTCTTTCATTCACATGTTTGAGTAATCCTGCATTATTAGTCTGTCTACGTCTGCAAATCTCAAAATGCTTTGTGCCACCTTGTGATGTTATTTTCTTCCGCAACCCAAAAGACGGAGAAAGCGGAAGAAAATGGGGAAATAAAATGGATTCTAGTGAAGGTGTATGGAGTTTAAAAACACAGTAAAGTGTAACCCAGTAGAGAAAATGTGCCTTATTTCTTTTATTTAAATGCACTCATTTTATTTTGAAAAACATTTGTTTGGTAATAGAAATAATTAATTGTATTTTATTTGATGATTTACAAAAAGCTTAAAAAAGGGTTAGGAAAAGTTGATTGGATTGGATAATAAGATTAATCAAAGATTACATTATTAATAAGTCAAAACGATTAAAGGAGCAATTCATTTTGTTATTCCATGGATTAAAACAAATTCATGCACCACGATGACAATTTTAGTTAAAAACATGCATGTATAGTTCTAATGTAAGTATGGAGTTATAACATTTGATAATTTGAAAGGAAACCAAGCTACTACTATTACTACTACTAAAAATTTGATAATGGAAATGGATTTCAATTAGCTGTATACTAAAACATTGTTCTTGTTATACAGGTTTTTCTTTTCTTGTATTTCCATTGTTGTTGTCATCAATGTTGATTAAGAAGACTGGATTCGGATCTGGATTTTAAGATAAAATAAGATAAGATAAGATAAGACTTTATTGATCTCACACAGGAGAAATTTACTTGCCACAGTAGCTCCAGGACATTTGGACAAGAAAAGAAAGTGCATGCAGGCAGGAATGGGATAAAGTAAGTAATAATAAAAATAGTAATAATAATAATAGTAACAACAAGCATCAACATGGAAATAATAGTAACGGCAAGCATCAACATGGAAGAGAGGATATTGCACGTCTGGCCTATATGTTAGAATTATACAGTCTGATGGCGGTGGGGATGAAGGATCTGTGGTAGCGCTCCTTCTTGCACTGGGGGTGCCTCAGTCGGCTGCTGAAGGAGCTGCTCAGCTCCTCTACAGTCCGGTGCAGAGGGTGAGAGGTGTCGTCCATAATGGACATGAATTTGGCCAGTACCCTCCTCTCAGCCACCTCCTCTACAGAGTCCAGAGGACAGCCCAGGACAGAGCTGGCCCTCCTGACCAGCTTATTAAGTCTCTTCCTGTCTCGCTCTGTGCTGCTCGGGGCCCAGCAGACGACAGCGTAGAGGAGAGCAGAGGCCACCACAGAGTCAGAAAAAGTTTTGAGCAGAGGCCTGCACACTCCAAAGGACCTCAGTCTCCTCAGGAGGTGGAGGCAACTTTGGCCCTTCTTGTACAGGGCGTTGGTGTTGTGGGACCAGTCCAGTTTATTGTTGAGGTGAACACCCAGGTACTTGAAACTGTCCACAGTCTCTATGTCCTGCCCCTGGATGTTCACCGGTGAGTGAGGTAGTGGTCTCCTCCTGAAGTCGATCACCATCTCTTTGTCTTACTGGTGTTCAGGCTCAGGTGGTTGCGCCCACACCAGTCCACAAAGTCACTGATGACCGAGCGGTACTCCAGCTCGTTCCCCTCAGACACACAGCCCACAATGGCCGAGTCATCAGAGAACTTCTGGAGATGGCAGCTGTCCGTGTTGTATATGAAGTCCGAGGTGTATATGGTAAAGAGGAAGGGTGAGAGGACAGTTCCCTGGGGGGCCCCAGTGCTGCAGACTACCACCTCTGACTCACAGCCGCACAGCGGCACGTACTGTGGACGGTCAGTGAGGTAGTCGATGGTCCAGGCAGCGAGATGTCCATCCACTCCCGCGTCCTCCAGCTTCCCCCGCAGCAGCGCCGGCCTGATGGTGTTGAAGGCGCTGGAGAAGTCAAAGAACATGACTCTCACAGCACTCCCGGCGGTCTCCAGGTGGGTGAGCGCCCGCTGCAGAAAGTAGATGACGGCGTCCTCTACTCCTACATTGATCCTCGGAGGAAATGGTGAGCCTGTCCCAGAACCCAGAACTGTTAACGGAGAACATCCTACTTCTCTGCTTTTCTTGTTGAACTCATCACGTGGTAACCACTCGAACTTCCACAACAAGGATCCTTTCTGAACATGGACTCTGACGACTAAACGACTAAATACACTGAGCTCAGTAGGCCTTGAGGTTTTTTGGATTATTGTGCACTACTTGAGTGTGAATAGATTGCCATTAAGTTGTAAACTGAATGTTTCTTATTTTATTATAATTTTTGTTTTAGTCAATAGAAAACAAGCTTACTCATCTGTCTCCAGGCATCTCATTTACAATCGCATCTTTATTGTTCCTATTGTAGTCCTTGAGAAGCTAGAATCTGGTCCAAACAATTAGATTACTTTCTTCATACTATTCTTGGCTCAGGGGTTACAAAAGCACTTCCTGTATTACTACATGACATCACAAGGTGGTGTTTTTTTTAGTGTTTGAGAGAAGAACTCAGCCTGAACATGCAATTTTTATGTGTTAAATGTGTGAATGAAACAAAACACACAAAAAAAAAGTTTGTGATGAGGAAACAACATTAGAGATCAGAAAAAAACATAATACACTGAACATTGGCACATTGAACAAATATATATTCATTGTAATTAAGATGCTAATTGTACTAACAAAAAATATAAATTCTTAGTTATAATTAGGTGATAGTATTTACTTGCATTTATTGCACTTTAGTGTTGTCAAGAAGAGTATTACTGCTCAAATGAGTATCTAGTTTTCATACCAGTTTTAGTATTGATTCGTATCTGGTTTTCAATACTTTCAACAGCCCTAGAACAATATGGCGAGTGTTCATTCAGTTCACACTTGATGGGGGTAAGACACCTCCTTCCCCACCTCTCGTTTAAAACCCAGATATATTTTCTATATTTTCTATATTTTCTTTTACTTTTACATATGTATTTATATAATTATGCCTTATTTGACACCAGTCTCTTACTATTTCTGCTACTTATTTTGAATTTTTTATTCATTCATTAATTCATTCATTTTCTTCCGCTTTTTCCATTTTCTGGGTCGCGGGGGCAGCAGTCCAAGCAGTGTTCTGCTGCCCAGAACACAATGCACCAACCCCCATGAATCCCCCCGCAGGTGGTGGGTCCACAGGAGGACGGCTCACGTCACAACAGGCCTTGATGTATCTTCTGCCATGGGGGCTACCAGTGTCCACAGACACAGGGGGCAAGGTGGGGTTAAGTGTCTTGCCCAAGGACACAACGGCAGCGCTCATCTGTGGGAGCTGGGATCACATGCGGTCAACCCGTTAAGAGCGGGATTCGAACCGCCAACCCCGGGAGAATTTTTTATTATTACCATTTATATTTTTATTACCATTTATATTTTTGCTCTTTGTTATTTCCCTTGTGGATCAATAAAGTTTGTCTAAATCTAAGTTCCACACTATGGCATTAAACCTTTCTGCATATATTCCATAGCATGTGTTTTTATTGAGCAAAAATACCTTATTTTGAGCTGGGCCATCTCTCCACAGATTTGGCTCTCTGAGATAGAGAATGCCATACTGTGGAACATTCCAGGCAAACCAGTAAGATCTCCATAGTGACAAGCATGTGGCAGACCCTCCAGCAGGAAAGTGGACCACACTTGATGGTGGTAGTGGGAATTGAACCTCTGCTCTTCGGGTTAGTGGGCATCCCTATAACCACTGAGCCATTCAGTAGAACCTGTAGAGATGCACTAGTTCTGACATCATTTTCACAAACTCTAATAAGTTTTCTTCACAACTTTTTACTTTTTTTTAATATGTAACACAATTATAAATTTTGTGGATTGTGTGAAAAGTCAGATTTCCTATTAAACTGAAGTGCTGGTCGCTGTGACAATAATGAGCAGAGTTCGTGTTGACTTTATCTGAGCTTTATCTGAACAAACCTTCACAGGGACATAGACGCAGATCCAGGCCAGAGCTAAAGGTCAGGCTCACATTAGGAACACAAAGTACAAAAGCAACTCCTGTTTTTGCAGAATACACGTAAGGAAAGAGTGACAGTGCCTGTAGTCTGCGCCTCTCAAACATGACGAAGGTGAGCAGCCTCAAATTTCGTTTTCCGCTATTAAAAATGTCCATTGTTTCATCCGCACATGTTTAACGCACAAACCCTGCATATTTACACTTTGTTCTTCTCTCAAACTGAAAACACCCCACAGGAAGTGCTCCACTGTGCTTTTATACACAGTCCGTACATCATCACTAGAATCATTTTGATCATTTCAGCTCTGGAATTAGCAATCTCTACTGAACTTAAAGGTCCCATGGCATGAAATTTTCACTTTCTGAGGTTTTTGAACGTTAAAGTGAGCTCCCCTACCCTGTTTAGCCCCCCCATGGCTAAAAGTTGCGAAATGTCTAAACTGAGCATTTGCGGTCCTTTTCTGCGTTACACAAAACCGGGGTTGAAACGGGCGAGTTCGGACAAGGCACCTTTTTGACGTCAGATCGGCAAATGCAGCTCCAGCCCCTCCCTCTGTCTCCGCTCAGCGCCCCTGTATATCCCGCCCATAGAGTTTGGACTGTGAATGCGCTACAATGCGAAATGCGTTTTTTTATTTGCCTGGAGGCACGTCCGAGTGTTTCTAGGCTCGGAAGTCCTTTATCTGAGCCTCTGGACCTTTGAACAGCAGTGGCTTAATTTTATTTTATGTGGAAATGTGTTTATTTTTCAATGGAATGCTTCAAATCTCTCCCCCCATGCAAAAACAAGGAAATGGATCAGAGAGCGCACAGAGAGACAGCGGAGCGTTTAGCCACGCCCCCACCTTCTACTATTGGCCAGCTTTTTCCTCATCATTTGCATTCAAGCAACAACGCCCATTATAGAGTGTTCTGAGTGAGAAAAATTATTCTTTCTCATCTTATCTCTGTTTCTCATGCACTGAGTGTTGATTTTGAAGAAGGATTCATTTACAGTATTAGGGAACCATTAAGGAGCCATATAAAAGCATCAAGAAGTACCATGTCATGGGATCGTTAAGATAAAATGTAGCTTTTAACTTGAAAACTAACACTGCATGACATCACACGGTGGAACAGAGCATTTTGAGCTTTGGAGCTGTAGACAGAGTAATAATAAAGGGTTACTCAAACGTGTGAATGAAATAAAACACAACTCCAGGTCAGTTTTTGATGAGGGAACGTTATAAAATGACTTAAAGGTCCCATGACATGGTACTTCTTGATGCTTTTATATGGCTCCTTAAAACACTAGAAGTCCCGCGGAGGGGTCAATTGACCTTTTTACCTAAAAGACCCACAGAGGGGTCATCTGACCCTTTGGACCCCCTGTGGACACTCCTTTTGTTGTGGAAATGTGGCTGTTAGCGGCTCACAGCAGTCGCTTGAGTCACAGAGTCGCTTGAGCCTGTGTGGGGGAGGGGACCCCCAGGCAAGCGTAGGTAATGCGTGTTTTTGCATGTGTGTGTGTGTGTGTGTGTGTGTGTGTGTGCGTGTGCGCCCATATGGTGGATTTATAAACATATGGTGGATTTTTATGCAGTGAATCATCAGGATCAACGAGAATTTGGGATCAAAAACTCTAAACATTTATTGTTAAAAAAATACAAAACAAAACATATTTACAATGAATGCAAAAGCAACTGTTTTCCCAGTTTTTGTGTGGAAGGTTGTTGCAGAAGTAACTTATTTTTGTGTGCCAAAAATAGAAGAAAAAAAATTACAAAGGAAAAAAGCATATTTACAAAGAATGCAAATGAGTGAAATACATTTGAGCAGTCACTAACAATTCTGGCACTGCCATTGCTCCTTTCGGCATTTCCCACATGTATATTTGTAACAGTCATCACAGCGCACTGTTGCACGATTGTCCTTGCATTTGATTTTAGCCTGACACTTGGCTCTTTGTCCGAGTTGTGGTGTGGAGGGTTGTTGCCGAAGCAATTGCTCCTTTTGGGCCTTTTTCATACCCACGTGGGAGTGAGCCAACTCTCTTGCCAGTTCAAACAGGAAATCCACCCGTCTTTCCTTTCTCCCAGTGCATAATTGATAGAGCACGTGGGCATTCAGTGCTGCAATGTCTATCATGTTGTAGAACACTGCTACTGGCCAGCGCCTTGTTCCTGTGCGGACAGTGTATTCCCGCACCATCTGGTCCATGATATCGACGCCGCACTTTGTTGTGTTGTAGAGTGTGATGGTGTTTGGCTTCTTTTTGGTGGTTTCCTGTGTCTGAATCGTGCTGTGCATGCTGCTGAGAATATACACAGTCTTCTTCCGCTTGGGTGCATACACAGTCAATGTGGCACCAGTGGATGAAAACACCTGGGTGGTAAATTCATCGCGGTGCATCTGTCGAGTTGACGGTGGGATTTCTTGGCGAATCCTGTTGACTGTGCCGAGGATGGTTGAATTCCGGCTAAGTAGTCGTTTTGCAAGTGACAGTGATGTAAAGAAATTGTCTGTGGTAACATTTCTGCCCTTGTCCAAGAATGGTTCCATCAGCCTCATGACTACACTCTCAGACACTCTCTCCCCACGAGGTCGAGTGGGGTCCTTGCCAAGATATGGGAGGATGTTGCAGACGTATTTGGTTTTCAAGTCACACGCCACCCAAAACTTGATACCAAACTTGTCTGGTTTAGTTGCAATGTACTGTAGGAAACAGCAGCGAGTCTTGCACGGGAAAAGTTGTTCGTCAATGGTGATGTGTCGACCAGGGATGTAGGATGTGATGCAGTTGGTGACAAACAATCCCCATATGTTTGAAATTGCCGCAAACCTATCAGTCTGTACTCGCTCGCTGCGGGTGTCTCTGTCATCAAAGCGCAGGTGATGCATGATGTTTTGGAAACGGCCTCGGGACATGGTTTCGATGATGTGTGGGCTTCCCAGCTTTTTCGACCAGCAGTCACGCAGTGATGGCACCTTGAAGATTCCCCTCATGATGGTGATGGAAATAAATGCCATTAGTTCAGGTATGCCCATGAACCAATCCACATGCTCAGTTTGCTTCGCATGTTGAATTGTGCAGTCTCGAATGATGTCAAGCATGTCCGGAGTGATGAAACAAAGGAAGCTCTGAAGGCGACTTGTGATTGACCTCCTGGCCTTAGCTGTTGGCTCTCCATCTGCGCTGTATGGCGATGGTGGGGTGAAATGTGGACCGGTTCCCACCTGTTCTTCATGCCATACTGTGCCATCTTTTGCAGTCTCTCTCACATCAGTCGCCAGCCGAGCTCTCTTTGTTGGTTGGGGAGCACTCTCCTCATCTGTTGCGTGAAAAAAATGTAATAATGAGCAATGGGAAATTCAAATGATATCACAAATGCAAGTATAGAAGCTAATCACTGCAAAATTGGTTTATTTTTCTAGTTTCAAGTAATGTAGTAAAAATCACCTTGGAACTAGTATTTTTCAAATAGAAATAAAAACCTCAAATTAGACTATTTTTACTTGTTTTAAGAAATTTGCCGATGGGCAAGCATTTTTTTACTAGGTTAGCAATATTTGCTAGATAATTTGCCAGGCAAAATTTGCTAGGCAAACAACATTTGCTGGAAATGAGTAAATCAAGTAAATCTTAGCTAGTAAAAAAGCTTGCCCCATTGGCACGCAAAAAAATACTAGTTCTGAGGTGATTTACTCCCTCACTGAAATGAAATGTAAAATGGGAAATAATATGAAATGAAATATTACCTGAAGACAACTGAGACAGGTCGGAGTCTGAATCCACCTGGAGACCAGATAGTCCTCCCCCCTGCTGATTCAACAGGTAATGGACGCATTTACAAATGAAGAGATGCTAATTGTGGCCATCAGAGCCATCAGTTTGGACTAAGGGTCTTTTGACCCTTCTCCAGGACTTTAGGGGGGCTGTCAAAATTCCCGGGACTTCTATTAATGGTTCCCTAATACTGTAAATGAATCCTTCTTCAAAATCAACACTCAGTGCATGAGAAACAGAGATAAGATGAGAAAGAGTAATTTTTCTCTCTCTGAACACTCCATAATGGGCGTTGTTGCTTGAATGCAAATGAGGAGAAAAGAGCTGGCCTATAGTAGAGGGTGGGGGCGTGGCCAAACTCTCCGCTCTCTGCTCTCAGCTCTCAGCTGATCCATTTCCGTGTTTTTGCACAGGGGGAGAGATTTGAAGTGTTCCATTGAAAAATAAACACATTTCCACAGAAAATAAAATCAAACCACTGCTGTTCAAAGGTCCAGAGGCTCAGATAAAGGACTTCCGAGCCTAGAAACACTCGGACGTGCCTCCAGGCAAATAAAAAAACGCATTTTGCATTGCCTAGCGCATTTGCAGTCCAAACTCTCTGGGCGTGATTTACAGAGACGCTGAGTACAGACAGACGGGGGGTGGAACTGCATTTGCATTTCTTTTTTCGATCTGACGTCAATCAGGTGCCTTGTTCAAAATCAAAATTTTTTGTAACGCAGAAAAGGATCGCAAATGCTCAGTTTAGACATTTCGCAACTTTTAACCATGGGGGGGGGGGGGGGGGTTAAACAGGGTAGGGGAGCTCACATTAACGTTCAAAAACCTCAGAAAGTGAATTTTCATGCCATGGGACCTTTAAAGCTCACAGTCCATTTTATGTAATATGGGACTTTTAATATGGAAAACAATGAGAATTAAAAGTCATAGTCCCAAAGAGGTAATTTTTTTCTCACTAATTCAACAGTTTTATTAATTCTTAACATCAAAAGCAAAAATACACTTTAGCTTCCAGAAAACTTGTCTTTTTGCTAAATTCCCTGTCACGCTGTGCCTGTAACAATGAAGCCATCAGGACAGCATTACCGCAACAATAAAAACACCAAACCAGCATGACCTTTCACAGTAAAAGCCCGCCGGCGCTTCTTTTTAGCTCAGCACAGACTGTGAAAGCTGCAGAGGTCTGTTCGATCGTACACATTTGTCTGAATAACTCAACATTACAGCGATTGGCCCCATGCTAAGATAATGAAACCATGTGGGCTGTTACTGTGATGATTTAAGAGAGGCTGGGGTAATACATGCTGCAAAAAGGTGGTTAAAATAGCTAGTATTACTGCTAATATTTAATTTAATATAGGCAATTAAAGATGCGTTCTGTAGCTTTTCTAATGAGGGAGTCAGCCATCCTTATTGTTATTTTTTTTATTGCTTGTGTTCATGCTTAAAGGAGAATTAACGTTTTTTACAATCTGAGCCTTATTTCGGTAATAAAAACAAGTTGTTTTACTCACCCATAGCACTTTGGTGTCATATAGAGCACCTCCGGAGATGTTTTAGATTAACGATAGCCGTATCGCGAGGTCTCCAAATAACACAAACTTTAGGACTTTTCAAATCATAGAAGCTCAATGTCTTAGTCTACACTTTCGTTTGAGTCAAAAGTGGCCTGTAATCCCAGATTTCCATAATTTCATCCATAATTTACAGCTTTGCGTTTCATGTTTGGGTCCTGGGAGCTGAGAGCGAAATAAGCTGTGACTCCGCACATGCGCACTGGCCTCCTCATCTACTCGAAACTATGGATAAATCTCGGATTACAGGCCACTTTTGACTCAAACGAAAGTGTAGACTAAGACATCGAGCTTCTATGATTTGAAAAGTGCTAAAGTTTGTGTTATTTGGAGACCGCAAACATGTGCCCTGAGAACTCACATTATGGAGATCACAAATCTAAAACATCTCTGGAAGTGCTCCATATGACACCAAAGTGCTATGGGTGAGTAAAACAACTTGTTTTTATTACCAAAATAAGGCTCCGATTGTTAAAAAAAAAAAAAATTAATTCTCCTTTAAGCCACAGTATTTAACATTTTAGCAAAGATTAGGACTAATGTAAAAGCTTTTTTTTTTGCACTGAAATACAGAACATTGGGAATTGCAATTGGGAAAGACACTTCTCCCACAATATGGCATTAAACTTGCCTGGAAGAATCCATGACTCATCGCTGTACCAGCGAGTGAGTCTGGTAACGTTTGATCCACAGAATGCGCTGCGGTTGCGCGTAGACAGACAGCTAAGTGAACCAATCAGAGATTGCGCCATCTTGATTCAAAACTGAGGCGGAACTTCCGCTGCCTAAGCGTGACTTTGCGGGCAAAGGCGGGTGCACTGACGTCACCATCTTTGAACGAATCAGAATCGCGGAGTCGGTTTGGAACCGGAGGAGCGAGAGTGGATGGAGAGTGTCCAAATGGTATCGCGGTGTATAGGAAATACAGAGAGATATCATTTGGCTGGCCAGGTAAGCATTAAACAAATATTTCAACTTCAACTTGTAAAATTTTCATACCTTAAAAAAAATTCCTTGAAAAACATGCTCACTCTACACCGATCTGATCTGTAACTTGACCTAATGTCCTCGCCTGCTTGTCTCCATGGAGATGTTTAATAAATAGATACATTAAAAAGCTTTATTAATCTGCAAAGTAAATGTTATCAGCTGCACACACTTCAAATATTCAATAGCATTAATAATGCCATACAGAGGAACATTCTTATAGACAAAGCATTAACATCTCTATGGAGACGAGCAGATGGCAAACTCAGAAAAAAATACAACAAAATGATACTCCAAATGTTCAGATCTAGTTCCATTTGTTGTAGTAAAAATTCTGGCTCCAAAATCACTATTGAGTCAGTTCTTCTCTGGAGATGTGGGCGACCGCTCCTCCTCCTCCTCCCACACCCACAGACGAAGACCTTTCTCTGGGTAAAGAGCTCCATGAATCAGCCTGTGCTCCAGATGGTGGTCAGGGCTCCAGGACTCTCTCTCCCCTGTCCCAAAGATAGATAGAACTAGGCAAAAAAAAAAAAAAAGAAATGTGAAAAAAATATAAAAGGAGGAATAAAAATGAACAGGTGAAATGTGCAACACCTGCGCCGAAGCGTTCATCTGGAGAGAGGGAATGGAAAAGACGAGAAACTCGCTTCAAGCAATTTAGCTCAGAAACAGATGTATAGCAAAATGTTTTTAGAACAAATAATTAACTGGTCCTGCTTTAGTCCTGGTTTGGTCCTGGTTTAGTCCTGATTTAGCCCTGGTTTAGGCCTGATTTAGCCCTGGTTTAGTCCTGATTTAGCCCTGGTTTAGTCCTGATTTAGCCCTGGTTTAGCCCTGCTTTGTTTCTGGTTTAGCCCTGGTTTAGTTCTGGTTTGGTCCTGGTTTAGTCCTGATTTAGTCCTGGTTTAGTCCTGATTTAGTCCTGGTTTAGTCCTGATTTAGCCCTGGTTTAGCCCTGCTTTGTTTCTGGTTTAGGCCTGGTTTAGTTCTGGTTTGGTCCTGGTTTAGTCCTGATTTAGTCCTGTTTTAATCCTGGTTTAGCCCTGGTTTAGTTCTGGTTTAGTTCTGGTTTAGTCTCAGTTTGGTCCTGGTTTAATCCTGGTTTATTCCTGCCCTAGACTTGGATTGATCTGATTCTTGTCCTGGCTTAGTCCTGGTTAGGTGCTGTTTTAGTCCTGCTCTAGACTTGGAACCGTCTGATTCTTGTTGTGATTTAGTCCTGGTTTAGTCCCAGTTTAGTCCTAGTCTTGAATAAAGGTCTGTTCACAGTTCATATCCTGATTACTGATTCAATTACAGTTTAAAAAGTGCTTTTACTTTTTAATCTTTTAGATTTCTTTCTCCAAAAATAAAATAACTTTAAAATCTTACTTTATTTTTTCGCTTCTTTCTTTTAAATGGCTCATATTACGCCATTTTCTGGTCTATGTTATAATGTAGTTTCCTCATCACAAACACATCTGGAGTGTGTTTTGTTTCATTCACACAAAACCTGCATGTTTAGACTGAGTTCTCTAAAATGGAAAACAGTGTCTTCCACCTTATGATGTCACATGAAAATACAGGTGCTCCAATGTGTTTTTAAACTCCACACACTTTCATTGGAAACATTTCAGTGATTTCAGCCATGGAATTGCCAATCTCTACTGAACAAAAAGTAAAACGTAGCTCTTAACTTGAAAACTACCACTACATGAGATCACAAGGTGGAACAGAACATTTTGAGCTTTGAGGATAAATAATAACAACTAATAATAAAAGATTACTCAAACATGTGTAAATGAAACAAAACACAACTCCGCGTATGCTTCGATGAGGTAACATTATAACATTCTTTCTATCTATTGGAGAAGAAGAGGAAGAGCTGGAGAGGCTGATGTTTCTACTGCTGCAGTGAAGGAGGAGAAGAAAGAGAGTGTATATCAGTCATGAGAGCTGATTGGTTGAGAGGCAAAGTTAAAGGTCCCATGACATGGTACTTCTTGATGCTTTTATATGGCTCCTTAATGGTTTCCTAATACTGTAAATGAATCCTTCTTCAAAATCAACACTCAGTGCATGAGAAACAGAGATAAGATGAGAAAGAGTAATTTTTCTCTCTCTGAACACTTCAGAATGGGCGTTGTTGCTTGAATGCAAATGAGGAGAAAAGAGCTGGCCTATAGTAGAGGGTGGGGGCGTGGCCAAACTCTCCGCTCTCGCTCTGAGCTCTCAGCTGATCCATTTCCGTGTTTTTGCATGGGGGGAGAGATTTGAAGCGTTCCATTGAAAAATAAACACATTTCCACAGAAAATAAAATGAAACCACTGCTGTTCAAAGGTCCAGAGGCTCAGATAAAGGACTTCCGAGCCTAGAAACCCTCGGACATGCCTCCAGGCAAATAAAAAAACGCATTTCGCATTGCCTAGCGCATTCGCAGTCCAAACTCTATGGGCGTGATTTACAGAGACGCTGAGTACAGACAGACGGGGGTGGAACTGCATTTGCATTTCTTTTTTCGATCTGACGTCAATAAGGTGCCTTGTTCAAAATCGCCCGTTTGAGCTCCGATTTTTTTTTTAACGCAGAAAAGGATCGCAAATGCTCAGTTTAGACATTTCACAACTTTTAACCATGGGGGGGGGGGGGGGGCTAAACAGGGTAGGGGAGCTCACATTAACGTTCAAAAACCTCAGAAAGTGAAAATTTCATGCCATGGGACCTTTAAGAAGCTGTAATTGGCTAACAGTGACAGACAGACCGAAGATAGCAGTACACAGTATTCATAGTTAAATATATCTTGCATATTTTTTCCCTCGTAGTTAATCAAATACACTTGGCCTAGCATTACACCTCTGGAAGCTCCTCTGGGTGCCCTTCCACCAGCAGGGGGAGGCAGGATATAATTAAAAGTACTGAGAGGTCGGGGGTCATCAGTGTGGTAACTGAATATTCATGACATCGCACCTCGCTGTTTAATTGACCCTGTTCCTGACTCTAATGTGAATGAGGAGGTTTCACTTCAGACTCAAGAGGACAGATCTCAAATGCACGGACTCAGGTTTAGGTTGATTCACTGAGCGCCGGGTCATTTTTAATATGGATTAAAGGGCTCATGTTGCGCTATTTTCTGATGCTATAATTTGAGTGTCTCTCTCTGACCTTGTGATGTCATGAGGTACTACAGGAAGTGAGAATTTAAGTTTTTAAGTGTTTTTAGCAACACATACAACTTCACTAGAATCATTTGTGTCATTTCAGACCTGGAACTGTCTCTACTGAACAAAACATAAAAGGTAGTTGCTAATTTCAAAGCTATACTGCTTCGTGACATCACAAGGTGGAACAGAGCATTTTGAGCTTTGGAGATGAAGACAGACTAATGATAAAGGGTCAATTTTTAAAAGTGGGGGCATCGACTCATCGACTCATCGATTCAATTCCAAATGTGACTATTTTGTGATTAATATGGCAAGTCTGTGGAGCCAATTCAGTACTAATGGGGTTAAACAATGTCAAAAACAATGACTCCCCTATAGAGTTGTTAAAGGAAAAGTAACGTTTTTTTACAATCTGAGTTTTAGTAGACTTTTAGTAGATTCCAAAACGGCCTGAAACCCGATATCGCAACAGAAAAGTAAAGTTCAGAGCGGTGTTAGCTTCTTTCGGACTAGCGGTGTTTACAAAACAGCTGAGTTCACGCATGCGCAGTGTCCTCTCTGATGACGTCATCAAATGAAACTATAGCTGGATATCGGGTTTCAGGCCGTTTTGGAATCCACTAAAAGTCTACGCTGACACAGCGATCTTCTGTGATTTGAAAAGTGCTAAAGTTTGTGTTATTTGGACACCGCAAAGTAATGCCCCGAGCACTCACGCTAACGGATATGGGATCATTAGTAGAACAGAACGGCTCAACATAAGTTCTGCGATACTGCTCCAATTGACACCAAACTGCTATGGGTGAGTAAAACTACTTGTTTTATTGCCGAAAGAAGGCTCAGATTGTAAAAAAAAACGTTAATTTTCCTTTAAGTGTGATGTCAATTCCAGGTCCAAGGTGATTAAAAATAATGAGCATGCATACAATTTCCTTATTATTTTAGTGACCGCACATCCCACATTAAAAAGAGATTGCAGTTGTTTCAAACTAGCATGTTAATAAGCCTGGATCTATGTTGTTGTTTTTTTCTTGGTTTATTTTTTATTTTTCAAGATTCTCAATGTACAATATCAAAGTCAAATGAAAAAGGTAGTACAAATATACACAAGAACAATCAAAATTGTAATGTCCAAGAAGGAGTGGGGGGAAGAAAACTTATTTAACCCCACCCCCATTACATCTATACATAATAACATATGTAAAGAAAGGAAAATCACTTCCATTTTCCCATGGTAATTCTTATCTGTTATGTGCACTTCTTTCTTTTTTACTTGGATACAAGTAACCATATAGTTACGGATACAGGACCTGAATACTAGTACCAGCCATGGTAAGAAAGCACATACAGTACCAGCAATGGTCGAAAAAACAGATACCATAAGGTAAGGAAAAGCACATACAATGATAAGAGATGTTCCAGCAGAACTAGTTTTGCAGAAGACAATGATGAAATGACCTCCATATACTGTGACCAGACCATATTTTTGTAATGTAATTTAAACGTATTGACACTTTGGTTTTGCTTGTAGAGTTTGTCCAGACTGTTCCAGAGTTTCACACCACGTACAGACATTTAAAAACTTGTTTTAGTGGTTCTCACTTTGGGCAATTTGAAGTCTCCAGTCACTCTCAAGTTGTGGGTTCTCTCAGTCAAAGTAAATAGTATTTGCAGATTTTTTTGGTAGTAGTTTATGGTATGCTTTAAACATAATAATTGCTGTGTAGTACTGAGTAAGGTCTTCAAATTTTAAAAGCTTAGAATGTATAAAAAGATTATGAGTCTGTTCTAAAAACCCAACCAATGGTTTAAAGTGTGATGGAAAGTGTATGTGGTTGAGTATGTGACCAGACGCCCTTATATACCCAGGACAGTCCCAGTTTTGAGCCCTGTGTCCCTGCAGATTTATACAAAACCAGTGATTTGTCCCAGTTTTATACAAGACATTTCCCAGGTGTCCACATTTTAGCCCAGTTTGATAAATGCCAATAGTAACGACAGGCATTTGTTGAGGAAAACTGTGCTTGAAAATGAAAACCATAATGCAAAAAATATGCACCATCAAAACTTCTTCAGATTATAACTGACTCACAAGTGAATGGACAGTGTTAAGCGCTTTTTTCACAATTTTATTTATGCCAACCATCCCAACCTGGATGTCTTTGAATTTTGAAAATCTGGTCACCGTAAGATTGAGGTTAAAAGGAGAGATACATACTGGTAATCTCATGCTATTCCCAATTATCACTACATTATTTACATATCTGATAGAGTTTGTGGTTATACATACACTTATGAGAGCTCACTGTCCCTTGTTTGAGGAATAAGGAACAAAAACAAAGCTTGAAATAATCTAAGGTAATGTGAGGGTTCTGACTGAACCAAGAACTTAAAGGAAAAGTAACGTTTTTTTTTTTTACAATCTGAGCCTTCTTTCGGCAATAAAACAAGTACAGGGGGTCCTCGGGTTACGACGGTCTCGGTTTACGACGTTTCGTGGTTACGAACACGCCCCCATTAAAAAATATATATATATATTACACGCCATTCCGTCTTACGCGGTTTAGCGTGGTAAGAGACGTAAACAAACGCGAACGGCGCGCAGCGCACGGTGGAAGAATACGCTTTGTTGTGGTTGTAGGGAGAAGAAGACAGCCTCGTGTGCGTGCCCAATGTGGGCGGAAGTACCTGATGTGGGCTCTGATCTGCTCCTATGAAAGCAGCAGGGATAACCAAGCAGCGTAGTGGTCTAATTATTGAGATGGAAAGGTTATTGGTGCTTTGGTTGGAAGATCAAAGGCAAAATCCGACTTACGACGAAATTCGGGTTACGACGCGTCTTAAGAACGGATCAACGTCGTAACCCGAGGACCCCCTGTAGTTTTACTCACCCATAGCAGTTTGGTGTCAATTGGAGCAGTATCGCAGAACTTATGTTGAGCCGTTCTGTTCTACTAATGATCCCGTATCCGTTAGCGTGAGTGCTCGGGGCACTGATTTGCGGTGTCCAACTTTAGCACTTTTCAAATCACAGAAGATCGCTGTGTCAGGGTAGACTTTTAGTAGATTCCAAAACGGCCTGAAACCCGATATTACAATAGAAAAGTAAAGTTCAGAGCGGTGTTAGCTTCTTTCGGACTAGCTGTGTTTACAAAACAGCTGAGTTCACGCATGCGCACTGTCCTCTCTGATGACATCATCAAATGAAACTATAGCTGCATATCGGGTTTCAGGCCATTTTGGAATCCACTAAAAGTCTACCCTGACACAGCGATCTTCTGTGATTTGAAAAGTGCTAAAGTTTGTGTTATTTGGACACCGCAAAGTAATGCCCCGAGCACTCACGCTAACGGATACGGGATCATTAGTAGAACAGAACGGCTCAACATAAGTTCTGCGATACTGCTCCAATTGACACCAAAGTGCTATGGGTGAGTAAAACTACTTGTTTTATTGCCAAAAGAAGGCTCAGATTGTAAAAAAAAACGTTAATTTTCCTTTAACAATGATTTTACTTTGCAGTGACATCACGCTGGGGGTGTTCTAATGGTGGAATGTTGAGGAGTTACCCTCAAGTTACCACAGGAGTTACCACACATTAGCAAACACTATCAAAAAAGTTTCAAGATCATCTGAAAACTCAAGAACAAACGACACATTTTCTTAGACAGGGCAATGCTCTCAGTTAGCATCAGAAATTAAGTCCATTTTGACTCTATACTCACCTTTAGTCTCTCTCGTTCATGCATGTTGCCCTGTCCTCTTTCTCTTCCCTTCCTCGTCGTCCTCCGCTGTCTCTCTCTCGCTGTCTAACCCCCCCTTCCCCTTCTTCTCTCTCTCTCTTTCTCTTTTTCTTTTGCATAATTTTAATTCAATTTTTTCTGGTTTTACTCCCAGTGGCATTGTTGGTTTACTTTAATTGTAATTGTATTTTCTGTTCCACATCTTCTCCACTTGCCTGGCCAACTCCTTCTCTCTCTTTCTTAATTTCTTTCTCTTCTTCTTTCTCTCTTTTTCTCCTGCTTCTCTCTCTTTCTCTCCATCTCTCACTCTTTCTCTCCTCCCTCCCTCTCTCCCTCCTTTCCTCTGTTCCACTTGTGCACTGTAGCGTCTTGTCTCGACCTGTGAGTCTGACCCACTTTCACACTCTCATCCATCTCCCTCCTATAGAGCGCTCCCATGGACCTGGTTTAGTCCTGGTTTAGTCCTGGTTCAATCTTGGTCTAGTTCTGCTTCTGTCCACAGTCTTGGTTTAGCTCTAATTCAGACCTGGTTTAGTCCTGGTTTAGTCCTGGTTCAGCATTGGTATCGTCCTAATTCAGTCCTGGTTCCATCCTGGTTCCATCCTAGTTTAGTCTTGGTTTAGTCTTGGTTCAGTCCTGGTTCAGCCATGTATTAGTCCTGGTTCTGTCCTGGTTCAGTCCTGGTTTAGTCCTGCTTTAGTCCTACTTCAGCCTTTGGTCACTTCTGGTTTAATCCCGGTGTAGTACTGATTTAGTCCTAATTTAGTCCTGTTCAGTCTTAGTTTAGTCCCGGTCCAGGCCTGTATTAGTTCTGCTTTAGTCCTGGTTCAGTCCTGATCCAGGCCTGTATTAGTCCTGCTTTAGTCCTGGTTCAGTCCTGATCCAGGCCTGTATTAAACCTGTCTCCTGGGTACACTTGCTCCTCTCCTCCATTACCGCCCTGTCTAAATATTTCATCACAGCGCCGTAATACTTTAAACATGCCACAGGGCGTGATTTAAACAGGTCACGAAACAAGCGCACCCTTCTCTAAACGCCGCGGGGTGCAGGGGGCAAGGCGTGATGGATTATTCACACAGGAGAGTCCTTTTTATCGCATGCTGCATCGCCCGGGTGGAGACAGGAGCGCTGTAAAAGTGTGTACAGATGTAGCCCACAGGAATGAATCAGACCAGAGAGACATGGTGTAATTTAAATTGGACAAAAGAGGCTGCGCTTTGCTAAAAAGAGTTAAAATGAGTCGGAATGTGAATTTTAATGGTGATTTAATATAGAGACTTTAATATATTTCCTCGAGTTCAAAACCCTTTACTCCTACAGTTTGTTAAAAAGATGCTGTTCCTTTATCTTCTCTGATCTCTGATGCTAAGTAGGGTTGGGTCTAGTTAGTACTTGGGTGGGACCGCTGTGTATACAAGGTGCCGCAGTGGAGCAGCAGAGGCTCTAGTGCAAGCTGCTGTTGTGTCCTTAGGCAAGACACTTCACCTACATTGCCTATGAATGTGGTGTGTGTGAGTGTTGAAGGTGAATGAATAAAACACTGTAACATCTTTGAGTGTCCTAACGATAATAAAATAGACAATAAACACACATACGCACACAAATACAGTGGTACCTCACCTTACGAAAGACCCAACAAACGAAAATTTCAAGTTACGAAACGCCTTCACGTTAAATTTTGGTCTCTAGATAGGAAAGAAAATTCAAGTTACGAAACGCGAAATCTCAAAAATTCAAATAATGCGCGCTCAGCCACACACATTATACGCTTTTCTCAGACTGGATTTAAACTTTTCTCACATTTGTCTCTCGTTTAAACACTCAAACTTTCATAGATTTTCAACAAAATGTATTAATAGTGAAGCTGGAGGGAAGGGGGAGGGCGGTGTGTGTGTGCGCACGGACACGTGTGTGATAGCGCAGCATGACCTGGGGCAAGCACGAGACCCGTGCTCAAACCGTGCCAGGTCTAAACCAGGTCTAAACCAGGTCTAAACCAGGATTAGACCACCGTGGCTCTTGCATGCGTTTGTTCATGCGCTCAGACTGTGTGCGGTCCCGAGGGGAGTCCTCACTGCTCGCCTCAGCCGTGACTCAAAACGAAACCAGGAAATAGACCCGCACGCGGCGCTTTAATCCACCTGGTTTAGTCCAGGTTTAGTCCTGGTCGAGTCCTGGCTTAGTCCAGGTCTAGTCCTGGTCCAGTCCAGGTTTAGACCTTGGTCTAGACCTGGTATAGTCCACGTTTAGTCCTGGGTCTACACAGTCTCTACGCAGGACACAGTGTTACACTATAAAAAAGATTTTACACTATAAAAAAAAAAAAAAAACTTGGAACAAATCAGGCCTTTTCCATTGAAATAGCTACTCAACTTACGAAAAATTCACGTTACAAAACCACTTCTGGAACAAATTAATTTCGTAAGGTGAGGTACCACTGTAATATGCTTGATCTATTGAATTGTATTGCTAGACTTGTCTAAATGGAGGACCTACAGGTTCTTACACTATATTATTTAGTATTCACCCATCTAAATAATGGAAATCAGGTGTTCAAGTCACTTCCATGGCCACAGGTGAATAAAATCAAGCACCTGGGCAGCAGACTGTTTCTACAAACATTTGTGAAAGAATGGTTCGCTCTCAGGAGCACAGTCAATTCCAGCGTGGCATTGTGATAGGATGCCACCTGTGCAACAAGTCCAGTTGTGACATTTCCTCACTCCTAAATATTATATTATATTATAACAAAGTGGAAGCAATTGGGAATGAGAGCAACTTAGCCACAAAGTGGTAGGCCACAAAAAGTGACAGGGCGGGGTCAGTGGATCTGCAGAGGTCGCTAACTATCTACAGTCGATTGGTACAGACCTCCAAACTTCATATGACCTTTAGATTAGCTCAAGAACAGTGCGTAGAGAGCTTCATGGAGTGGGTTTCCATGGCCGAGCAGCTGCATCCAAGCCATACATCACCAAGTACAATGCAAAGCATTGGATGCAGTGGTGTAAAACACACCACCACTGGACTCTAGAGCAGTGGAGACGTGTTCTCTGGAGTGATAAATCGCTCTTCTCCGTCTGGCAAGCTGATGGACGAGTCTGGGTTTGGCGGTTGCCAGGAGAACATTACTTGTCTAACTGCATTGTGCCAAGTGTAAAGTTTGGTGGAGGGTGGATTATGGTGTGGGTTAGTTTTTCAGGAGCTGGGTTTGGCCCCTTAGTTCCAGTGAAAGGAACTCTGAATGTTTCAGCAGACCAAGAGATTTTGGACAATTCCATGCTCCCAACTTTGTGAGAACAGTTTGGAGATGGCCCCTTCCTCCTCCTCATGACTGTGCACCAGTGCACAAAGCAAGGCCCATAAAGACATGGATGAGAGAGTTTGGTGTGGATGAACTGGACTGGCCTGCACAGAGTCCTGACCTCAACCCGACAGAACACCTTTGGGATGAATTAGAGCAGAGAGTCAGGCCTTCTTGTCCAACATCAGTGTGTGACCTCACAAATGTGCTTCTGTGGTCAAAAATTCCTATAAACACACTCCTACGACGTCATATTAAACGCTTTGGATTAAGAATGGGGTGTCAGTTAATATGCGAGTCAAGGCAGGTGAGTGAATACTTTTGGCAATATAGTGTATGTATCAGTCTTCCATATTTGCTTATTTGAACATTTGTGCATTGGACAAGTAGACAAATATAAAAATTTTATTCATTTTTTTACCCCATACCCCTAACTTAATTAAATATTAAACCAGCAAGGCGGGTGTTCCCCTGTTCCTCACACTCTATACCAGGAGTTGGTGAATACAGTGAGACTTTCAGATAAATGCATTTTATATGAGTTTGACGGAGCCACAACACCTTTAAAAGTCCTAGCTCTATGATTATTTGGGTCAATTCAGCAGGATCCCCTGGGGCCAACAAAAATTGGTCAGAGGGCCGGATTTGATCCCTACAGTGGAGGAAGTATTTGATCCCTTGCTGATTTTGTAGGTTGGCCTCTTGACAAAGAAATGACCAGTCTGTAATTTTAATGGTAGGTTCATTTTAACATTGAGAGATAAAATATCAAACAGAAAATCACATAGAAAATATATTAATTGATTTGCATTTCATTGTGTGAAATAAGTAATAATTGATCCCCTACCAACCATTAAGAGTTCTGGCTCCCACTCCTAATCAACTCGTCACCTGAATTAGACTCCTGTTTGAACTAGTCACCTGTATAAAAGACCCCTGTCCACAGAATCAGTCAATCAGACTCCAATCTCTTCAACAAGGGGAAGACCAGAGAGCTGTCAAAGGACGTTAGGGACAAGATCGTAGACCTGCACAAGGCTTGAATGAGCTACAAAACCATAAGAAAGAAGCTTAGTGTTAAGGAGACAACTGTTGGTGCAAATGTTTGAAAATTTTACAAATACAAAATGACCATCAGTCGACCTCGGTCTGGGGCTCCACACAAGATCTCACCTCGTGGGATGTCATCGATCATGAGAACAGTGAGACATCAACCTAGAACTACATGGGAGGAGCTAGTCAATGATCTCAAGGCAGCTGGGACCACAAACACTAAGAAAACCATTGGTAACACTTTACGCCGCGGTGGATTAAAATCCTGTAGTGCTCACAAGGTCTCCCTGCTTAAGAAGGCACATGTGCAGGCCCCCCTTAAGTTTGAACACCTGAATGATTTAGAGAGTGATCGGGAGAAGGTGCTGTGGTCAGATGAGACCAAAATAGAGCTCTTTGGCATTAATTCAACTTGGTGTGTTTGGAGGAAGAGAAATACTGCCTATGACTCCAAGAACACCATCCCCACCGTCAAGTGTGGAGGTGGAAACATTAGGCTTTGGCTAATTAGGCTTTTGTTTTTCTGCCAAGGGCACAGGACAATGTACCATTAAAATTCTGAGTGACAACCTCCTTCCCTCCAACAGGAAACTGAAAATGGCTCGTGGATGGGTCTTCCAACACGACATTGACCCACAACATACAGCCAAGGCACTGAAGGAATGTCTCAAGAAGCAGCACATTAAGGACATGGAGTGGCCCAGCCAGACTCCGGACCTTAACACTATAGAAAACCTATGGAGGGAGCTGAAACTCCGAGTTGCTGAAACTCCGAGTTGCCAAGCGACAGCCATGAAACCTCAATGATTTAGAGATGATCTGCAAAGAAGAGTGGACCAATTCCTTCTGATATGTGTACAAACCTGGTCACCAACTACAACAAACATCTGACCTCTGTGCTGCAAACAAGGGTTTTGCCACCAAGTATAAGTCGTTTTTGGCTAGACGGTTCAAATACTTTGCTCAATGAAATGCAAATCAGTTTATGTTTTTTCTTTAAAGTTATTTTCTGGATTTTCTTTTTGATACTCTGTCTCTCAATGTTAAAATAAACCTACCATTCAAATTATAGACTATTTGAAACCTTGAGATTCAACACCAAGCAGTCCAGTTTGAAAGAAGTGAGTTAGCTGGCTCTGTGTACATGAGTGGGGGTAATAGGTTTCTCTGATTAAATAGGCCTGGGGATTATAAGGTTCCGTTATGTCCAGGATAAAAAAGACTTAGACTTAGACAAACTTTATTGATCCACAAGGGAAATGATTTGGACACAGTAGCTCACACATCACATTATATTACAATAACATTACAATAACAAAGAGCAAAATATAAATGGTAATAACACATTCTAAATAAGTAGCAAAAATAGCTAGAGACTCTAGGCATAATTATATAAATGTATATGTACAAGTGTATGTACATAAGTCAAAACAAAATAGAAAAATAAGTAATAAAAAGGAAAACAGTGCAAAAATGATATGATGATTGACAGGACATAGGGTTGTCTGCAGGTCTGGACTGGGACAAAAAAATGGCCCTGGCATTTTTGGCTTAGACCGGCCCCTCATAATTAGTCCTGGTTTAGTCCTGGTTCAGACTTGATTTAGACCTGATTAGTCCTGGTTTAGTCCTGATATAGTCCTGATTTAGACCTGATTAGTCCTGGTTTAGTCCTGGTTCAGTCCTGATTTAGTCCTGATTTAGTCCTGGTTCAGACCTGATTTAGTCCTGATTTAGTCCTGGTTCAGACCTGATTTAGTCCTGATTTAGACCTGATTAGTCCTGGTTTAGTCCTGGTTCAGACCTGATTTAGTCCTGATTTAGACCTGATTAGTCCTGGTTTAGTCCTGATTTAGTCCTGATTTAGACCTGATTAGTCCTGGTTTAGTCCTGGTTCAGTCCTGATTTAGTCCTGATTTAGTCCTGGTTCAGACCTGATTTAGTCCTGATTTAGACCTGATTAGTCCTGGTTTAGTCCTGGTTCAATCCTGATTTAGTCCTGGTTCAGACCTGATTTAGTCCTGATTTAGACCTGATTAGTCCTGGTTTAGTCCTGGTTCAATCCTGGTTCAGTCCTAAATTGTGGGCCGGTCTCTAAGTAAAAAAGAAAAAAAGAAGGGCATCGGCCCCGAGGACTGTCGGCCCACCGGGAAAATGCCCGCTATGTCCAATTACCAGTCCAGGCCTGGTTGTCTGTTCCATAAGGGTGAGTTGAAAAATTAATTCAGTAGGAGTTAGTTTGTGGCTCCACGATGATAAAAAATGTAAGAAATGAAAAGCAAGCCTAAAAATGTTTTGAGGCGACTGTAGAAGCTTGTCACAGATGTTAGACTGAGACAAACTTTATTGATCCACAAGGGAAATTGTTTGGGTACAGTGGCTCACTCATCAAATCTAATATATAACAGAGGGTAACCAAAAATAGATGGAACAGCAACCAAAAAGCAACAGACCATTGTCAAATGAGACATAATTATATATATATAAAAGATAAATATATATTTGTTGTTATTGTAAGGCCATTGTCTTCACATGGATTTAACACCAAAATGTCCCTGGTGTCCATTACAGAGATGTTACAAAAGTATAAATTAAGATAAAATTAACAAAATCGAAATCCTAAGGTGTTCATTTACTTCCAAATAGAAAATCACAATATAACTTTTTACTTGTGGTCTCAGGCGGATATACCTAAATCTGCAAAATGGACTTTTGTTGTTTGTTTCTTCTCATCGACGGTCTGAAGTTGTGATTCACGCGTGTTTGAGTCATCTTTATTCTCCTGTATTTTAAGACTTCATTGCTCTGATCAACCCTCGTTTTCACCGCCACAGGTACACGCCCACTGTGACGCACTTACTTCATTCTCAGGGGTGTTAAACTGGGGGGTAAAGGGTACTGTTTACTCAGACTCCAGTGCAAGGAGAGGCCCCTCATAAAATCTGTAATGAGCATTTTTCATTAGACAACATGTAGTGTGGGCCCATACAGATGATTTGTACAGAGGGCCCAGAGCTTGGTGCTACACATAGGATTTGACAGCGTTGCGTAGTCATTTTAGTACTAATGAAAACAAAACAAAAAAACAAAACAAAAAAAATGCTACATACAGCTATAGGAGGGGCCTTTTTGTGACGATTTTTACAGCAACGTCAGCTCCCACTGGGCACCACAGTTTTCTAACGCCAATGTCAGAGGACTTGTTTCTTTTATTCAGTCATTTTAGAAGAATATTGCGATTTTAAATGTACAAATTATAAAATAAGGATCCACTAGTGTCATTATATCAAGGGTGGGCAATTATTTTTCCCCAGGGGCCAAATGAGAAGCAGAAAATGTTGTGGAGGGCCGGGCCAAAAGTTTGAAGTCTACTCTGGTTATTCATTTTATTTCTACGTTGAAATCAGTAAATGGCATTGTTTACAGAAGCTGGTAAGTTCTGTGTTATTATTAAGTAATGAGAGAGTGAGGTTTTACAAAAACTGAATTTATTCAGTAAAATAATTAAAAACAATGGTAAACGTGAAACATTTGTAACTCTTTTTCAGTCACATTAACCCCACAATGCTTTCTGAGTTTAACTTTCTTAACTTTGTATTAAGACACCACAATGTTTTTGTTTGACAAATAATATAATACAAGATATGTCACAACATTTTTTGTCCAACTGCCAATCTGTGTAGAAAAAGAGTAAAAATTAGCATGTTTTAGTGGTTTTTTTTCTTGATCAGTGAGAGAAATCTTGCCTCTGTTGAGCTTTAAAGATCCCATGACATGGTACTTCTTGATGCTTTTATATGGCTCCATAATGGTTCCCTAATACTGTAAATGAATCCTTCTTCAAAATCAACACTCAGTGCATGAGAAACAGAGATAAGATGAGAAAGAGTCATAAATATCTCTCTCAAACTCTTTATTCTGGGCGTTGTTGCTTGAATGCAAATGAGGAGAAAAGAGCTGGCCTATAGTAGAGGGTGGGGGCGTGGCCAAACTCTCCGCTCTCGCTCTCAGCTCTCAGCTGATCCATTTCCGTGTTTTTGCACGGGGGGAGAGATTTGAAGCGTTCCATTGAAAAATACATTTCCACAGAAAATAAAATTAAACCACTGCTGTTCAAAGGTCCAGAGGCTCAGATAAAGGACTTCCGAGCCTAGAAACACTCGGACGTGCCTCCAGGCAAATAAAAAAAACGCATTTCGCATTGCCTAGCGCATTCGCAGTCCAAACTCTCTGGGCGTGATTTACAGAGACGCTGAGTACAGACAGACGGGGGTGGAACTGCATTTGCATTTCTTTTTTCGATCTGACGTCAATAAGGTGCCTTGTTCAAAATCCCGTTTGAGCTCCGATTTTTTGTAACGCAGAAAAGGATCGCAAATGCTCAGTTTAGACTTTTAACCATGGGGGGGGCTAAACAGGGTAGGGGAGCTCACATTAATGTTCAAAAACCTCAGAAAGTGAAAATTTCATGCCATGGGACCTTTAACTCCAAGCAACCTTTCGCGCCAGTCAGAGCCAGCTCGCATTTGGCCCCCGGGCCTTGAAATGCCCAGGTCTGCATTATATTATAACTGTACAGCGAACATAAGCTCAAAAAAATCTTCTTTAAAATGTTAAATATCATGTTTTAAACACTATTTGACTGTGGGCTCTGGTGGAATACAAAAACATGTCCACTTGACTTCATTTTAAACCCCAGCAGCTCATGTTTCCCCTCTCCAGTGCCTGTACAGTGTCTGTTTTACCTGCACAGAAACAATTAGAGCAAAAGGCCTGTGGGGGCAGGGTCATATCTCTTCTCTAACTAGACTCTCCTCTCGCTCTCTTTCTCTCCCTTTCACCCTCTCTTTCACCCTCTCTTTCCTCCCTGTTTCTTCCTCCTCTAGCGTCCCCTTTCTCTGTTTCTTTCTCCCCCCTATTTCTCTGTCTCTCTTTTCCTCTTCTCTCTCTCTGTTTTTTCACTCTCGCTCTTTCGGTGTAATATAATTATTGTACCAGGGGCTAATCTGTGGCACTGGCCTGAAACAGAAACTCCCCGAGAGGAGCAGCCCAGCCATGAAACGCCTATACAGGACATCAGCAGGGGCAGAGAGAGAGATGGAGGGAGAGAGGAGAGGAGAGGAGAGGAGAGGAGAGGAGAGGAAGAGAGAGGAGTAGTGCAACCTTGAAACAGTTATACAAGGCATTAGCAGGGGCAGAGAGAGAGAGAGAGAGGGGAGAGGATGAGAGAGGAAGAGAGAGGAGTAGACCAGCCATGAAACAGTTCTACAGGACATCAGCAGGGGCAAAGGGAGAAGAGAAAAGAGACAGAGGAGAGGAGAGAGACAGAGCGGAGGAACAGTGAGTGGGAATGGAGAGAGGAGTGGGGACGGGAGGAGTGGGAGAGGTGAGAGAAGCAGCTCAGCCGTGAAGAAGTAAGGGAGAGGATGGAGGGAAGAAGAGAGGAGCAGCCCAGCCATGACACTGTTACTCATTACAGAGGAGAGGGGGAGAGAGGACGGACAAAGGGTAAAGAGAGAGAGGAGGAGAGGGAGAGGAGCAGTCCGGCTATGAAACAAGGCATCAGGACGGGCAAAGGGGGAGAGAGAGAGAGAGAGGGAGGGAGAGGGAAGGAAAAGAGAGAGAGAAACAGCCCAAACATGAAATTGTTACAGGATATCAGGGAGGGCAGAGGGAGAAAGGGATGAAGGGAGAGAGGAGAGAAGTTGAGAAAAGGGAAGAAAGAGGGGCTGAGAGTGGAGTGGTATACAGGACAGTACAGAGGAGAGAGGAGGAAGAGGAGAGAGGGAGGGAGGAGAGCGGGGGAGAGAGGAGGAGGTGGAGAGAGGAGCAGCCCAGAGGTGAAACTGTACAAGACTAATACAGTGGGGGAAAGCCGGGGCAGAGGAGAGAGGGACAGGGAGGAAGAGAAGAAGAAAGGAGAAAGAGGAGTTATACACTATCTCTCCTCCACACATCTCCCACTCTCCTTTTCCATCTCCAGCAGAAAGAGAGAAGATAGAGAGGATAGGGAGAAAGAGGAGAAGGGAGAGAGAGTAATTCTAAATGCAAAGTCTTGTTCAGAGCCTGAGGTCCCAGAACATCTGACACACACACACACACACACACACACACACACACACACACACTCTCTCTCTCTCTCTCTCTCTCTCTCTCTCTCATTCTCATATTAGTGAATTATTGAGTGAATTATTCAAACCAAAACAGCCCAGAGACACAGTGTGTTTACCAGATAATAACAGTCATATGTATAGAATTATCTCTGTGTTTACATCAGCCCATTCAACCACCGCAAACGGATCGAAAATTTGATACTAATCGATACTAAAACTATTATCGAAAATACTATTCTCATTTGAGCAGGTATCGATACTAAAAAATGAATGAAACTAAATGTTCACCAACCATTACCACATATTCCATACTATGTCTTCTGCATTTGACCCGTCCTTCAGTGTCTCTGGGTTAGAAAGAAAGAAAGCTATGCCTTTATTAGTCCCACAGTGGGGAAATTCCATTTCTGCATTTAACCCATCCTGTTATCAGGAGCGGTGAGCAGCACATTACTGCGCCCGGGGTCCATCTCCATGATCTTCTTGCTTCGGTTTGGTCAGGACCTAAGCTGGAGGATTTACCTATGGTGCATGTTTTGGGTTGGTGGGGGAAACCGGAGTGCCTGGAGGAAACCCACCCAGACACGGGGAGAACATGCAAACTCCACACACAAAGGCCCAGGCAACCCGGGGATCGAACCCAGACCATGCATGCAAACTCCACACAGTTTGCATGCATGGTCTGGGTTAAACATGTCAGAAGCAGTGGGACCCATTTCCAGATCTCGAGCTGGTCTTGGTCAGGACTTGCCTGGTTTGCACCTGACCATCTTGCCCATCTGCGTCTTGCCACCCCTCTCCGCTCTCTGATTGGCTCCCAGAATCGGGAGAGCTCGCTGGCCATAGTCCCCAGGCTGTCTTTCAGATCGGAACGAACGAAAGCAGCCTGGGAATTCCCAGGTTAGGTCAGGACTACCTTCGCTTGAGGATTTGACCCATTGTGCTTGTGTTGGGTTGAAACTACAGTCTTTGTAAAGAAGTGGACTAAGGGAGTGTGAACTCATCCATAGCGTTCAGTTCCAGTCAAATGAAGCTCATCGAGGTTGGAGTGATGCTGTTGAAGCTAATGCCCTTTCCGCTTAGCATCGTTGTCAATCACACCTGTTGCTAATGCTAGGAGGAGCAACCTCGAGGAAGGAGGGCATTTGATTTGTCTGTTATTAAAGTTCAGATCACGCTTTATGGAAAAAAATTGTGAAATAAAAACCCCAGGATCACATAGAACAGGTTAATATGCACATTTTAAAACCAAAATGACAGCCACAGAGAGAGGGGCCGTGGTTTTTCAGTGCAAAATGAATTGGAGCTGGAGTTGATGGAGCCGGAAGTGTGCTCATGCTCACTTCCGGAAAGCTAACCACTCCTCCTCTTGCCACCTGTCATTTACTTTTGGCCAGTCAATATATTTTTTAGCCATGTAACTACTTTTATTTCAGTGCCAATTTTCCGTATACTCTTTCCACCCTGATTCTTAGTTTTCTGCTAAATGAAGCTATCACTTATTTCTTGTTTACATTCTGTGAGTGTCAGACCCTGCCCTCTGCCTCTGTGCTGTTAGCGTTAGCATTAGCATTCCATCGGACTCAGTAATTACCTGTCGCATTTACGGAGATGACAGCAGAAAATGGGTTTCCGTGTTTGACAAGCCGGCACTTACGGGAGCATCGAGGCACCGCACTATTTATGCAAATTAATTTTAATTTATTTTGATTAAGACCACCTCATTAAATCTTAGGAATTATTCTGTATTTTAATCGCTTGTAAACATGTTTTCCTCATCTGAAATGCATTTGAGCTTTTCACTCTGGAGGAAGCGAAGGTTGTGGTATTTTTGCAGTTAAACTAGTTACTTATTTATTTATTTATTTATATCACTTATTTGCAGTGTTGGGAGTAACTCGTTACAAAAGTAATTAATTACTGTAATGCATTACTTTTTGGTGTAACGCAGTAATGTAACGCATTACAGGGAAGAAAATCGGTAATATATTACTCGTTACAATGCCAGTAACGCACTATTTACAATGCATTTTTAACCTGCTTTGTTTTTGTGGGTTTTGCGTTTTCTTCATACAAAATTCGCGGATCACCGCGAGATCAGCTACTGAATCTGATAAGTCCGCGCAGAAGATTACATTTCATACAAAGTTCCGTGAGATCAGCTAGTGACATAAAAGTCCGTGCAGACCATTCCATTTCCTTTACTTCGTCTCGAACTGGCAGACTGACAAAGGATGACAGAACCAGAAGAATCAGATAGTGCTAGCTCCTTTTCAAGATGGGCATACGCCCACTACTTTCACTTCGTTCAAAATAAGGACTCCAAGAACATTTTAGTTAAATGCACACTGTGTGTGAATCCCAAACCTCTTTCCACGTCGAAATGCAGAACAAGCAATTTGATGAAGCACTTGCAGAGGTGCCATAGCACCACGATATTAGTCAGAAAAGGAGGGGATGAGACAGGGAATGATACAAACCCAACAAAGCAGCCGAAACTGATGTTGACCCGACCAGAGAATCTCCAGCCAGGCAGCCACGAGAGGTGAGAAGGCTCGTTGCCTCCTGGAGGCAGGTGAAAGTCATGACACATGAGAGATTTGCACTGTAGATGCCAAATCCTTATTTCCAGTCATTTTGGCGAGAGTAACTAAAGTAATGCAAAAGTAGTGTAATGCCTTACTTTTTATTTAGAGTAATATTGTAATGTAAGGCATTACTTTAAAATGACAGTAACAAGTAATAAGTAGTGCATTACAGTTTTTGAGTAACTTGCCCAACACTGCTTATTTGTCCCCGAAGGGAAATTTGTCCTCTGCATTTGACCCATCCTTTATTCAGGAGCAGTGGGCAGCACATGACTGCGCCCGGGGACCATCTCCATGATCTTGTTGCTTAGGCTTGGTCAGGACCACTGCTGGAGGATTTTACCTGTTACCTAGTTACATTTATTTAAGTTTAATAAAGTTGTACTTCTTATCAGAGTATGAGACCTCATACTTTTGCTGCTACTTGAATAATATTGTACAGTGTAACAGTACATTTAAGGCCGCCACACACTACAGGATTTTTTGTTTTTAAAGGGACACTGTGTAAGATTTTTACCCGTTAATTACTGAAATTGAAGATACCCATTCAAAAATACATTGTTTTCCAAGCCTTTTCACTTCCATCATGAAATCAAAGTATTCTTTTGGACTTAGATATAGTCACATAAAAGGGGGATTTTCCCCATGCAGAGGCAGCCATTTTGAATACGAGAGCCGCAGAAGGACATTTGGGCTCCGCCTTCGCCTTCGGCAAGGCTCGTGGTTTTGGGTAAACAACACAAGCATGCTGCCGGATCAGACGTCGTAATGGATCTAACACGTGTTTTGGACTAAATTGTTTTACTGGATTTTATTCGCTGGATACTTACGGACAAATTGAGAGCAAGTTTATGGTGAAATACAGAGTTTGACCTGTGCAAAGCATTCTAAGGTAAGCTAACCTCGTTTTGTGCTTTTCCGTATAAAAGCCCCATGTGCTCGGGGAGTGATTGTTTTGCAGGGAAATGAATTGCATAGTCAAAAAGAGGAGACTGTAAGGTTTCATTTGATGTGTAGAGTGTCATGGTACATGATCGGGAATGTGTGTTTTCATGAGAAAAGAAAAAAGAAAAAAAACGTGTTTTATTTATACAGTAGCGGCGCGCGGCTCGTGCACCCGGGTGACCCTCCAGGTCTGCCGTAGCTAAAACAGAAAGTGCAATAGCACCATCCACCTATGCGCCACGAATCCTACACATTGGACCTTGAAACGATTTTTAAACATGTGAGAAAAAGCCCACACCACAGAGAATCTCATGAGACTCTGATTGCAAAAAGTGTTGTGGGATATGGCTGTGGACCACAGGCTATAAATTTGTGAGCGCAATCGTGTCAACTGTTTCCTGTCTACAGTAAAATGACTCGCTTTGAGAGAAGTGTTCACAAGATCAGAGCACTGCACTTCAAGTTTAGACCCAAGTCAAAACTGTGTTATTATTATTTGTGAAATGTGGTGCAATATTTCAGATACATGATTATTATTGAATAGAAGGTTGGCGATAAAATACACAGGAGTAGAGTCACTATCGCTAATCTGCAGCTTTACCCCAATCCGCCCTGTGTGATTGTAAACAGACACATGTGAGGAGCTACTTTTTACTTTTGAAGACTTCAAACTGGATTGACAGCGCTGTTTTGTGGACTAGGTGTCATTATTTGCAGAGGACAATTTGTATGGATAATGCGTATGAGATGCTGCTGTCACTCTTCTGGCCCTGACGCTCTGTTTTATTTACTGTTGCCGTAGCCTTTCTGATATTTGGTTGTTATGATCTGACAGAGCAGCTCAGAGTCACACTGACACCGCATACATGAGGAGCACAGCGGCTTCAAAATCAAAAACAAAGTCTGGTCACGCCTTCCCGGATTCGGAGAGAAGCCAATCGCCGCCAGGATTGGGAAAATTATCCTGTACTGTGTGGCGGCCTTTACTTGAGTAATATATTGTACAGTGTAATGGTACTTACAGAGAAAAGTTTTGTCTCTTGCACTTCTCCTTCAGATATGATTTAGTTTGTCTCATTTTTGTATCTATCCTTAAAATATCTGATTTTGTGCATTATTAATTAATGTTTTGCCCTTCAAATTACATAAACTTCAAACCATAAATCAGATGTTACTTCCTGATTGTTACTCTTTAAAGCTGCGTTCAGACCGGGACGTCCAGTTTACATGCAAAGTCTATGTGGACTCGCATCTAGGACGTCCTGCTTTTTTAAGGCACATCTTTAGGCATCAGTAGGGCGAGAATCTGGCGTCTCTGTGTGTCCAGGGTGTTGGCATCAGAAATGGAAAAAGCTGAACTTTTGACATTAGAAGCGCCGTGTCAACCAATTAGGGACTACTATCCAGTGATGTTGCAATGTTATTACCTGGGAGAAGGAGAAGAAAGAGAAAGACCTGGGAGCCACAAACACCAGAACAAGAAATCTACGCTGTGTCATTAGCAGAGTATAACTATATGCTACAACTGCCAATCGACTATGCTGATGGGTTTTACGTAATAAATACACTACTCAGATCTGACAGATCTGATCTGACCTATGACTGGGTGAAATCTCCATGGAGATCCCGTACTGTGAAACAAACTGGAGGCACTGCTTTGTCTGAAGCCCTGTGTAGTATATGAAATATACGTATATATATATATCAGAAATCATAAGCTGGCTAAAGACGGAGATACAGACCCCAGACGTTAACACACAAAAGCTCCTGACCATGCATGGAGGGTTCCATCCCAAATTCAGCACCCTGAGACTGTATGTGAGCCGGAAGGAAGGAGGCCGAGGACTAGTGAGTGTGGGAACCACTGTCCAGGATGAAACATTCAAAATAAGTACATCAGTACATAAGTACATCAAGGACAAGACCCTGACAGATGATGTGCTCAAGGAATGCCTCAGACAGTGGAGTGCAGAGGAAGAGGTGCTGGAGGGACCATCATGGCAGGACAAGCCCCTACATGGGGCGTACAACTGAAACATAACTGAAGTGGCTGATATCAAGAAATCCTACCAATGGCTGGAGAGGGCTGGTCTGAAGGACAGCACAGAGGCCCTCATCCTGGCTGCACAGGAGCAGGCCTTGAGCACCCGAGCAATAGAGGCCCAGATCTACCACACCAGACAATAATAATAATTCATAGCATTTATATAGCGCCTTTCATGATACCCAAAGCGCTTTACAGTTCATTGTTCATTCACTCCACACTTGGTGGTGGTAAGCTTTCTGTAGCCACAGCTGCCCTGGGGAAGACTGATGGAAGCGAGGCTGCCAATCTGCGACAAGACCCAAAGTGTAGGCTGTGCAAAGTGGCGGGCATAGTGTACAGAAACAGAGTACAGGCTGGAGACCCCAAGGTCAAGATGGGAAACACCTCCGAAGGTTGCGGAGAATGACCGAGCCAAGATCCTGTGGGACTTCCAGATACAGACTGACAGAATGGTGATGGCGAACCAACCAGACATAATGGTGGTGGATAAACAACAGAACAAAGCCGTGGTGGTGGACATTGCAATACCAAGTGATGGTAACATCAGGAAAAGGGAACATGAGGAACTAGAGAAATACCAGAGGCTCAAGGAAGAGCTGGAAAAGGCCTGGAAGGTGAAGGCATCAGTGGTGCCCGTGTGACTCACGGCTGTAGCCCCCAAACTGAAGGAGTGGTTACAGCAGATCCCAGGAAAAACATCAGACATCTCAGTCCAGAAAAGTGCAGTACTAGGAACCAGGGATGTGCACAGGAATTTTGAGGAGCAGTTGCTCTGAACTGAAGAAAGGGCAAACTAACCCCCCCCACCTGGGGGAAAAAAATCACAGGCTGCTCCTCATCTTAAATGTAATGTAATTATGAAAAATTAATCAATTAGCCTACACACATCTTTATCACAATGCAACGTCTCTGTCTCACCTGCTGGTTGGCTTTTTCTTAGCCACCCCTGCAGTGATGTGCTCCCCTTTACTGCCTCTCTAAGGGTTTTCTCTCTCTCCTGCAACCGCCTCTTTTCTGTGGGCATCACTTAACATAACACACATTACCCAAAATATATATATGATTATATATATATATATATATATAAGATTTAGTCATTCAACCATTTTGAATGAATAATTAATCTGATGCATTACTTCCATCATTCATTCTGCTTGCTAAAACAAAAAGTTAGAAACTGCAAACATGTAGCTTTGTTTGCCTACCACAAAATAAGCAGCCTGTTTAAATAATGGGTTGCTTGTCTGCAAGCTAGCTAGCTGTCTGATTATTTAGGCTAAACGTGGCAAACTGAACATGTATTTATGAACATTGTTATTCAATTCATAATCTCACCTTTTACGAGAATGTCAAGACAACCGCAACAATCTCTTTCCACATGCAGGCTCGGGTCAGGTGCCGGTCGCTTGTATCAGCAGCGGGCACTGATCCCACGGTCCCTGGCAACCTGAGCAACCCCCTGTGCACGTCCCTGCTAGGAACAGCAAAGATACTGCACAGAACTTCCAGGCTCTGGTAGAGGACCCGAGCTATATTTACCAGGCTGTGTTTGCTAATGTGTGCACATTCCTTCATAGACACACATGCAGAACACCTCCAGCATGCTGTTCCTGCAAAATATCAATCACCATGGTGTAATGTTTGGATGGAGTTTGTAATCTTTGGGATTATGGTGTATTTGTTTTTTAGATGATCACACAGATTTGTGCTATCTACCACGACCATTCGTTTCACTCAGAAAATATTGGTCAGAAATATTCAAAAATGCTCATTAAAAGTGCTGCAAAATTATTCCAAACTAAAATATTAATTTGAATGGTGGCATTTCAAATCACAAAGGCTGTAATTACACTCAACAAAAATGATAAAAGGAGAAGTTCAATTTGTCAACTGGACAAAGTTTGTTTGGTTGAAAACGTTTCGCCGCTCATCCGAGAGGCTTCGTCAGCTCTGGTTCCTGTGCTGGTTAGACACTGCTTATATCTAGCTGCCGGGAGGCGCTCCCTACACTGAAAAAGCTCTGAAAACGATCCCCACTAATCTGTCTCTTTGTTTTTCAAATTACTCTGGCGACTAGTCAACAAAAATATAAACGCAACACTTTTGTTTTTGCTCCCATTTTTCCTGAGATGGACCCAAAGATCCAAAATTCACTCCAGATACACAACACTACCATTTCTCTCAAACATTGTTCACAAATCTGTCCAAATGTGTGACAGCGAGCACCTCTGCCCCGCCGAGACAATCCACCCCACCTCACAGGTGCGCCACATCAAGATGCCGATCCGACATCATGACCAGTGCACAGGTGCGCCCCAGACTGCCCACAATAAAAGGCCACCCCGAAATGTGCATTTTTTATTTTTTTTTGCTTTATTGGGGGTCTGGGGACTCAGAACCAGTCAGTATCTGGTGTGACCACCATTTGCCTCATGCAGTGCAACACATCTTCTTCACATAGAGTTTATCAGATTGTCAGTTGTGGCCTGTGGAATGTTGGTCCACTCCTCTTCAAAGGCTGTTATGGACGAAGAACACAGGTGCATTTTATTGATGGCATTTTGAATGCACAGAGATACCGTGATGAGATCCTGAGGCCCATTGTTGTGCCATACATCCATGAACATCACCTCATGTTTCAGCAAGATAATGCACGGCCCCATGTTGCAAGGATCTGTACACAATTCTTGGAAGCTGAAAATGTCCCAGTTCTTGCATGTCCAGCATACTCACCGGACATGTCACCCATTGAGCATGTTTGGGATGTGCTTGACCGGCGTATACTTTATTTTTATTTTTTTTATTTAACCTTTATTTAACCAGGTAAAAAAAACCATTGAGATCAAGACCTCGTTTACAAGGGTGACCTGGCCAAGAGGTCAGCAGCAACGTCCAGAGTAAAATAACAGTAAAATATCAAATGTAAAGTGCAATAGTTGTAAACAGTAAAATTAAGTGCAAATGATATTAAAAAGGTGCAAACAATTGTAAACACAAGCGATAAAATGCGTTAGTTAAAATGACAGTACATTTAAAAACACAGACACTGATTTATGGGGTTTTTTTGCCGATTATATAAAAAGGAGCGAAATGTTTTAAATGAGACAAGTTCAGTCATTTTCAGTTCAGTTTGAAGAGTGTTCCAGGCCGATGGAGCGGAAAAGCTAAAAGCCTGCTTTCCTAACTCAGTCCTAACACGAGGAACTTGCAGTTGAAAAATGTCACTAGATCACAAGGCATAAGCATTGGTAGTTCTTTGAAGCAATGTACAAAGATACGAGGGTGCCAAGCCGACGAGTGCCTTGTAAACCAATAGCAACCAATGAGTGTACCTTCGTGTGCTCAGAGAAGGCCACTCTGCTTTGGCGTACAGTTCACAGTGATGCGTAAGGCGATTACAACCAGTCACAAACCTCAAAGCACAATGATACACCGTGTTTAAGGACTGAAGACATTTAGAGGACGCAGTCATGTACAAGACATCACCATAATCCAGCAGAGGAACAAAAGTTGCTGAAACAAGATGTTTACGAGCTCTGAGTGAGAAACAAGATTTATTACGATAATAAAAACCTAGTTTCACTTTTAGTTTGCGCACCAGATTGGCAATATGTAGCTTGAACGAGAGCTCAGAGTCAAGCAGAAAACCAAGGTATTTGTAACTGCTGACAAGTTCTATTGATCTTCCTTGGACAGTTTTTATTTCAGTCACGTGTCACGTGTCACGTGACACGTGACTGAACAATATCAAAAGCAGATTGTAAATACTCGAAGGCCTGTACTAATGAGGTAGAGCAGCAATAAATTACTGTGTCATCGGCATAAAAGTGGTAAGTGGCATTTGACAAATTAAAACATAAATTATTTATATAAATAGAAAATAAAATGGGTCCCATCACTGAGCCCTGTGGCACTCCTTTTGTGACTTTAAGGGAAGTTGAAAAAGATCCAGACATGTGCACACACTGTTTTCTATTTGACAGGTAGTCAGCAAACCAATCAGCAGCTTGGTTTGACATGCCTATACTGACAGGCATGTCAGTACGACAGCGTGTACCAGCTCCCACTAATATCCAGCAACTTCGCACAGCCATTGAAGAGGAGTGGACCAACATTCCACAGGCCACAATTGACAATCTGATAAACTCTATGTGAAGAAGATGTGTTGCACTGCATGAGGCAAATGGTGGTCACACCAGATACTGACTGGTTCTGAGTCCCCAGATCCCCAATAAAGCAAAAAAAAACTGCACATTTCGGGGTGGCCTTTTATTGTGGGCAGTCTGGGGCGCACCTGTGCACTGGTCATGATGTTGGATCGGCATCTTGATGTGGCGCACCTGTGAGGTGGGGTGGATTGTCTCGGCGGGGCAGAGGTGCTCGCTGTCACACATTTGGACAGATTTGTGAACAATGTTTGAGAGAAATGGTAGTGTTGTGTATCTGGAGTGAATTTTGGATCTTTGGGTCCATCTCAGGAAAAATGGGAGCAAAAACAAAAGTGTTGCATTTATATTTTTGTTGAGTATAAGTATGATGATACTGAGAACTAAATGCTCTTGTGTCTCCTGTGTGCTAACCCTGTAGTTTAGACCTCTACAAACTTGTTCTGAAATGTCTGTGTGTCAGATGCCCTCCCTGTCTGCCAGATGTGCTCTATGTGTGTCACATGCTTGTGTCTCCATGGTGTCTTATTCTGTGTAAAAGATGCTACCCTGTAGTTTAGACCTCTATAAGCATGTTCTGAAATCTTGCGATTTTTGTGAGTTCACAAACGCTTTAGAATCTGTCTTGAACAGCTCCTGCTGAATCCAGGGCCGTATTACGGACCAGGCCAGTGGGGCCAGCGCCTAGGGGCCCAAGGGTCCGGGGGGGGGGGCAAAGCGATGCAAACGCAGATGCCGATGCCAATTGCGATGTCAGATTCTCTAGGATCTTACGACTACTCACACTATTATAGGACATATCTGAAGAGAACCGAGAGAGAAGGGTGATATGAAATGGGTGGGTGGGGGCAAACAGAGGGCCCCTGGGCTATGGGGGACAGCAATCAGAGGGCCCATGGGCCACGGGGGACGGCAATCAGAGGGCCCTGGGCTATGGGGGGACGGCAGCCAGAGGGCCCCTGGGCTATGGGGGAACGGCAGTCAGAGGGCCCCTGGGCTGGCCCTGCTGTAGTGCCTCTCGTGAATACTCCTAAGGGAGCCCTAAAACTCGTGGCCCCGGGGCCCTTACCCCCCATAATCCGGCCCTGGCTGAATTGTTTGCATGTGACAGGTCACGTGACCAATCACAGAGCAGCACTGTGGTTTGTACAAATTCCAGCGCCAAACAAAACCAACATGGAGACGTTGACAAACGTGCTTTTGGTCTATTTTAAAGGGATATGCCACCCCCAGGTCAAATTTGGGCATCTCCCCACAGTCCAGAGACTAAAACAAGTGATGAAAAGCGTTTTCCTGGTCACCCAGCCATTGTTCGAGTCTGTTAGCACTGACCGCCGTGCCAGCTGCTGCTCCTCCGCCTTAGACTGGAGTCTAACGTCGCCAGAGAAAGATTTCGGCCAAAAGGAATTAATTTGCTCGATGCTTTTCCCAATTACTTTCTGTGTAGTGCGCATTCATATCGAGTGCAAATAAATGTGCAAATCAAGACTCCAGTCTAAGGCGGAGGAGCAGCAGCTCGCGCGGCGGTCAGTGCTAACAGACTCGAACAATGGCTGGGTGACCAGGAAAATGCTTTCCACCACTTATTTTAGTCTCTGGACTGTGGGGAGATGCCCAAATTTGACCTGGGGGTGGCATATCCCTTTAAGGGAAGTACAAACTATTTGGTTTAGTTCATTGAAAAATGTGCATTTGTGGACAGGGATGTAACCTAATTTTTCGATTTGTTTGCTGTTCTGACGCTTCAACCAATCGGATTCAAAATTTTTATTTTAAATTTATGACATTCCATTTTCCTGATCACCTTCAGTGAGAGCTGTTACAGACTGATAATGTGTAGAACTCTTAGAGTACTCTAGACTGAATTTTGCCCAAAACAAAACGACCAAATGGCCAGCTTTTTATAGGAGATGAATGGGATCTTCATAGTAGCAGGTGTTGTAGGGACAAAATATTGCATACTAAATAGATTCATAAATTAGCATTAACAGCGCTGAATGGTTTGGTTTGCATTTTTTCCTGCAAGCATCGCCACTGATTAGATTTGTGATGTATGTTTTCAAAGTTTACATTTTAACCTCAACCAGAAGAACTGACAAAGAGACTGAAATCTGAACAAACTAAAACAAGAGTCACATTTCAGAACGTGTTTGAACAGATCTAAACTTCAGGGTTAGCAGGTTTATGCAGAATAAGACAGGACATTTTGTTGTTTGTGGAGGAAATTATGGCTTAATAAATACTAACTATATCCATTCAAATTGTGATTTTGATTCAGTTGTGATTAATCCACAAATATTTGAAATTCTTATGATATTTTTGGTTAAATCTGAATCTCCATATGGTCTGATCTGAAATGCACTGCTTGTGCTGGAAGTCTTCCAGCTGTGATAATCGGCTGCCACTGCGTTATGTCCCAATAAAACATGCATCCGCTCTCTCTCTTCCACTTGCTGCCTATCCCTCTCTCATTCCCTCTTCCTGTGCACTCCCTTTCTCTACCCCAAAACCTCTCTCTCTTTTACCCTCCTTTTCTTCTCCTCTTTCTCACTTTCTTTCCTTCACTACTCTCTCTACCTCTTTCCCTTCTCTTTATTATATTCCATGCCCCTCCTCTCTCTTCCTCATCCCTCTCACCTTCCTCTCTTTGTTTTCTTCATTCTCTCTCTATCTATCACATCCCGTGCCACTCCCTCTCTCTCCTCCATTCCTCTCTTTGTTTGGTTTTTCGTCCTCTCTCCTCCATTCCTTGCCCCTGCCTCCTCTCCCTCTTTCTGTCTCTCTTTCTCTCTCTCTTTCCCCTCTCACCTCCTCTCCTCTTTCTCACCTCTCCTGTCTCTATTCCTCTCTCTTCTCTCTCTTTCTTTCACCTTCTCTCCTCTCCGTCCCTCTTCCCCTCTCTCTCTTTGACCTGTTTTCAGTGCTGTCTCTGTTGGAGCTTGATGACTGGAGCGACAGTGACATCCTCTTGTACCTTTAAATTATTGAGGTCTCAAATTGTTACTACAAATCAGGAAATTCAACTACAGACTTCTATTGGACCTGGTCTTGGACTCAGGACTAAACCAGGTCTAAAACACAACTAAACTAGGTCTAAGCCAGGACTAAAGCAGGACTAAACCAAGTCTAAACCAGGTCTAAAGCCCCACTGTATTTATGTTGAAGTACCACAGAGATTGCAGATATCTTCCCTCCTCTTCTCTTTCCTTTCCTCTCGCCTTGTCTCCTCTCCTTGCCTCCTGTGACCTTCCTCTTTTATCCTGGATGTGTCTATAATCTGTGCTTTTAAAGGGCACATGTGAAGGAGTTCTCTCTCTCTCTTCTTTATTCCCACTCCACCCTCTATCCTCTCCTCTCTATTCCCTAATTTTTTATCTTTTCTCCATTCTCTCATTCTATCCTTTACCCCATCAACCTCTTTCTTCTCCCACTCTCCTCTCTCTCCCCTCTTCTTTCCACTCTCTATCCTTTGTTCAGTCGCTTGGCACTCAGAAGTCATGCTCTCTCTCCCTTTCTCCTTTTCTTCCTCTCTCCACACCCTCTATTCCATCTACTCCCCTCCACCTTCCCCCCACCCTTCCTCTTCCTCTCTCTCTCCTCCCTCTACTCCCCTCCACCTCTCCCTCCACCTCTCTCTCTGTCCGTTGCCTGGGGCCCTGTCTCTTTGTTCCTGGTTCCTGTGAAAAACCATTTGGACAGTTTAAAGAATTAAAGGAGACTCTTCTGCAGTGACTAAACTCAATCTGGAGCTCTACCTGTTTTTTTTTTCCTTCATAAAATGGCACGTGTCTTGCCCCAGTACAGATGTATTGTAAGCACGTCTTGAGATCAAATTAAGTCTGCCTACATCTAATTAATAGTAGTTGTTAGCTTTACAATGATGACAAAACCTTTTACAGTGATCCAGTTCTGTTTTTCATATTTTAAGACAGTAAAAATCAGGTACAGCACCCGATTTCAATCAAATTCTTTATCTGTTCTTTCACATCAGGCATTTTACCCCAGATACCCTACCAGATATGGCTCTAAACAGAATTGAACCAGGACTGAACCAGAATTAAACAGGCCTAAACCAGGATTAAACCAGAACTAAACCAGGATTAAATCAGGTTGTTTAGCTAATAACAGAAAGGTTGGTGGTTCAAACCCAGCTTGAGCCACTGCACTCTGCTCTTGTGGTCTTGGCCAAGACACTTAAACAAGTTTGCAGTGGTCCAAAGTTATTCTTCGCTTACCTTATACCTTATGCAACTGTAATGCTAAAAATAACTAAAATGCTAACAGTGCATTTCTTGATTATCAGACAATAAAACACAATAATTAGATGAAGACAGGTGGAAGGTAAAGTACAAGTACAAACATACTTTAACAGGTATGATTCGCCCCTCACCCCCTCTACCCCTCTGCCGACTCCCTCCTCTTCACCCCCCCCCCCCTTCACACGGACCCAACCCAGCACCAGAAGTTCTCCGACGACTCGGCCATTGTGGGCTGTGTGTCTGAAGGGAACGAGCTGGAGTACCGCTCGGTCATCAGAGACTTTGTGGACTGGTGTGTGTGAAACCACTTGAGCCTAAACACCAGTAAGACAAAGGAGCTGGTGATCAACTTCAGAAGACCACTACCTCACTCACCGATGAACATCCAGGGGCAGGACATAGAGACTGTGGACAGTTTCAAGTACCTGGGTGTTCACCTCAACAATAAACTGGACTGGTCCCACAACACCGACGCCCTGTACAAGAAGGGCCAAAGTCGCCTCCACCTCCTGAGGAGACTGAGGTCCTTTGGAGTGTGCAGGCCTCTGCTCAAGACTTTTTATGACTCTGTGGTGGCCTCTGCTCTCCTCTACGCTGTCGTCTGCTGGGCCTCGAGCAGCACAGAGCGGGACAGGAAGAGACTCAACAAGCTGGTCAGGAGGGCCAGCTCTGTCCTGGGCTGTCCTCTGGACTCTGTAGAGGAGGTGGCTGAGAGGAGGGTGCTGGCCAAATTCACGTCCATCATGGACGACACCTCTCACCCTCTGCACCGGACTGTAGAGGAGCTGAGCAGCTCCTTCAGCAGCCGACTGAGGCACCCCCAGTGCAAGAAGGAGCGCTACCACAGATCCTTTATCCCCACCACCATCAGACTGTATAATTCTACTATATAGTCCAGACGGGAAATGTTTTTTTCAATACTCTCATTGTTACTGTTTTATTATTATTACTTATTTTATTATTACTTATTTTATTCCATTGCTGCATGCACTTTTCTTTCTTGTTCAAACTGTCTCTACCTGGAGCTACTGTGGCAAGTAAATTTCTCCTGCGTGAGATCAATAAGGTCTTATCTTATCTTATCTTATGTGACCCCCCCTATCCCAAAACAAATTTCTCCCAAGGGAGACAATAAAGGATTATCTTATTTTATTATCTTAGATTTTTTCATGTTTTACTTTTACTTAAATATTTTCAGCTCCTGTATCTGTAACAGTATCTGTAAGTAACAAAATTGAGTATTTCTTCCACCACTGGGGCATAGGGACTTATTTTGAGAGCTGCTTATGCAACATATCTGTACTGGGGCAAAAACATGAGGAAAAAATCAGGCCCTTTAAAACCCAACAGCAAATCAGGTAAACATGGCGCTAACACACTTTAAGTAGACCCTTACCTTTGTGATGAAGAGGTGCTATTGTTTTGTGTCTAAAATAAACAAGTGTCTGATACAGGCACTCAGCGACTACCCATAAGCCCTCACTGTCCCTCTCCATCAGCAGCGTGTTACTGGCGCCGCATTTAGTGACAGCGGGAGAAATAGCTCCATTACATTCATGCGCAGGGGACGTTATTGTACTATTAAAATGTCAAAACAGGAATAATTCACAGAGAAAAGCACTTACGGTGTTTATTTAGCGAGAGCCGTCTCCTCTGATCAAAAATTCCTTGGGTTAGATTTGATAAAAGACAGTTTGGTGAAATACGAATGTAATATTTTAGGCAAAGACCATGAAGATGATGAGAATAAGAGATCGTTTAATTCCAAATGCATTGTGGGAAAATTTTAAGTTTTTCAAAATAGTCGTAGCAAAGAAAAAAAGAGAGATAAATCAGGTAAGTTATAGCCTGATGAAGATGAAGTTGAAATTTGACCTCAAAGAGATGACTGTTTTTTCTTCCCATGTATTTCAGTCAAAATAAGTCTGCTTAGTACTTACTGTCTGTATTTAATATTAAAGTGTTTTAATGTCCGATAAACAGGAAGTGCTGATTATAGCATGCTAGTTGTTGTTAGCTTTATACTGTCACGTCAAAACTCTGCTCTGGTCTCTGAAAGTTGTGGAAAGCGCTTATAAACTCCTAGTGGTGAATAATTAGGACGCTGTGGATGCATAAGGAGAGTGAGGAATAACTTTAGACCACTAGTTCTTTTTTTCACATTTGTAAGACAAGTAAATATCAGCTACATAGCAGGTCTCTCAAGTCTCACGCATTGAGAGTGTGACACACGCAATTCGACGTGTTCACACGCTCACACGCCACACATGGCATTTCTCACGCTGATTTCTTTTTTTTTTTTTCTTTTTTTTTTTGCCCAGAAAATCGGTCTGTGTGTCTCAGTTTATGCAGGCTCCGCGCGTTTTCAGCGAAAAAAAAACTCCCCCTGCTCCGGGCGCACGGTCCGAGCGGAGGCTGGAGCAGACGCACCGTCCTCCGGGCACGTCCTGAGCAACGTTCCCTCCAAGCTGCTCGCACATTCTCAGCGCACAAGAAAACCTATGCAGCGCAGAGATGAAAGAGTTCCGCTTTTTTTTTTCAGCCGCGGGGTCATCTGAATACGGGGGAATCGTCCCGTATTCAGAAACAAAAGTACGTGTCTCGTATTAAACTTCTACCGGTGTGCGAGGAGCACGTGCAGCTCTTTCGCAACAGCGTGTAGCGGGGGTGCATGTCGGATGTCGCGCACAGGGGTCCAAGGAGCGCTCAGGGAGTTAGTGTGTTTGCTCAGACACATAAAACATTAGGGGGAACATTGGTCCTGAGCCTCAGTCCCGGTGCCACGTCTCCTCTGAGACGCACCGACTCCGGTCCCGGTGTCTCCGTCTGTGCGTAACGTGTCCCCCCCGACGGCTTACGCGCGGAATACGCGCGGCGCAGAGCCGAACTGCCCGCGGTGAGGCGCGGTTTGCCGCGGGCCCGGTGCATTAACCAGACTCTTACATGAATCCGTTAAAAATGTCCCGCTCCCCCCCGCCCCGGTCCCTCCTCCCCGCCCCTCTCAGCGCGCACTGACAAAGTGCGGTGATGATAAAACAAACTGAGAACCATCAGGTAATAACTTCATTTATATAACTCTCATTAGTTGCTTTGTAGTTTAAGTTTGCTCTTTAGACAAACAGGGCTCTCAACACGCAATTCGACGCTCACACGGCATTTCTCACGCAATTCAAGCGCCCCCCCCCCGCGCGCGCTCCTCGGGAAATTACAGTCTCACGCACGACCCCTCTCAAAACTTGAGAGCCCTGTACATAGCCTTTAATTTAAAGGAGAATTAATGTTTTTTAGAATCTGAGCCTTATTTCGGTAATAAAACAAGTTGTTTTACTCACCCATAGCACTTTGGTGTCATATGGAGAACTTCCGGAGATGTTTTAGATTTGCAATCTCCATAATGTGAGTTCTCGGGCAAATGTCTCCAAATAACACAAACTTTAGCACTTTTCAAATCATAGAAGCTCGATGTCTTAGTCTACGCTTTCATTTGAGTCAAAAGTGGCCTGTAATCCGAGATTTATCCATAGCTTCGAGTAGATGAGGACGCCAGTGCGCATGTGCGGAGTCACAGTTTACTTCGCTCTCAGCTCTCGGGACCCAAACATGAAACACAAAGCTGTAAACTATGGATAAACTATGATGTTAGGATAATACCGGGATGGATGTTAGGTGATGGACAGGCATGCCGCATCGATAGAAAACAGTGAATTTTCAGCAAAGTTCGCTGTTTTGAAGCCAAAATAGGTGACCTATGTGAATGTAGATTCAATGAGAAAAACGCTTCGTTTCCACAGAGCGAAATCCAAGTGCGAGGCGTATTACGCCTGGGGGTGTGGTCGCAAAAACGGCATGAATAATAAATAAATGTTGCTATCCTGTAGTCGGTCAGCTAGCTCTAAAGTCTGAGTGCTCAAAATATCTGCAGTGGGGTACTAGCCCGGACTATGTTGTATCAGCTCTAGTGATTATTTGCCTCTACTAAGAACATAATTCATATTAACAAGAATCCATGTTCATGGTTACAACAAGGTCACCCTAAATCATTGAATCATTTATTGTTTCCCTCATGATATTAGCCCTCTTCAGCACACAGTAAATGGATTGGAAACGTATTTAACGAGCTAGTGGGCAGCTAACTAAAAAAAATAAATGTTCAGATGGCAATCTACAGTGGTCTATTTGCTTGATTATATTTACATCGCGTCTAAACAACAAACCATGTTGATTGAATAGATAATACTCCCTACAACTGTATACAGCTGGTACTGTACATCATATTTGATACTGTATTTTATGTTTTACTACTACTTTTCTATTTAAATCTGATTGAACATATATATTATCATTATCTTATGTATATAATTGTGTCTCATCTGACACAGGTCTATTGCTCTTTGGTTACTTTTCCATCTATTTTTCTTTTTGTTCTTTTACCCTCTCTTATATATCATATATCATATATTATATTTGATGAGTGAGCGACCGTACCCAAAACAATTTCCCTTGTGGATCAATAAAGTTTGTCTAAGTCTAAAAATACACTTTAGGTTAACAAGAAACCTTTTAATCATGTAAATGTTTCCACACTACTGACTCCACTGGTGGCATCCATATTGGTCAGACTTTTTTTGATAAACAGCAAATTCCATACACATCATACATTAAATAGGCCGATTTAAGCAACCTTAAGTGAGAGCATCGCTACTTCCGCTCAGACATCTTGTCTTGCCTCGTGCTGCCTTAGTTTGAGTTTTATCTGATCATTATCAAAAATAAAAATGTAACCTAAAGATACTAAATATTTTGATGGTTTAGATAGTTCAACAGTTTTTCGAGGTAGCGCGATGATACAAACTCTGTAGTGAAGAAGGTGTTTCCCCTCGGCCAAGACGTAACAATAGTAAAATACATTACTTTGGGGAACAACATACATCAATTAGTCCGTTGTGCTCCACCAATTATGAGGGGCCGTTCTGAGCCAAAAATGCCAGGGCCGTTTTTTTGTCCCAGTCCAGCCCTGATTATGCGTGTTTATTATTTTGTGATAGCACTCTGATGGAGGGGTGACTTAACATGGGGAGTAAAGAGAGGTGGTTTTCGGCAAATATGATATTTTCAAAACCATAAAAGGTAACATGGTGGTCTAAATCTGTTATGTGTTAGCAGTTAATACCCCATAGAACTAAATACCCCCTCTTTACATATCAGTTTGGCTCAACTGTATGAACCCTTTGACAACACTGAGTGCATCCTATTTCTTGTTCTGCTTTAGGTCAGTGTGTGGGGTCATCACCATGGTAACACGCTCTTTCAGAAACAAAGATTGCTGGAGCAGAGGTGATCCATCATCTTATAGAGCGGAGCATCCATCACCCTCTCCACACATTCACCTGACAGACTTGTCTGCATGCTGTCCCCAGACTGGGACTCAATACAACCTGTGTGCACCTGTGTGACTGAGGGAAGGAGGGAGGGATGGAAGGAGGGAGGGGAGAGAGTGGGAGAGGAGGAGAGAGAGGGGGAATAGAGATGCATGTGGGAAGGTGACGGAGGAATCAATGCACGTCTAGACAGAGGAGCGAGGAGAAAACAGAGAGGGAATAGATGGAAAGAGTGGGGGAATAGTGAGAGAAAAAAAGTGCAACTGGGGGGCACCTTGTCCTTACTGTCAGTAACGTAGGAGTTCCCCCAGGGTAAGGTCCTGCCTCCATTCTTGTACACTCGGATAGCCCAGATATATTTTGTATTACAATATTTGTACTTGTACATTTGTATAATTATGCCTTATTTGACACCAGCCTCTTATTATTTTTGGTATTTAATTAGAATTTATTATTACCATTTGTATTGTTGCTCTTTGTTATTGTGATGCGTGAGCTACTGTGTCCAAATAATTTCCCTTGTGGATCAATAAAGTTCGTTTACGTCTAAGAAAGAGGGAAAAAGAAAGGGAGATAAAGCAAGAAACAATGTAGAAGGAAAGTAGAAGTCGAAGGAAGTAGAAGGAAAGGGTTGAATTCAGAGAAAGAAGGAGAAATGAGAAGAGGGAGAGTGGGGATGAAGAAGTCGTATAAAAAGAGGAGGTAGGAAAAGAGAGATAACACTACATGTGACCTGAAACTTGCCCTGGTAGTGTTATCAGGGCAAGTTGGTGCCCTGGTGGGCAGTCCGCTATGCTCTTGTCTCCATGGAGATGCTATTTCTTTGCCTAGAATGTTCCACCGTAGGCCATTAAACATATCCCTCTTAAAGGAGAATTAACGTTTTTTTACAATCTGAGCCTTATTTCGGTGATAAAACAAGTTGTTTTACTCACCCATAGCACTTTGGTGTCATATGGAGCACTTCCAGAGATGTTTTAGATCAGCGGTCCCCAACCACCGGGCCGCGGACTGGTACCGGTCCGTGGGCCATTTGGTACCACGGACCCCAACCCTTCATTTTCTTATTCCCCCAACCCTTCATTTTGAGTGGTCTGCCCGTGCTCCGAAAAGAGCACATCAACTTCCTTGTGCACGATGCTACGTTCAGACTGCAGGGCTTAATTTTTTGTAAAATCAGATTTTTTTGCATTTTTAAAAAAATGTGACTTGTATGTGATCTCCAGTGTGAACTTTAAAGGTCCCATGGCATGAAATTTTCACTTTCTGAGGTTTTTGAACGTTAATGTGAGCGCCCCTACCCTGTTTAGCCCCCCCCCCCCCCATGGTTAAAAGTTGTGAAATGTCTAAACTGAGCATTTGCGATCCTTTTCTGCGTTACAAAAAATCAGAGCTCAAAACGGGCGATTTTGAACAAGGCACCTTATTGACGTCAGATCGAAAAAAGAAATGCAAATGCAGTTCCACCCCCGTCTGTCTGTACTCAGCGTCTCTGTAAATCACGCCCAGAGAGTTTGGACTGCGAATGCGCTAGGCAATGCGAAATGCGTTTTTTTATTTGCCTGAAGGCACGTCCGAGTGTTTCTAGGCTCGGAAGTCCTTTATCTGAGCCTCTGGACCTTTGAACAGCAGTGGTTTAATTTTATTTTCTGTGGAAATGTGTTTATTTTTCAATGGAACGCTTCAAATCTCTCCCCCCGTGCAAAAACACGGAAATGGATCAGCTGAGAGCTCAGAGCCGAGAGCGGAGAGTTTGGCCACGCCCCCACCCTCTACTATAGGCCAGCTCTTTTCTCCTCATTTGCATTCAAGCAACAACGCCCAGAATAAGGTGTTTGAGAGAGATATTTATGACTCTTTCTCATCTTATCTCTGTTTCTCATGCACTGAGTGTTGATTTTGAAGAAGGATTCATTTACAGTATTAGGGAACCATTAAGGAGCCATATAAAAGCATCAAGAAGTACCATGTCATGGGATCTTTAAACGCCCCAAAAGTGCCCCACGTGCACCCCGGAGGACACGACGAGGTCATGTGCAGCGAGCGTGTTCAGTGTTTACGGAAGTAGCCTAAAGTTGCTGGGTACCGGAGCCAGAACATGTGCAGCTTATTTATTTTCAGGAGGAGACGGAGAAAGAGAAGGTTTGTGGCCACGGCGTTTTGTGGGGCAGTGGCAGCAATGTCCGTAGAAATGAACGTATTGGTGCGGAGTCGCAGACGAATGGTGGAATTGCTGCATGCTTTGCCGATTCACGGAGTTCATACACTATTTTCATATGACGAGAAGAACATTTGTGAGTGCCTACTTGTACCACTCTCACTGGAGGAAACACGGCCAGGTCGGATGAACGCGACATGGCCGTTCAGACTGAAGTCGCATGCCAAAAGATCGGATATGTATCAGTTTTAGGACCATGGATCGCATTTGAAAAAATCGGATTTGGGTCACTTCAGGCTGCAGCGTGAACGTACGCTAATATTAAAGTAAACTAATAGTGAGGAGACAGAAGAGCCGATGACCACTAAGAAAAAGAAAGCTGGATTTAACAGACAATACAAGGAGACCTACTTAAAATATGGATTTATCGCAACGGACCAAACCTGCTCTGCATAACATGTGGCGACCAGCTTTCCAATGAGGCGACCTTAAAGATCCCATGACATGGTACTTCTTGATGCTTTTATATGGCTCCTTAATGGTTCCCTAATACTGTAAATGAATCCTTCTTCAAAATCAACACTCAGTGCATGAGAAACAGAGATAAGATGAAAAAGAGTAATTTTTCTCTCTCTGAACACTCCATAATGGGCGTTGTTGCTTGAATGCAAATGAGGGGAAAAGAGATGGCCAATAGTAGAGGGTGGGGGCGTGGCCAAACTCTCCGCTCTCGCTCTCAGCTGTGCGCTCTGATCCATTTCCGTGTTTTTGCACGGGGGGAGAAATTTGAAGCGTTCCATTGAAAAATAAACACATTTCCACATAAAATAAAATTAAACCACTGCTGTTCAAAGGTAGCCTGGGAATTCCCAGGCCGCTTCCGTTCGTTTCGAACTGGAAGGCGGCCTGGAAACTCGTCCAAGCGAGAGTCCCAGATTTAGGGCCCCAATCAGAGAGCGGGGGAGGTGTGGCAAGACGGTGACGCGTACTACATGACAAACGGAAGCTTGTAGTTTGAACTGACAACTGACATGATTGGCTATGGACTTACGTATACGCTCAATGATAGACATTCATAACGCCCAATAAACGGCCATTGGCAATCGCTAACCACACCTCCGCTACGGGATTTTTCGAAGCGAGTTTCCAGACCCATATCTCACTTGTGATATGGTCAGGTGTTAACCAGACTAGTTCAAAGGTCCAGAGGCTCAGATAAAGGACTTCCGAGCCTAGAAACACTCGGACGTGCCTCCAGGCAAATAAAAAAACGCATTTTGTATTGCCTAGCGCATTCGCAGTCCAAACTCTCTGGGCGTGATTTACAGAGATGCTGAGTTCAGACAGACGGGGGTGGAACTGCATTTGCATTTCTTTTTTCGATCTGACGTCAATCAGGTGCCTTGTTCAAAATCGCCCGTTTGAGCTCCGATTTTTTGTAACGCAGAAAAGGATCGCAAATGCTCAGTTTAGACATTTCACAACTTTTAACCATGGGGGGGGGTAAACAGGGTAGGGGAGCTCACATTAACGTTCAAAAACCTCAGAAAGTGAAAATTTCATGCCATGGGACCTTTAAACGTATGTTCGAGACATCAACTGGTACTCTGGATAAAAGTTACAGAGTAGACTGGACATAAGCAACACACTTCGGGTGTCATTGTCTCTCATTAGGCCTAGATGCGACCGTCTCGTAGCAGAGAAACACGCGCAGGGCTCTCATTGATTCAGCATTATGGTGAGTTGTATTTTTCATGCACTTTATATTTGTTTTGTGATGTATCTTATTCTGAAGGCATGTTTAAGCGTTACCATAGCGACCAGAGAGCGTTGGGGCAGAGAGAATGTTGTGACTCTTGTTATGTTGTTGGCGCATGTCATGAGGACACTTTTATTAAAGTTATATACAAGTACACAGTGGATTCACCGTTACTATTATATTTATAACATGCCACAGTTCTTGTGTTGTTCGCATAATTTTATTTTTTGGTATTTATCCGCCAATATCTGCATGCACACCTCCCCACCCCCCACCGGTCCGTGAAAATTTTGGGTGACATTAACCGGTCCGTGGCGCAAAAAAGGTTGGGGACCACTGTTTTAGATTAGCGATATCCGTAACGTGAGTTCTCGGGGCATATAATATATGCCCCGAGCGGTCTCCAAATAACACAAACTTTAGCACTTTTCAAATCATAGAAGCTCAATGTCTTAGTCTACACTTTCGTTTGAGTCAAAAGTGGCCTGTAATCCGAGATTTATCCATAATTTACAGCTTTGCGTTTCATGTTTGGGCCCTGAAAGCTGAGAGTGAAATAATCTGTGACTTCGCACATGCGCACTGACGTCCTCATCTACTCGAAACTATGGATAAATCTCGGATTACAGGCCACTTTTGACTCAAACAAAAGCGTAAACTAAGACATTGAGCTTCTATGATTTGAAAAGTGCTAAAGTTTGTGTTATTTGGAGACCGCAAACATGTGCCCCGAGAACTCACATTACGGAGATCGCAAATCTAAAACATCTCTGGAAGTGCTCCATATGACACCATAGTGCTATGGGTGAGTAAAACAACTTGTTTTATTACCGAAATAAGGCTCAGATTGTAAAAAACGTTAATTCTCATTTAAAGGTGCATTGTGTAACTTTTCCGGTGGAGGGTCTGTCAAATGCTTATTGTTATTGCTTTGTCTGGCATGTTTCACAGTGTGGCATCAAACCTTTCTCTCTTCATGAAGACCAAACCAGACCGAGTTACAGTGGAGAGGCGACCCCGCTCACAGTCAGAATGTTGTTTTTCTAGGTATTTTTGAGCTCTAAAACCACCTGTAAGGTAGCGCTGTTTAATGTCATACTGTGCAACATTCCAGGTAGAACAATGACATATCCATAGAAACGAGCAAGTGATGGACCCCCAACCTGAAAAGTAACATAAATTCTTACAATGTGCAGGCTTGCTTCTCCATAGATTTGACAATTAACCTGTCTCCATTGTGATGACCAAGTTTATTTCCATATTTGTAACAATCATGGCAAAACAGTATTATCTCCATGGAGACAAGCACCAGAAAAGTGACACAATGCACCTTTAAACCTATAAGTGCCATGATTTTAGCAGGCCCACCTCTTCTTCGCTTTATAAGGCGTTTCAGGTTTGCAAATGTTCAGCCATAAACACGTTCTGAGCTAACTGATGTTATGCTAATGTTTGTTTTTCCCCTTCAGCACAAAACAGGTCACACTAATTAAAAAAACAAAACTCCTAATTAAAAAGTGCAGCTATCTCCAGCATGCCAGGCGCTAGCTTGCTCCGTCCTTGATAAAACTAAAAACATCTTCTCCACACGGCTACATTACGCTAGCTGTCCAAGGAACTTCATTTTCCTCTTTTATTTTTGTAATTAGACGCGATGACTAAAACCCAGTCCCCTAATGCCCTAAACGCATTTATTTAGTTTAATTCTGCGCACTTACAACAACATTAGTGGCTCCCATTATGCCGTGAGTAAAGTGCCTGATTCCACAAAATGAAACGGTCGAGATGTAATTTGACGGGATTTTCATGAGTTTTCTGCACTTGATGTGTTGTTGTTAATGTCATTTGAACTCACAGTTTAAAAGGGATAAACACACACGCTAATGCACAAATGACATTATTAAAGACTTCAAACTGAGAAAATTGGCTTTTTATGAAGAAAGTTGTTGGTCATTAGAGATTCCTCTACTGCTACTATGGCACTACTGGTACTACTACTATTACTACTGCTACTGCTACTTTTACTACTACTACTACTGCTGTTGCTATTACTTCTACTATTGTTACTACTACTGTTACTACTATGCATTTATTTAGTTTTTGCTCACTTAAAACATTAGCGGGTCCCATTATGCTGTGAGTAAAGAGTGCTTGATTCGGTTACATGCTGCTATTCCGACATGCCGCTATTTGGACAATGAAGGTCGTTTTCACACCAGGAAAGTCCGATAGTTCACTTGCTTTGGTCCGGACCAAATTTATTTATTTATTTATTTTATTATTTTTATTTTTTTTTGGTGCGGTTTGCTTTCACACTGCAGTTTTTCCCCAAGCGAACTAACATCTGTAAACAAAACCACGTATGCTGAGGTTGCTCAGCCATTGGACAGAAATGAGCCGTGTCAAAACGCCGTGTCCAAACCCGGAAGGAGGAGAATTATGGTGTTACGTGCTGTTTTCAATCTAGCCTTAGCGATATGGGTTGCTCAGTTTTTACAGTTCGCACAAATGTTTGAGCAGCATCGTGAGGTTTACACTATTGTGCAATCAATTTCCAAACGACGAAGACACAGGGCAAGACGACTACAGAGGACAGCGCTCATGTGCGCATCAAGTTCTGACTCTTGCTCTTGACGCAAAACGTAAGTAAGCCTTGTAAGTTTCGTTTCGTCAGCCTCGGTTTCCCATAATGCTCGACATACGACGGGAGCTTGTTAAGTACAAAAAGCCAACTTGTGTCGGATCGAGTCCGGTCTGCATTCTCACCTCAAACGAACCGCACCAGAGTTCGAATGGAACCGTGCCGAGACCCAGCTTTTTAGGTGGCTTTGGTTCGCTTGTTTGCTCCGGATCGAGATTTTTGGTTTTTATTCACACCAGAACAAAAGGTCCGAATCAAAGGAGCAAATTAACTCTGGTTCGTTTTAAACGAACCAAACAAGGCAGGTGTGAAAACGACCTATTGTCGGAGTAGCTGGATAAACATTATTTTTCAAGCGCCCCGCTACTACGACGGCACTTTACTACTTTTCAAACATTCCACTTTTTCGACATGAATAATGTTAATGTGATAACTGCTACTGCTTCTACAATGACTGCTATTGCTAAAACTGCTTCTGCTACTGCGTTGAAATTGTGAGAAAATGTACTTTAGTAGCAATCGGGGAATCCTCTACTACTACCACTATTGTTATTAATACTAGTATTACTGCTATTACTACCATTGCTGCTACTTCTACTGCTACTCATAATTCTACCACTACTACTAATTTATTACTACTAATTTATTACTACTGCTGTCACTACAACTGGTACTACTACTACTAAATTAACTATACATACTGTACTGATACTACTACCTCTACGCCTACTACTACTTTTACTACTACCATCCCTACAACTGCAGCTACAGCAGCTACTCCTTTCACTATAGTACCAGTAGTCAAAATAGTAGTAGTAGCAGTCGTAGTATAGTAGTAGCAGATGGTCAGTATTTCAGCTTCACAGTGGTGTTTTGAGAGAATTCTTTGAGCCAAAACAAACTGTGAAAAGGTGTTTGACAATAAGCCCTGTGCTCTGTGGGTAAGTGCTGCTCAGGGTTTCCATTTTCAGGACCAATCTGAAAGAACATAAATTTGAAAAGAGGAAAACACCATATACAAAACATAAATATAAAAAGAGGAAAACACAAAACATAACTATGAAAAGTGAAAGCGTAAACGCTGCATTCTTAATCCATCTCTGCGACTCAAAACAACCCTTTGCTCACGAGTCACGAGTATCATAGCAATCAAATAGTATATAGTAAGTAAGGCCCTGTCCCCACGACAACGTTTTTTGGAGGAAACGGAGAAGTTTGGGTGCGTTTGGGCTTGCCGTCCAGACGGCGCCGGCGTTTTTGGGGGCGAGAACGGAGTTTTTCAAAAACGGCTTCCAGAGTGGAGAAGTCGGAGAACGCCCCCCGTTGCGTTGGAATGTGGGCGGCAAAAAAGCGCGGCAGGTGAGAAAATGATGACGTCGCGCTGCCGTAATCATCACGTGACCGGTGACCAGAGGGTGGAACCCGGCGCCTTCCGCAGGTAACAACCAGATAACAACAGCCATGGCGGACAATGGACTTCAGTATCTTTTGCAGACTTTTGGAAGTTTATTGGCAATGCTGCATCAAACTCTGTTCATATGCAATGCATTGCGACAACAGCAGAGGACCATGCACAATTACGCCTTTCACGGAACCGGAGGCAGAGGAGCTTGTTTCGGGCTTCCTCCGTGTGCATGACATGCCACAATGTTTGGGATCGATCGATGGGACACATCCCCTCAACATACAAGCGGTGTGTGACTACAGGTACCGGTTTATGGACGTTACTGTGAAGTGGCCTGGCAGTACGCACGACGCACGGGTGTTTGCCAATGCAAAGCTAAACACGTATTTTAAAACTGGAAAGATCCCATCGCTGGAAAGGCAGATAGTGGACAATGAGGAGCACATACCAATTTGAGTGTGTTGTGTGCTGTAAATAAAGAGAAAGAGCAACCATTTCTTGTCTTTTTTATTATATGAAAATTTACCTTTTACAAACAGGCACATGCAGTATCACACACAAAAATATATAGCTGCCCGTTGGTGATGGTCCCCGGTTGTATATTCTCGCCGAAAAGCCAACATAATGTCCGAGTATGTTTAACATTCCCGTAGTAAGATCCAAACAAGCATTTTGCCTAAATAACACGCCCAAGGTTAACGAGAGTTCTACTTGTTAATGTCTATCTAATAAAACGATAGCAAGTAATGCTAACTATCGATTTATAGGCAAAAACTCTGCTCACGCAGCGCAAATCTTTGTTCTGTGGCGTCTGTCTATGTTAGGGACGGTCAGCATTTTCACATTACCGGAGTGAGTCGCTGCTACATTGGTGGAGCAGGGGGACAAAATATATTCGCTTGTGTTGACGGCCCCTAAAGTACACGTGTTTGCTTGTTTATGAAAGAGAAAGGACTTTCTGCGCATGTGCTCTTTGTAGTCCTGTGTTACTGGCGGCTCTGGCTCTTTCCGGTTTACAGCGCCACTTATCGGTGTGACATATGTACTACATCGTTTTCACTCAGCGCTCCGTGCTCATCTTGACGCGAAGGTTTTCTGATCCAACACGTGTCTGGACGAGACTTTTTTTCACCCCGGGTAAAAAAAAAAACAGGAACGTTGTCGTGGGGACAGGGCCTAAGTAAGTATATAATAGTCAAATCAGTCGCAAGGGTGTTGAAGGTAACACCGCTTTCTGCCCACACCCCTGCTTTAGAAGGGGGTGGGGCGCTTGGCAACGGTGTCAATCAGACGTGTTGCTAAAACTAGTGGGAACAACCTCGGAAAAAGTCAGCTCATTGGTCTGTTAGCAATATTCATACAGTGGTACCTCACCTTACAAATGACCCAACAAACGAAAATTTCAAGTTACGAAACGCCTTCACGGTAAATTTTGGTCTCTAGATACGAAAGAAAATTCAAGTTACGAAACGCGAAATCTCAAAAATTCAAATAATGCGCGCTCAGCCACACATTATACGCTTTTCTCAGACTGGATTTAAACTTTTCTCACATTTGTCTCTCTCGTTTAAATACTCAAACTTTCATAGAATTTTCAACAAAATTATTAATAGTGAAGTGTGGGGGGAAGAGGAAGGGGGAGGGGGGAGAAGACTGCGCTCTGACACGTGTGATAGCGCAGCATGACCCGGCGCGGGGCTGACAGCAGGTCTAGACCAAGGTCTAAACCTGGACTGGACCAGGACTAAACCAGGACTAGACCAGGTGGATTAAAGCAGCGAGGAGGGGACTGCACGCAGTCTGAGCGCATGAACACATGAACGAGACCCATGCAAGAGCCGCGGTGGTCTAGACCTCCTCTAGACCTGACCAGGTCTAGAGGAGGTCTAGAGGAGCCGCGGTGGTCTGGATTAAACCAGGACTAAACCTGGACTAAACCAGGAGGAGCCCGTGGCTCTTGCATGGGTCTCGTTTATGCGTTCATGCGCTCAGACAGCGTGCAGTCCCCTCCTCGCTGCTTTAATCCACCTGGTCTAGTCCTGGTTTAGTCCTGGTTTAGTCCAGGTTTAGTCCAGGTTTATTCCTGGTCCAGTCCAGGTTTAGACCTTGGTCTAGACCTGCTGTCAGCTCCGCGCCGGGTCATGCTGCGCTATCACACGTGTCAGTCTCCTCCCCCCTCCCGCTTCCCCCACACACTTCACTGTTAATACATTTTGTTGAAAATCTATGAAAGTTTGAGTGTTTAAACGAGAGACAAATGTGAGAAACACAGAACACAATGTTACACTATAAAAAAAGTTACACTATAAAAAAAAAAAAACTTGGATCGGGGCCTTGGAACGAATCAGGCTTTTTCCATTGAAATAGCTACTCAACTTACGAATTTTTCATGTTACGAAACCACTTCTGGAACGAATTAATTTCGTAAGGTGAGGTACCACTGTATTTTGATTTAGGGACAAAATCATAGTGTGCATATATAAGTAGACATAGCTAGCTCGGTAGCCGCCGTGTTAGGAAATAGAAAGTTTTCATGGGAGTGCTTCCGGCTCCATCGACTCTGAATGACTTTATTGAGAAATTGTCACCTCTCTTTCTTTAACTGCCGTTCGTAGACTCGTCATTTTGGTCTTAAAATGTTTTAAGTAGTTTTGTATTAACCCACTCTACATGATCCTGGTGTTTTAGTTTTTGTTATTTTGTGCTCAGGTTAACCCCGAAGAGTGTGTGTGGAGAGGACACTTCCACATATATTTATTTTACTTTAAGTCCATCATGTTATATTTAGTCTGAGTTTAAATGATCAGTCCACTGTAGGATCAATATTGTGCTGACAGCTCCAGAGCAGATAAAAGCCAGTGTCCCTCCGGTGGATACAATCTGTCCCCCTGGTCGATACAAGATGAGACAGGAGCCAGGGGAGCATACAAGGGGGCGGCCATTTGCATTTCTCCTTCCCCTCCTCTTCCTCCTTCTCCTCTTTCTTCTTTTTCCTCTGGGTCAAAGGGCACAGAGGAGATTTATCAGGATCGATTGGAGCCCCACCACTCACAGTTTTAGAGCATGTGGTAACAAGAGACGTGATTACAGGTAAGGTGAGTTATCGTCAAGGAGAGACCAGGGAACCAAGACACCAGTTCTATACCTCTGTTGGACACTCAGAGGTTAGATTAAGTCTTATATACATACAATTGGTGAAATCAACACATTTTAGAATCCCTATATTCCCTAATTCTGTGGTGGAATTTGCTGTTTAACTGTCAGCCTGCAGATTTGTTGACCTGGTTTATGGTTCATATCTCTTTTCACCAAATGCCATATGTTGGAACATAAGTAAGTAAGCCTTTATTTATAGAGCACCTTTCACAGATAAAAAAAAAAAAATCACAAAGTGCTTTACAGTGCAATGAACAACACATAGAACAGAGGAATTACACAGTCAGCTAAAAGCTTGTCTAAAAAGCAGTGTCTTGAGCTGCTTTTTAAAAGAGTCTATAGATTCTGCCTCACGGAGGGCTAAGGCTTGGTCATTCCATAATTTCGGGGCCACAGCCTGAAAGCACAGGTCCCCCTGTGTTTTAATCAAAACTGAAGTGCCACAGGCCAGTGGTCAATACAGTAGGTCTTTGAGATGGTGGATTTCATGCAGCTTTGACAGAGCAAGTGTGCCTTGAATAAAGCTGGAAACATGAACTATATGTCTGTATCACAATACAGTGTGATGTTATTCATGTTATACTTGTTTTCTGATGGGAGTGTTCTTCATGTTTGCAGGGCTCTCAAGTTTTGAGCGGGGTCGTGCGTGTGACTGTAATTTCCGAGGACCGGGGGGGGGGGGGGGGGGGGGGGTGAACAATTTTTGGCGCTTGAATTGCGTGAGAAATGACGTGTGAGCGTGTGAACACGTCGAATTGCGTGTTGAGAGCCCTGTTTGTCTAAAGAGCAAACTTAAACTACAAAGCAACTAATGAGAGTTATATAAATGAAGTTATTACCTGATGGTTCTCAGTTTGTTTTATCATCACCGCACTTTGTCAGTGCGCGCTGAGAGGGGCGGGGAGGAGGGAGCGGGACATTTTTAACGGATTCATGTAAGAGTCTGGTCAATGCACCGGGCCCGCGTCTCACCGCGTCTCAACGCGTCTCACCGCGTCTCACCACGGGCAGTTCGGCTCTGGGCCGCGCGTATTCCGCGCGTAAGCCGTCGGGGGGGACACGTTACGCACAGACGGAGACACCGGGACCGGAGTCGGTGCGTCTCAGAGGAGACGTGGCACCGGGACTGAGGCTCAGGACGTGCCCGGGGGACGGCGAGCAGACGCGCCGTCCCCCCCTCCCCCTGTTCCCCCTGCTCGAGCAGGGGGAGGGGGCGGCGCTGAAAACGCGCGGAGCCTGCATAAACTAAGCCACACAGACCGATTTTCTGGGCACACAAAAAAAAAAAAAAAAAAACACTAATCAGCGTGAGAAATGCTATGTGTGGCGTGTGCGCGTGTGAATACGTCGAATTGCGTGTGTCACACTCTCAATGCGTGAGCCTTGAGAGCCCTGTGTTTGTGTAAAGCATTTTAAGATTGTCTGAAAAATCAAGAAAAATGTATTTAGCCAACACATTTTCAGGAGCCTGTGATCAATCCTGGGTCATGTCATGTTTGATTTTAAACCAAAAAATTGAGACTGACTGAGAAACTGTTGGCTAATGCTAGTTAGCTTGGGACTGTCATTTTATTTGGGAGGTATTTACTTAACAATAAAAATCATCTGTTGTAGTTTCAACTAAACTGGTGAGATTGTGTTAAAATGAAGATTAGATTAAAGTCTAACAAGGCTCAGAGCAGAACACCCCCAGGGAATGTTGATGAAAATCAGCTGCAAAGTATCAATAGTAGTAAAATGACAAATTTAATGAAAAAATGCACCTTATGATCAGTTGGGGCAATTTAACAGAAGGCTTGAGGGCCAACAAAAATTTGAGGGCTGCATTTGGCCCTTAGCCATAGTTTGGACACCCCTGTTCTAGAATCTGATACTGTCTGATGGGGACAAGAGACAGTTTCTTTATTAATTACATTGTCATGAAATATCCAAAAGGAGAATTCACAAATGTTGAACCCAATCATTTTGATTAGTGACAAGACCCAAGGACTCACTGTATTACAACACGAATCTGCATTTTCATTTAAGCTGTCCCCATTTGCTGACGACACCACCATCCTAGGCTTCATCACTAACGACGAGAGTGCCTACAGAGACGAGGTGAAATCACTGACCAGCTGGTGTCAGGAAAATAACCTCTCTCTGAACGTCAGCAAAACTAAGGAAATGATTGTGGACTTCAGGAGACAGCGTGTAGACCAGCATCCCCCCCATCTTCATCAACAATGCTGAGGTGGAGCAGGTCAGCAGCTTTAAGTTCCTTGGGGTCCACATCACTGAGGATCTGTCCTGGACACTACATACAGACACTGTGGTTAAGAAAGCCCGACAAAGACTCTACTTCCTGAGGAAGTTGAGGAAGTTTGGTATGAACACCAGCATCCTCACAAACTTCTACAGGTGCACCATCGAGAGCCTGCTGACGGGCTGCATCAGAGCCGCAAAGCACTACAGAGGGTGGTGCGAGCGGCAGAGGACATCACTGGCACCAGTCTCCCTCCATCCAGGACATTTACCACAGCAGGGGTCTGCGTAAGGCACGCAGCATCACTAAGGACCATACTCATCCGGCACAAGGACTCTTCCGTCTGTTACCCTCTGGTAGACGGTACAGGAGCCTGCCAGCATGCACAAAAAGACTCAAAGACAGATATTACCCCCAAGCTGTCAGACTACTGAACTCTGGATAATACTCTAAATAATACTGAACTCTCAATAATACTGCACTAAACTACTTTTCATTATGCATAATATGTTTACTGCTGCTGCTCTATATGAATGTATCATGTTTGTCACTACCTCACTGTAAACTACTGTTACCTGTGCAATAATCAGTGCAATAACCTATGTGCAATATTTATACCATACTATGTGCAATACGAAATCCACATGCAACACTTATACCACATTATACCCCATATTATGTGCAATCTGTGAAATATTCTACTTACACCTTATTTGATCTTTGACTTAATCCTACCTGCACCTTTGTACATTGTACCTTGTATTTTTATTACATTTTACTAGATATTTTTATTATATTGTTTACTTCTTCCCCTGCACTTTTGCAACACTTTTTACCATGTACTATTATTGCTGTTGTTATTAGTACTTCTGACTATCTTAGCGAGTCAACAGTTCTTCTGATCCTAAACATTTCATTGCATTGTTGACCCTGTGTTGATTCTGCATATGACAAATAAACAATCTTCAATCTTGAATCTCTTGAATCTGTATTAAATATTGCTGGCCTATAATAAGTTATGATGTCATCTGAAAGCCAGTGTTAAGATAAGATAAGATAAGATAATATAAGCCTTTATTGATCTCACACAGGAGAAATTTACTCGCCACAGTAGCTCCAGGACAATTGGACAAGAGGGAAAAAAGTGCATGCAGGCAGGGAGGGGATAAAGTAAGTAATAAATAATACAGATAGTAATGGCCTGGTCTAATCCACACAAACACATGTGACAGCTACTCCATAAAGCAGCCCACTGTCAGAAAACACCTCATGTTTATTATTCTGTATGTCTTTGCTCTGGTGCAGAGCCGTGGAGTGAATTAACGCCGGGCTCTCATGTGGGGCTTGTACATATTTATGAAGCTGAGGTTTGGCAGCTGAGAGCGCCAACACGGAGAAGGTCAGACCGGAGTCATAATGGAGGTAATGATGAGAGATAATGATCTACAACATCAACACTACAACCCCAGAAGAGAGATTTTACCAGTTCTAAACCGGGACAAAAACAGGACTAAACCAGGTCTAAACCAGGATTAAAACAGACCAGAGCTGTAATCGAGGTCATGATGAGCACTAACGATCTACATTAACACTACCACACCAGAGGAGAAAGGACTGAACCAGGACTAAAACAGGACTAGACCGGTACTAAACAAGGATCAAACCAGGATTAAACCAGGACTAAACCAGGTCTAACCTAGGTCTTAAAGGAAAATTAACGTTTTTTTTTACAATCTGAGCCTTCTTTCGGCAATAAAACAAGTAGTTTTACTCACCCATAGCACTTTGGTGTCAATTGGAGCAGTATCGCAGAACTTATGTTGAGCCGTTCTGTTCTACTAATGATCCCGTATCCGTTAGCGTGAGTGCTCGGGGCATTACTTTGCGGTGTCCAAATAACACAAACTTTAGCACTTTTCAAATCACAGAAGATCGCTGTGTCAGTGTAGTGGATTCCAAAACGGCCTGAAACCCGATATCCAGCTATAGTTTCATTTGATGACATCATCAGAGAGGACAGTGCACATGCGTGAACTCAGCTGTTTTGTAAACACAGCTAGTCCGAAAGAAGCTAACACCGCTCACTTTTTCTGTTCTACTTTTCTGTTGCGATATCGGGTTTCAGGCCGTTTTGGAATCTACTAAAAGTCTACCCTGACACAGCGATCTGTGATTTGAAAAGTGCTAAAGTTTGTGTTATTTGGAGAGCGCAAATCAGTGCCCCGAGCACTCACGCTAACGGATACAGGATCATTAGTAGAACAGAACGGCTACAACATAAGTTCTGCGATACTGCTCCAATTGACACCAAACTGCTATGGGTGAGTAAAACTACTTGTTTTATTGCCGAAAGAAGGCTCAGATTGTAAAAAAAAAAAAAACGTTAATTTTCCTTTAACCAGGACTAGACCAGGACTTAACTAGGACTAAACAAGGTCTAAACCAGGACTAAAAAGAAAAGAATGACATCACCGCTCTTACAATTTATGGGTCATGTTTTTGTCCCTGCTATTATATTAAAATATATTTTTATGACTTTTATTGTTATTGTTGTTGTTATTATTATTATTATTATTATTATTGTTATTATTTATTTAATTTTTTTTACCTTTATTTTACCAGGGGGTCCCATTGACATTCAGAATCTCTTCTTCTCCCCCATTGAAAACCATAAATCATATTTTGTTAAATTGTTAATTGCTAAGTCAACTGCCCTAATAACTAGGCTATAATTAACTAATAATGATTCATTTTGCTGCCCTAGTTTGGACCTTTTTGTTTTGTTTTGTTTTGTTTTGTTTCATCCCTCAATAACAAATTCTTAATAAATAAATACAAATTCCTATTGTTCTGTTAACCTTGTGCCTGTCTGGTCTCTGAGGAGCTGCAGTCTGTGTATTGATCTAATCAGCTGAGTGGGTTTTTACACTGTTCTGTGGTGATGTCATTAATATCACTGCTCCTTTCAAACCAACAGTCTGTCTACAGCATCATCATTAAACTCAGCATTACACAGGCCAGAGCTGGAGGTCAGAGGGAATATGGACTTTGTGGTGATTTATTTGGGTTGATTCAAATATGGGAACAAAGAACCAAAAAGGAACACATTTTTGTTGTTTCTTTATTTTTGAAATGTTGCATCTAACCCTTTAAAAAACAACAACATTTTTTTCATTTCTGACTGCTGACCAAATTTAGCAATATATAACTCTCTATAAGTGAGTCTAAGACTAAACCAGGACTAAAATCCAGTTTCGCGGATTCCAGGGGTCATGTGAGCCATGAGTAATTTACACGGGCAATTATTTGTATTCTCTGTATATTTGAAGCTGTGTATATTATTTATTGACGTTGCATGAAAGCTACTGTACGTGCTCACGTGCACCAGAAATATTCGCCATTTAATAGGCTAGTGGAATGGTGTAAATGAGCTTTCGAATGAATGTTATGTAATGTGGGAGGTGAATGGGGGTGTACAGCAGTCTTGTCTTGGTTACAGTGGAGGTAACGTGCACGAAGAGAAAGAGAGTGAGTGAAAGACTGAAAGACTTAAAGGGGAAGTCTGCATTCTTTTCACTGTACCACTATAAATCACATGTTTGACACATTTTTTGCACTGTGGGAGAGCACAATAAACCACCTAAAAAATGTATTTAAAAAAATTTGATTAATTAGATTAATTAATTACAAATCCTGTAATTAATTAGATAATTTTTTTTTAATCGCCTGACAGCACTAATTAAAAATAAATAAAACTGAGGCTGATGGAAGTGAGGCTCCCACTTTGTGCCTATGGTCCCTCCAACCACCACCGACACTCACATACCGCATACGTACATATTCTAGGAGAGTAAAGTGTCTTCAATCAATCAATCAATCAATCAAACATTTATAAGGCGCTTTTCATACAAAATTGTAGCACAAAGCGCCTTACAGTGGTCAAGGATTAGAAGATTGACCTTTATTGATCTCGCACAGGAGAAGTTGTTTCTATATTTGACCCGGGGACCATCCCCATGATTTTGTTTTGTTATTTATGCTTTGGTCAGGCCCTAAGCTGGAGGATTTTACCTATGGCGCATGTTTAGGTTGGTGGGGGAAACCGGAGTACCCGGAGGAAACCCACCCAAACACGGGGAGAACATGCAGTCTCCACACAGAAAGGCCCGGGCAACCCGAACCTTCTTGCTGTGAAGCATGAGTGCTAGCCACTCAGCCACCGTGCCGCCAGGGAAAAAAAAAAAATAATAATAATAATAATAATAAAAAAATAATCATAAAATAAAACAGGAACAGCAGCAACAACAGCAGCAACAGCAGCAACAACAGCAACAACAGCAGCAGCAGCAACAACAGCAGCAGCAGCAACAACGGCAACAACGACAGAACAACAGCAACAACAACAACAGCAAGAACAACAGTAACCACAACAACAGCAACAACAACAGCAGCAACAACAACAGCAGCAGCAACAGGAACAGCAGCAACAACAACGACAACAGGAACATCAGCAACAACAACAGCAGTAGCAGCAACAACAGCAGCAACAATGACAGAAACAACAGCAACAACAACAGCAACAACAGCAGCAGCAGCAACAACAACAGCAGCAACAACAACAGCAACAACAAGAACAACAGCAGCAACAGGAACAGCAGCAGCAACAGCAGCAGCAACAGGAGCAGCAGCAACAACGGCAATAGCAACAACAGCAACAGGAACAACAGCAGCAACAACAACAGTAACAACAGCAGCAACAACAGCAGCAACAACGGCAGAAGCAACAGCAACAACAGCAGCAGCAGCAACAACAGCAGCAGCAACAACAGCAACACCAACATCAACAGCAACAACAACAGCAACAACAACAAAAGCAATAACAGCAACAACAGGAACAGCAACAACAACAGAACCACAGCGACAACAAAACAATAACAGCAATAACAGGAACAACAACAACAACAACAACAGCAACAACAAAAGCAACGAAAGCAACAGCTACAACAAAAGCAACAACAACAGCAGCAACAACAACAGCAACAACAAAACAACAACAGGAACAACAGGAACAGCAACAGCAGGAACAGCAACAACAGCAGCAGCAACAACAGGAACAGCAACAACAAACAAAAGAACAAATAAAAGACAAGCAAACAGACGACCGAAGTCAGTCAAAGGCCAAGCTAAACAGGTGAGTCTTGAGCCCACTCTTAAAAACATGAACGTTCTCTGCAGCCCTGAGGTCCTCCGGCAGGCAGTTCCATAGACGAGGGCCGTAGTACTGAAAAGACGCCTCTCCGTGAGTGTGTGTCCTGACTTTGGGAATGACCAGGAGCCTGCTGCCGGAGGAGCGCAGGGCCCGTGAAGGTTCATAAGTGTCTATGCTCTTGCCAGCACTGAGATTGCACCATCAACCTTTGGGTTTGCGGCATACACTTCTACACCTCTTTAAGCCCTCTGCGCCTTTTTTCACGTGAGAAACCCATACCTGCTTTTTCCCAAACAAGATGGAGGATTCAGACGGGATCATGGAGTCGGATTTTTGGCTGTCAGCTGTAAATCTTTGACTCTGTGTATAATGCTGTTTAATTGGCGAGCAAGACAATATACAAATAATATGTCCATGGAAACAAGCAAGTGGCCGACCACTGGAAATGTTACACAGTGAATCTTTAAAGGGATAGTGCGTTTATTTTTTTAAAATGTTAATCTGTATGGGTTTCCTTCTAAAAGTTACGTGTGTTGACACCGGCTTACCTCTGACACTCTCAGCTGATCCCGGTTCGGCTCGCTTTCTGGAGCCCACATAAGTAGGTCCGGTAACTTCCCTGGAACATGAAATAAAGCTTGTTTTTCTTCTCAAAACAAAACATTTGTTAGAAAGGTGATATATTTGCTTCCGAAACAGTTGTCCACGAAACATTCAGCAGCGTTGTTAACTCTATCAGCCTGTTCACTTGTAAACTTCGGCGTAGACATCCGCTGAAGGTGAACAGGCTGATAGAATTAACATGGGCGTAGTGATACGGGTGGAGAGAGACAATATGCGAATGCAAAATACGCGCTGGATCGAACCGGGATCAGCCGAGACTGTCAGAGGTAAGCCGGTGTCAACACACGTAACTTTTAGAAGGAAACCCATACAGATTTTGCCTGGAAGAATCCATGACTCATCGCTGTACCAGCGAGTGAGTCTGGTAACGCTTGATCCACAGAATGCGCTGCGGTTGCGCGTAGACAGACAGCTAAGTGAACCAATCAGAGATTGCGCCATCTTGATTCAAAACTGAGGCGGAACTTCCGCTGCCTAAGAGTGACTTTGCGGGCAAAGGCGGGTGCACTGACGTCACCATCTTTGAACGAATCAGAATCGCGGAGTCGGTTTGGAACCGGAGGAGCGAGAGTGGATGGAGAGTGTCCAAATGGTATCGCGGTGTATAGGAAATACAGAGAGATATCATTTGGCTGGCCAGGTAAATACAGATTAACATTTTTTTTAAAAACGCACTATCCCTTTAAAGGTCATATATTATGCTAAATTGACTCTTGTGAGCTTTAAGCCATGTTTTTTCTAATCACAAACATACCTGGAGTTGTGTATTGTTTCAGTAAGCCTTTATTATTAGTCTGTCTACATTTCCAAAGCTCAAAATGCTCTTCCACCTTGTGATTTCATGTAGTGGTTGTTTTCAAATTAACAGCTACCTTTTACCTTTTGTTTTGTGTTGAAAAGATTAGCAAAAGATGAACTGATCCAAATGATTCTAGTGAAGGTGTGTGGAGGTTAAAAACACAATGGAGGGAGCACTTCCTCTATTGAGTGTTTTCCATTTTAGAGAAGAAGTCTAAATATGCAGGATTTGTGTGTTAAACATGTAAATGAAACAAAACACAAGTCCAGATCTGCTTTTGATGAGGAAACAACATTAGAACATGGATCAGAAAATAGCGGAACTTAAAGGAAAAGTAACGTTTTTTACAATCTGAGCCTTATTTCGGTAATAAAACAAGTTGTTTTACTCACCCATAGCACTTTGGTGTCATATGAAGCACTTCCGGAGATGTTTTAGATTTGCGATCTCATCATGTGAGTTCTCGGGGCACTTATTTGCAGTCTCCAAATAACACAAACTTTAGCACTTTTCAAATCATAGAAGCCCGATGTCTTAGTCTAGGATTTTGTGTGGTCAAAAGTGGCCTGTAATCCGAGATTTAGCCATAGTTTCAAGTAGATGAGGACGCCAGTGCGCATGTGTGGACTGTGCTCTCAGCTCCCGGGACCCAAACATGAAACGCAAAGCTATAAACTATGGATAAATCTCGGATTACAGGCCACTTTTGCTTCAAACGAAATCATAGACTAAGACATCGGGCTTCTATGATTTGAAAAGTGCTAAAGTTTGTGTTATTTGGAGACCGCACGGGGCATATTGCATGCTTGGGGAATATATGATATGCCCCGAGCTATGGCTAGAAGTCGCGCTAGGCTAACCGCAAATCTAAAACATCTCTGGAAGTGCTCCATATGACACCAAAGTGCTATGGGTGAGTAAAACAACTTGTTTTATTACCGAAATAAGGCTCAAATTGTAAAAAAAAACGTTACTTTTCCTTTAACCAAAATATAGGCTACTGTATTCAGAAAATAAGAAGTGTTTGGTCATTTTTCCACTGCACTTTAAGCCCTCTGCTCCTTCTTCACAAACAAGATGGAGGATTCCGCTCAGATAATGGATTGTGGTGGGATTTTTGGCTGAAGTTGGCAGTAAATCTTTGGCTCATGGGACTAGAACCCCAGACCTGCTCAGTGTCTGCTCATATAACAAACTATAGTCCAGCCCAACCAAAGCCACTCTTCCCACTGTGACCAAGTCTATGTGTTTCTTTCAACGCTCGTTCAGATATGATTTTGTTTTTCAAATTTTTGTATATATCCTTATATAAATAAATACCAGATTATGTGCATTATTTTTCATATTTTGTCTTTACTTTAACTTCAATTTATAAATCCGGTGTTATGTCCTCATTTACTTGAGTACTGCTACATTGTTTTTTTTACTTGAGTTATTATCAGGGTTGGGAGGGTTACTTTAGAAATGTATTCTGGTACAGTCACTAGTTACCCCTTAAAATATGCATTCAGTAACGTAATCCAAGAACCATAATATTAAAGGAAAAGTAACGTTTTTTTACAATCTGAGCCTTCTTTCGGCAATAAAACAAGTAGTTTTACTCACCCATAGCAGTTTGGTGTCAATTGGAGTGGTATCGCAGAACTTATGTTGAGCCGTTCTGTTCTACTAATGATCCCGTATCCGTTAGCGTGAGTGCTCGGGGCACTGATTTGCGGTGTCCAAATAACACAAACTTTAGCACTTTTCAAATCACAGAAGATCGCTGTGTCAGGGTAGACTTTTAGTAGATTCCAAAACGGCCTGAAACCCGATATCGCAACAGAAAAGTAAAGTTCAGAGCGGTGTTAGCTTCTTTCGGACTAGCGGTGTTTACAAAACAGCTGAGTTCACGCATGCGCACTGTCCTCTCTGATGACGTCATCAAATGAAACTATAGCTGCATATCGGGTTTCAGGCCATTTTGGAATCCACTAAAAGTCTACGCTGACACAGCGATCTTCTGTGATTTGAAAAGTGCTAAAGTTTGTGTTATTTGGACACCGCAAAGTAATGCCCCGAGCACTCACGCTAACGGATACGGGATCATTAGTAGAACAGAACGGCTCAACATAAGTTCTGCGATACTGCTCCAATTGACACCAAACTGCTATGGGTGAGTAAAACTACTTGTTTTATTGCCGAAAGAAGGCTCGGATTGTAAAAAAAACAACGTTAATTTTCCTTTAAAGTAATGTAACTTGATTACTTTTGACTTTTGGATGACTTTAACACCAAATATTCGATAACAACAAGAAAACAATAACATTTTGTGCATTATAAAAGAAACTGAGGAAAGTTAATTTGAACAGTACCTTATAGTCCTTCAATGAAAGTGCACAAGCCTTGACAACATAGTACAGTTTATTAAGAAAAAAATCCCCTTGTCTTCTTTAAAAATAAAATGTCAACATTTCTAAATGTTGTTCCATAGTACTACCATAGTGTGCGCACTGTACAACAGTTTGTTCTGTTTTCCCTCCATCTCCAGGTTTAAATGAAAAAATTAAATAACATAAAATGCTTTCAAACTGTAATCTTGCTCAATAATCCCCATTTTCACTAAATGTACCTGTAATCTGAGTACATCTTCTTTCCTTGTAACTGTAGCGGAATACAGTTACCTTTTTTGTATCCTTTTACTTAAAGGAGAATTAAAGCCTTATGAGCCTTATTTCGGTAATAAAACAAGTTGTTTTACTCACCCATAGCACTTTGGTGTCATATGGAGCACTTCCAGAGATGTTTTAGATTTGCGATCTCCGTAATGTGAGTTCTCGGGGCAAATGTTTGCGGTCTCCAAATAACACAAACTTTAGCACTTTTCAAATCATAGAAGCCCGATGTCTTAGTCTTAGTCTTTCGTTTGAGTCAAAAGTGGCCTGTAATCCGAGATTTATCCATAGTTTCGAGTAGATGAGGACGCCAGTGCACATGTGTGGAGTCACAGCTTATTTCACTCTCAGCTCTCGGGACCCAAACATGAAACGCAAAGCTGTAAATTATTGATAAATCTCGGATTACAGGCCACTTTTGACTCAAACGAAAGTGTCGACTAAGACATTGAGCTTCTATGATTTGAAAAGTGCTAAAGTTTGTGTTATTTGGAGACCAATCGGGGCATATATTACATGCCCCGAGAACCCACGTTATGGATATCGCTAATCTAAAACATCTCCGGAAGTGCTCCATATGACACCAAAGTGCTATGGCTGAGTAAAACAACTTGTTTTATTACCGAAATAAGGCTCAGATTGTAAAAAACATTAATTCTCCTTTAACACCATTGCTTGTATTCCGTTACTCCCCAAGCCTGGTTATTATTTTGAATGAACATTTCTCTTACTTAAAGAATATAACTCTTCTGTAGGGTATTAACTGCTAACACATAACATATTTGTTTTTGACACTGTGTGCCCTCCCTCAAGGCTAAGTCACTCCCCCTTCAGAGCATTATCGCAACACAATCAGCGTGCATCCCGCTAATGAAACTACTGCACATCGCATCTGGTTTGTGAAGTTGTAGTGTGTCATTTTGTATCAGGGTTTTTTAATGGAAATTGCCGTGTGGTAGCATGGGTGGGAGTATTGGACAGAACTGTACTTAACTGCAAGGAGGGTGCCTGGGGGAGATCACTATATTACTCAGACATGCATCTAAACCCTCTTCAAGCATGTTTTTGATGAGGGAACAACATTATAACACAGTAGAAAGTGATGTTAATAGTCCTTTATTACACAAAATGGACTCTTATGACCTTTAAGCCACGTTATAATGTTGCCTCATCAAAAACATACCTACAGTTGTGTTTTGTTTCATTCAGACATGTTTGAGTAATCTTTTATTATTACTGTCTGCAGCTCAAAGCTCAACATGCTCTGTTCCACCTTGTGTCATGTAGAAGTAGTTTTCAAGTTAACAGCTACCTTTTACCTTTAGTTCAGTAGTGATTGCCAATTCCAGGGCTGAAATGATCCAAACGATCCTAGGAAAGGAGTATGGAGTTTAAAAAACACTTTCTGTATCATACGTTTGTGATGAGGAAACAACATAATATAGATCAGAAAAAGGGCATAATATGGGCTTTTTAATAATTGACAAAAAAAACAGTTGATTTTTCATAATACAACCTCTTTAAGTAGAATTTTTGGTTATTCTACTTCTCTCCACTGCTCTGGCTCTAGCTCAGCCTTTGTCACGATATCTCCCACGAGCTGTTTACTGCCCACAGGCCCATCCATCTCCATGTTTGTATCCAGCAAAACCAAATAGTGATTTTAGAGTGACGGGGGAGAAATGCATCACACCGGTCTCCACAAAGGACGTCTATGGAGAAAGAAACACGCTAATTTATGACTCTAGGGGGACGAGAGAACGGTGGAGGAGGAAGAGGGGGGGTGATGAGCCTATTGAAATGTATTGGACAGCGTAGTATATGACCAGTGAGTAACAGGCATAGGGGGAGAAGCTGCTCTGACATTTCAGATTGATCATATCATTTAAAGTGTAATAAAAATAGATTGGACTTACATGATACATTTGATTAGCTATAGTAATTTCCACATTCATTTGACAGAAATACTGTAAAAGATGCACTATACAGCTTTTGTTTCCATGGAGATGTTATGGGTTTGTCATTTATGTTCCACAGTATAACATTAGATGTGTGTATTGTATTTATTACACCATTACAGGTGTTTTTACTGGTAAAAAAAAAACATGCATTCTTACTGTAAGCAGATTTGCCTCTCCACAGATATGAATTCTAACTTGGGCCTGGTGGTGTCTCCACATATTTATTGTCATACTGTAGAACATTTAAAACAGCAAGAAAATGTGACAGACCCTCCAGCTAAAAAGTTATATAGCATATTTTTAGGAGGGAAATATCAGGATTGCTGTTTAAAATTTAAACTTTTTGCTTTTGGTTGTGGGGGCAGCAGTCTAAGCAAGGGCTCCCAGACTTCCCTCATCCCAGACACTTTCTCCACCTCCTCCACTTTGCTTTCCCAGGCCAGCTGAGGAACAGTCTCCAGTGCCTTTAAAGGTCCCATGGCATGAAATTTTCACTTTCTGAGGTTTTTGAACATTAATGTGAGCTCCCCTACCCTGTTTAGCCCCCCCCCCCCACCCATGCAAAATGTCTAAACTGAGCATTTGCGATCCTTTTCTGCGTTACAAAAAATTGGAGCTCAAACGGGCGATTTTGAACAAGGCACCTTATTGACGTCAGATTGAAAAAAGAAATGCAAATGCAGTTCCACCCCCGTCTGTCTGTACTCAGCGTCTCTGTAAATCACGCCCAGAGAGTTTGGACTGTGAATGCGCTAGGCAATGCGAAATGCGTTTTTTTATTTGCCTGGAGGCACGTCCGAGTGTTTCTAGGCTCGGAAGTCCTTTATCTGAGCCTCTGGACCTTTGAACAGCAGTGGTTTGATTTTATTTTCTGTGGAAATGTGTTTATTTTTCAATGGAACGCTTCAAATCTCTCCCCCCGTGCAAAAACACGGAAATGGATCAGCTGAGAGCTCAGAGCCGAGAGCGGAGAGTTTGGCCACGCCCCCCCACCCTCTACTATAGGCCAGCTCTTTTCTCCTCATTTGCATTCAAGCAACAACGCCCATTATGGAGTGTTCAGAGAGAGAAAAAATACTCCCTCATCTTATCTCTGTTTCTCATGCACTGAGTGTTGATTTTGAAGAAGGATTCATTTACAGTATTAGGGAACCATTAAGGAGCCATATAAAAGCATCAAGAAGTACCATGTCATGGGATCTTTAAAGGGACAGTGTGTAAGATTTTTACCCGTTAATTACTGAAATTGAAGATACCCATTCAAAAATACATTGTTTTTCAAGCCTTTTCACTTCCATCATGAAATCAAAGTATTCTTTTGGACTTAGATATAGTCACATAAAAGGGGGATCTTCCCCATGCAGAGGCAGCCATTTTGAATAAGAGAGCCGCAGAAGGACATTTGGGCTCCGCCTTCGGCAAGGCTCGTGGTTTTGGGTAAACAACACAAGCATGCTGCCGGATCAGACTCGTAATGGATCTAACACGTGTTTTGGACTAAATTGTTTTACTGGATTTTATTCGCTGGATCCTTACGGACAAATTGAGAGCAAGTTTATGGTGAAATACAGAGTTTGACCTGTGCAAAGCATTCTAAGGTAAGCTAACCTCGTTTTGTGCTTTTCCGTATAAAAGCCCCATGTGCTCGGGGAGTGATTGTTTTGCAGGGAAATGAATTGCATAGTCAAAAAGAGGAGACTGTAAGGTTTCATTTGATGTGTAGAGTGTCATGGTACATGATCCGGAATGTGTGTTTTCAGGAGAAAAAAAATAAAATAACTGAGACCGCGTTTTATTTATACAGTAGCGGTGCGCGGCTCGTGCGCGGGTACGAGAGCTGTCCGCGTTACGGCGCGCCCGGGTGACCCTCTAGGTCTGCCGTAGCTAAAACAGAAAGTGCAATAGCACCATCCACCTATGTGCCACGAATCCTACACACTGGGGCTTTAACACAATCCAGCCCTTTCTGATGAGTGAGAAGATGCTCAGGATGGGTGTCAGCTCCTCCACTGTCTACTGGATTACCGACTACCTGTCAGGCAGGCCTCAATACGTGCGACTGGGGACCACCCTGTCTGACTCAGTAATGTAGGACTTCCCCCAGGGTACTTTCCTGTCTTTGTTCCTGTTCACTCTGTAAACTTCTGATTTCCAATACAGCTCTGGGTCCTGCCATCTGCAGATGTTCACTGTTGACTCTGAGGTGGTAGGCTGTATCAAGGATGGACAGGAGCTGGAGTACACAATACTGATTGCAAATTTTGTGGAGTGGTCCTAGGCAAACCATCTGCTCCTGAACGTTGACAAGACCAAGGAACTGGTGATTGACGTCAGGAGGAAGAGGACACCAGTGGAGCCCATTACCATTCAGGGTCATGATGTGGAAATAGTGGACAAACTGCTCTCCATCATGGACACTGCTCACCCACTGCACCAGACCAGAGGAGCTCATTCTCCAACAGGCTCCTACAGTTCCGCTCAAACAGAGAGAGATACAGTACTACATTCATACCATACTCCATACAACTGTACAGCAACTCACCTTATGTAACAGATAATAACTGTATACAGTAACAGTTGTTCTTATCTTATGATCCTACCTTATGCTCTGTCAATCAGAACATTATTGCACTGCCGTTCTGGTCTTCTGTATATAGCTGTGATTTGATATTTTATTTGATATTTTATTTTTTATTTTATTACTTATTTTTATTATTTTATTTTGACTTGTACATATACATTTATTTTTATTTTATAATTATGTCTCATTTGACACCAGTCTTTTGCTGTCTTTCTTGCTATTCCATCTATTTTTTGTTACCCTCTGTTATATATTATATGTGATGAGTGAGCTACTATATCCAAACAATTTCCCTTGTGGATCAATAAAGTTTATCCAAGTCTCGACGTAGAGGAGCAGTGGCTATATGCTGAACTCTCCACCTGTGACTGAGCTCCTCGCCTCTAAGGGAGCGCCTAGCCACCCTGGGCTCATCTTAACCACCTCAATAGCTTTGTCTTTTGACTCAGCCCCTTCTTCTCCACATCTGAGTTATGATTTGTTTCATTTTTTCTTTAATTTTGATGAAGTTTTACTTCCTGGTTGGACACAGGCAGAAGATGTGACATACGTAGAGGTAATCCTATGACTGTTACCTAGCAATCATAATGTAAACAAGGCCCAAAACTTACAGAGGAGGGAAAGTAGTACAGAGGAGGACAGTGAATATAATTCACTGGTATGGTACAAAGGAGGCACTGTGAATATATGGTACAGAGGAAGGACAGTGAATATAGAGGAATATACAGTGCCGTGAAAAAGTATTTGCCCCCTTCCTGATTTCTGTGTTTTTTGCATATTTATCACTCAAAACATTGTCAGATCATCAAACCAATTTTAATATCACACAGAAACAACCCAAGGAAAGACAAAATTCAGTTTTTGAATGATGATTCCATTTATTAGTGCACAAAAAAAATCTAAACCTATCTGGCCCTATGTGAAAAAGTAATTGCCCCCCCTTGTTAAATCACAAACTAACTGTGACTAACCACAGTTTTGAGAAAACTTAGTTCAGTTCTACATGCCACACCCACACCTGATTGTCACCACCTGTGTTGAATCAAGAAATCACTTAAATAGTTCCTGTCAAACAAAGTGAAGTTGGCTACAACATCTCAAGAACAAACACATCATGCCACGATCCAAAGAAATTCAAGAACAAATGAGAAAAAAAGTGATAGAAGTCTATAATTCAGGAAAAGGTTACAAAGCCATTCCCAAAGCTCTGGGGCTCCAGCGAACCACTGTCAGAGCCATTATTCAAAAATGGAGGAAACTGGGAACAGTTGCAACCCTTCCCAGGAGTGGTCGACCAACTAAGATTACTCCAAGAGTGCGACGACGGCTCATTCAGGAAGTCACAAAAGAACCTAGACGCACATCGAAAGAACTACAGGCCTCGTTGGCCTCAGTTAAGGTCAGTGTTCATGACTCCACCATTAGAAAAACACTGGCCAAAAATGGCATCCATGGAAGAGTTCCCAGGAGAAAACCACTGCTTTCACAAAAGAACACAAAGGCTCGTCTCACCTTTGCCAAAAAGCACCTTGATGACCCTCAAGACTTTTGGAGAAACATTTTGTGGACCGATGAGTCTAAAATTGAACTTTTTGGAAGGTCTGCAGCCCGTTTCATCTGGCGTAAAAATGGCACAGCATTTGATAAAAAGAACATGGTGCCCACAGTAAAGCATGGTGGTGGCAGTGTGATGGTCTGGGCCTGCTTTGCTGCCTCAGGACCAGGACAACTTGCTGTGATTGACGGAAAAATGAATTCTGCTGTTTACCAGAAGATCCTGAAGGAGAATGTCCGGCCATCAGTTCGTGCCCTCAAACTCAAGCGCTCTTGGATCATGCAACAGGACAATGATCCAAAACACACCAGCAAGTCCACCTCTGAATGGCTCAAAGAAAACAAAATTAAGGTTTTGGAGTGGCCAAGTCAAAGTCCGGATTTAAATCCGATTGAGATGCTGTGGTGTGACCTTAAACGGGCAGTTCATACAAGAAAACCCTCCAATATGGCAGAATTGAAACAATTCTGCATAGAAGAGTGGGCCAAAATCCCTCCCCAGCGGTGTGAAAGACTCATCACCAATTATCGCAAACGTTTGGTTACAGTTATTGCTGTCAAAGGAGGCTCAACTGGCTATTAGATTAAGGGGGCAATTACTTTTTCACATAGGGCCAGATAGGTTTAGATTTTTTTTGTGCACTAATAAATGGAATCATCATTCAAAAACTGAATTTTGTCTTTCCTTGGGTTGTTTCTGTGTGATATTAAAATTGGTTTGATGATCTGACAATGTTTTGAGTGATAAATATGCAAAAAACACAGAAATCAGGAAGGGGGCAAATACTTTTTCACGGCACTGTATATATGAATATATATATGAATATATATACTGCTGTATATATTTCTAACCTTGAGTGTCTATTGGTGTCAGTAGATACATTATTTCCTGTACAAACACATAGCTCCCCTCTGTGTCCTTGTTCGTGTATATTGTTTATATTGTAGTTTCCATGTCAAGGTCTTTTCCACATTTACTTCTTTTGAACTGGACCTAGAAAATGGAGAATCCTCTTCAGTTTTCACGTCATGGTTTTGTGAGGACTAGAAGATGTCTGAGGCATTTTAATGAGATAAACCTGTAAACAGAGCTGAGATAAAGAAAAATGTGAGATACTGGGATTGTTTTTGTGTATACTGTCTGTTATAAAAATGATTTGGATGAGGTGTGATGGTTCAATTGTTCATTTCTTTCTTTAAAATATGTAGCTCTAAAATATTCTGTTTGTCATTATGTAACAAGGACTGTGCCATGACTAAACCAGAGCTAGACCAGGACTGAACCAGGACTGAACCAGGACTAAACTGGAGCTAGACCAAGACTAAACTGGAACTAGACCAAGATTGAACCAGGACTAACTGATGCTAGACCGGGGCTAAACCACAACTAAACCAGGACAGATTTTGGGCTGAACCAAGACTGAGCTAGGACTAAGTCAGGTCTAGACCAAAGCTTAACCAGGGCAATACCGAGACTAGACCACGACTAACCCAAAACTGAAAGAAGACTCAACCAGTACTAAAACAGGACTAAACTAGGACTAAAACTAAACCAAGACTAAACATAAACAGGACTAAATTTGATCTAAATCAGGAAAATACTTCTTGGACTACACTTGGACTGCACCAGAACTAAACCAGGATTAGACCAAAGGTACATCAGGACTGAGCTAGGACTAAACCAGGACTGAAAGAAGACTGAACCAGGGCTAAACCAGGACTAGACCAGAGCTATATCAAAACTAGCCAAGGACTAAACCAAGGCTAAACAAAAAACAGGACTAAATTAGAACTAAACCAGGAAAATACTTCTTGGACTACACCTGGACCAGGACTAGACCAGAACTAGACCAAGGACTAAACCAGGACTATACCAAAACTAACTATGCAGTTCCATCTAACAGAAGTTGTATCCGCAGTATAAAGAATCCTCTTGCTCCAGAGGTAAAATCCGCTCCATATTTCATAGATAACCCTAATTTTTACCTGCCCCGGAGATTAAAAAAAAGAAAGAAACAGCCTAGACTTTTCTGTAAAAATATCACTTTTAATTACGCTTTCCTCTGGTGTGGGCCGCTAATGGGGAAGCTATTTCGGAGCGCACATATGAGAGAGAGAGAGAGAGAGAGAGAGAGGGGAATCTATTTAAGAGTGCGCAGTTTGAGAGGAAGTCCCCGCTGTACACTTACTGTGTGAACTGAAAAATGGACGCCGCATTTTCACAAAAGACCAGAGCCATAAATTCAAACGATTAAACGAAAACTGGTCCAGAGGTTCCACAGGAGAGAGAGAAAGGGACACGAACTCATTTATATCAGAGAGTTAGAGATGTTTAGACAATGGACCTCCAATGTACCAGAAACCCAGGGTAAACCAGGACTACAATAGGTCTAAACCAGGACTAAACCAGGACCAGAACTGAAGCTGGATTCATTTATTTCAGAGAGTCAGAGATAGTTAGACAATGGGACCCCCAGTGCACTAGGGACCAAGGGTAATCCAGGAGTAAACAGGACTAAATTGCAAATAAATCAGGACTGAAGCTGGATTCATTTATATCAGAGGCTCACAGAGAGATAGTTTGGGACAATGGGCCTCCAATGTACCATGGGAACCAAGGTAAAGCAGTTCTAAATTAGGACTAAACCAGCACTGGACCAGATCTAAACCACACCTAAACCAGGACTAGGACAGGACATGATTGAACCTGGATTCATTTATATCATTGACTCAGTGATAGTTTGGGACAATGAACTTCCAGTGTACTATGAGAATCAAGGGTCAACCAGGACTAAGCTAGGACTGAACTGGGACTGAGTCTGGGGTCGTTTTCACACCAGGAAAGTCCGATAGTTCACTTGCTTTGGTCCGGACCAAATTTTATTTTATTTTTTTGATGCGGTTCACTTTCACACTGCAGTTTTTCCCCAAGCGGACCAACATCTATAAACAAAACCACGTGTGCTGAGGTCGCTCAGCCATTGGACAGAAATGAGCCGTGTCCAAACGTCGTGTCCAAACACGTGAAGGAGGAGAATCATGGTGTTACGTGCTGTTTTCAATCTAGCCTTAGTGATATGGTTTGCTCAGTTTTTACAGTTCGCACAAATGTTTGAGCAGCATCGTGAGGTTTACACTATTTTACAATCAATTTCCAAACGACAAAGACACAGGGCGAGACGGGTACGGAGAACAGCGCTCATGTGTGCGCACATCAAGTTCTGACTCCTGCTCTTAACGCAAAACGTAGTAAGTAAGCCTCGTAAGATTCGTTTCGTTTCGTCAGCCTCGGTTTCCCATAATGCTCAACATACAACAGGAGCTCGTTAAGTACAAAAAGCCAACTTGTGTTGGATTGAGTCCGGTCTGCATTCTCACTTCAAACGAGGATTCGAATGGAACCGCGCCGAGACCGAGCTTTTTAGGTGGTCTCAGTTCGCTTGTTTGCTCCGGATCGAGATTTTTGTTTTTTATTCACACCAGCCCAAAAGGTCCGAATCAAAGGAGCAAACAAACTCTGGTTCGTTTTAAACGAACCAAACAAGGCAGGTGTGAAAATGACCTGAGTCATGACTGAACCAGGACTAGACCAGAACTGAAGACAGTTAGGGACAATGGACCTTCAGCACCTAATAAGTAGCACCATGTTTAAACCAGGACTGAGCCAAGACTAAAACATAGCAAGAAATGAACCACTTTTGAACCAAGACAAGACCAGAATGAAATCAGGACTAAATATAGGATTGCGTCAGGACTGGACCATCTATGTATATAATCATATCATATAAAGTGTGGCTGAGGAACAATAGCTGTTAGTGTGAAAGCAGGCAACAAGCAACAAAATGATGCAAATATGTTTAGTGAAGGTATATTGACTTTAAAAACACAGAGGAACACTTTTGTATAACCACCTGATGATGTCACAAGGTGGAGGTTCTCTTTAAAAAGGCTGAAAACAGAACAGCTTACAGATTTGATTTAAAACATAGTAAGGTGAAGATTACTTTTATTATTTCTCTGCATTTGACCCATACTTCATTGTCTCAGGAGCACTGGGACCTCCAGATCTTGAGTTAGTCTTGGTCAGTATTATCTTAGCTGGAGGATTTGACCCAGAGGTGGGACAAAGTCATTGCTGGGCAAGTCCCAAGTAAGTCTAAGTCTTTTGCACTCAAGTCCGAGTGAAGTCCCGAGTCAAGAGTATCCAAGTGCCGAGTCAAGTCCGAAGTCAAAGCTCACAAGTCTCAAGTCGAGTCCAAAGTCCTAGCATTTTAGTTTCGAGTCATTTCGAGTCCCCTTTACCTTCGGCATCATTTTGCAAACTGGCACGTGGATGCTTGTTTCCGCATCATTTGTTGTGCAATTTGCCTTGGATGCGGTCGAATGAAAGCAACGTAGATCTACTGTGATTGGATGTTGTGCAAGCCGCGCACACTTGCTCTTTGCATACATTTTCGCAGATTCACAAGTACAACGAGTGCGGTCCTTATCAACATACTTTTAGAGTTTTTTTTTTTTCATTGGACGTAGCAAGTCATCACAAGTCAAAAGGCCTAAGTCCAAGTCAAGTCACGAGTTATTGATATTGAAGTCCAAGTCGAGTTGCAAGTGTTTGTACATTTTGTCGAGTCGAGTCTAAAATTATCAAATTCGTGACTCGAGTCTGACTCGAGTCGAAGTCACATAACTCGAGTCCACACCTCTGATTTGACCCACCATGTATGTTTTGGTGAGGGGGTAAACCAGAGTGCCCAGAGCAAACCCACCCAGACACAGAGAGAACATGCAAACGCCACACAGAAAGGCCTTGGAGTCGAACTTGGGATGCCTTCTTGCCTTCTATGCCTTCTTTGATGAAATACTAACTGTATGAGAAAAGGGCCCCTTGAGGACATGATGCTGGTGTACTTGTCCTCTGTGTCAGGCTCTTGTGCTCTGGGCTCAACAAGATGAAATTCAAAGGGACAATTAACAGAATGACACATGAACGCATCACCGCATTATAACAGTATGAGTCAGAGGAGAGAGGACTGAGGCCAGGACTAGACAAGGACCAGACAAGGACAAAACCAGGGCTAGGCCAAGACTAGACAAGGACTAGATCACCAGGACTAGACTAAGACTAGTCCATGGCTAAACTGGGACTAGACCAGGACTAGAGAACTAGAGCAAAACTAAATTGAGACTAAGACAGTGTTAAACCAGCATTAGACCAGGCCTAAACTGGACTAAACGAGGACTGAGATAGGACTAAACCAGGACTGAACCAAGATAGAACCAGCACTGAACCAGGGATAAACGTGTTCTGAACCAGGACTGAACCTGGACTGAGGCGGGACTAAACCAAAACTAGACAAGAACTAAGCCAGGACTAAATCAGGACTGAATTTTTGACTAAACAGAACTCAGGACTTGAGAAAAACTAAACCAGAGCTAAACCAGGACTGAACTTAAACTAAACCAGGAAAAGGACAGTTATAAACTAGAACTAAATCCGGACTGAACAGTGTGAATAAAACATCTCCCACTCGGCTCTTCTCTGCACAGATCTGACAGAGCATTCTTCATCTCCTGGGGTCTCTGTATTCCCTTTCAAAAATACGTTGACATTATAAATTCACCAGGAGCAAAAACCAAAACAAACCCACGAGAGACCGGAGCCAGCCAGCAGCGAGGTAAACCTTTGGAAAAACAGGACTGTGCTGTCACAAAGTCTGAAAACACAACAGAAAAGTACACACTAACAAGGATTATTCATGCAGGATGCTCTCTGGGAGGTAACACTATTTAAACTGTATATTTTTAAAGGGATTTAGAAAGTATTCGCTCCTGGTGAAAGTTATATACAGTATGTTCTAATCAGAGATGGTGTTCGGCTCTTTGTATTTTCCCCACCGAACGGGGTGTCAAGAGAGCACACTGTGTTATAACTCATTGTATTTATTTATTGATTGATTGATTGATCGATTGATTGATTCCACATGCAGTAGGTTATAAACCTGTAGGACAGAAAAGGCTATGATGTAAATTATATACATATATATATACATATATACATACACATATAAACATATATAAATACATATACATATATGCACGCATTCTAAACTTCGAAATACTGACATGCACCAATTCTGACCATACATTGTATTCCCACACAAAAGTGAATTAAGTGAAATAATTCCAGCCCAAATCAATTATACACCACCAATACACGAATGTTGACCAAATAAATCACCCAATCCACCAACCGTGACAATAAAACACCGCATCGCACGCTTGTTATAGTACATAGAGACTACTGAGCCACGGAGACTATTGAGCCGCCAGTGGAATAATGACAACGCGGCACAACACCGGTGTTCTAACGAAACATCCTACCAGTCGAGAGATCCTGCCGAACATTATGTAATCCTTGAGTTCGTATTGCGCATGCGCAGAACATTACGTCACTCCGTACTGCGCATGCGCAGAACATTACCAGCTGAGCGCTCAGCTGTGCTGAAAGAAAAGCTGAAAGAAAAGCAGTAAGTATTTCACGTTTTCTACACGTTTTCTACTTAATCTAACCCAAAGCCGATTTCTCGCCTTTGTGTGAATCTTGTTTGAGTCTGTGACCGACCCAACTACTTCTTATTGGCTTCTTTTGAATAATAAAACTGTCCGTATGAACTGTCTAAACGTGGGGTATTTTTTGCGGACTTAAGTGAGCGAATTTAGCCACTTACGAGAAGTAATTACATCGCCGTGTTCAAGCTCACATTTACACGTGCAGAAATTGTATTGTTTTTATATATATTTTTTTTGTTTGTTTCTCTAGGTGCAGTGTGGGACGTGTCTTCGATGGGCCCATTTCCAATGTGTCAAATATACAGATACACACACAGATTATACTTGTAGTAAATGTTTGTAGTTTGTAAATTTATTGTAAATTCATGTAAAGACAAATTGAACTTCTCCTTTTATCATGTAAAGAGTAGTATAGTTTTGTTTTAAATATTTAGATTTTGAACATGGAAATAGAAGATTGTTAGTTTTTGAGAAATAGTTTAAATAGTGTACAGGGTGTAAATGTTGTGTAATAACTAGATATATTTTTAAAAATTAGTTTATTTTTTTATTTTTTATTTTTAGAAATTTTGATAATGTGTAAATGTTGTGTTATAATAATAAATGTTTTAATGACCAACCCAAAAAATGCTTCATGTTTTGTTTTGTTTTTTAATTATAATAATGGTTTTTAATTTGTAATTTGAGTACATGTGTGTAAAAGCTTACTCAAGTGAGGTTCATTTGTATAACAGAACATGGTTACATAGCATCAGAACACGCTTCCACATTAGCAAGTGCAGGTAAGTAAGTAAATTTAATTTATATAGCACATTTAAAAACAGAACTGGCCAAAGTGCTGTACAATGTCAAAAAGCTATAATTAAATAAATAATTCGGCAGCATAAAATACATAAGAACATTTGACATGGCAACAAGAAGTACACATAAGATGAAATAAAAAACAGGATAAAAGATAGAGATAAAAAGAGCTAAGACGCAAAGGCCACAGTGTACAAATGAGGTTTTAGTTTGGATTTAAAAGTGGTGATTGTTGGAGCAGATCTAATGTCTGGAACAGTCTACCTGCTTATTAGAACGTCCTACCTGCACTGCAGAACGTCCTACCTACACTACAGAACGTCCTACCTGCATATTAGAACGTCCTACCTGCACTGCAGAACGTCCTACCTGCACTGCAGAACGTCCTACCTGCACTACAGAACGTCCTACCTGCATATTAGAACGTCCTACCTGCACTGCAGAACGTCCTACCTGCACTACAGAACGTCCTACCTGCATATTAGAGCGTCCTACCTGCACTGCAGAACGTCCTACCTGCACTACAGAACGTCCTACCTGCATATTAGAACGTCCTACCTGCACTACAGAACGTCCTACCTGCACTGCAGAACGTCCTACCTGCACTGCAGAACGTCCTACCTGCATATTTGAACGTCCTACCTGCACTACAGAACGTCCTACCTGCACTACAGAACGTCTTACCTGCACTACAGAACGTCTTACCTGCATATTAGAACGTCCTACCTGCATATTAGAACGTCCTACCTGCATATTAGAATGTCCTACCTGCACTGCAGAACGTCCTACCTGCATATTAGAACGTCCTGCCTATATATCTCTGAAGGAGTGACGTAGTACGAACTCTCAAGAAGTTACGTAATCTTCTGCGCATGCGCACGGCTTGGCAGCACCGCTCGTAACGGGGGTAATTTTACCAGAACTTCATACCTGCACTTACTAATGTGGAAGCCGTGTTCTGATGGTGTAATTTCACCTATCAGAATGTCCTAACTGCATAGAAACAAACATTGAAACCAAAAAAATGACATCAGAAGCACACGGCAGGATTTTCTGAGAGGGTAGGACGTTTCTCGGAGGTAGGACGTTTCGACAGAACACCGGCATGAAAGCCAGCCACGCGTACAACCCATGTCTATAAATAACAGCAGCACACCAAATTAAACTTAAAACCAGCTTAATAAATGAGAATGGCTCAGCTCACCGGCAGCGCGTTGCTCTCTCGACGAAATGACATACAGTGCCCGCTTCCGCATGTAAACCCGTGCTGCGGCACCCGCGCACATGATTGGCAGCAAACAAGCCAATGAGCATCCGCTCCAGGTAAGTGAACCACCCACCCACCTACCTACTAACCCGTGACGTTAATCCGTGTGTGTGCGAGTGCATGTGTGTGTAAGTGGACCCGTGATTTAACAAACGCAGCACCTCCCACTTGACCGACTGATCTTACAATTCAAGGAGGTCACAGACCAATAACGTGCATCATTTGTCATTATACATTATTAGTCCCATTTTTTTATTTTTTTTTAAACAGAAATTATGGCGGTGGTAGCATAGACACATACCAACCAGCCAGAAAACAAGAATAGTCTTGAATAGAGTCTCAAATAGAGTCTTGAATAGAGTCTTAAATAAAGTCTTGAATAGAGTCTTAAATAGAGTCTTAAATAGAGTCTTGAATAGAGTCCTAAAGGAGCCCCGACGCAATGTCCACAGGATCAGGAGGGCCAAGAGTCACTGGTTTCCCACAGGGATGATGTGGATGTGGACAATGTCTATAGAGTCAGAAGAGTTGAGACCTAAGAGTCACTGGTCTTCCACAGGGATAAGGACAACGAGTCTCCTCACGTCTCTCCGTAGGATGACTGCTGTCAGCTGCGGAGAGTTCCTCTTAAGTTGCCCAACTGCCAGGGAGGCAGGGAGGCCAGTACACGTCTTAACGTCTGCGTCTCTAACCAGTCCTTTCTTATCCGGGTACACTGCTTGGACCCGGCCGAGCCGGAATTGTCCCCGCAGAGCGTTTTGGTCAGCAATCCATACAACGTCACCGATTTCGATGTTCCTCTTTGCCTGATGCCATTTTGGACGAATGAACAGATTGGGTCCAGCAAGTTCAGTCCATTTCTTCCAGAACATATCCACGCCAATCTGGATGGCCCTGAGACGGCGCCAGGGATGGGTACACAAGTCGATTCCACCTGTATCTCCTCTTAGTCTGGTCCTCCCGAGGAGTAGGGTGTTGGGGGTCAGATACTCAATAGAGTCTTCTTGTTCTTGTGCCCTGGCGTCAATCGGCCTTTCGTTTGTGAGGTTAGCTGCTTGGTAGAAGAGGGTTTGGAGTTCGCCCCAGGTGAGCGAGCTTATTGTCCCTCCAAGGCTTGTGAGTGCTCGCTTTATGAGCTTAACTGCAGCCTCTGCGGCCCCGTTGTGATGAGGTGCGTCGGCTGGATGAAAGTTCCATGCCCACTCTGTTCCTTTCTTGGCGGCTTTGTCATCTATGGATGCTTCCTGTAAGGCGGTTAAATGTTTATGTAAATCATGTAGGGCAGGTTTAGCTCCAATGAAATTAGTTCCTCCATCAGACCACAGTTTTCTTGGATGGCCTCTTAACGCTACAAAGCGAGAGTATGCTTGGAGGAAACTTTCAGACGATTGGTCGTCAACAAGGTCCACATGAACTGCTCTTGATGCCATGCAACAGAATACTATGCCCCAGACCTTCTTTCCCGTTCTTTTCTTAATGGCATCCTTGATTTCAAACGGGCCGAAGAGGTCGAGTGTAGTGTACTCAAATGGATCAGCACGCTGTGAGCGCTCTGGCGGCAGATCACTCATCATCTGTTGGCACATCTTCCCTCTTACTTTACGGCATGTGACACAATCATTAATAATTTTCTTTACTGTCCTCCGACCTTGCACAATCCATGCCTTCCTCCTGGTGTGTAGCAATGTGGCAGCAACACCTCCGTGGTTCTCTTCATGGGCTTCCCTTGACAGTAGGGTCGCAAGCCATGCGTGGAATGGGATTAAAGGAACAGCTGATCCATCTTCATTCCAGGACTGGATTCTTCCTCCACAGAGAAGGAGTCCTGTGTTCTCGTCCTTGTAAACCACCAAGCGGTTCAGCGTTGAATCAAAGAACTGACCGTCATTTTGAGCTGCAAGGGCCAGGTCTCGGAAGGCTTGAGCTCTTTCCTCAGCAGACAGGATGGAGCGATTTACCTCCCACTTTGACAGATCGGGTGCAAGGCGTCTCCTCACCCAGGTCTCTGCGGCTCGTCGAGTCCAAGCTATGGTTCCACATAGCTTGGCCAGAGAGCTGAAGCGTTGAGGTTCTACAAGGCGCGTCAGTCCAATTCCCCAGGATCTTCTCCGTGTGTCTGCCACTGGCATTGTACTCAGGACAACTGGTGATGACAGTCCACTATTGGCTCTTTCATCTCTGAGGTCTGCCTTGATGTCAGACCCATTTGGGTTTATTTTTCCTTTTGACTGAGCCCTGGTGACCGCCGCTGAGAAGGCTTTTCGCTGGAGTTTTCCCACGTCTACCCCAGCCGAGGGCATGATCTCACTGGCCGTCTTCATTGGCCAGTCGGTCTCGGGCAATTTCAAAAACTCAGGGCCTTCCTGCCACTCTGACCCTTCATCGAGTTCCTCTGGAGTCGCACCTCTGGTAAGTATATCAGCAATGTTTTGTTTGCCCTCAATCCACCTCCAGTCTTCCACCTGTCCAGCCTTTTGGATCTCACCAACTCGGTTAGCGAAAAAGGTCTGGTAACCGTAGCTGTCCTTCTGGATGGCTGCCAAGATTGTTTGGCTGTCCACAAAGTGAATCCAGTGCTCGACTTTAATGTGGCAGTGCTTTTCAAACTACTTTTTCAAGCGGACTGCGAAGACTGCACCATATAGTTCCGCCTTAATCACATCTCCCTTCTGATCGAGTGGAGTGAGTTTAGCCTTGGACTCCACCAACTTCACTACAACTTGGTCTTGGGTTTCCCACCGAAGGTAGACTACAGCTCCATAGGAGGATTCACTCCCATCCGAGAATGTGATCCCAGTTGGCGGGCCTACAGCTCCAGGTGGCGTGAGGCTTCTTTCAAACCTGATCTGGCCAAGTCTCACGTATTCTTCAAAAAGTGTTATAGCAGCTTCTCGGAGTCTTGGTGAGAGCGGGACATCCCATGTGTCTCTGGACTGGGCGTTCTTGCCAGCTTCCTGGAACGATTCTCGTACCAACATTACTCCTTTCTGTTTGGCTGGTGAGGCAAGACCGATCGGGTCATAGAACCCGGCAATCTGGCTGAGAAGTATGCGTCGGGTAAGAGGATTAGGTGTTTCTTTCCTGACATCTTCCATGCTCAGATTCAGACCTGTTCTCATTTTCCCTCTCTTCTTGGAGAAATTGATTGAAATCAGCAACCGAAGTTTATCCGTCTCAGGTTCGTAGCCCAACCCGAGTGCTTTGTTCTCCCCGTCATGCATTTGGTTGGGCAGAACCAGAGTCCTGGGTACAGTTGTTCCTGTACTAGAGTCAACAGGGGCTTCGCTCCTCCCACTTTGGCGAGACAGAATCCACGGTTTGAGAAAGAAACCTCCTGCATTCAAAATCTCCTCCACCCCCTTTGTGATCCTTTCCAGAGTTTTGAGGTCATCATGTGACGTCAGGATGTCGTCCACATAGCTATCTTCTGTTAGAGCTCGCCGTTCTTCAACCATATCGGCAAACTGAGGGAGGTTGGCTGTCTCCCTCATAGCGACTTGGGCGATACATCCTGCCGGTTAATCGCCAATATTGACTCTGACGACCGCAAATTCCTCAATGTCATCCTCAGGGTTGTCTCTCCAGAGAAAGCGATGGAGATGGACCTCATCGTCTTTCAGCCATACTGAATTATACATCTTTCTTACATCACCCAGTGCGGCGTAAAGTCCACTCCTGAACCTCAGAAGGACACCTCTGATTGGATTGAGGAAGGAAGGAGATCTTGTGAAGGAGATCATTAAGACTTACGCCTCGGAATTCTTGGCTACTGTTCCACACAATTCTAACCGGGGTTGAGGAGGAGTGAGGGTTAGGTGCAACTAGATGGCTGATGTACCATGTAGGTCCGTTCCAGCTGTCAATCTCTTCCTTTGTGAGTTTCGCGGCAGCTCCTCTTGAGACCATTTCATGGATTTGCTCTCTGTACGCAGCCTTCCACACCAGTTCCTTCTCCAGACGTTTCTCAGTGCTTCTGAAAGTTGCCTCTACTGCTCGCCGATTGTCTGGCAGTGTTGTGAGATCTCCTTTCCAGGGATACGCTGCATCCCAGTGAGGTGAGTTACATGTTTATCTGCCAGCACATAGGTCAGGCATTCCTTTATCTTCTCCAGGTCCCGCTCTTCCTTGAGGGTCATTTCTTTTCCTCCTGGAGAGCACCTGCCACACTTGCAGCCACCACATTGAGGACTGCAGGCTGCTCCGATGCTGTCCCACCTGAACCACTTGAACACCTCTTTGTTGGTCATTGTGGTGCTCCGGGCAGGTGCATTCCTTTCTTCTCCTTGGGGAATGATGGTCTCTTTATATGCCATTGAGGCTGATCGCATGCTCCTTGCAAGGTGAGTTTCGGAGTGGTACATAGTTAGGTCAACTGTCTCGATGAGATTTGGGTGGGTTCCTCCAACAGTCTTTCCCAGCGGGCCGTCCCAGAGGACGAGGTCTCCCACAATCTTAATTGGCTGGGGGACAAGACGACCTTCCCGGTGACTGATAAGGAGGTCAATCTTTGTGGGACGAACCAGTTCATCTCTGTGAACATTGGGGAAAAATTTCTGCAGCTGCTTGGGAGAGACTGACTGAGTCACTTCTGCAATGTTTTCCAGGCCATAGCAGAGAATTCTATGTTCTGTAACTTTTCCCTTTGGTGTTTTCACCTTCAATCTTAAGGAATATTTTTTGGTCATGACCGTCTTCTTCATACCCCCAACTCCATGGACAATAAGCTTAATGCCCTCGCCGCATAGTCCAAGGCGATCGGCTGCTTCGTTGGTAATATAATTGGTGTCAGACGCAAGGTCGATTAGTGTGCCAATAAGGCAACCGGAGTTTGTCGTCACTTTCAACAACATCATAACCACTGGATGTTCTTTCAGTTTATCTCCAACCTTGGTGCATACAGTTGATGATACTTTGTTCGAGAATGATTTTTTGTATTTTTCTCTTTGTTCCGGAGTAAGCTCGGCCAGGAACTCTTCTTGTTTGTCTGTTAGACCAAGTTTCTTTCCTTCGGCTCTCGCGGTACTCTGCTCCTCACTACAGCTGTCCTTCTTTGGGGTCGGTGGTTTCGGACACAGAAGATAGTTGTGATCTGACACCCCTCCTTTCCGACAGTCTACTTTTGGGCAGAGGTATCTCGAAGTACATCCTTTTCCATCCTTGGGGTGGAACCGCAAGCACTTGGAGCATAACCCTAGCTTCTTCAGGTGGGATCTTTTATTTGAGAGGTCTTGGTCTCTGAAGATCTTGCATGCAAACAGCTTGCCGGCATGTGAATTATCTCCACAGACAGTACAGCTTGGATAATCGTCCTTCTGGCCCGCCATGGACTTAGTGGAAGCCTTCCTCGCCCTTTTCTCTGAATAGTCTGCAGGACCTTTCTCCACAGGGCCTTTGTCTGCAGGGTTCGGCTCCAGCTGATCCAATTCCTCAAGAATCTCCTCCTGCTTCTTTAGAAACCTCAGGAGGCAGTCAAAGTGGTTAAGTGGAGAGAACATGTTTGCAGGGTTAATTTTGTGCATAATCCACTCCTTCTTGAGTGAACTGGGAAGCTTGCTTTCCAGAGATTGAGCGACCACAGGGTTCTTCACGGCATCCTCTTCACCGAGAATTTGAAGGTTATACAGTGCTCTCTCCACAGCCTGGATCAGTTCAATTGTTCTTCTGGGATTATGTCCTTTAATGGGGGGAAGAGACTGGACCTCATTGGTGATTAATAGGACTATCTTTGCTTTGTTCCCATATTTGTTGTCCAATAGCCTGAACACATCGTCAGCGGATGCACAGCACGATAGAACGAGATCCTTCTTGACCTTTTCATGGAGACTGTTTAGTAGGTGGAACTTTCTTATACATTCCACTTCTTGTGGGTTACCCAGTTTTTGTAGGATAACAGATGGATAGTACTCCGTTCTAGTTTAGTCCTGGTCTAATCCTGGCTTAAATGGCGTATATTACGTTACTTTCTGATCTATGTTATAATGTTATTTCTTCATCACAAACATACATGTTCCACCTTGTGATGTCATGCAGTAAAACAGGAAGTGCTCCACTGTGTTTTTAAACTCCATACACCTTCACAAGAATCATTTGGATCATTTCAGCCTTGGAATTTCTAGTCTCTAAGCAAAAGGTAAAATATACTCAACAAAAATATAAACGCAACACTTTTGTTTTTGCTCCCATTTTTCCTGAGATGGACCCAAAGATCCAAAATTCACTCCAGATACACAACACTACCATTTCTCTCAAACATTGTTCACAAATTTGTCCAAATGTGTGACAGCGAGCACCTCTGCCCCGCCGAGACAATCCACCCCACTTCACAGGTGCGCCACATCAAGATGCCGATCCGACATCATGACCAGTGCACAGGTGCGCCCCAGACTGCCCACAATAAAAGGCCACCCCGAAATGTGCATTTTTTTTGCTTTATTGGGGGTCTGGGGACTCAGAACCAGTCAGTATCTGGTGTGACCACCATTTGCCTCATGCAGTGCAACACATCTTCTTCGCATAGAGTTTATCAGATTGTCAATTGTGGCCTGTGGAATGTTGGTCCACTCCTCTTCAATGGCTGTGCGAAGTTGCTGGATATTAGTGGGAGCTGGTACACGCTGTCGTATACGCCGGTCAAGCACATCCCAAACATGCTCAATGGGTGACATGTCCGGTGAGTATGCTGGCCATGCAAGAACTGGGACATTCTCAGCTTCCAAGAATTGTGTACAGATCGTTGCAACATGGGGCCGTGCATTATCTTGCTGAAACATGAGGTGATGTTCATGGATGTATGGCACAACAATGGGCCTCAGGATCTCATCACGGTATCTCTGTGCATTCAAAATGCCATCAATAAAATGCACCTGTGTTCTTCGTCCATAACAGCCTTTGAAGAGGAGTGGACCAACATTCCACAGGCCACAACTGACAATCTGATAAACTCTATGCGAAGAAGATGTGTTGCACTGCATGAGGCAAATGGTGGTCACACCAGATACTGACTGGTTCTGAGTCCCCAGACCCCAATAAAGCAAAAAAAATGCACATTTCGGGGTGGCCTTTTATTGTGGGCAGTCTGGGGCGCACCTGTGCACTGGTCATGATGTCGGATCGGCATCTTGATGTGGCGCACCTGTGAGGTGGGGTGGATTGTCTCGGCGGGGCAGAGGTGCTCGCTGTCACACATTTGGACAGATTTGTGAACAGTGTTTGAGAGAAATGGTAGTGTTGTGTATCTGGAGTGAATTTTGGATCTTTGGGTCCATCTCAGGAAAAATGGGAGCAAAAACAAAAGTGTTGCGTTTATATTTTTGTTGAGTGTATGTTAACTTGAAAATTACTGCCTTATGACATCACGAGGTGGAACAGAGCATTTTGAGCTTTGGGGATGTAGACAGAGTAATAATAAAGTGTGTGAATGAAGTAAAACACAACTCCAGGTACTCCAGGTTTTTGATGAGGGAACATCTGGCGGCACGGTAGCTGAGTGGGTAGCACTCATGCTTCACAGCAAGAAGGTTCCGGGTTCGATCCCCGGGTCGCCCAGGTCTTTCCGTGTGTGTTCTGTGTGGAGTTTGCATGCATGGTCTGGGTTCGATCCCCAGGTCCTTTCTGTGTGGAGTTTGCATGTTCTCCCCGTGTCTGGGTGGGTTTCCTCCGGGCACTCCTGTTTCCCCCACCAACCCAAAACATGCACCATAGTTAAAATCCTCCAGCTGAGGTCCTGACCAAACTGAAGCAAGAAGAGCATGAAGATGGTCCCCGGGCGCAGTGATGTGCTGCCCACTGCTATATATATATATATATATTTATTTATTTATTTTTTTAATCAAAGAAACAGTACTCTTACTTGAGTAAAAGTTGTAGTTTCTTTTCCCATTGTGACCAAGTCTACAATGACAAAAGCTTTATGTGACAATATGAAATGATTTGAACATTTGTGTTTCTTGCTCTGCTCCTTCAGATATGATTTTGTGTGTCCATTTGTGTCTCTCCTTTGAATATAACAGATTTTGTGCATTATTTAAAGTTCTGTCCTTCCAATTATTATACATATTATACGATATACTCTGATTATACTCTTATTTCTTTGTACTTCTACTTGAGAAATGCTATTTTAAAGTAGCACTTTTATCCAGGGTAAATGCTTAGATGCTAGTGAAAGGACTTTAAAGGTGCACTATGTAACTTTTCTGATGAAGGGTTCCATCGTTTGTCTCCTTGGAAATTTAACTGCCTTGCCTGGAAAGTTTCACAGTATGACATTAAACTGTTCAATACTCAAACATACACTGAAAAACATGTGCAGTTATTGTGTGCAGATTTGCCTCTCCCAAGATCAAACCCCATGCTGAGGTAAATATTTGGAGGAACAGGCTGGTACTGTCACAAAGTCTGAAAACACAACAGAAAAATACACACTAACAAGGATTATTCATGCAGTCTGCGTGCAAGGAGGTAACACTGGTTTCAGGTTTCGATTTTTAAAGGGATCCAGAATGCTTTTGCTCTTGGTGAAACGTATATATTCTAAGTCTAATGTTTGTGTTTTATACATTTCTGCTGGAGGGTCTGTCACCTGCTTGCCTTAATGGAGATATTATTGTTTTGCCTGGAATGCACTATGGCATTAATCGTTTTCTATCTTGCATTAAAGGTGTATTGTGCAACATTTTTGGTGGAGGGTGGAGGGAAGAGCTGTGGAGAGTCACCCCTATTCACAGAGGGAATTATTTTTCAACAATAGAAACACCTGTAATGAATAAGGGGCTGTTTAGACGAGGACGATTGCGATTGAAAACGACAAAATATTCTATCGGAAGTGTCTTTCATTTACCCGGCAACGGCGCCATCGGGCTCTGAAAAAAATCGCAAAAATCTGAAGACTCCTTCCAGAGTGTGGAGTTCTGAAGACGGCCCGGGTCGTGTCTCCGTCTAAACGGCAAGAAGCGCAAAACATGTTCACGTCGCATACACCTGACCTGATGCGCCAAGCCGGTAAAAACAATAACAATACGTCGCAGGTGACAGAGGCGAGTTTGGACAAGACCAGGCAGAACCAGTCAGTGGTGGGACAATTTTGAGAATGGATTATTTGATGACAGTGCTTGGGTGGAAAACTTCAGAATGACTAAACATGTTGCATTAAAGGAAAATTAACGTTTTTTTACAATCTGAGCCTTCTTTCGGCAATAAAACAAGTAGTTTTACTCACCCATAGCAGTTTGCTGTCAATTGGAGCAGTATCGCAGAACTTATATTGAGCCGTTCTGTTCTACTAATGATCCCATATCCGTTAGCGTGAGTGCTCGGGGCACTGATTTGCGGTGTCCAAATAACACAAACTTTAGCACTTTTCAAATCACAGAAGATCGCTGTGTCAGCGTAGACTTTTAGTAGATTCCAAAACGGCCTGAAACCCGATATCGCAACAGAAAAGTAAAGTTCAGAGCGGTGTTAGCTTCTTTCGGACTAGCGGTGTTTACAAAACAGCTGAGTTCACGCATGCGCACTGTCCTCTCTGATGACGTCATCAGATGAAACTATAGCTGGATATCGGGTTTCAGGCCGTTTTGGAATCCACTAAAAGTCTACGCTGACACAGCGATCTTCTGTGATTTGAAAAGTGCTAAAGTTTGTGTTATTCGGAGAGCGCAAAGTAATGCCCCGAGCATATGATACGAGCACCATGTTAACGGATACGGGATCATTAGTAGAACAGAACGGCTCCAACATAAGTTCTGCGATACTACTCCAATTGACACCAAACTGCTATGGGTGAGTAAAACTACTTGTTTTATTGCCGAAAGAAGGCTCAGATTGTAAAAAAAACATTACTTTTCCTTTAAATGAAGAGCTCCGATCCGACATCGAGGGCGAAACAACCGTGATGAGAGCCCCTGTCGGTGTCCTGAAAAAGGTAGCTCTAACATTATATTAGCGACCTGGCATGCATATTCAATCGAATTCGCCCACTTTTGCGTCTTCATATAAATAAACATTTCCTGTTGAGAACGCTCGTCTAAACACAGATAAAAAATTGAAGACGAGATGCCACTTTTGCGTCTTCTGTAGCCTCAATACTAGATGGATATGTTAAAGGTCCTACCATGGAATATTCCATGGAAAGCAATAACATCTCCATGGAGACAAGCAGGTAGCGGGCCCTTCACCAGCAAAGTTACGCAGTGCACCTTTTAAGCAGTAAAAGAACACATGCTGACACCTCATGGAGCAATCCTGAACAAAGAGGAGCTCTGAGGTCCTCACCCAATAAAAATATGTACATCCCATTTAAATTAAAAGGAGTATGACGGTAGGAATAAAAGATTTCAAATACTTTGTTTTTACATAGTGACAGCCTGAAGCAGTAAAGAAAACTCACTTTTTAACATATGACTCAGTGAGCTAAGAATCACATTTTGTACAATTGGAGCGTTACAAAAGGAAGCCAAGTCTCCCTGCTGCACTCCTCTGATTTTACAACTGATTTTAATGATAGAATTAAGACTGTTCTTTCCTTTGGCAGAGAGGCTGTAAAACCAACAAATAAAAGAGCAGGCCCTCAATGAAGGACAGAGAAAAGCCACACAAAATGGAAGGAGTAATAGAAAAAAATTCAACTTCCTCAGAAGTTGCCATCTCTGCTGTTGTCAAAAAACATGCCTAAATACTTGTAAAAAGCCACTATTTCAACATTTCCATTGTGTACTTCTTGTAGCTGTGCTTTTGTGCTGAAATCAAAGATGAGCTCCTCCTTTTAACAGTGTTCAAATCCAAAAAGTTACTGTCACACCAACTAATAAAATCAGGGAGTGCTCTTCCATGCTCAGTTTCAGATGCATTAAGAAGCTACAGCAGGTCAGCGTCGTCCTTACCTGGCCAGCCAAATGATATCTCTCTGTATTTCCTATACAGCGCGATACCATTTGGACACCCTCGCTCCTCCGGTTAACAACGGACTCCGCGATTCTGATTCGTTCAAAGATGGTGACGTCAGTGCACCCGCCTTTGCCCGCAACGTTCCTTCCATTCAGCTGTAAAATTGGTCTTAAATGACCTAAAACACATCGACTCCTTAAAACCACAGCAGCTGACAGCTCTAGAGGCCTTTCTTTTCAAAAAAGATGTTTTTGCATTGCTTCCTACCGGCTTGGTTCACATCACTGTCTGTTAACTGTTCTCTGATTAGCTGTCTGTCTAACAGCAGCGCATTCTGGACCAAGCGTTACCAGACTCGCCGCTGGTACAGCGATGAGTCATGGATTCTTCCAGGCAACCGTCGTCCAGAAATATGACCAGAAAAGTGCTCTCTTAAATACATCCATTTGTGTGCAGAATGAATAAAAGGGGGGATAACATGCACCCCTGTGGAAACCAGTCCATACAGTAGTTCAGTCAGACATTTACATTTACCTTGCACTGTATGTCACCATGGAGACAGACAATAGACAGACTATAATTTGTTTACTGTCTAAAACATGTTTTGTATTAGCAGTTAATATCGCATAAAAGTATAATACCCCCTCATTAACAGTAAATTCTTTATGGTATTATTTGACTGGAAATTTAACGGGTCCATATTACGCTGTTTTCTGATCTATGTTATAATGTTATAATGTCCTCATCACAGACCTGGAGTTGTGTTTTGTTTCATTCACACATGTTTAACACACAAACGCTGCATATTTAGGCTGCAGTCTTCTCTAAAACTGAAAACACATCCCACCTTGTGATGTGATAATACAGGAAGTGCTCCACTGCGTTTTCATTGTGTTTTCAGACTTTTGCTTAATATAGGACCTTTAAAACTTACAATCCCACATATTTTTCCCATTAGAATCTCTAGCTTTATATGAAACCAGACAGAAATGGCCAGGACACATTCTTATGCCTGTCCCCAGCTCTCTGTGCAGAGGTGTGAGAGCCTGAGGACAGCTGCAGAGTCCACTGACGGTGTCTGTCACACAATCCAACTCATGATTCATTATGGGCTCCAGAAATAACCCAGGAACAAGCAGGACCTGTCTGCTGCTGCTCTGCTCTGCTCCTATCACACACACCCAAGCTGAGAGTTCAACATTGGCTACTATTACAAACTCAACAAAAATCTGATTATTATCTGACTTCTATTAGACCTTTCAAATGACTTAAGGGTCCTATATTCCGCAAAATTGACTCTTGTGAGTGTTAAGCCATGTTATAATGTTACCTTCTCAAAAACACACCTGGAGGTGTCTTTTGTTTCAGTCTGAGTAACCCTTTATTATTAGTCTGTCTACATTGTTAAAGCTCAAAATGCTCTACTGTAATCCCTCACTTATCGCGGGGGTTAGGTTCCAGAAATAACCCGCAATAAAAGAAATCCACGAAGTAGAACAACTTTATATTTTACAATTATTCTACATGTTTTAAGGCTGCAAATGCCTCACCACACACATTATACACTTTTCTCAGACTGGAATTAACATTTTCTCACATTTATCTCTCGTTTAAACACTCAAACTTTCATAGATTTTCAACAAAATGTATTAATAGTGACGCGTGGGGGGAGACACGGCCCCGGAAGCTCCGCCGGACGTGCGAGGAGCACTGCCACATTCCGGGACGCGACGCGCACCAACCCCTTGGAGAAGTGCATGACATGTGCACCCCTCATCGTGGTCAAATCCGTGACAGAGCAGCGTGACCGGCGCGAGGCCGCGCGTACACCGCGGCACCCGGACCGCGTCCTCTCAGCCCGAACCACAAACCAGCCGCACGAAACCAGCAAAGAGCGGCACGTGGTGGTTTAATTCAGGTTTAGACCTGGTCCAGTCCTGGTATAGTCCAGGACCAGTCCAGGTTTAGACCTGGTTTAGACCTGGTCTAGACCTGGTTTAGTTCTGGTCTAGACCTGGTTTAGTCCACGTTTAGTCCTGGTCTAGTTTCTTAGCCAATCAGGACGCAGAACACAATGTTACACTATAAAAAAAAAAAAATTAAATTTGCGAAACATTCCACCTTCTGATGTCATGAAGAGGTAGTCTTCAAGTTAACAGCTGCCTTTTATCTTCAGTTCAGTAGAGATTGGCAATTCCAGTGGTAAAATTATCCAGATGACTCTATGGAAGGTGTATGGAGTTTTAAAAACACAGATTACCACATGACATCACAAGGTGGACCAGAGTGTTTTCAGTTTGAAAAGTCAGCCTAAATCTGCAGGGTTTGTGTGTTAAACGTGTGCGAATGAAACTAAACACAACTCCAGGTCTGTTTGTGGTGAGGAAATAACATTATAACAAATCAGAAAATAGTGACACAAAATCCGCAAAATCTGAGGTGAGTAATGAGAGGGACCGTTCCTCCCAAAATCAGATAATAATCAGATTGTGCATGTGATCTAAGCAGTGATGATTCATCATGGGCGCCACAAATAAAACAGACACTACCAGAACCTGTCAGCTGCTCACCTGCCCCTGACTCTGCCTCTTTTAGTCCCCCCTAATCCCTCTTTCTTCCTCCTCTCATTTACCTCAGTCCTTCTCTCACATCTCTATTGTTTGCTCCCACCTCAGTCCTCCCTTTCATCCTCTCTTCTTAGATGATTTGAGTCTTTCTCTCTATTCCTCTTTTTGTCCCTCTCCTCCCACTTTCTTTCTTCCTCCTCTCCTCTACCTCAACCCTTCTTTCACATGTTCATTGTCTCATTAGTCCCTCTCCCTTCCTTCTCTTCTTTTTCAGTTGATTTCTTTCCTTTTTTCCTCCTCTCCACCCTCCTCTCTGACCCCACCTCAGACTCTCTTCTCCACCTTTCCTCCCTTTGCCACCTCTCCTCCCTACTCCACCTCTCTCCTCCCTTCTCCATCTTTCTCACCCCTTCTCCACCTCTCTCCTCCCTTTTCCATCTCTCTCACCCCTTCTCCACCTCTCTCCTCCCTTCTCCACCTCTATCCTTCCTTCTCTACCTCTTTCCTCTATTTTCCACCACTCCCTTCTTTCCTCCCTTCTCCCCCTCTCCCCCTCTCTCCTCCCTTCTCCACCTCTCCTCTCTTCATCTCTCTCCTCCCTTCTCCATCTCTCTCCTCCCTTCACCTCTCTCCTCCAGCTCTCACCTCTATTCTCCACCACTCCCTTCTTTCCTCCCTCCTCCACCTTTATCCTCCCTTCTCCACCTCTCTCCTCCCTTCTCCACCTCTCTCCTCCATCTCTCTCTCCCTTCTCCACCTTTCTCCTACCTTCTCCAGCTCTGCCCTCCCTTCTCCACCTCTCTCCTCTCTTCCTTTGCATTTCCTCCTCTTCCTCCTTTTCTCTCTCCTCCCCTTCTCTCTCCTGCTTTCCTTCATATCCTCTCCTCTTTTTCACTCCCTTTCTTCTTCCATGCCAGTCTTCTCCCTCTCTCTACCCCTCCTATCTTTCTCCTCCTCCTGTAGGACACAGATGGGGAGAGGGAGATGGAGAAGGGAGAGAAAGGGAAATGGTGAGAGAGAGACAAAGAGAGATGGGGAGAGAGAAGAAAAGGACGGAGAGAAAGGGAGTCAGAGGGAGTGGGGAGTCTCAATAGCAAAAAAACAAAAAACAAAAATAAAAAATAAAAAAAAATAAAAAAGAAGGGAACCAGGACAAAACCAGGACTGAACCAGGTCTAAACCAGGACTGAACTAGGTCTAAACCAGGACTGAATCAAGTCTAAACCAGGACTGAATCAGTTCTAAACCAAGTCTAAACCAGGTCTTAACCATCTCTAACAGGTCTAAACCAGGTCTGACTTAACCAGGACTAAACCAGATCTGAACCCGGTCTAAACTATGTCTTAACCAGGTCTACATCAGGACTAAAACAGGTCTAAACCAGGACTGAACTAGGTCTAAAGCAGGACTGAATCAAGTCTAAACCAGGACTAAATCAGTTCTAAACCAGGTCTAAACCATCTCTAACAGGTCTAAACCAGGTCTGACTTAACCAGGACTAAGCCAGATCGGAACCCGGTCTAAACCATGTCTTAACCAGGTCTACATCAGGACTAAATCAGGTCTAAATCAGGTCTGAACCAGGTCTGAACCAGGTCTGAACCAGGTCTGAACCACGTCCCTCCTCATGATCTCTCTGGTTGTCACAGCTCCAGTGGTGCAGCTTAAGTGGAGCAGATGTCCAAAGCCTCTTACACTAAATAAAACTAATGTGGATTTAACATTGTGTGTGAGCTCCAGAGCTGCACTGGATAAACATGTTCTGATCCACATGAATGCACTCTCTCTGCCCTCCTCCACCGCAGCATCACCACCAGCAGCCTCCTCAGCCTCTACACCTCCTCCTCTTCACCTCCACACAGTGTTGTCACAATACAAAAATATCAATACTGATTCTGAAGCCACAATGCCAATTAAAAAAAAACAAAAAACAATAGACATGTGATTTTCAATATTAAATCTGAGTACTTTCTTTTCTATTCCCATGTGGTCTTATATCTGTGTGATCCCTCAGTGGTCCAGGGAGGTTCCACTGTGGTCCATGAGCCATTTAGTATCAATACCTGCTCAAATGAGTCTCTAGTTCCAATACTAGTTGGAATGGATTAGTATCTGATTTTTGATATTTTTTAGAACTTTACCTCCGCCTGTGTCTAGACCCCATCTGTCATACTGCAATACTCATGCTGAAAGTTACATTAGCTTAATTGCATTTATTTTTAACTCTGTTTGATTTCCAATGTGATGTCTGTGACAAAGAGAGCCTTTGTCCCTGTATTCTCACATTAATTTCATATTCATTTTTCCATATTCAACTAAACTGCTAAATACAATTATCCTGGGTTTGTTTTATTTAGTTTTGTTTAGTTAATCACCACACATTCAAATTACTTTAAATGATTTTATTTGGTTAAATTTGGTACTTTTGGTCAAACACCTTACTTACCTGCTTACCTGTTACACCACATGGGCTGGAGACAAATGAGGGGGTGTGCCCTAAGGCTGCCATATTTATAGCCTCTGGGGGGAGGTTTGGGCCAGACCATGTGGCCCAAATTGTTGCTTATGCCTAATTTGTAGTGATGGTGAGCTGAAGCCTCATGAGGCATTGAACCACTTGAGCCAATTGGTTCGAGAAAAGGTTCATTTCTCGAAGCTTCATGTGCGCACGAAACCACCTATTGGCCAAGTGTGTAATCACAGGCAGCTGTGTCTGAACCACAATGTGACGCATTGAATTTTTGTGTCTGTTGGGAATGACTATTCATTACAAAACATGTATTACCAAATAATTTCTGTACATATATTAAATCATATGTGTATAATAAATTTTGTACGTATTCTGTGTGTGTAAATTTTCCCAAAATGATCATCTATGACAGGTTAAAGGACTACAGATGGAAATTAGCTTTCAAACTATAATCTGATATAAGCATCTCTGCCTTTCGCATTATGTGGCTGTATATTGTCCTGTTAAATAAATAAAATGAAATGAAATGAAATTTTAAGCTGTTTTTCTGAAAATGACAAGGGCATAATCAGGCAGAGGAGTGAAAGTGCTTGTGGAACTAGGAAAAGGACACAGATTATGCTTGTGTAACTTGGACAATGATGTACAGGACAGGGGGATTTTTTTTATTTATTTTTATTCAGAAACATGAGTTTCTCAAGAAGTTTTGGTTTTCAGATCAAAGTGTTCCCACACAGGGGAAAACCTCTTCCTTGCTGGCTCAAGTCTCTCGCTTTGAGAGTGTGACACGCAATTCAACGTGTTCACACGCTCACACGCCACACATGGTATTTCTCACGCTGAAATTTTGGTAAGCAATTCAAAACTCTAGCCGCTGGTCACAGCACTTCTGTGCCCAGAAAACCGGTCTGTGTGGCTCAGTTATGCAGGCACCGCGCCGTTTTCAGCGAAAAAACTCACTCGCACTCCCCCAATATAAATCTCACTCCAACCAAACTTGAAAACTTGAGAGCCCTGCTATCACCTATCATACTCTCTTCACTCTCCTAAATCTCTCTCCCTAAACTTTCCAAACTATCTCCAAACTCTCTCCAAACTATATAAACTCTATGCAACTCTAATATCCAGACTCTCCAAACTCTATCCAAACTCTCAACTGATGCAGCTCTCCCTCAAATCCCACATTTTGAATGGAGCCTGAGGGGTCTATACGGCTGGAAAAGCTCGCGGCAAAATCTGAACCGCTTCCCGAAGTAACCACGTGGTACAGGCGGGCAGCGAGGCTTCGAACGTCATCATTTTGACTCCTCCCCCAAATGAAGCGAGCCTCGAATTGCGCTTCGCGGACATGCCCCCTTCATTACTCGGCACACGCTTCGCAGCCTCGGCCCATCTTGTAACATCACTACCACAAATGCCACGGTGAAATGTCAAAATAAATCTTGGGACAAAAGAAATATTTTCAGAGTCTGCCTCCTACTTAAGACCACATTGGCTAGCTTCCCCACAATGTCCAATCTTTTTTACTTATCCAGTTGACAAATGCAATTTCTTATGTTCTATAACAGTCTATTCCTTCCATATTTAAACTACAGTGTGGAAATAGGTTATCAGACTTTTTAATCAAGCGAATTAGTATGCAACAACAAATCCTCTTTTTGTTACAGGCGCATTATGTAACATTTCTGGTGGAGGGTCCATCAAATGTTTTTCTCCATGCAGTTGCTATTTCTTTGTCTGGAATGTTCCAGCATATGGCATTAACCCTTGCTGTCTCCATGGAGACCAAACCGGCCTAAGTTACAGCAGGTCAGATCTGTGGAGAGGCAGCCCCGCTCATAGTCAGAATGCCTGTTTTTCTAGGTATTTTCAGCTTTAAAACCACCTGTAAATGAATAAATGTAGGATACGTAATGTCATACTTTGGAACATTCCAAGCAGAGCGACGACATCTCCATAGAAACAAACATACTCGCTATGGGAAGTTACAGAGTGCACCTTTAAGCAAAAAAATACTATACTTGTTTTTGATCCCTTGTTGTACACAGGAGTTATTCAAGCAGAGAGAGAGAGTCAGTATAATTTCAAGAGAACAGGCATCTTTAAAAAAAAGAAGAAGATAAGAACTATGAAAAAATGTAATTGTATTTGTGTCCCGCCACGTGAAAACCTGCTACAACTCGGCATTTGTGAAACTGAGAAAATGACGTTTATAGGTTTGTTTGTTTTTCTTTTTTTCAAAATTTGTGATTTTTGTTTTTTTGCAGAATATGCTAGTTTGAGACCATGAAGAAGCCAAAAAGTACCTTCTAATTCTGCCCTGCCCTGAAACACCGCACCACAGTAATGTCAGAGATGGGGGAGGGCTTAGCTTAATGTCATGCAAATGAGTTCCTTTCTGTTCCACAAGCAGATCTTTAACCAGACCCTCCAGGAATTCGCGATGTTGCGATTTGCAACTTCAACGCAACTTCAACCAATCCCAGCGAATTCAGGGCGGTGTTGCAATTTTGACCAATCACTGCAACTTTTCCGCAATTTTTACTAATTATGACCAACTTCCAACTTCCTTTTGTGTAGGAGACATAACTGAGATGAGGTGCACCGTGCGTTTGTGTGTGTGTGTGTGGCAGAGGCGGTGGGTCACGTGAGTGTGGGTGTGTGCACGTACGGAAGTGTGTGCGTGTAAAAGCGCGCGCTCACCTGTCACACACAGGAGAGAGTCAGGGTTGGGGTGTAGCCGTATTTTTTGTTGACCGCAAACCATTCATTCATCTTTTACGTTAATCTGTTCATCCTGCTGGTTTTCATGAGTTCCATTTCATCCTGCTGCGCTGTCATAGCTGTGTGCGCTCTTTTTGTAATAAATGCACAAAACGCATATCTGGATCTCAGCGTATCTGTCACCATAGCCTTCTCTTTGCGCGTCACAAATCTGCGAGCCATAGGACCCAACCTCATATTCTCGGCGGCTAAAAGGTTTGGAAGCCGCAACATTCTGCTTTACTTCCATGACAAAACGAAACTGCGGCCGTGTCCCCAGTTCCCAGAGCGCACAGCTCGGAGCGCGGCCCGAAGGGGGCTCAGACTGCAGTCAAGGAGGTGCACACTTGCTCAGCCCCGACTGCAGTCTGCGGACCGCTTAACGACTGTGGTCTTTGGACCGTGTGTTAACTGCGCATGGGACAAAAAAGAAGTGGGACAGCAGTCGTCGCGCCGGTGTTCTGTCGAAATGTGTGACGCACATGCCCTTCGGGCCACGCTCCGAGCCCCACGCTCTGGGAATTGAGACACGGCTTCTAATGGCAAAGAAACATGTCTGCGGCGCCATTTGCCCACAAAAATAACAGCAAAGGACCGCACGAAACAGTTCCCCTCCTAGTAGTAATTTATTTTCGATGTTGGTAATGTTGTTTTAGGACCATATCTGTGATCTCTGTGTCCTTGTATTATTCTTTGTCAGTAATAACTCAGTCTTCAAAATATTACTAAATTTTAATTACAAAAAGTGAAAATCGCAACTATTTATCACAACTTTCACTTCCTCCCGCAACAAAATCGCAACAAAAACCTTAAAAGCGCCGCAACTTTCATCGCAACTTTTTGGAAAAGCTCCCGCAAATTCAGGCATTTTAGCCCGCAACAATCACAAAAAATGCCTGCGAAATCCTGGGGGGTCTGTTTAATGTGGAATTTCTCAGCTCTTTGTTTTCAGAGCGTGCTGCTTTAAAATGGCCACAAATTCTTCAGATGTTCTCAGATTTCCATGTGTAAGGCATCGTTGGAAAGCTTAGAATCTACATGATAAAAGGAGAAGTTCAATTTGTCAACTGGACAAAGTTTGTTTGGTTGAAAACGTTTCACCGCTCATCCGAGAGGCTTCGTCAGCTCTGGCCCTCATGCTGGTTAGACCCCGTTTATATCTAGCTGCAAGGGAGGAGCTACCTACCCTGAACAAAGCTCTGAACCTATCCCCGCTACTCTCTTTTGTTTTACGAATTCCTCTGGCATCTGGTATTAGCATATCTATAAGCCCTAGGCGGCGCTCACTACACTGAAATAGCTCTGAAACTATCAACTAATCTGTCTCTTTGTATTTCAAATTTCTCTGGCGTCCAATTCCCTATTCAAGACAACGACCCTCCCCACCCCTCTGCAATGGCTTGTCTGTCCTAATGTTTGTCTGTTTTTGACTTTGGTTTGAGAATCGAATTATAGATGGGGGACAAGTTGTGTCTAACTCCCCCATTTCTGTTTAACGACGGATTTTCTTTTTTGACAAAAATAGCATCTTTAACTCCCCTCTCAAACCAATTCTTTTCCCTGGCTAAGATCTGAACCTCACTGTCCTCAAATGAATGGCCCGCGGCTTCTAGGTGAAGATGTACGGCAGATGACGGTCCACTCTGGTCCGCCCGCCTGTGTTGGTACATCCTCTTGTGAAGTGGCTGCTTGGTTTCCCCAATATAGCGCTCACTGCAGTCTTCACTACACTGAATGGGCTGTCAACAAAACCAAGAGAGACAAGGGCAAAAAACAAGACAACAGAGAATCCGAACCCAGGAGGAAAGGGGTAGCGATTCCGTACCTGGCCGGCGTTTCGGAAAAACTACAGAGGATTTTCAGACAATATGAAATTCCAGTTTGTTTCAAACCCACAAACACTTTAAGACAAAAACTCGTCCACCCAAAGGACAAAACACCGAGCCACAAACAAAGCAATGTGGTCTACTCCATTCAGTTTGGTTCCAGAAATAACCCGCAATAAGTGAAATCCGCGAAGTAGGACAACTTTATATTTTACAATTATTCTACATGTTTTAAGGCTGTAAATGCCTCACCACACACATTATACACTTTTCTCAGACTGGAATTAACATTTTCTCACATTTGTCTCTAGTTTAAACACTCAAACTTTCATAGATTTTCAACAAAATGTATTAATAGTGGCGTGGGGGGAGACACGGCTCCGGGAGCCCCGCCAGATGCGTGAACAGCACTGCCACGTCCCTGGACGAGACGCGCACCAACCCCTTGGAGAAGTGCTGCTCTGTCACGGATTTGTCCATGATAAACCCCTCATCGTGGACAAACGTTGAAAGTTTTGAGTGTTTAAACTAGAGACAAATATGAGAAAATGCAGCGCGAGGCCGCGTGTACACAGGGGAGATAGAACTGCGGCACCCGGACCGCGTGCTCTCAACCCGAGCCACAAACCGAACACGCACAAACGAACGCAAAAGCCGCACGGAGTGATTTAATCCTGGTTCAGACCTGGTCTAGTTCTGGTCTAGACCTGGTTTAGTCCATGTTTAGTCCTGGTCTAGTCTCTTAGCCAATCAGGACGCAGAACACAATGTTACACTATTTAAAAAAAAGTTACACTATAAAAAAAAACAAAAAAAAAACAGCGAGGCCTCGAAGAGTGAACCGCGATAGAGCGAGGTTCACTGTAGTTAGCCCCTCCCCACAGCTAGATATAAGCAGTGTCCATCAGCACTCTAACCAGAACTGACGAAGCAACTCGGATGAGCTGCGAAACGTTTTCGACCAAATAAACTTTGCCCACTTGACGAATTGAATTTCTCCTTTTACCATTTTTTCAGTATCGATCATTAGCACACAGACTGGGTTTGCCAAACTCTGCCACAGAAGGCTTCCGTACTTTGTGATATATTTTATTTCCATTTGAACCGCGCTGCTGGTGCCCGCGCGCACTGACAGGTGGGTAGGCTCACGCGCACGCACCACTGTACCACGCACACGCACACGCACGCACACTCCTCGCGCACTCAGCAGCAGCATCCCTCGCGCTCCCGTCTGTCCGCGTGCAGCAGCAGCAGCATCGGCGGCACGAGCCAACATCCACGAGCTCTCACCGCGCGTTTCACCAATAACGACCGCAACACCGAGGAAGGGGCGCAAAGTTGGCCGAGGATAGGCCGGGAGAACCACCGGCCAAGCGCCCGGTCTCCACCACGCAGGATTCTCGACACAGTACCCCGGCATTTGAGCTCTTCTCTGGGGAAAACCTTTGAGTGAAGAGAGGAGGAAGCGAGGGAGGAAGCAGCCAGGAGGAGACCGAGGAGGAGACCGAGGAGGAGGTGAGTGCACGCCGCTGTCATCGCTCCGTGTCTGCCCAAAAAATCCACGTCTATCCGAAAGGCGACGGTTACGAAGCGGATACGGGATTGTTCGCGTAACGGAGAATGCACAAAATGCGCACAGACGGGCAGATACGCGCACGTTTACTGCTCTAACTGTTGTGAAATAAATTGGTGCTCGGCGTTAGGTGGAAATAGCGGCTGATATTGACGCTACGGGGACAATAACAGACGGACACTGATAATGACGGACCGCCGATGTACCACGCATCAACAACTCCGCGTCTAAGCACGTTTTTTGGGGCTAAAATACGGTTTTCAGTGGCCACGTTTGCCCTAAAATCGTAATTTGTTTCAACCTGGGAGCATCCATGATTGCTGTTACACTTTGACATAATTATTTTAACAATTCTTTTTTTTTTTTTTTTTTTAATGTGTCAAATACAGAATTTATTTTTTAATCTGAAGTCCTGCCAGAAGTTATGTAGTCACTCAGAACATTATAAAACTCTAGAATTCTCTCTAGAATAGACCCTGCAAACGCCCAAATCTGGAAATGTCTATAGTCACAGTTTAAAAGTTTTCTGCTTGTCTCCATGTTAACATTATTTCTTTGTCTACTCTGAAATGTTCCACAGCATGGCATTAAACTGATCAGGCGCATTGTATTTACTAAATTACTGTTATTTTGTATTGCCGTAAAAAACATGCATTCTTGTATTCATGATAGATAAGTTTAAAGGTCCGATATTACGCTAAATTGACTTTTGTGAGCCATGTTAGAACGCTGTTGCCTCCTCAAAAACATACCTGAAGTGGTGTTTTGTTTCATTCACACATGTTTGATTAATGCTTTATTATTAGTCTGTCTACATCTGCAAAGCTCAAAATGCTCCGTTCCACCTTGTGATGTCATGAAGCTGTAGTTTTCAAGTTAACATCTACCTTTTAGTTCAGTAGAGACGGGCAATTTCAAGGCTGAAATCATCCAAATGATTCTAGTGAAGGTGTATGGAGTTTAAAAACACAAGGGAGCACTTCCTGTATTACCACATGACATCACAAGGTGGAAGAGGTTTTTCTGAGCCTAAATATGCAGGGTTTATGTGTTAAACATGTGTGAATTTAAACAACTTCAGGTAAGTTTGTGATGAAGAAACAACATTATCCTCCTGGGACCCGAAGAAAAAAAGTGTATCTAAATTATTATTATTTTAATTTTCTATTTGGAGGTAAATGAACACCTTAGCATTTACATTTTGTTAATTTTATTTTTATTCATATTTTTGTAACATGTCCTCTGTAATGGACTGTAACAGTGTTAAAGGAAAATTAACGTTTTTTTTACAATCTGAGCCTTCTTTCGGCAATAAAACAAGTAGTTTTACTCACCCATAGCAGTTTGGTGTCAATTGGAGCAGTATCGCAGAACTTATGTTGAGCCGTTCTGTTCTACCAATGATCCTGTATCCGTTAGCGTGAGTGCTCGGGGCATTACTTTGCGGTGTCCAAATAACACAAACTTTAGCACTTTTCAAATCACAGAAGATCACTGTGTCAGGGTAGACTTTTAGTGGATTCCAAAACGGCCTGAAACCCGATATCCAGCTGTAGTTTCATTTGATGACGTCATCAGAGAGGACAGTGCGCATGCGTGAACTCAGCTGTTTTGTAAACACCGCTAGTCCGAAAGAAGCTAACACCGCTCTGAACTTTACTTTTCTGTTGCGATATCGGGTTTCAGGCCGTTTTGGAATCCACTAAAAGTCTACCCTGACACAGCGATCTTCTGTGATTTGAAAAGTGCTAAAGTTTGTGTTATTTGGAGACCGCAAATCAGTGCCCCGAGCACTCACGCTAACGGATCCGGGATCATTAGTAGAACAGAACGGCTCAACATAAGTTCTGCGATACTGCTCCAATTGACACCAAACTGCTATGGGTGAGTAAAACTACTTGTTTTATTGCCGAAAGAAGGCTCAGATTGTAAAAAAAAACGTTACTTTTCCTTTAAATCCGTGTCAAGTTAACCTAACCTAAACCTAACAAAAACATTTTTTCGGTCGGTTTTACAGTCACCTCAAAAAGTTTTTTGACTCTTTTTTAATTAATTAATTAATTAATGTATTTATTTATTTAATTTTTTATGTTTTATTTTAATTTTTTATGTATTATTTATTTATTTACTTATTTATGTATTTTATTTATATGTGTTTTATTTTTTTATTCATTATTGTTATTTTTATTATTATTAATTTATTTATCTTCTTCTTCTTCTTCTTCTTCTTCTTTTTATCATAGTGCAGCCACAAACTAGAGTCTATCTCAAAACTTAAAAGATGTCCACTATAAAGGACACAAATGAATGGGCGGGTCTCAGGAGGATATAACATAGACCAGAAAATAGTGGAATATGAGCCCTTTAATGCCATACCGTGGAATATTCCATCTAAAGCAATAACACCTCTTTTGAATACACAAACACGGCAGATACTCCCCGAAAAGGATGCAGTGCAGACGAAACCAGCTTTTTAGGCAAGTCTAGTCATTTCATTGGATTTGAATTTAATCCCGAACTCATTTGCATAAAGTGTGTTTTGAGTAAACATTAGTCTGAGCCCAAACCATGCATGTGCGCTCTTGCTGTCACTTGTGCATTTCATTAGCGTGAGAATCTCTGGAGCTAAACTAGGCGTGAAATAGTGTTCTCTTATTAACCATCTGAACAGGACGCTGCCTCTGAGATGGTCCTTTTCATTTAAACATGTCTCCTTCTGTATGAGCCTTAAATATGGGACAGACAAATATTTGCAGGATTTGATAATGAGTCATTTATGGATCAGCTGCGGTCGTATTTATTATATGTATTTGGAACTAAACCATACGCTCAAAGGTTTGATATTATGCTAAATGGAGTCTTGTGAGCTTTTAATAATGTTAGAATGATAGTACCTCCTTAAAAATGTGCCTGGAGTTGTGTTGTGTTCCTTTATTATTAGTCTGTCTACATCTCTAAAGCTCAGAATGCTCTGTTCCACCTTGTGATGTCATGAAGAGGAGCAGACAGGAGCAGATAGGAGAATAGACAGGAGCAGACATTGTTTGGTTTTGTGCAGTTGTTGCATCACATTGTATTGGCCCTTGTGTCCTGCAACAGTGACGGGCCCCGGGGCCACTCTGCTTCTCGTTAGTCACGGTCTGAGAAGTGCACTGTAAAACAACTACACCTGCACTGTGAAAATAAACAAAAATACACGAGCTAAAGGTCTTAAACAGGTAAAAAATACAACTAGTTAATTTTAAAGGTTCCATGGCATGAAATTGTCACTTTCTGAGGTTTTTGAGCGTTAATGTGAGCTCCCCTACCCTGTTTAGGCCCCCCCCCCCCCTAAAAGTTGCGAAATGTGTAAACTGAGCATTTGCGATCCTTTTCCGCGTTTGAAAAAAAGACAGCCCAAACGGGCGATTCTGAACAAGGGAACTTTCTGATGTCACACTCAGGGAAAGGTTTCCACCCCCCGTCTGGATGTCCACCCCCTGACTCTGGAAATCACGCCCAGAGAATTTGGACCGCAAACGAGCTATGAGATACAAGCTGTGTGTTGTTGTTTTTTTTGCCTGGAGAGACGTGAGAGAGACGTGAGAGTCTCTCCAGGCTCGGATGTCCTTTATCCGAGCCTCCGAACTTCTGAAACAGCAGTGGTTTAATTTTATTTTCTGTGGAAATTTGTCTAGGGGTTTTTTTTTTCATGGGACGCTTCTCCTATCTTCCTTCGTGCTTAAAACTCGGAAGTAGAGACAGCGCAGAGCGCACAGCTAATCCAGGAAACAGCGGAGTATTTGGCCACACCCCCACCCGCCTGCACTGGCCTGTCTCTGTCCTGTCTCTGTCCTGTCTCTGGCCTCCTCATTTGCATTCAAGCAACAACGCCCAGAATAAAGTTTTCAGAACCATATTTCTGAATAGGGCTGTCTCCAAGAGGCTCTCTCATGCACCAAGGCTTGATTTTGAAGAAGGATTCATTTACAGTATTAGGGAACCACTAAGGCGTCATATAAAAGCATCAAGAAGTACCATGTCATGGGATCTTTAAAAGATCTGGTTCAAAGTTATTCCTCACTTGCTTTATGCATTCCGAGCATTCTAATTATTCACCAGGACGAGTTTATAAGGGCTTTTCACCACTCTCTGAAACCAGAGCGGAGTTTTGCCGTCACAGTTATGCTAATAACAACTACCCTGGTAACGCCATACCAGTCTTACTTCCTGGTTCGAGGACGATAAAAGGCAGATTGACAGCACACAGAAGAGCTGCTTATACCATATATCTGTACTGGGGCAAGACATGTTTTATTTTATTACATGAAAGAGCTCTTTTAATTAAATTTTCACTTTCAGTTTTATTCTGTAGAGTATGGACTGGTCTCATGGTTAGGGATGCTTGACTTTAAGTGTCTGTCGATACCGGACATCAACCAATCCTGGGGCAGAGACAGAAAATATAATTGATTATCCAGATCCATATCTTGACACCAGTATATAGACCAAAATGGAATATCAACTGAACCGATATCTTGGAACCGATATCTGAGCCACCAAAATGTTCAGTTTTGGCACCGCTCCAGTTTTGTATTGATGTATCTCTACTCTTTGGTAATTTGACATCTTTTCTCCTTATTTCAAAAACAAAAATCTGTAATATAGTGAGACATTTTCACTGATCAATGCAAATACAAAAATAGAGATATAAATTCATGAATATTGTTATGATTTTTAATTTGGATCACATATTTTTTTCGAGCGAGAATAAAGGAAAAAGTGACAAAATCAGATCTTCAATAACAGTTATGACAAAATCCATACTTTCTGGCATATAATTACATTGATTCTCTGCATTGATGTAGACTTACTAACCGTGTTATATCAGGCACACCCATGGGTTTCATAATGATGAGAAATTAGAAACCATTGCCATAGAGATTAACAATTTAAAATATTGTTGGGGAAAAACTCCTCAAAATGTTGCATATAAAGGTGTTGTACTGTCTTTAAAATGTTAAAACAGAACTAGTCCATTTTAAACAGTTTACAGTGCTCCAAACTTATTCCTCACTTACCTTATGTATTCAGAGGATCCTATGTATTCACCATGATGAGTTTATAAGCGCTTTTCTAAACTCTCAGAAACCCCTTTGGAGTTTTGCCATCCTGGATTTTGTCGTTACGTGGTCTATACCACCTTGTATGAGTGTTAGGCATGCAAATTATCGATTAATTCATTAATCTATAGTTGATTGACCTTATCAATTGACTTACGATTAACGTTTTTCACCTGAATTTTAGTGTTTCAATAGGGTCTTTAAGAATATAAGCTATAGTAACATAACACTGAGTCATAAATATATCATAGTATTATTATATTGTATATTCCTCAATTAATTATTCCTTAGTAAAAAGCAGACAAATATATTGATGCTGAATAACAAAATCCCTCGCTCTATCGCGGTTCACTGTTCGCGGCCTCGCTGTTTCGCGGATTTTTATTTATTTATTTATTTTTATAGTGTAACATTTTTTTATAGTGTAACATTGTGTTCTGCGTCCTGATTGGCTAAGAGACTAGACCAGGACTAAACGTGGACTAAACCAGGTCTAGACCAGAACTAAACCAGGTCTAGACCAGGTCTAAACCAGGTCTAAACCTGGACTGGACCTGGACTAAACCAGGACTGGACCAGGTCTAGACCTGGACTAAACCAGGATTAAACCACCATGTGCCCTTTGCTGGTTTCGTGTGGCTGGTTTGTGGCTCGGGCTGAGAGTACACAGTCTGGGCGCCGTGGATCGATCTTGTGCTTGCAGCCCCGGTGTACGCGCGGTCTCGCGCCGGTGGTGCATGTGTCACGCACTTCTCCAAGGGGTTGGTGCGCTTCGCGTCCCGGGACATGGCAGTGCCGTTGAATGAGCGCGGTGCGCCCTGCCCAGGACTAGACCAGGTCTAAACCAGAATTGCGGCTCTTTGCCTTGTTTCGTGACCACGGGTGCGCGTGTCCGCGATTAGCGATTAGTTACAATTATGCATTTTGTTCAGCCAACGTCTTGATCGGCAATTAATTGTAAGTCGATTAATTGTTGACATCCCTAATGAGTGTACTCTCGGAAGTAAACTGTTATTCTCGATATCTGAACTTCGAGGCTGTGAGACAATGTTGATTCTGGTTGAGGTCTTTTCTGTCCCTCTCCTCTCTCTCCATCTCTCTATTTACTCTCATTTTCCCCCACTCACCCCTAGGGGTGGGCGATATAGCCTAAAATTTATATCACGGTATAATTTGAACCATAGACGGTAGACGGTATATATCACGGTATACTTTGGTATGTAACAGTATTAACTGTTAACAGTATTAACAGCTTCTTAATGGTCACCAGAGCACATGGAAAAAGCATTCAAGCAGGAAGCTGTTTTTTAAACTATTAAATAACATAAACGTCAAGAATATTACTACAAGAAAATGTATTGTGCAAAACTGTAATTGTAAAAAACATAAAACAAGTAACTTCACTTTCAAGCAGTATAAAATTTGAACAAGGCAATGTAAATCGAAAATGAAACTGCTTTAACATTGGCGCCGGTGTCAGTGCTGATGCATACCTGCAACTCTTCGTCAAGTTCCCATGACTCGAGCGCTTCCCTGAGTCCCTGGGCAATCACCTCCCCTTTATGGTCGTCAGGGAAATACGATGTTTGCAGTACACATGTACTGTTGAAATGGGAAATGGGCCGTACACAGGCATTTGCTGCACAACTTCCAGTCGTCGTCAATAAAGTGGATTGTCAGGCTGATATACGGGTCCATAGTGCGACTCGACCACAAGTCCGTGGTGGTTGCATAGTGTTTTATGTCACGAAGCTCTTTTCCCACTTGATTGCGGACCTCGTCATGCAGTCTGGGCACTTCGCCTGGCTAAAATATTTGCGGTTTGGTACCACGTACCGTTGATCCAGCGTCTTCACCATGCCTAAAAAGCCGCTTCTCTCTACGGTTTGGAAAGGCACCGTGTCGTTACACAAGAATATTGCGATGGACTTCGTTATGTCAATCCACCGCTGGCTTTTTTATCATAAGCTACGCCTTTTGAAAATGCCTGGGTGATAGACTGCTGGTGTGTAGTGCCAACTTTTGAGTGTCACCGCCAATGTTCCCCCTAATGTTTTATGTGTCTGAGCAAACACACTAACTCCCTGAGCGCTCCTTGGACCCCTGTGCGCGACATCCGACATGCACCCCCGCTACACGCTGTTGCGAAAGAGCTGCGCGTGCTCGTGGCTTACACCGGTAGAAGTTTAATACGAGACACATACTTTTGTTTCTGAATACTGGACGATTCCCCCGTATTCAGATGACCCCGCGGCTGAAAAAAAGCGGAACTCTTTCATCCCTGCGCTGCATAGCTCCTTCTCCTCCATGTGCTCACTGCTCGCAGCAATTTTTCCTCCTTCCTTGTTGTGGTGACGCAATGAACTATCGCGATAGGAAGGTATAACCCAAATCTCTACCGTTGGCCAAATTTATACCGCATACCGTTTATAACGTTTATACCGCCCACCCCTACTCACCCCTCTCTCTCTGACCTCCACTCTCATCCTGTCTTTATTATCTTCCTCCCCTCTTATGTCCCAGCTTTGTCTCTTTGCCTCTCATCCTTCCTCTCTTATTATCTTTCTCCCCCCCTAGGTCCCCTCTCTCGCTCTTATCATCTCTCTCCTTTTCTATGCTCCCTCTTTCTCTCTTCTTTTACTCTGTCTCCCTTTTTCTCTCTCTCTCAGTGTAAAGGTTATACAAATACCAGCTATAATTGGCGCGTTGTGTGGTCTCGACCTCTCATCCTGTCGTCCTCTCGTCCCCTCGTCCTCTCTACGTAGTGTGTGTGACAGAGGATGGAGTGAGAGCTTGGGTTTATCACAATCACAAAAGATCTCAGTGTTTGGGTCACTGAGGAGAGAGGGACAAACTCACTGCTATAATGCGGATTTTCTTTTGCTAAGTTAAGTTCGGAGCTATTGTTTTAATAGCAGTCTCATCTTGCAACAAAATTCTCATCATGGGTTTATTCTGGAAGGTTTCATTCATTGTTGACGTCCTAATAAAATTCACTATTAACAAGTAAGAAGGTGTGCAGGATTTTTCTCTGTTCAAGGATTGTACAGAAATCTATCAGACTTACCAAAATATACCTCAAATATACCTATGTGTTTGTCCCATACTACCAGGTCATGTTTAAAGTAGGGATGCACTGATCCACATTTTTTCACTTCTGATCCGATACCTGAATTTGGATATCGGCCGATACCGATACTATTCCGATACCAAAACTGTTTATTTTCAATATTATCATCATTATTGTTAAACTACAAATAAACTCATCTCTACAGACAAGTAGGCCTATGATTAGGGCTGAACAATTTTAAGAAAAAAATTGAATTGTGATTTTTCTGGCAGATACAGTGGTCCCTCGTTTATCTCGGGGGTTAGGTTCCAGAAATAACCTGTAATGAGTGAAATCCGCGAAGTAGGACAACTTTATATTTTACAATTATTATACATGTTTTAAGGCTGTAAACGCCTTAAAACACTGGAATTAACGTTTTCTCACATTTCTCTCTCGTTTAAACACTCAAACTTTCGTAGATTTTCAACAAAATGTATTAATAGTGAAGCGGGGGGGCTCCACCGGGAGCCCCGCCGGACGCGCGAGGGGAGCAGAGACATGAGTCACTGGATCCGCAGGAAGCACCGCGCTCATCCAACGGCACTGCCACGTCCCGGGACGCGACACGCACCAACCCCTTGGAGAAGTGTGCGACACGTGCACCCGCTCATCGTGGTCAAATCCGTGACAGAGCAGCACGACCGGCGCAAGGCTGGGGCTGCGAGGACAAGATCGAACCACGTTGCCCGGACCATGCCTCCCCCTCAGGACCGCGTCCTCGCAGCCCGAGCCACAAAGCGAACACGCACAAACAAACGCAAGAGCCGCACGAAACCAGCAAAGAGCCGCACGGGGTGATTTAATCCTGGTTTAGACCTGGTCCAGTCCTAGTTTAGTCCAGGACCAGTCCAGGTTTAGACCTGGTTTAGACCTGGTCTAAAAAAAAGAAAAGAAAATGACCCCGCGGCTGAAAAAAAAGCAGCGATCCGCTAAAAGGCGGAACTCTTTCATCCCTGAGACCTGGTTTAGTCCACGTTTAGTCCTGGTCTAGTCCTGGTCTAGTCCTGGTCTAGTCCCGGTCCCCCCTGCATCCCCCATCTATCAATCGGCAAAGGTCTACAGTCTCTTAGCCAATCAGGACACAGAACACAATGTTACACTATAAAAAAAAATTACACTATTCAAAAAAAAAAAAAAAAATCTGCGAAACAGCGAGGCTGCGAACAGTGAACGAGCGAGGGACCACTGTATTGCGATTTCAGTTTCATCCACGATTTCTTTCAAATTACGTTTCAGTGCACAAGAACATTTGCAAACATCACAGAAACATCATACCATTCAAACACTAAATTCCACTAAACTGTAATGCAAGAATGAAAATTAAGTCAATAATTGATTTCAAATGTCGTCCTGTTTATTAAAAAGAAACATGCTGTACATAGTCTACACTGAGTGCTTGAGCAACTGCAGTTATTACACCTGAAGAACTAAAAGAGCATCTGTGTCTTAAGTAGAGCAAAAAAAGTCTTTTAAAGTGGTGCAAGGTCAGTCTTTTATGGCTCAATTGAGCTTGATTGTTGTATTTTATAACAAACGTATAAAATACAACACAACTTAAACTTAACTTAAACATAGCGATGCTAAATATAGCGATGCTAATCGCGGTAGCCTTTCTATAGCGTTTGTAATGTAAACTAGCCTTATGCTAACAGTTTGCCAGCTAACAACAGAGGGGAAGCATAAACCTCTTATCCATCGTGCGGAGGAGACTTTTAAACCACTCTTTGCTCACCATGTTTACGGCAGTCCTTACCTCTTGGTGTCATTGGCTGCTTCTGTCATATGGAGTTACACTGGCAAAAGAAGTTGTAACTGTCCGTTTGGCCCGAGTATCACTTTTATTACACGTTTCTCCGGACTTTCTCGCCCTGCACTCAAGTGACGGATTACGGACATTGATTAAACGGGGGCTAACACCGGCTTCACCAGCTCGCGACTACTACGGCTACACGCCGTATTTGGGATGAGGGCTCGCTCGGAGCGGAGCGGCTAACACCGGCCTCACGTTGCTGTCTTGCTTTGAGGTGTTTCTAGTAAAAAGTATTTCCACACAGCGGACATGTTGTGATGAAAAGTTGGTTAGCTGCCTCGTGCTGCTCAGTGTTCGCCTGTTAGCTGGCTACAAACTGTGGAATGGATTTCCTGAACGGAGGCGTGTCTCATCATTACTCTGTGTCTCATTGAGATACGCCTCCGTTCAGGAAATCCATTCCACATTTTGCAGCAGGAGCAGAGCAGGCGACAGGGAATCACTCGTGGAGTCATTTCAGCAGATAATGTGTATATACAGACATGGATCATGGATCGGAAATTTTCGCAGATTGGATCAGAATTTCCGATCCGTGAATTATGTTGAAATCGGAACCCGATACTGATACTGGATCTGATCGGCCCCATCCCTAGTTTAAAGGGCCTTTATTACTCAAACTTGAACCATGTAAGCTTTTAGACAAGTTAGAATGCTGTTACCTCGTCATTCATTCATTCACACGTGTTTGAGTAATCTTTTGTTAGTCAGTCTACATCACCAGAGTTCAAAATGCTCTGTTCCACCTTATGATGTCATGAAGCTGTAGATTTCAAGTAAATTTTTTACTTTTAGTTCAGTAGAGATTGGTAATTCCAGGTCTGAAATTATCCAAATGACTCTACTGAAGGTGTATGGAGAACAAAACACAACTTTTTTTTTTCTTTTTGATGAGGAAACAACATTACAACAGAGATTAAAAAATAGTGGCACTTTAATCTCTGAATATTGGTCTGTGTTACTCTTCTACAGCTGTGGAATTAATCATACTTTAATCAAAACTCCCATTTCAGATCCTGATTTAGATTTTCACTGTTATCTTGGTCACATTTTTATACAGTGCTTGTCAACCTTCAAGGCACTCAAAGCACTTTACATCAAGGAACCACTCACACTGTTACACACCAGTGTACGCAGACATTGGTAAAGTGGATTAAGTGTCTTGCCCAAGGACACAGCAGCAGTAGTAATCTATGGGACGTTACTACTGTCGCCCGTCTGGCTCTGCTCCTGTTTGCTTCTGTCTCCTCCTAAAATAGAGTTTATTAAAAGTGAACCAGGTCCAGATGCTCCTCATAGTCAGACAGGAGCAGATGGAGCTTCAGACAAACTTTAAAATTTGAAAACTCAAAGTAAACCTGAGCTGACAGGTAATGCAGTAATTATAGGGAAATAACCAGAACAAAAACAAGATCATGTTTTTGTAATGAAACATTTATACCTCATCTTTAAAGCAGGTTTATTGTGCAAAATCAACTTTTCAGACCTTTTAACCATGTTATAGTTATTTCTCCTTCTTATTTATCTTCTTAAAGTTGTATTTGGAGTCATTTGCACATTTTTGATCAATCTTTGGTCAATATTGCAATTTAAAATGTCCACATTTTAATCCACAGTTTATAACTATAGCAGACACAAGCGCAGTATTGTGTCTTCTTTAATATACTGTATCACATTTTTATTTACTATCTATTGCTAACCCAGCACAACACAACTTACCTTTAGCTCAATGTGTGTGGAGGTAACATAGCACAATTTTATACCAGATGCCCTCCCTGATCATTCCCTTTCCTCTCCTGCTCTCTCTCCACCTTATTTTCCTGTGTTCCCTCCCTCAGATATGAACAGATGTTGACCCCCCATCTCCTCTCCACCTCTCTGTTCCCTCTCTTCCTCTTCCTTTCCTCTTTGGACAGATTTAGACAGACAGCCCCCTTCTCCTCCTTTATTTTCCTCTCTGTCTTTCTCTCCTATGGACAGATGTAGACATACTCTCCCTCTCTCCTTCTCTTCCTTTCCTCCTCTCCCCTCTCCCTCACTCCTCTGTGGACTCTCCTCTGCTTCTCTCCCTCACCTCCTTCTATCTCCGCCTCTCCTTCTCTACTCTGTGGACAAATGCCACCTCATCTGCCTCCTTCTCTTTCTCTCACTCTCCTCTCTTCCTCTCCTCCTGTTTTCATCTGCCTCTCTTCTACCCTCCCTCTTGGACAGATGTGGACATACCCTCTCTCCTTCTCTCGCTCTCTTCTTCTCTGGACAGATGTGTAGCTGAGGGCAGCAGCTGTCTCAGGAGCTCCTCCATTATGAATCATTTATAAAGAGACACTTCACTAAACACCACACCTCTCTATGGTCTCTATCTCAATCACTCTATTTCCCTCTACCTCTCAATCGCTCTATCTCTCTATCTCCATCCTTCTTTATCTCTACCTCCCTATCTATCTTCATCCTTCTCTGTCTCTACCTCTACCTATCTCTCCACCTCGCTGTCCTATCTTCATCTTCATCTTCTCTATTTCTCTACTGCTCTATCTCACATTCTCTACCTCTCTTCCCATCTCTGCCTCCCTCCCTCTATCTCTCTACCTCTCTATCTCTCCATTTGCACTTCTCATTCTCTCTGTCTCTACCTTTCTCATTCTGTCTATCTTGACCTCTCTTTATCTTTATCTATCTATTGTCCTACCTCTCAGTCTCTATCGCTCTTCCTCTCTCCATCTCTACTTCTCATTCTCTCTATCTCTACCTTTCTCATTCTCTCTATCTTGACCTTTATCGGTCTATCGTGCTACCTCTCAATCTCTCTATCGCCCTACCTTTATCGCTCTGTCGCGCTACCTCTCAATCTCTCTATCGCCCTACCTTTATCGCTCTATCGCGCTACCTCTCAATCTCTCTATTGCTCTACCTTTATCTTTCCATCTCTACTTTCCATTCTCTCTATCACTACCTCTCTCTATCTCTTTATCTCTCTACCTCTCCATCTCTCTACTGCTCTATCTCTCTACCTCTACTTTTTCACCCCCCTCTCTCTCTACCCCTCTATCCCTCTGTATCCCTCTCTCTCCTTTTCTCTTGTCTTTTCATTCCTCAAGCGTGAATCAATACCACACCAGAGAATACCTTACACTGCTTTTATATCAACATTGTTTTTCACAGAGACATTCAGGAAGACAGGACACGCTGGTGTAGTGTTTAGTTCTGATGCCCCAGAGCCAGAAGGTCTCAGGATCTATTTAATATTTTACACCATCAGTCTGTCACCAATATGTTACATTACAACAAGGGATGCATCCATACTGATAGTGCTATGGTTAAAATGCACTGTGTAATGTTTCTGGTGGAGGGTGCATCAAATGCTGGGGATGCAAATTATCGATTAATTCATTAATCTATAGTTGATTAACCTTATCGATCGACTTACGATTAACTGATAAGCGGCGTTTTTCACCTGATTTTTAGTGTTTCAATAGGGTCTTTAAAGGAAAAGTAACGTTTTTTTACAATCTGAGCCTTATTTCGGTAATACTCACCCATAGCACTTTGGTGTCATATGGAGCATTTCCGGAGATGTTTTAGATTAGCATTAGCCTAGCGCGACTTCTAGCCATAGCTCGGGACATATATTCCCCGAGCATAGGGTTGGGCGGTAATACGGTAATACGGTATACTGCGGTATCTAAAAATAGCAACGGTATCAGATTCATTACCGTCATAAAAAAAAAAATCTTGCCCTAATATAATACTATATAATTAATATAATTAATTTAATGCCTAAATAGTGTTTGTCCAGCACCTATGTATGTGTGGTTGTGTTTGTTAATTTAATACTATTACAGTTTAAAGCTAATATTACTATCGGAGAGATGACGTTCGATGAAGTTCCTGGATGTTGCGTCGTCACGTGACATTACCGCTCAGAAGGAGGAGGAGAAAAACAAGACAACAACATGGCAGACCGCGCTGAGTTGGTCCCAACGTAAAACACAACATCTGCAATTTGACAGCATTTCGGATTTCGGCCAAATGACAAGGGAGAGTGTGAGAAGTTTTCGGGTTTCTTATTACAAACGCAACTTCCACACGAGGCTGTTATTCTGGGAGATGAAGACCCCCTTCTTTGGTGGAACGAGGGTTGCCCCAAAATACCCGTGTTTGTGCCACAAACTCTCCATCGGAACGGGCCTTCAGCACCGCGGGCAAAGTTGTCAATCCACAACGTGCCTTACTCAAGCTGGAAAAAGTGAACATGCTGGTTTTCCATTCAATAGCTTAATATTTTTATTTTCAATAAGGAGTAGCTTTTTCTGACGGACGAAAATGGTTCGGGATGTTGTATAGTTGTACGTTTAATTTATTTGATTCATGTTAATAGATATATACAAACGAGCAGTATTTTCCACTGCGTTCTCAGGACAGGGTTATATATGCACATTTTCGGTTATGTCTTGTTATTTATTGTTCAGATTTTCTTATTTGATAAGATCAAGTATTTTATTTATTTGATTCCTGTTGGTTTGTTAGCTTTAGCCCACAGACAATTTGTTATTTCGTCCCGTCGGTTGGCTGCTGTATTTGCACTTTGTTAATAAAAGTTACTAATTTTGTACATGTTTTGTTATGTTTTCAGTATCATTAGGCCTATGTAATGCTTACTATTCTGTTTCTGAACGGTATAGGTGCAAGCTGCCATTTGGCGAGGCCACTCCACTGTAGTGCTACGAAGTTTTGTTTTGTTTTTTTAGCCTTAGCAACGGTAATACCGTATACCCCGGGAAAATGTGGAGACGGTTTAACGGTATCAAAATTTGGATACCGCCCAACTCTACCCGAGCATGTAATACGCCCCGTGCGGTCTCCAAATAACACAAACTTTAGCACTTTTCAAATCATAGAAGCTCGATGTCTTAGTCTACGATTTCATTTGAGTCAAAAGTGGCCTGTAATCTGAGATTTATCCATAGTTTACAGCTTTGCGTTTCATGTTTGGGTCCCGGGAGCTGAGAACACACTCCGCACATGCGCACTGGCGTCCTCATCTACTTGAAACTATGGCTAAATCTCGGATTACAGGCCACTTTTGACCAAACGAAATCGTAGACTAAGACATCGAGCTTCTATGATTTGAAAAGTGCTAAAGTTTGTGTTATTTGGAGACTGCAAACATGTGCCCCGAGAACTCACATTATGGAGATCGCAAATCTAAAATATCTCCGGAAGTGCTCCATATGGCACCAAAGTGCTATGGGTGAGTAAAACAACTTTTTATTACCAAAATAAGGCTCCGATTGTAAAAAAGTTACTTTTCCTTTAAGAATATAAGCTATAGTATACGGAAAAAGTCCCTCAGTCGTCCAGGTAGAATCCATGATAAAAGGAGAAGTTAAATTTGTCAACTGGACAAAGTTTGTTTGGTTGAAAACGTTTCGCCGCTCATCCGAGAGGCTTCGTCAGCTCTGGTTCTAGTGCTGGTTAGACCCTGTTTATATCTAGCTGCAGGGAGGAGCTCACTACATTGAAATCGTTCTGAAACTATCTCAACTAATCTGTATCTTTTGTTTCTCTGGCGTCACGTTTAGCATCTCTATTCAGCCCTAGGAGGAGCTCACTGCACTGAAATAGCTCTGAAACTATCTCAACTCATTTGTTCCTTTTTGTTATTCGAATTTCTCTGGCGTATAGTTTAGCATCTCTATTCAGACTAACGACTGTCTCCACCCCTCTGTCCCTGACTTGTCTGCCCTAATGTTTCTTTCGTACTATTATTGCTGTTGTTATTAGTACTTCTAACTATGTTAGCGAGTCAACAGTTCTTCTGATCCTAAGCATTTCATTGCATTGTTGACCCTGTGTTGATTCTGCATATGACAAATAAACAATCTTGAATCTTGAATATCCATACAAACAAGCAGCTGACAGACCCCTAACCCAAAAGTGACATAGTGCATCTTCAGGTTTTCACTCATACAGAGCTGTTACATAACACAGTTTGATCTCTTGTTTGTTGTCTATGTTTTATGGAAATAAGTGCCATTTTCCATCTCTACACAGACATTGGTTAATACCAGACATCAGCAAATACTTACAAGGTGCACTGTGTAACTTTTTGGTTGGGGGTCCGTCACCTGCTTGTTTCTATGGATATGTCATTGCTAGGGCTGGGTATCGATCAAAATTTTCCGATGCCAATACCAATATCGATACCTTCATTTCGATACCGATTCCTGACCAGTACCTTTTTCGGTTTCTATTTTATATTAATTCTAGAGAGAAAAAATATTTCATTACACATTCTATTCCACATACTGGAGTTTATTTTCTGTTATTCAAGTTATTTCCAAAGTTTTTTTAAACCTGTTTTTAACCTGTTTTTCTGACTGGAGTCACACTCTCTTACTGGTTTTGTAGTGGTATTTTCCAGCCTCTGCACATTTACCAAATGGATGTTGTGACAAACAGATGCATTTGTGCACTTTTATTAGGCAAAATTCAACCACATGTCGCTCTAGACCTGCTCTGTGCTGTAGACGTGCTCTGTGCGGACGCTGTAACATAAATTTAGATTAGTTTTTGTTTTGCATTTCGTCTTGCTCTTCTAATCAGAGCGAAAAGGCGAGGAGCGGCGTGAACGCGGAAACCAGCGTGGTGTTCCAGACGAGCGCACGGGCTGCACTGCGAAAAACACGGTAAAGGTTTATTGCTAAAGGCAGCGGCCGTAATGAAATATGATCACAATCATCTCGAGACCAAGACCGGACACCGATCGACACGGTAATATGGGACAAAGTGCGTCCCTTTGCAGCTCAATACGGGACGCGTACTTTTGTTTCTGAATCCGGGACGATTCTGTTTTTCAAGGGACGGTTGGCAACCCTACACAGAAGCGCTGTGACCATTGGCTAGAGTTTCATTGAATTGCTTAACAAAATTTCAACGTGAAAAATACCATGTGTGGCGTGTGAGTGTGTGAACTCGTTGCAATGCGTGTGTCACACTCTCAAAGCGTGAGACTTGAGAGCTGTGCTAATATCCTACAGTACCGTTAACATACATAGGTAAACTTGCAACAACCTAGCTAGCTCCTACCTTAAACAAAGCAGATCAACGGAATTCGCTGGACAAATTTACCCGATGAAATATCAGACACAGCGCTGTGCTCAGTGCTTTCCGAGTGGGGTCGTAAAACGTCCTGTAGCTCTTGTCAGATATGCTACACCGCACAGTATTAGAGTTGGTCTTGCGAAAGTATAACCACGCTTTTGACTTCGGCAATTTTGTAGGGTTTGACGACTCCGCAGCCAAGCTTAATGATTAGCTAACTTATTAGCACCCTACAAGTTAGGCGAATCTCGCCTTGCCCGTGAACGAGGGGCGTGACCATGCTGTGTTTTTCATACAGTCTCAGGTGGCATTATCAGGCCATAAGCACGCAGGCACGTATCTGAGCCACACGTGATTAACCTCTGGCTATCCAAACATGGAACCGAAAGACGAGGCATATTTCGATACCTAGAAGAACATTTCAGTCGGTGCCATGGAGGAACCAAATTTCGATGCCCAGCCCTAGTCATTGCTCTGCCTAGAATGTCCCACAATATGACATTAATCAGCCCTACTTTACATTTATTCAAATACAGATGGTTTTATAGCTCAAACATACCTGTATATGAATAGAAAATTAGACATTCTGACTGTGAGTGGGGTCGCTTCTTCACAGATCTGGCCTGAACCTTCTGTCTAACTTAGTTTGGAATTAAACCTTTTATTTTCATGGAGACCATATGGGGAGACATTCCAGACAAAGCAGTAACATCACCACAGAGAAAAGCGTTTGACGGAACTTCTAGCAGAAAAGTTATACAATGCAGCTTTAAAGTCAAAGTATTGATATCAGTATAGGAACTGAAGAAACTGGATTAGTGCATCCCTAAAAACACGGCTTAAGTGTGCATTGCTTCTTCTTATTTCTTCCACTGCATGTCAAATCTTTTGTCTCATTCCTTTCGGTCTCATCTGGTGGGTTCTGAGTCTCATCTCACTCTCACTTGCAAAAGAAAATGTAATTCTGTTAACTGCTTAGAGTCACTCATCCAAAAGGCCTCTTCAGTTCTGACAGAGTTTTGTAAGTCTTGGCTTTATACGCTGCTGCTTTCATCTTACAGTCATAGATTCATAAAATGCATATTAGGGATGAGCCATTTGGGAAATTGTGACTGAGAATAGAGTATTACGATTTGATTTAAAGCAGACCTGTTTTGCAAAATGGACTTCAGAGCTTTTAACCATTATAGTAGTTTCCTTCTCATTAACCATTTGAAGTTGCATTTAGAGTGATTCATGCATGTGTGAGTCATCTTTATTCTCCTGGATTCAAGACATTGGTCCCATCTACCCCCTTTTTCCATTATTTACGGTGACGTGTACTTTCAGTGGACTTGTTTCATTTACTGCACCATTTTTGATCAATATTCTGATTCAAAATGTCCAAAATCATGCCATAGATTATCATTTTAAAGCTGTGTAACTTTCTGGTAGAGCGTCTGCCACCTGCTTGTCTTTATGGAAAATGTTATTGCTTTGTTAAGAATTTCCCACAGAATGGCATTAAACTTATATATTTCCATGGAGACAAGTCCCCAGGCAAAGTTACAGGTCAGATCTGTGGAGAGGTGTGCTCACTTGCTGTAGTTTTTCATAGTATTTTTGAGCAGTAATACACCTGTAATTGAATAAATGCAACATGGATGCATTTATGCCCTACTTTAATGCCATACTATTCAACATTTAGAAACTTTTCTGACAAAGCAATAATATCTCCATGGAAACCAGCTTGTGGCAGGTCCCCTAATAGAAAAGTTACACGATGCACCTTTACTAATAGGATTCTGTTCAAAGTCCACATTTAAACACATCCAGAAGAATTGACAAAAAGACTGAAATCTGAACTGACAAAAAAATTCAACAATTCAGAACATGTTTTTACAGATCTAAATGACAGTTTTAGCAGTTTTTACGCAAGAATAAGAGCGGCGAAATCACGGCACTCCAACATTTTTAGCCATTGATGATGATTTGCTAATTGCGTCCATTCTAATTTAGATTCTTTTTTCATTGTGATTCATCTCACAGCTCTATTATCCATCAGACAGAGAAAAGTTCCCAGGAGACAGTGAGCTGACCTAAGCTTAAGCTGCTCTGGCTCTTTAAACCAGCCCCATGAATCTCCCCCTGTGTCTGCTGCTACTGCGTCTTTACCCGGTCTACTGTGTGTACTGTGTGTATTTTGTGTACTATAGGCCCTGTGCTACTGCGTCTTTACTGTGTGTATTATGTGTACTATAGGCCCTGTGCTCACTCCTGCAGGTCACGTGGGCTCCTCCAGGGGGCGATGAGATTTATGTCCCACAGCAGAACAAAGACATGTCAGATCCGAGCGAGGGCGAGCATAAATCAGGAGGAAATCGGGTCACACCGGGTCCAGCGCAAGAGATTTTCTGCAAAAAACACAACGTGGGAGGAAAACTACGCATGAGTTTGCTGAAGAAAGGAGACATAGAGACATAGAGACATAGTAAAGCTGCACTGTGGAGCTTTTTCTGTAGGCTACACTATCTGTCAAAAGTGTCGAAAATCGGATACTAATTAATATTGAGATGAGTATCGAAAGTGGATAATTTGAGCAGGTATCTGTACTAAAAAAGTCACATTCACAGGACAGACATGAAGCTTTCCTGAATAGTCTTAGAATGATCTTGAGCTGGATCAGAACAAGTATAAGAGCACAGTAGAGACTAGTATACGCTCATGGACCACCATGGAACCTACAGGACCACTGAGGGATTACACAGACATCAGAACATATGGAAATATAAAAGAAAGTAGTATGATTTAAAGATCCCATGACATGGTACTTCTTGATGCTTTTATATGGCTCCTTAATGGTTCCCTAATACTGTAAATGAATCTGATTTTTTGTAACGCAGAAAAGGATCGCAAATGCTCAGTTTAGACATTTCGCAACTTTTAGCCATGGGGGGGGGGCCTAAACAGGGTAGGGGAGCTCACATTAATGTTCAAAAACCTCAGAAAGTGAAAATTTCATGCCATGGGACCTTTAATGTTGGAAATCACATTGTCTTTATGTGTTTTTATTATCATTGTGGTATCGGAATCTGAGTATTGATTCTATTCCTTAGTATCGAAATCGAGTTTGAAATTTTAGTACTGTGACAACACTATCTGTGCAAAAGTTACAGGTCAGGTCCGTGGAGAGGTGAACACATTCACAGTAAATATGCATGTTTTTGAAGGTATATTTTTGGCAGCAAGAAAAGAAAACTAGGGATGCACGGTATATCGGCATTAACATCAGTATTGGCCGATATTGCCAAATTTTTAACATATCGATATCGGCCCAATGTGTAAAAGTGGGTTGATATTAACGTATTAACGACCGATATTTGTCAGTACAGTAATCCGTTTTCTCACATTTCTCACACTCAAACCTTCGTAGATTTTCAACTAAATGTATTAATAGTGAAGCGTGGGGGGGGGCTCATCGTGCTCAAATCCGTGACCCGTGAGACTGCGCGTCCCACCCGGGGCTGCGAGCAACAATAATCATCGTTACTTCAAGCTATGTCACAGAAAAACAAGCAGAAGGTGGTACATAGATGATCGCAATATGTACAATTTCATACAAATGAAGATTGAAACTTGAAATTGAGTGGGAAGAAGTAAGACTTATTTAACCCCCTACAGTGTCAGAAAAAAAAAAACATTTAAAGCCCCAGTGTGTAGGATTCGTGGCGCATAGGTGGATGGTGCTATTGCACTTTCTGTTTTAGCTACGGCAGACCTCGAGGGTCACCCGGGTGCGCCGCGCGGTCCCGTTTTTTTTTTCCTTTTCTCATGAAAACACACATTCCCGATCATGTACCATGACACTCTACACATCAAATGAAACCTTACAGTCTCCTCTTTTTAACTATGCAATTCATTTCCCTGCACAACAATCACTCCCCGAGCACATGGGGCTTTTATACGGAAAAGCACAAAACGAGGTTAGCTTACCTTAGAATGCTTTGCACAAGTCAAACTCTGTATTTCACCATAAACTTGCTCTCAATTTGTCCGTAAGGATCCAGCGAATAAAACCCAGTAAAACAATTTAGTCCAAAACACGTGTTAGATCCATTACGACGTCTGATCCGGCAGCATGCTTGTGTTGTTTACCCAAAACCACGAGCCTTGCCGAAGGCGAAGGCGGAGCCCAAATGTCCTTCTGCGGCTCTCGTATTCAAAATGGCTGCCTCTGCATGGGGAAGATCCCCCTTTTATGTGACTATATCTAAGTCCAAAAGAATACTTTGATTTCATGATGGAAGTGAAAAGGCTTGGAAAACTTGGGAAAGTATTTTTGAATGGGTATCTTCAATTTCAGTAATTAACGGGTAAAAATCTTACACACTGTCCCTTTAAGGAAAAATAAGAAAAGAAAAGATGATTCTTTGTTCACAGTCTTCAGCAATACAATATATAGATACAATATATAGATACATTGCAACTGATATCATGAACATTCCCTGGGGTTTAATGCTAACTGTAAGCACTGCTCTATCTGAGGCTTAGGTTAGACTTGAATCTGATCTTTATTTTAGCACAATCTGACCGGAAAGAGGTGGTTTAGTTGGAACTACATCAGGTAAGATGATTTGTGTGCTTAAACAAGTCTCACACATAAAATGACACACACACTCACAAGCAGCTAGCATTAGCCAGACGTTATTCAGTTAGTCACTGTCAGCTTTGTGTTGAAAATCAAACACCTAAAGATACTCACGTGTTACATAATGCATATGTGCAAAAACACATGCACACATATGACTTTACATTAATAAACACCCACATTACCACAGGTCAAACCTATTTTCAAATAATATTGTAATGCCATACCATGAAACATTCCAGACAAAGCCATATCTCCATAGAAACAAGTAAGTGACAGAAAACTCCTCCAGGAAAGTTATACCTTTACAGTTCCAATGCATTCTAGCCTTTTAAAACTGTACTTATTTAATTTAGTAATTCTGTACTAGAAGGTCATATATTACACAAAATTGACTTTTGTGAGCTTTAAACCATGTTAGAATGTTGTTACCTCGTCAGTAAACATTGGTAACCCTTTATTATTAGCCTGTCTACATCACCAAAGCTCTGTTCCAACTTGTGATGTCATGAAGTGGTAGTTTTCAGGTTAACAGCTACCTTTTACTTTTAGTTCAGTAGAGAATCGGAATTCCAGAACTGAAAAGCCACTTGGTTGAGCTGTGAAACGTCTTCACTCTAAAACTTTGGTCCAGTTGACAGCACGGAATTTTACTTTATAAACCCCAGGATGTGACAATTTGGACCCTCCCCCCCAAACATTTAAGCTCAGATTTGAACCGAAGTAAGACCTGCAGAGTGAAAACGGGCTAAGGCTCATAAAGATCTGCCTCAATCTGCTCTGATTGTCACAGGCTGTACACAGGAGAGCACAAAGAAAGTGATTGTGCGTCTTTGTCAAACTGCACTGTGAAATGCTGAAATACTGAGCCCATTTTAGCTCTACGAATAGAAACTAATGTGAATTTTGTAGCCAGTAGCCAGATTTTTTCCCTGTGTATTTGGCAAAATGTGTTTTGCTCAGTATATATATATTGTATAAGCAGTTCTTGAGGTCGAATATGGGTGCAGCCAGTAGTCTGATAATAATAAACAATCATGATTTTTACTGGCAGCTCAGTCGGCTCAGAAAGTCTTATATTAACTTGTATTTTACAGAGCTGTTCTGAAGGAACTTGAAAGACAAAACAGCTACATAACACCTTTGGATCAGCTTTGTCTCATTTTATTTTTGTTTTAAAGGTGCACTATGTAACTTTTTGGTTGGGGGTGCGTCACAAGCTTGTTTTTATGGATATGTCATTGCTCCGCCTGGAATGTTCCACAGTATGACTTTAAACAGCTCTACCTTACATTTATTCATTTACAGGTGGCTTTATAGCTCAGAAAAAACATGCATTCTAATTGTGACTGGGGTGGCTTCTTCACAGATCTGACCAGTAATGAAGATAGAAAGGTTTAATGCCAGTTCTTAAATACATCTTCTTAAGATGCACCTGAACACATCATCAGTGATGTAACACGGGGTCATCAGGTGTTTCGGGTCTTTCAACATCAGACACCCTTGGCCAGGCGACCCAGCCACGGCTGATCAGGCCATGACTTGTGTTCAGGTAGCACTCGCTTGCCTCCATGGCTCTCCTCTCCGGATCTAGAGCCACCTTCAGGCTTTCTCGGCTGTTTCAGTGGTGTCTTTGATGGCTCTGCACCTTACTGTTCCTGCTATGCCCAATGCACTGAGGGCTGTGTGGAGTGAGTGGACCACAAATCCTCTGCAGCCAACCTTGATGGCCATGCATTTTGCGTTCCAGCCCTGAGCTCGGCAGTCGATGGTCAGCTGTTCATACTTGGATCTCTGTCTTTCATGGGCTTCTTCCAAGCGGTCCTCCCACGGCACTGTCAGCTCCATGATTACGATGTTCTTGGTGCTCTCTGAGACCACCAAGATGTCTGACCTCAGGGTGGTGCTGACAGTGTGCTGAGGGAATCTCAGTTGCTTCTCAAGATACTATGAAACATTCCACAAAGCAATAACATCTCCATGAAGGAAAGCATTTAATAGACCGCCCCCCACCAGAAAAGTTACACAACGCACCTTTAACAAAAATAAAATTTGTTTATACAATCCAGGTATTGCTTGATATCGAGTATCAAAATGAGTATTGGAACGAACAAAGCTGGATCGGTGCAGCTCTAAGAATTAGGGTACTCAGAATGTATAATGTAAGTGAGGAGTAACTTGGGACCGCTGCAAACTCTTTTAAATGAACTAGTTCTGATAGAAACTCCATCATTTTAGCGTAGTCGCCGAAGAAACTTTACTATACAGTTTTATTCACAAACAAAACAAAACCTGGACGGTCCATAACTCTTCTCTGCACAGTTCATTTCATCATAAAATCTTTCTTAATAATGTACTAATAATGACTTTCCCAAATGTCTGTGGATTACACTCTCTATATATCTTTGTGTCCTCATCTTTTTAATGAGTCATTTTCCCTCTAATTCCACCACTCTCCGAACATATTTCACATTTGGCAGAGTCCACGTAAACAGCAGGACTCACACACTGCAAAAACAACAGACTGACATTATCATCAGTAGTGGGAACAATGATGTATGTTCTGTATATTTATCACTACTGTTATTTTGTTATATTTATATTGCACATTTTTAGCCATAATTGCGATTACGTCTTTAATGCAGACTGCTTTGCCTTGAATGTTCCACAGTATGGCATTAAACTTATATATGTCCATTACGGATGTCAACAATTAATCGACTTGCGATTCATTGTTGATCAAGACGTTGGCCGATTAAAATGCTTTAATTGTAACTAATTGCTAGAGGAGAGGGCGCTACTCTGGAATGTGAACATGAGATGCAAACCCACTCGCGAGAAGGACCATAGCGTTACATCTGCGGCCAGATCTATAAGCAGTGCAAAATGTTCTCCTGCAAACCAAATTTTTGCGGCTTGGTTCGCTCCGCGTCCCGCTGTCTGCGTGAACACGTGCTCCTCCGCTCCGGGCCGCGTAGCAGGCTCCACGTGAAAGCGCAGGGGAAGCAGCCCGCTGTCCGGCCCGTGTGCCGGTGTGTGTGCCGGTGTGTGTGCGTGTGTGTTCGACTGTGCGTGTGTGAGTGAAATATTTTCCCCGATCAATTCATTTTTTCATCATTTCATATCACGAAGCTTTTACAAAAAACGTCCTCAATTTATTTTCAATAAAGAATGTATTTTGTTATTCAGCATCAATACATTTGTCTGCTTTTTACTAAGGAATAATTAATTGAGGAATATACAATATAATAATGATAATAATGATATATTTTTGACTCAGTGTTATGTATACTATAGCTTATATTCTTAAAGACCCTATTGAAACACTAAAATTCAGGGGAAAAACGCCGCTTATCAATTAATCGTAAGTCAATCGATAAGGTCAATCAACTATAGATTAATGAATTAATCGATAATTTGCATCCCTAATGTCCATGAAGACAATAGAATCTGTGGAGAGTAATAGAACATTCCAGGCAAAACAAGAATATTTCCAGAGATAAGCAGGTGGAAGACCCTTCTAACCTGGCACACACCTACTGTTGGGAAGTAACTGAATACATGTACCGAAAATGTAAAGGGATGTAACATTAACCGTGTCGTCAAAGGTCTCACAGTAATATCGGAGGCCCTCACAATATATCGAATCACAAGTCTCTTCGCTTAAAACAACACAGGGAACTACACTGACCATGATCCTTTGCTCAGTTTCAGTGCAGACTACATGAATAAATTGTAGTTCTTTGGATTTGAAAGTCTTTGGAAGTCTCAAGGAATTTAAAGAAGAAAAGTAGTTTTGTTATTCTCCACAAAATATTATAATAAATATCGTACTGTGAGATGTATATTGAGAAAATATCATACCAAGATATTTGTATATCGTTACATCCCAATTCTGAATACTGATTTTGAGTAGTAGTGTGGTGCAGTTACTTTTTTATTTGGTGGTCAGAATACAGTTACTTACACTTTTAAAGGGACAGTGTGTAAGATTTTTACCCGTTAATTACTGAAATTACTTACACTTTTAAACTTATTTACACAATTAAAAGGAATACATGGGGGTACTTCATTGTGCAATTTTGGCTTTAGTGAGAAAAACAGAAAACACCGCTCTTGCAGTGAGTATTTGTGTGATTTTTGTCTCTAATTAGATATAAAGCCATAACAGAGCAACAAATAAAGATGTTTCTAATTATGTCATGTTTACTACACTATTATTTTAAGTGCTTAATGAAAAGTATTCTGAGCATTCAGAACGTGGTACTCTGTACGTTATCGGAATACATTAGAAAATACGACTTAATGCAGATATCCAGTAATGTGTAACTAAATACATTTTCAAAGTATTCTTACCATTACTGCTCACACGAGACTGATATGTACAGTATCTGGTAGGGCTGCTCGATTATGGAAAAAATCATAATCACGATTATCTCAGTCAATATTGAAATCACGATTATTCAAACGATTTTTTCAAACAATGCTTTTATTCAGCATTTCAGACAAAAAAAAAAAAAACTTTGTTATTTGTTATGTTTAGCGATGTATAAAACAAAAAATATTCTTTTGTCATAAGACAAATGTACACTCCTCAATCTCTATATTTTACCAAATAAAATGTACTTCTCTGTATGAAGAATATACAAAAATAAACTGGAAATTTGTAGCATTGCACTAAAGTGTAACAAACATTTTTGTTAACAATCTTGGGGTAAAATGAATATTACTAACCAATAAACACAAATTAATTCTGTTCTCGGTTGTATTACGCTGTCATTTATTGATACATTAGTGTCCAGCTCCACCCAAGTTAAGCATAGACTACGACAAAATGTTAAGCATAATACACTCATCTGAAAAAGCACTGAGTGCTCACAGGCCATAAAGAGTTGTCTGGTTGACTGAAGTTAAGTACCACCATCACTGTTTCATAGCTTATCTTTATCTTTCATTGTATTTTTCACACTGAAATAAGTGCTAGCCTACTCACCTATGGCCAAATGGAGTCTGTGTGATTGTAGGACCTATAGGACACTAAGATGGGTCTTTCTCAAAATAATGATCTCCAAAATAAGTATACGTTTTTATCAGTTTATATCTTGCTTTTTAATCATTACCCAGTTTAAGTAATTCTGTGAGAGTGACAGAGCTCTGTGGTTTAACGCTCTGGGGAGAGGATTCACACTTCACACAGAAAGTCCCGTCTTTTTGCCCACAAAAACCTATGGCTTGGACAGAAACAAAGAAAACAGCCGAGGATTACATCATGGCTCTACCTGTCTCCTCTTCTGTTCTTCCCTACGTGCAGTGTGTGCGGGCGGCGCTCCCGTCGGCTGGTGCGGACCTGCCGCTCTGACCCACGGCGATGCGCACGACAACTATGGTCTTACTGCAGAAAGCGAGCGAAATGCGATCGAAATGAATCTGTTTGTAGTTGGCTTGTTCCTAACGCATGTGCACATTCACATGTGCAAACTGAATCTATCAGACTGGATTCCGTGTGTCAAACCAGCGCTGAGTTCAGGTTAGATTTTATTTTATGCGCTGAAAAGGATTTGATGTGCGCGCTGAACGTCTGGGCAGTGCGCGATTGTGCACGCGCGCACCTTAGAGGGAACAGTGCTCTGCTGTACGGCTAGACCAAAGATCTGTCGTCGCTGCGAAGTCATTCGCTTCGTACACTTCTTTGGCAACTTCACCTCGACATTTTTAGCCTACCTTGCGCCAAACAATTCACAGTCTTCCCTACTTCCAGATGCGTGTGTAGAGCCATGGAGTCATGCAATCACACTGCTCCCGGAGCAGTGCTCAGCGAGTGTAGGCGCCAGCTAGTCTAGGCCCGCGTGGAAGGGAACGTACTGCGCATGCGCGTTCCTCTCGACAGAGAAATGAAAAAATAATCGTTTAGTCTCGATTATATGAATTTTGAGATCGTTTGACACCAAAATCGAAATCGTGATCAAAATTCGATTAATCGAGCAGCCCTAGTATCTGGAACGGTTCAAACTTTTGTTACATTCAGCTGAGAGAAGAAAGCACAGACATCTTTCCTCCACAAGTGCACAAAGAGCTTCCTTTTGCAAGATTTTGAAAAAGTCTGTATTTTCACTTAAAGATCCCATGACATGGTACTTCTTGATGCTTTTATATGGCTCCTTAATGGTTCCCTAATACTGTAAATGAATCCTTCTTCAAAATCAACACTCAGTGCATGAGAAACAGATAAGATGAGAAAGAGTCATAAATATCTCTCTCAAACACTTTATTCTGGGTGTTGTTGCTTGAATGCAAATGAGGAGAAAAGAGCTGGCCTATAGTAGAGGGTGGGGGCGTGGCCAAACTCCGCTTTCGGCTCTGAGCTCTCAGCTGATCCATTTCCGTGTTTTTGCACGGGGGGAGAGATTTGAAGCGTTCCATTGAAAAATAAACACATTTCCACATAAAATAAAATTAAACCACTGCTGTTCAAAGGTCCAGAGGCTCAGATAAAGGACTTCCGAGCCTAGAAACACTCGGACGTGCCTCCAGGCAAATAAAAAACGCATTTCGCATTGCCTAGCGCATTCGCAGTCCAAACTCTCTGGGCGTGATTTACAGAGACGCTGAGTACAGACAGACGGGGGTGGAACTGCATTTGCATTTCTTTTTTCGATCTGACATCAATAAGATGCCTTGTTCAAAATCGCCCGTTTGAGCTCCGATTTTTTGTAACGCAGAAAAGGATCGCAAATGCTCAGTTTAGACATTTCGCAACTTTTAACCATGGGGGGGGGGGCCTAAACAGGGTAGGGGAGCTCACATTAATGTTCAAAAACCTCAGAAAGTGAAAATTTCATGCCATGGGACCTTTAAATAGTCTAAAGTTTGTCTGAGATGCTATCTTTGGCCACTTCACCTTCTACTACACAAAAGAAAATATATATTGTAACTTCATGAACTTCATTTGTCATGTTATGATGATATGATTACACTTTTTTAACAGCGCATGCTTCCTGTCTGTCAGATTCGCGTCACATTTGCAGAGGTTTCATGGTTCTGATCCCCGGGCCGTGCTGCGGAACAGGGGAGACAGATTGATTTAGTTTAGGATTAGCATCAGTGGCTACGGCTAACAGCATTACAGCGAAATAGGATATCGCTAACGCTGTTGAAAATGTGAGTGGAGAGAGGGATTCTGGGATCATATTTTACCATCGGACATAATGCGACGTTACATCATTTTAAAAGATGATTTTACAGGAGACGACGCTGCAGAATTAAGGACATTGGACACATTTTTTTTTATAAAGTGCTGCCAGAGCTGATAAAGACACTGTCATCTGATTTTATTTTCTGAAATGATGACTTCATAAATGTGTTTGTCAGATAATATTGATACTTTGCAGCTGATGTCATGAACATTCCCTGCGGGTGTGATGCTAAATGTAAGCACTGCTCTGTCTGAAGCTCTGTTACTCAAGTTAGACATACAGTAATCTGGTTTCTTTCAACACAGTCTGACCCTGTCTCCTCTTTTCCCTTCTCTCTTCTTCCTCCCTCCTCTCTCCTACTCTCACTCCTCTCAATCTCTATCCTCTTCTTTCTCTTTCGTCTATTTCTTTTGTTCTCCTCCATTTTGCTTCTCTATCTCTCTCTTCCTTTCTCTCCTCTCTCTCCCCCTCCTACTCTCACTTCTCTCCCTCTCCTTCTCTCCTCTCTCTTACTTCTCTCTCACACCCGTCTCTCTGTCCCTCCCTCTTTCCTCTCTTCATTTCTTTAATTTATTGTCGCTCTCTTTCTCCTCTCTTTTTTTACTCCCACTCCCCCCTCGCTCTCCCTCAATCTCTCCTCCTTATTTCTTTCTCCCCTCTCTTTCTCCTCTTTTGCTCCTCTCTACCTCCCATTCTTTCCTCTGTCCCCCTCTCACTGTTGATACCTCTCTCCTTTTTCCTTCGCTTCATATCTTTAGTTTACAGTCACTCTCTCCTCTTTCTCTTTCCATCCCTTCTTTTCTCTACTGTCACATATCTTTAGTCCATTGTCCCTCGCTCTTCTCTTCACACTGCTGTCTCCAAAATCAGACCAATGCTAAAATGAATCGTGGAATAAAAACTCATAGCGGATTTGTATCACCGCGGCGACGGTAATCATAATTTCAGCTTTTGGGCTCCTGACGGTGCTTTGTAAAGGCAGCTTAACGACTTAGCTTTGTCATGCTAACTCTGGGTTTACACTGTCTGAATGCAGGAAGGGTCATGTTTGTGAACCCCAGACACGCACTAATATAAAATAAACAATCTATGCAGAGGAAATCCTTGGTAAATAATACAGTTTGAATCTGGGGAAGTTGACCCCATGAGGTCGTAGTAGGAGGCAGACAGACCAGACACATTTATTCAAATCCATTTCCGTTGTTAATGTAAAATAACTTAATCACAAGTAAACTGTTCAAACAAATAAACAGAAAATAAGTCACGTCAATTAACTACAAAGCGACAAACATGTGCACCCAACTGCACAGATGTCTTCTCCCCGGATTCCTTCTTCTTCGAGTGGGGTCTTATTGACAACTAATGGTGCGACTAATAATGTAACTTACTAATAAAATAACATAAAATGCCATTGTGTCCTTGGGCAAGACACTTTTAAGATTAAGATTAAGCCTTTATTGGTCTCACACAATGACACACAGTGACACACGGGAGAAATTTGACTTCTGCATTTGACCCATCCTTTTCAGGAGCAGCCATCTTTTTCGGCGCCCGGGGGGCAGTACCGTGAAGGGTCTTGCCCAAGGACCCACACTGGTTAGCTCATTGCCCGGGGGGGATTTGAACCCACAACCCCCGGGGGGAAAGTCAGTGACTTACCAGTTGAGCTAACCAGCCAGTGGTTATCCATAGTTTACAGCTTTGCGTTTCATGTTTGGGTCCCGGGAGCTGAGAGCACAGTCCGCACATGCGCACTGGCCTCCTCATCTACTCGAAACTATGGCTAAATCTCGGATTACAGGCCACTTTTGCTTCAAACGAAATCGTAGATTAAGATATCGGGCTTTTATGATTTGAGAGGTGCTTATTTGGAGACCGCAAAGTAATGCCCCGAGCACTCAAGTTAACGGATACGCTACAACATAACTTCTACGAAACTGCTCAAAATGACACCAAACTGCTATGGGTGAGTAAAACTACTTGTTTTATTGCCGAAAGAAGGCTCAGAGAGTAAAAAAACGTTACTTTTCCTTTAACCCCACCTCGCCCCCAGTGTTGGTGCACACTGGTCGAGAGCCCCCATGTCTGTTACATCAAGGCTGGTCAAACGACATGGAGCCATCCTCCCGTGGACCCACCACCCGCAGGAGGATCCATGGGAGCTGGTGCGTTGAGCTTTTGGCGGCAGATCTGCTTGGACTGTTGCTCCCACAACCCGAAATCCGGATAAAGCGGAAGATGATGAATGAATGAATGAACATAAAATAAATAAGTACAATAATAATAATAATAATAATAATAATACTGTATAATATAATACAACTAATAGCAAATAATGACTAAAGCAAAATAACTATAATGAATCAAATCCTGTTAATCAAATTAACATCTCTCACAAACTTCAATAAAACTTTGAAACTTCTATTTCTTGAGTGCTGCTGTAATAGTTCTGTTAAGTTGAATTTCATTTTAAGGTCATTGATGCCTTTCTTCAGCATATTTCTTTCCTCAGTATATGTGCTACAGTCCATAAATACATGTTCTATTGTTTCCAGTTGCCAAGAGTTATCACAATTCCCGCTATTTTCTCTTTCATGTAATGTATAGTTTAATCCCATATGTCCAAATCTTAATCTAGATACTAAAACATTGATGACACCACTTTTTTCTGAATATTATAGCCTCCCTGAATTGACTGAAACAGGCTACTTTTATTCCTTCATTCCTTTACAGGTCAGATGTTCAGATAACTTTACTCTTTACTCTAAAGTTAACCCTTTTTATTTACCAGGGCCTAAGCCCCCTTTGAATCAAAGTGTTTAACATAAGCTATAAACGCACTCAGAGCATTCTGAGTTATAGAAATGTAGACATAATAAAGGATCACTCAGACATGCGTGAATGAAACAAAATACAACTCTAGGTACATTTTTGAGGATGTAACAACATTCCAACATGGCTAAAAGTTGAGCCAGTTTTGTGTAATATAAGACCTTTAAAGCTGCAACAGTTAACTTTCTGTGCCTCCACCTGCTTGTCTCCATGGAGATATTATCGCTTTGCCTGTAAAGTTCCACTGTATAGCATTAAATTTTGGAAGTAAACACGGGCAGGTGAGTCTAAAACGCCTCCCTCTGGGGCTGGACTTGGTAAACTCAGTCAGGATAAACCCCAGTGCTTCAAGCCAGTTCCATGAAATGTAAAATGGCTTCTCAGAACGTTCAAACCACTGCTGAAACCATCTCTACATTAAACTCTTGGACAAATAATGGGTTACACTGTCTCATAGTGTATCTTTAAATGTCAGTATACAATAACATAATAAAGTGAATCAATAATAGAGTTCAGTGTACATTTGGAGTGATGTATTTTAACAGCCTTTTAATTTAGTGATTCTTAAAAGGCCTGCACCTGATTTTAATTTATTCTGGTCAACAGTGGTGGATGAAGTACTCAAATTTGTTACTTAAGTACAAATACAGGACAAAAAGTTACTCAAGTAAAGGTATCACATGAAAAAATCTTAAGTAAAAATATTAAAGTAGCTGTTTAAAAAGTACTTAAAGGGTAAAAAGTAAAAGTATTTTGCAGATTTTTTTTGTAGCTGTGTTTGTGCATTACTGTATTTGGTTTGTTCAAAGTTAGGACAGAAACTCAAATTAAATGTGCTCAAAATAAGTCTCAGTCTTTTCAGCGGGTCTCAAACCATAAAGAAAAGTACTTTATACTTTTCAGCTCAGATCTAAAATGTAGTGGAGTAGAAAGTACAGATACCTGCTCTCAAATGTAGTGAAGTAAAAGTAAAAAGTATCCACTGTAAAATGTACTTAATTACAGATACCTAAAAATTGTACTTTTACTTCTGTACTTCGTTACCTTCCACAACTGCTGGTCAAGTTAAATGCTCTTTACATCATGTATTGTATGTATAGACTGTATAAAGAATTTGAAGGGAGTGTGACGTCACCCATAGTGTTAGGCTCCAGTCAAATGAAGCTCATCGAGGCTGGCAGTTATAGGAGCGAATTTGGAGTCAAGTTACATATTTTTTGTGTAGTGAGTTTGGGTTTTTGCCATGCCCCCTTTTTAGTACACCCAAATTTTATTCAACTATCTCTCTGTTCCCTTTAATTATGTTTGTCTGAATTAAATATTGTCTCCATGGCGACTCTCTTTCATAAATGCTGTAATGTAAGTGCATAGTAGCAGCAGCAGTAGCGTCAGACTGATAGAGTGATATGTGTACACAGAGCAGTCTTGGATCTGGGACAAGACTTGGACCAGGCTCAGTCCTGGCTCTGAGTCCAGGCTCTGATTCAGATCTGCTTTGGCTGATCACACACTGTTGTAATTGGACAACGTCTTGTCCCCAGCATCCCCCCTCTACTGTATCCTTGTGAACATTATTCCCTGCCCATTAAAGGGCCCATATTTTCTAGTCTATGTTATGTTTCCTCATCATAAACATATCTGGAGATGTTTGTTTCATTCACACATGTTTAACACACACAGGGATGAAAGTGACCAGTAATGAGAAAAAAAAAAATGAGAAAGAAAAAATGAAAAATTTTAATGAAATTTTAACCTGTTTTTTCAACTTCCTACCTGGAGTCACATTCTCTTACTGGTTTTGCAGTGGTATTTACCTCTGCTCATTTACCGAACGCATGTCGTGACAAACAGATGCATTTGTGCACTTAGGCAAAATTCAACCACATTTCGTTGTAGACCTCCTCTGTGCTGTAGACCTGCTCTGTGCTGTAGTCCTGCTCTGTGCTGTAGTCCTGCTCTGTGCTGTAGACCTGCTCTGTGCTGTACTCCTGCTCTGTGCTGTACTCCTGCTCTGTGCTGTACTCCTGCTCTGTGCTGTAGACCTGCTCTGTGCTGTAGACCTGCTCTGTGCTGTAGTCCTGCTCTGTGCTGTAGACCTGCTCTGTGCTGTACTCCTGCTCTGTGCTGTACTCCTGCTCTGTGCTGTACTCCTGCTCTGTGCTGTACTCCTGCTCTGTGCTGTAGACCTGCTCTGTGCTGTACTCCTGCTCTGTGCTGTACTCCTGCTCTGTGCTGTACTCCTGCTCTGTGCTGTAGACCTGCTCTGTGCTGTAGACCTGCTCTGCGCTGTAGACCTGCTCTGCGCTGTAGTCCTGCTCTGCGCTGTACTCCTGCTCTGCGCTGTAGTCCTGCTCTGCGCTGTAGACCTGCTCTGCGCTGTAGTCCTGCTCTGCGCTGTAGACCTGCTCTGCGCTGTAGACCTAGTCTGTTAAACAGTGAACCCTCGCTCGATCGCGGTTCACTGTTCGCGGCCTCGCTGTTTCGCGGATTTTTTTTTCCAATTTTTTTTCCCAATTTTTTTTATAGTGTAACATTTTTTTTATTGTGTAACATTCTGTTCTGCGTCCTCAGTCCTCTGCGTCCTTAGTGCTAAGAGACTAGACCAGGACTAAACGTGGACTAAACCAGGTCTAGACCAGAACTAAACTAGGTCTAGACCAGGTCTAAACCTGGACTAAACCAGGTCTAGACCAGAACTAAACCAGGTCTAGACTAGGTCTAAACCTGGATTGGCCCTGGACTAAACCGGGACTAGACCAGAAGTAAACCGGGACTAGACCAGAACTAAACCAGGATTAAACCGCTCTTTGCTGGTTTCGTGCGGCTGTTTTGTGGCTTGGGCTGAGAGGACGCGGTCCGGGCGCGGCGGTTCGATCTCGTGCTCGCAGCCCCGGTGTACGTGCGGCCTCGCGCCGGTCACGTTTCTCTGTCACGGATTTGTCCACGATGAGGGGGTGCACGTGTGGAGCTTCTCCAAGGGGTTGGTGCACGTCGCGTCCAGGGACGTGGCGGTGCACCTCGCGCATCCGGCGGGGCTTCCGGGGCCGTGTCTCCCCCCACGCGTCACTATTAATACATTTTGTTGAAAATTTATGAAAGTTTGAGTGTTTAAACGAGAACAAATGTGAGAAAAGGTTAATTCCAGTCTGAGAAAAGAGTATAATGTGTGTGGTGAGGCGTTTACAGCCTTAAAACATGTAGAATACTTGTAAAATATAAAGTTGTCCTACTTCCCAGATTTCTCTTATTGCGGGTTATTTCTGGAACCTAACCTCCGCGGTAAACGAGGGATTACTGTACACGCTGGTATGCAAAGGTACACGCTGTAGCAGACAAGCTGTGTGTGCTCGGGGTGCTGGTGGTGCCGCATTGTCCGTGGGCTTGAGCGCACTGGCTGCAGTGAGAAGCCCTACGTGGTCCAGCACACCGGTTAAAGTTTATTGCTAATGGCGGCGGCCGAAATGTGATTACCCTCATCTCGAGACCAAGACCGGTGTCGAGTTCAACGACACTACGATCTACCCACACTGCCTTGGCGGTCGACTGGTAGATCGCGATTGGCGTATTGGGCACCCTGTTTTACACTATTTTTGATTCACGGGACAAAGTGCATCCCTATTCAGCTCAATACGGGACACGTACTTTTGTTTCTGAACACGGGACGTTTCAGTTTTTCAAGGGACTATACATATAATGCATAAACACCCAAAATTTTTGTCAACGGATTTGCACTGATATATAAAATGACCTAGGCGGCTGACAAAAAAGCAGAAATCCGCCAAAAAGCTGAAATTTTTTATCCCTGCATATTTAGGCTGAGTGCTTTCCTCAAACGGAAAACACTCTGTTCTCTTCTCTCTTCTGAACAAAAGGTAAAAGGTAGCTGTCATGACATCACAAGGTGGAATAGAGCATTTTCAGCTTTGGAGATGTAGACAGACTAATAATAAAGGATTACTCAAACGTGTGAATGAAACAAAAGACAACTCCAGGTCTGTTTTTGATGAGAAAACTGCATTATAATATTTTTTATAGCTCAATTTTGTGTAATGTAGGACCTTATCTTTAGTCCTATAGCTAGATTTTTAAAGGTGTGTGATGTCTTTTTTTTTGTTTGGGGTTGTCTACAGTGTTGTTTCCATGGAAATGTTTTTGCTTTGCCTTGAATGTTCCATTGTAAGGCATTCAACTTTTCTATTTTGCAATCTTGAATCAATTATCAGTCGATTGCTTAAAAGATACCTTGAAAATATATGCATTTTTACTTGCTTCTTCACAGATCTGACATGTAACTTGGCCTGATGGTGTGACCTGCACATCTAAATGGACTTTCTAAGTGTAATACTAAACTGTGGAACGTCCAGACAAAGCAGTAAAATCCCAATTCCTCCACACTTTTCACACTGAAAATTCAATCCAAAAAGCAGAGACAATTTATGACAATTTTGGCAGTTTAAATGTTCATTTAACAAAAAAAAGAAATCTAAGAAAACTTAATGTTAACTACTAACTAATGGACTGTAGTCCATTGGAAAATTTCTTGTTGCACTAAAAACATGTGCTGCTTGTTGGTTAGTTGACTAAAAACGATGTGTGGCAAAAGCTCCCAAAAAACTATTACATGTCTCTAAGCAAAGCAAACTGCACTCACAAGTCTACACCTGCAGGGGGAGTTCATGCAAAAAATATTATTGATGCAGAAAAAGAAGAAGTGACTTTATTGATCTTACACTAGGGGTGTGCAAAATAATCGTCATGACAATGCATCGCGATACTAACTTTCACAATATACTGCATCGATTCTTGATGCCAAAAATCAATTATTATTAATTAATAATTTATTAATTGTGTATATATATATATATATATATATATATATATATATATATATATATATATATATATATATATATACAGTGAACCCTCGTTTATCGCGGGGGTTAGGTTCCAGAAATAGCCCGCAATAAGTGAAATCCGCGAAGTAGGACAATTTTATATTTTACAATTATTCTACATGTTTTAAGGCTGAAACCGCTTCACCAGACACATACACCTTTCTGAGACTGATATTAACATTTTCTCTTGTTTAAACACTCAAACTTTTGTAGATTTTCATTAAAATATATTAATAGGGGGGGGGTGGGGGGGGGGGGGGCACGTGACACGCGGACACGTGCGCGCGGACACGTGCGCGCGGACACGTGTGTTTGTTTTGGTACCACATATCCATGCCATGTGCGAAAGTCGAGTGGAAAGCGACCTGGATATCATTTTGGGCAAGACTCAAGCCAATGCTAACAGTGCCAAACCGCTAACAGACGCCTCTGAGCACCACAAGACCAGGTAAGACTAACCTGCGCTCACAAGAGTTGGTTGCATTTCACCCCGGCTCCAAAATCAGACCGCTATCAATGCGTCGCCAATACTCCACAGCTCTCTAGGACGGGGTCGGGTTCGTCCTCTCGTCCTCTCACTGTCTCCTCTGTGCGCGCGAGTGTCCTCCCCCCGCTGCGGGCTCCCTCGGCTCGAATGCGGCTCTCCCCGCTGCGGCGGCGTCCGGGCCAGGCCCGTCCATGTTGATTCTTGGCTCTTCCATGGTCCGGCTCGCACTCTCTTCCATGGCTCGTGCAAGTAAACAAAGGCCACACCTCCTGTCACCCAGGCGCTCTCGTGAAGGACATCTGAGACTCTGTCCCTACCACCCTGCGTGACCATCCCTGGTCTAGACCTGGTTTAGTCCTGGTTTAGACCTGGTTTAGTCCTGGTTTAGACCTGCTTTAGACCTGGTTTAGTCCTGGTCTAGTCTCTTAGCTAATCAGGGCGCAGGACAGAATGTTACACTGTAAAAAAAAGTTACACTATAAAAAAAATTGAAAAAAAAAAAAAAAAAATTGGAAAAAAAAATCCGCGAAACAGCGAGGCCGCGAAGAGTGAACCGCGATACAGCGAGGGTTCACTGTATATATATATATATAGTCGAATATATATGTCGAATATATTGCAATGCATCACAATAATTCAAGTATCGTGATGCATCGTGATAGTATCGCATCGTGGCATATGAATCGTGATTCGAATTGAATCGTGACTTCTTTGCCAATACCCACCCCTATCTTACACAGGAGAAATGATTCTCTGCATTTAACCCATCCTGTTATTAGGAGCAGTGGGCAGCACATTACTGCGCCCGGGGACCATCTCCATGATCTTCTTGCTTCAGTTTGGTCAGGACCTCAGCTGGAGGATTTTACCTAGTGAATGTTTTGGGTTGAAAAAGTAGTAGGAAACAATCAGAGATTGATTGATTTGATTTATTTTTCATGGCCGATGTTGGTGGTTTAGAATCCAGAGAAACCGATGGCCAATAAGCTCTGCCGATATTTTTGTGCCGATGTGCAGGGTGGATCTTAAGTATTTTCCCCAAATAATGTAAATTTAAACATATTATAAAGTCACCCCCTGTTTTGTCAGTCCCTTTTTACGACAAACGCTTAAGAGAGATGTGTAGTCATGTTTTATGCAGCTTTTTGTGTACTCTTTAGGCAGCAGGTCAACCAAAACAAAATATCGAATATGGAGATTTAAGGCTTATAGCCAATTTACTGGAAAGTGCAAATATCGGTCTATCTCTAGAAACCATGTTTATTTAAAGACAGATTAAACTTATGAATCATGAGTTTAATCTGCTTTCTTACATGTAAATACCAAAAAATACCAAAAACCTCAGCTAACTCACTCACTTATAACCTTTTTGCTGCTGTCCTATATGAATCCTTATAACCTAAATACAATGATTAGTCAACTAATACAAATTCTGGACAACGTGAGAGTATAGCTCTTTTAATATTATGGTTGCTAGGTAACAGTTAACAGGTAACAGTGAAATTACCTCTACTTATGTGATATCAGCTACCCATGTCCAACCAGGAAGTCAAATTATGTTTTATTATTATTACTTATTTTATTATATTCTCGCCTGCATGCACTTTTCTTTCTTGTTCTGTCTTTCTTTCTGTGGCAAGTAAATTTCTCCTGTGTGAGATCAATACAGTCTTATCTTATCTTATCTTATCATATCACCTTCACTTAAAGGTGCATTGTGTAACATTTCTGGTGGAGGGTCTGCCAAATTCTTTTCTCCATGGACATGTTATTGCTTTGTCTGGAATGTTTCACAGTGTGGTACTGAACCGTTCTATCTTCATGGAGACTAAACCAGACCAAGTTACAAGTCAGATATGTGGAGAGGCAATCCCGCTCAGTCAGAATGTCTGTTTTTAATCAATGTTTTTGAGCTATATACCTGGCATTGAATAAATAGAAGGTAAAAGTCATACAGTGGAACATTTCAGGCAAAGCAATGACATATCCATAGAAACAAGCATGTGATGGACCCCTGACAAAAAGTTACACATTGCACCTTTAACTGTCAGAAACGTTAAAGGAAAAGTAAAGTTTTTTACAATTTGAGCCTTATTTCGGTAATAAAACAAGTTGTTTTACTCACCCATAGCACTTTGGTGTCATATGGAGCATTTCCGGAGATGTTTTAGATTAGCGTTAGGCTAACGCCGTTAGCCTAGCGCGACTTATAGCCATAGCTCGGGGCATTCCCCGAGCATGTAATATCAAAGTGGCCTGTAATCCGAGATTTAGCCATAGTTTCGGGTAGATGAGGACGCCAGTGCGCATGCGCGGAGTGTGCTCTCAGCTCCCGGGACCCAAACATGGAACGCATAGCTGTAAACTATGGATAAATCTCGGATTACAGGCCACTTTTGATTCAAACGAAATCGTAGACTAAAGACATCGAGCTTCTATGATTTGAAAAGTGTTAAAGTTTGTGTTATTTGGAGCCCGCACGGGGCATATTACATGCTCGGGGAATGCCCCGAGCTATGGCTATAAGTCGCGCTAGGCTAACGGCGTTAGCCTAACGCTAATCTAAAACATCTCCGGAAATGCTCCATATGACACCAAAGTGCTATGGGTGAGTAAAACAACTTGTTTTATTACCGAAATAAGGCTCAAATTGTAAAAAACGTTACTTTTCCTTTAACTGTGTTTGAGTAAAACAAGCATCCTAATCTGTCATATGCTTTTTAATGTGATCAGAATGCTGTATTGGTTTTGGCTCCCCACTTGATATTTTTGGCACTAGCAGTTAGCGCTAAAACATCCAAACATTGAGTTTTAGCTAACAGTTTTCCTCTCTCCTCTCTTCACTCCCAGAGCTGTTACTGCCCGTTGTTTCGGCTCAAACGACCTTTTCGGCGTTAGATGCTAAATTCCATTTGTGTGTGTGTGTGTGTGTGTTTTTTTTTTTTTTGCGCTTTTTGACAACAACACTTCCAATTATGTTCCAAACAAGCCAATAGTGCTGTTTACTCTATTAGAATGAATTTAGCTTGCACTGATCCAGAGCATTTCACTGTAAAAACTTAAAATCTAGCCTAGCTTAAAGACAGGGTATTACTTTTATGGGGTATTAACTGCTAACACAACATGTTGAAATCACCATTTTACCTTTTATTATTTTGAAAATGCTATATTTGTCACTCCCCCTTCAGAGCGCTATCACAACACCCGCTAATGACACTACTGTGCATCGCATCATGTTTGTGGTAAGATAAGATAAGATGTTGTTGTGTGCAGTTTTCTATCATGTTTTTGTATATTTATGGAGAATTGTCTTGTGTGAGCATGAGTGCTGTAGTGAGGAGAGTTCATATAGTGCTGGTATGCCCCTTAACCCCTTTACAATGTCTTAAAGGTGCACTATGTAACTTTTCTGGTGGAGGGTAAATCGCCTGCTTGTTTCCATAGAGATTAGGGATGCAAATTATCGATTAATTCATTAATCTATAGTTGATTGACCTAATTAATGATTAACTGATAAGCAGCGTTTTTCACCTGAATTTTAGTGTTTCAATAGGGTCTTTAAGAATATAAGCTATAGTAACATAACACTGAGTCATAAATATATTATAGTATTATTATATTGTATATTCCTCAATTACTTATTCCTTAGTAAAAAACAGACAAATGTATTGATGCTGAATAACAAAATACAGTAATCCCTCGCTCTATCGCGGTTCACAGATTTTTTTTTTTTTTCTATAGTGTAACATTTTTTTTATAGTGTAACATTGTGTTCTACGTCTTGATTGGCTAAGAGACTAGACCAGGACTAAACGTGGACTAAACCAGGACTCGACCAGGTCTAGACCTGGACTAGACCAGGATTAAACCACCATGTGCCGCTGCTGGTTTTGTGCGGCTGGTTTGTGGCTCGAGCTGAGACTACGCATTCCAGGCGCCGCGGTTTGATCTCGTGCTCAGCAGCCCCGGTGTATGCGCGGGCAGTGCCGTTGGCGCCTGCGGCCGGCTGTGAGTCGAGCTTGGCTCAGCGCAGTTGCCTTGTTTCGTGACCACGCGGGTGCGGGTAGCGATTAATTACAATTAATGCATTTTGTTCGACCAACGTCTTGATCGACAATTAATCGTTAATCGATTAATTGTTGACATCCTTAATAGAGATGTCATTTCTTCCATCTTGAATTTCTTCTATTATTAACTACACATTTTGTTATTAATTAAAAAAAATAAATAAAAAGCCCTAAAAACACATTCTTATTTTGAGAAGGATCACCTCTCCATAGAGAGCTTGTAAATGCACCTGTGGCATTACCTGTTTGACTCAATAAAGACAAAAATTTTATATGTTTAATGCCATACTGTATAATATTCCGGGAAAAATTATAACATCTTTCTCACCAGAAAAGTTAAATAATGCATTTTTAAAGGCCCTGTACCTTTTTCATTTTCATTAAGTTTTTTTTTAAACAGTTTGCAGTCCTCCAAATTTATTGCTCACTTACCTTATACATTCAGAGCATTCTAATTATTCACCATGATGAATTTATAAGCACTTTTCACAACTTCCAGAGACCAGAGCTGAGTTTTGCAGTGAAACTAACATTAACTAGCATGCTAACACACCTTCCTGATAACTTCATAATTATGAAACAATAAAATGCTTAATAATTAAATGCAGATAGTACACAGAGGACTGATTTCAAAAGCTGCTTATACAATATATCTGACACATTATGCTCAAATACATGAGTGAAAATCTGGTACAGGAGCTTTAAGTGTATTATGGTGAATGATTCAGTGGTGTGTATATGCAGAGACTCAGAACAGTGTCTACAGTGTATTTCGTGACCAACCCAAGCCTCCTGAATGTTCCTTATGGAAATGAATCTTGTTTTATTTGGTGGTTTGGCTGGTCCCACGACACTTCGACGTCACTGCACATTCTAATGAAGACGGATGGAGCCCTGACAGCTGCCAAAGCTAAAGTCCAACTAAGATCTGGAGTTTCTCTCCTCAGAATGGACTGTTATAGAGCAGTGTTTCTCAATATGTGGTGCACAGGCTCAGTTGGTGTACAGTATTCTGATGCTATTTTAATGTACGCAAATTGCAAAGTAACATAATTCAAACAACAAACTCTCCTGCTTCATTCTGCATAAAAACTACTAACACTGTAGTTTAGATCTGTACAAATAGCCCGGTCATAGTTTTATATAGTGCTTTTTCCACACACACATACACACACTCATACACCAGTGTACACAAACATTGGGGGCGGGGGGGGGCTTAAGTGTCTTGCCCAAGGATACAACAACAGCGTTCATCTGTGGGAGCTGGAATCGCACCGCCAACCTGTGAGATCAGATTGCTCAACCAGTGATGTTTATGTTGAGAGTGGGATTCGAACCACCAACCTTCTGATCAGTGAACAAACACTTAACCAACTGAAATGTGATTCTTGTTATTTAAATTAATTTTTGATAAATTTCTCTGGACGTCTATAAATTGCAAATCTAGTCATAATCACAATGCTTGTCTGAAAAAAAAAAGCAATTTCAATATATTTTTTGAGCAATAAATACACTTGAATACATGTAAGATAGATCATTTTAATGCCATCCTGTGGAACATACCAGGCACCCACCAATGCACCGATATTGAAAAATTTGGTGGATCTGGATATTGGCTTCCAAGATATAGGTTCAGTCGATATCACAGTTTGGCTTATAAACTGGTGTAATGAGGCGATGTAATGACGAATGTTGGCCCAAAATGGCTCATAACTTGTATTTTTACAAAGCTTTCCTGTAATTACACATTTGAATTATTTTTGTAACATTTTTTGAACTTTTTTTTTTTTTTTTACCTGTTAGTGCTTAAAGGAAATACATTATATTTTTGGTCTCTGTCCTAAAAGTGCATCCCTAAAAGTAATAACATCACCATGGAGACAAGAAAGTGTGGAAACCTTCATGAGAAAAATTCCACAGTGCATCTTTCAATAGGGTATTTGTAGTTATTTTTTGTCTAATTCAGTGCATATCTTTTTCTATCATAGGTGGAGTCTTCTATCAAACAGAAGCTGGTCACATCACGACTCCAGAGGCCGATGCATTATAGACCGATAAAGGTACGAGCTCTGGTGTTTTTGTGAATGGCTCTTTTGTATGAGGTGAAAGTGCTTTGATTTCCTGCTGTTTGGTCTGAGTCTTTAAATACTGCAGGTATGGGTGGAGGGGCTGTTGAAATGCCATCCATTAATTTTCCTCCGCTTATCCGGGATCAGGTTGCAGACTGTCTAAGCAGGGACTCCCAGACTATTCTTCACCCCAGACACTTCCTCCCACTCCTTCGGGGGGACCCCGAGGTGTTCCCAGGCCAGCTGAGAGACATAGTCCCTCCAGCATTTACTGGGTCTTCACCAGGGCCTCCTCCCAGTGGGACATGCCTGTAACACCTCCCCAGGGTGGCATCCAGTAGGGATCCGGAATAGATACCAGAGCCCCCTCAGCTAGCTCCTCTCGATGTGGAGGAGCAGCGGCTCTAATTCAAGCTCGGTCATTACCCAAAGCTCATAACCATAGGTGAGGTTAGGTAGGTAGATTGATGGTAAATTGAGAGCACATCACTGACATCAATGACGCTGCAACGATCTGCCTGTCAATCTCACGCTCCATCCTCCCCTCACTCGTGAACAAGACCTCGAGATATTGAACTCTTCCACTTGAGGCAAGGACTCTCCACCCACCCGGAGAGGGCAAGCCACCTTTTACTGGCTGAGAACCATGGCCTCGGATTTGGAGGATCTGATCCTCATCCCAGCCACTTCATACTTGGCAGAAAACTGCCCCAGTGCATGCTGCAGGTCCTGGTTGGATGGAGCATTAGGACAAAATCATCTGCAAACAGCAGAGATGAGATCCTGTGGTCCCCAAACCGGATCCCCTCTGGCCCCTGACAGGCCTAAAAATCCTGTCCATATAAACAATGAACAGAACCAGTGACAAAGGGCAGCCCTGGCGGAGTCCAACATGCACCGGAAATAGGTTCGACTTACTACTGGCAATGCGAACAGAGCTCCTGCTCTGGTCATACAGGGACCAGATAGTTCTTAGCAAAGAGCCCCGGACCCCATACTCCCCACAGGACACCACGAGGGACACGCTCGAATGCCTTCTCAATGCACAATCAAGAACCACAAAGCACATGTGGACTGGTTGGGCAAACTCCCATAAATGCTGTTGAAATGGTTCTGTAAAATAAGCCTGAAGCCATTAGTGTTTCAATACTGTGAATATAAAGAATTCAAATAATGTCATTTCTTCCTGGCTGCGGTGAAATGGCCCAAAGCATCATGGTCTGTGTAGTTCTTTGTAGTTGTTATTACACCTCCAAGACAATAATGAAAACAATATATTATTAGTTCAACCGCATTTTTTTTCTCAAAACATTTTGGTATTCATTTGACCACATTCTTCAGTTGTAAGATCTGGTATTTCTGGATACAGCTGGAGGTGCGAGCAATCTGTGTTGCCAGATAAGATGGATCCATCAGCTTTTGAGAGGTGTTCCCCTTTTATATTAAAGGTATATTACACAAATTGCACTTTAAGCCATGTTATAATATTGGTCAATCATCAAAACTCATCAAAAACATATCTGGAGTTGTGTTTTGTTTCATTCACACATTGAGTAATCCGTTTTAATTAGTTTGCTCAAAATACCTGTTCCACCTTGTGATGTCATGGGGCAGTAGTTTTCAAGTTAACAGCAACATTTTACCTTTAGTTCAATAGAAACTGTTAATTCAAGGGCTGAAATTATCCAAAGTTTCAAAACACAGTGGAACACTTACTGTATTACCACGTCACCACAAAGTGGAGTGTTTTCTCCACTCATCCTAAATATGCACGGTTTGTGTGTTAAACATGTGTGAATGAAACAAAACACAACTCCAGGTCTGTTTTTGAGGAGGTAACAACATTGTAACATGTCTTAAAGCTCACAAGAGTCCATTTTGCGTAATATAGGACATTTAAAAGCCTTATTTGAGCTCTAATGAAGCTGTTAGGAGAGCAAACTTGGACAAACTTCACAAGTTGTCACTGTAGAAAAACTTTTTGGCCTGTGCTCAAACTCTGTGTGAGAGCCGCTAACACCAAAACAACTCAAAATAACTCAGCAGAAAGTTTGTCGAGTTTTGTGCCAGAGCTAATTTTGAAACTCTGAATCTCGCGTCTATTCAAGTAAATGTTATTTTTAATGGTTGAAAATACTTTGGACATCATGAAGTTTAATGCCATATACAACGAAATGGTCTAGGATATGTAGTAAGTCCTGGAGGGCAAAGGGAACGTGTATATATATCTATGTATGAATATTTATGTAGGCGACAGCGTGTTTTTAACATTTCTGTGAATATGTCAGATCAAAAGTTACAGAATGAAATGGTGGTGCATATGACGCTTTTCATGTTTTGTAAATTATTACGTCTTTGAATAGTGCGCGTTGTAAATTAAATTAAATTAAAATCGTAACATAAAATTAACAACCGATTAAAATTAGATAAAAATTCCTATGTCTAATATGGAACTCGGCTCCACATTTGCCCCATAATTGCTTTGGTGAGCTTCATTTGACTGGAGCCGAATGCTATGGGTGATGTCACACTCCCTTAAAGGAGAATTAAGGTTTTTTACAATCACCCATTGTAATTTTTTACTCACCCATAGCACTTTGGTGTCATATGGAGCACTTCCGGAGATGTTTTAGATTTGCGATCTCCATAATGTGAGTTCTCGGGGCACATGTTTGCGGTCTCCAAATAACACAAACTTTTCAAATCATAGAAGCTCAATGTCTTAGTCTACGCTTTCGTTTGAGTCAAAAGTGGCCTGTAATCCGAGATTTATCCATAGTTTCGAGTAGATGAGGACGCCAGTGCGCATGTGCGGAGTCACAGTTTATTTCGCTCTTAGCTCCCGGGACCCAAACATGAAACGCAAAACTGTAAATTATGGATAAATCTCGGATTACAGGCCACTTTTGACTCAAACGAAAGTGTAGACTAAGACACTGAGCTTCTATGATTTGAAAAGTGCTAAACTTTGTGTTATTTGGAGCCCCGAGAACTTGCGATACGGCTATCGCTAATCTAAAACATCTCCGGAAGTGCTCCATATGACACCAAAGTGCTATGGGTGAGTAAAACAACTTGTTTTATTACCGAAATAAGGCTCAGATTGTAAAAACGTTAATTATCTTTTAATCCACTTCTTTAAATATTCTACGGTCTTATAATGATAAACTCTGGATGAGAGCTGCTCCAAAACAGCACCAGAATAACGCTAGAATAACTTCAGAATAACTTAAGAATAGCTCCAGAATAACAGAAGTCAGAGCAGCTGGCCTCTGTGTGTTCTTTGAGTTTGTGATGAGGAGTTTTGGCTGCAGCTTTTTCTCTAATGAGACGCCTACTCCTTAAACTCAAGAAACATTTGCATTTTAGTCTGAGCTCAAATTAAAACTGATTACACCTCTGCTCCGAGCCAAGAGCCCACTCTGCTGTAAGATCCGTGACACAAGATAAGAAGATCTCAGATGTGATGTGAAGAAAACAATGTGTTTAAATCACAGTTGCTGATGTAGTAGATTTGGACTAGTCTCTTTCCCACAACAGGTAGTTCCTTTACTTATTTTAAAGGTACACTATGTAACTTTTCTGATGAAGCACCTGCCTCCGTCATGTCTCCATGGTGATTTGATTCCTGTTTTTAGGAATCTCTCTTGAATGTCCAGTGGTGTTTGGAGGAGTGAGATTAGACCAGGGGTTCCTCTCTCCTTAACTCTCCCTCTGTCCCTTCCTTCTCTCCCCCCCCCCCTCCCCATCTCCACCTCTGCCCTCCTCCCTCTCTCTCCCTCTGTCCTCTTCTTTTTCTTGAACTTCCACGGTGTTTGGAGCAGTGAGATAAGACCTCGGCCTCCTCCTCCCCCTCACTCTCTTCTCCCTCTGTGCTCCCTCTCTCCTCTTCTTTCTCGTGGATTTCTATGTCATTTGGAGCAATGAGAATAGGCCAGGGGCTCCTCTCTCCCTCATTCCTCCCTCACTGTCTCTGCCTCCTTCTCTCCTCACCTTTATCTTTTGAACGTCCAGAGGTGTTTGGAGGCATGAGATTAGACCAGAGGCTCCTCTCTCCCTCCCCCCTATTCCCTGTTTACTCCCTCTCTCCTCTCTCCCTGCCTCCCTCTCCCTCTCTTCTCTTCCTCTTGGACTACCAGGGCGCTTGGAGCAGTGAGATTAGACCAGCGGCTCCTCTCTCCCTTCCCCCTCCTCCTTTCTCCCTCTTTGCTCCCTCTCCCTCCCTCTCTTCTCCCTCTTTACTCTCTCTGTGCTTCCCTCTCTTCTTTTCCTCTTGAACTTCCAGGGCGTTTGGAGCAGTGAGATTAGACCAGGGGCTGACACTGACGAATGCCCCACTTTAGAGCTCGGTGTGCGGGCTGCGTCTCCTCACGTAGCCCCTGCTCCTGCCTGTTCCTCCTCCACAAAACATAACCTTATAGACAATTCTCTATTTACAGAATTAAAGGGTCCATATTCTGCTGTTTTCTCATCTGTTATAATGATGATGTTTCCTCATCGAAAATACACCTAGAGTTGTGTTTTGTTTCATTCACACATGTTTAACACACAAATCCTGCATATTTAGGCTGAGTGTTCTTGTTATACTGAAAACACTCTGTACCACCTTGTGATGTCATGTGGTAATACAGGAAGTGCTCCATACACCTTCTCTAGCGCGGTGCTGCATGTGCTTGTGGGTAATCTGCCTGTCGTTTTTAATGAGCAGAGTGAGCAGAATTAGAGTGATTAATTAAAGGTGTGGAGAAAAACAACAAAACAAATGTGTTCAAAATACCTGAATGTCCCACTGGAGGCTTTCCCTCTCTCCTTCCTCTTTCTCTCTTTACTTGTTTTCTTCACCTCTTCTCTTTCCTGTAATGAGACTTTGATATTAGACTTACTTTAGGCTCATGTCTGATGTTATTTCAACTCCACTCCAGCTATTTCTGACACAGTCACACTCCATTGTGCATAAAAAAATAAGCAGAATAAGCAAAAATAATTAACTTTTAAATATTATTAAATACAGTGGTACCTCACCTTACGAAATTAATTTGTTCCAGAAGTGGTTTCGTAACGTGAAAAATTCGTAAGTTGAGTAGCTATTTCAATGGAAAAAGCCTGATTCGTTCCAAGGCCCCGATCAAAGTTTTTTTTTAATAGTGTAACTTTTTTTATAGTGTAACATTGTGTTCTGCCTCCTAATTGGTTTGTCAGACTGGATTTGGACTTTTCTCGCGTTTGTCTCTCGTTTGGACACTCAAACTTTCGTGGATTTTCGACAGGGTGTATTGGTGGTGAAGTGTGGGGGGAAGGGGGAGGGCGGACACGTGTGTGGTGGCACAGCATGGCCCGGCGCTGGGCTGCCGGCAGGTCTGGACCTGGACTGAGCCGGGACTGAGCCTGGACTGAACCTGGACTAAACCTGGACTGGACCAGTACTGGACCGGGTGGATTGAGGCCAGGGGGTGGACGTGCGCGCGCCGCTTTGGTCCACCTGGTCTAGTCCTGGTCTAGTCCTGGTTTAGTCCAGACCACTCCTCCTGGTTTAGTCCTGGTCCAGTCCAGGTTTAGACCTTGGTCTGGACCTGCTGGCAGCTCTGCGCGGGGTCATGCTGCGCTATCACACGTGTCAGAGCGCAGTCTTCTCCCCCCTCCCGCTTCCCCCCACACTTCACTATTGATACGTTTTGTTGGGAATCTGTGGGGGTTTGGGGGTTTGAACGGGGGACAGGTGTGAGAGGGGTTTAAATCCAGTCTGAGAAAAGCGTATAATGTGTGTGGCTGAGCGCGCATTATTTGAATTTTTGAGATTTCGCGTTTCGTAACTTGAATTTTCTTTCGTATCTAGAGACCAAAATTTACCGTGAAGGCGTTTTGTAACTTGAAATTTTCGTTTGTTGGGTCATTCGTAAGGTGAGGTACCACTGTAATTAATTAGTGCACTATGTAACTTTTTTGATCGTCCCTAAGTGCTTGTCTCCGTGGAGATGCAATGCCATTGTATGGCATGAAACATATCTATCTCTATAAAGTAGGTATGTAACATAGCAAAACCCCTCGATATATTTTCACAATATGCATTTCACAGTTCGATATTTATTGCAATTTTTTTGTGGAGGCTTACGGAATTGTGAAAATGCTGCTTTTTTCTTTTAAAAGCCTTGGAAAAGCTTTAGTACTGTTATAATATGAAAAATTAAGATTTAAAAGTGCTTTATAACAGTTTATAACACCAAAGGAGCATACTCTATTTAGTTCCCTCTGGTTTTTAGCAACTGTTGCACCACGCCAAGTTCATTTAAAAAGCACAATTCAAAGTGCTTTACACAATAAGAAAGACATTCAAATCACAAAGGACACTTAAACCACCATAACTATTAATTCAAGCAAAGAGACGTGTAATTCAATATACTGTGATGGCCTAAGATGTTATTGTGAGACTATTGTGAGATTGTGATGTTACAATATCCCGATATTTCAGTTATTGTCCCTACTATAGAGGTAAGCACGTAATGCCACTAGGCCAAGTTAGAGGTCAGATCTGTGGAGAGGCGACCCTGCTCACAGTAAGAATGCATGTGGCCATAACGGCTGGGCCTGGTGTTGTGTTGAATGTTTTTTCAGGTATTTCTGAGCAACAAAAACACCTTTAATTGAATGAACGGAGTATAGTTTGTTCTAGTTCTAGTTCTGTTCTGAGCCAGAGAAACCACACAGTGTATTATTTTCACAATTACAATTCCGTTCATTGCTCTGGCCTTGTTCAGATGAAGGACCCACTCCACAACAGCAGAGTTTAATGAGAGCTATTGTAGGTCTTATATCACTCACGATGGCTTATTATAATACTTTTGAACACTTTAACCTTGGAATCGCATGTTTGTACCTTGATTTTTGTGAGTTATAAGTGTTAACTCAACGTAAACCTAAAGTTATTTGAGAATGTATGTTTCCCAGTGTATTTTTGGTCAAGGTATACATCTGTAATTTTATATACAGTTTTGAGTTTAATGCCATACTGTGGCATTAAACAAGGCAAATCAGTAACATCTCCATGGAGACAAGTAGATAGCTGACCCTCCACTAGAAAAGTTACACGGCGCCCCTTTAAATATGGATTAGACATGTTTTGGATGAATGAGGAGCAGTTTTGCCTTCCCCTTTAAATCTCAGTGTACGAGAACAGGTTTTATACAGTCCTCTGGCTTGACCCCAGGGACTTCCTGTTTCTGTCTTCATCTGTTGCCATGGAAACAGGGGGGTCGGGGGTCGTTTCCAGGTAAACACCGGTGCGTCCAAAACAAATGAAGATGGAGCGATTGAGCCTGGAGTTGTGTAAAGATTTCAGGCTGAAAATACGAATGGTTAAAGACAAAAGAGTAGGGCCAGAGAGGAGGTTGGGGGAGATATACTGGAACTGCTACGTCATTTAAACACTGTGTTTTTTAAAGGTGCACTGTGTAACTTTTCTGGTATTTTCTGATCTATGTTATAATGTTGTTTCCTCGTCAAAACATGGACTTAAAGGGACAGTGTGTAAGATTTTTACCCGTTAATTACTGAAATTGAAGATACCATTCAAAAATACATTGTTTTCCAAGCCTTTTCACTTCCATCATGAAATCAAAGTATTCTTTTGGACTTAGATATAGTCACATAAAAGGGGGATCTTCCCCATGCAGAGGCAGCCATTTTGAATACAAGAGCCGCAGAAGGACATTTGGGCTCCGCCTTCGCCTTCGGCAAGGCTCGTGGTTTTGGGTAAACAACACAAGCATGCTGCCGGATCAGACGTCGTAATGGATCTAACACGTGTTTTGGACTAAATTGTTTTACTGGATTTTCTCCTCCTTCTCTTAATCTGTCTCTCTCTCCTCTTTCTCTCATGCCATATCTCTCTCCTCCTTCTCTTAGTCCATCTTTCTCTTCCTCTCAATCTCTCTCCTCCTTCTCTCATGCCATCTTTCTTTTTCCCCCTTCTCTCAATCTATCTCTTCCTCCTTTTCCCACGCCATCTTTCTTTCACCTCCATCTCTCAATCTGTTTCTCTCTCCTTCTCTCACACCATCTCTTTCTCATTTTCTCTCAATCGATCTCTCTCTCCTCTCACTCCTCCTTCCCTCTTTCTCCTCATTCTTTCTTGTTCACTCTCTCTTCCACCTCCTTCTCGCTTTCTCCTCTCAGACACAGCTTTCTCCTCCTTTCTCTTTTTCTCTGTCTCGCTCCCTAATTCTTTTTCTCCTCCTTCTCTTGCTTTCCTTCTATTTCTCTCTCTCTCTCTGTCTCTTTCTCTCTTTGTCTCTTTCGCTTTCTCTCCCTTCTCTTACCCTGTCTCTCCCTTTCTCCTCCGTCTCTTTCTTTCTCACCATTTCTCTTTGCTGTCTCTCTCTTTCTCCCCCTTCTCTCACACCGCTCTCTCTCTCTCCTCCCTTTCCCTCCATTCTTTCAGTCTTTATCAGCCTCTGCATTTTTCATGTTGTGAAATTAAACTTTAAACGTCTCTTCCCAAACGTGGTGATTTTAGTGCAAACCCGTGACCTCCTCCCTCGCTCATTTTACACACATTTCAACCTCCTATTACAGATAACACCGAGAGAATGGAGATGGAGAAATAATTGCAGTGTAGAGGGCCACATTGGTTTAATAAACTCTTGTGAGTCCTTGTAATCTGTCTCTTTTACACCGGCCCAGACTTTCAATCTGACCAGGAATATTGTCATTCATTTCAGAATTATTGCCTTGTACTTATTGGCGGTGATTCAAAGTGATCCAGAGATAATCTGGTCTTTCTAATTGTGCAGGCCATCCTCCAAAATCTATAAAGTTTCAGTTGCTTTACTCAGAATTTTAACCCAAAATAAATGTAGATACAGTGGTACCTCACCTTACGAAATTAATTCGTTCCAGAAGTGGTTTCGTAACGTGAATTTTTCATAAGTTGAGTAGCTATTTCAATGGAAAAGGCCTGATCCGTTCCAAGGTTTTTTTTTATAACTTTTGGTAACTTTTTTTTATAGTGTAACATTTGTGTTCTGCGTCCTGATTGGAATAAACCAGGTCTAGACCAGAACTAAACCAGGTCTAAACCTGGACTGGACCTGGACTAAACCAGGATTACCCCGGGACATGGTAGTGCCGTTGGAGGAGCGCGGTGCTCCTGTCTCCGCGCTCCTTGCGCGTTCCGCGCTAGAGCTAAGAGGCCGAGAAAGACGCTCTTTCAGCGGGAATAAGAGCGGGGCGGGGCGGGCTCTGCTTCTATGTGACTTCCAGAGCCGGGGGGCTGACATTGTGAGCTAACAGGCCAAGAAAGGTGCTCTATCGGCGGGCAAGACCGCGGGGTCTCGCTCGGGGCGGGCTCTGGTTCTATGTGACTTCCAGGTCTAGACCAGAACTAAACCAGGTCTAGACCAGGTCTAAACCAGGACCGGATCAGGTCCAGACCCGGACCAAACCAGGACCAGACCAGGATTAAATCACCCTGTGCTCGGCCCACGCGGGCCCGTGGCCCCGGGGGGGAGGCACGGCCCGGGCTCCATCCTGCACCGTGTCGACGTCGCTTTTTGATCCTTCGATGTCGGCTCTTCCTATCATTGTGAAGCAGAATTCACCAAGCGTTGGATTGTTCACTCACTAATAGGGAACGTGAGCTGGGTTTAGACCGTCGTGAGACAGGTGAGTCCTGTGTCTCTGCTCCCATCGCACGTTCGGCGCTATATTGAGCCGTGTCTACCCCCACGCTTCACTATCAACACATTCCAATGAAAATCTATGAAAGTTCGAGTGTTCAAACGAGTGTTCAAACGAGAGAGAAATGCGAGAAAAGCCCAACTCCAGTCTGAGAAAAGTGTAGAATGTGTGTGGTGAGGCATTTACAGCCCTAAAACATGTAGAACAATTGCAAAATACAAAGTTGTCCTACCTCACGGACCTCTCCCACCGCGGGCCACCTCTGGAACCTAACCCCGTGTGTGTTGATAAAGTGTATTTACGTTTCGGGGCGTGCATCTGAGCGCGCATTAATTGCATTTTTGAGATTTCGCGTTTCGTAACTTGAATTTTCTTTCGTATCTAGAGACCAAAATTTGACGTGAAGGCGTTTTGTAACTTGGATTAATAGATAGATAGATAAGCCTTTTATTGTCTCCTTAGAGAAATTTGTCCTCTGCATTTGACCCATCCTGTCATCAGGAGCAGTGGGCTGCACCCGAGGCGCGCCCGGGGACCATCTCCACGATCTTCTTGCTTCGGCTTGGTCAGGACCTCGGCTGGAGAATCCTCCCACACGTGGCTCACGTCACAACGGGCCTCGATGTATCTTCTGCCATGGGGGTTACCAGTGTCCGCAGACACTGGGGGCGAGGTGGGGGTTAAGTGTCTTGCCCAAGGACACAACGGCAGCGCTCATTTGTGGGAGCTTGGATCACATGTGGTCCACCCGTCAGGAGCGGGATTCGAACTGCCAACCGCTGGATCACCAAGCAAGTGCTCTACCACTGAGCTACTGCCGCCCCAATTATTCGGATGTAGGGTCTTTCGTAAGGTGAGGTACCACTGTATTACCTTATTTTCTGATCTGTGTTATGTTTCTTCATCACAAACATAGCTGGAGTTGTGTTCTGTTTCATTCACATATGTTTAAGTCACAAACTCTGCATATTTACGCTGAGTGCTTCTCTCAAACAGAAAAGACTGTGGCAGTACAGGAAGTGCTCCACTGCCAATCTCTACTGAACTACAGGTAAAAGGTAGCTGTTAACTCGGAAATAGAAATGGACAGCCAAATGGTGTAATGGCCTGCTGCCTGAAAAAAAAAGACCAAGCTTTTTCTTAACACTTTAATACAAAAAGATAGCGGCACAAAACATGACTAGCACCTCCAGCCCTTCTTTATGGTAAACGAAGGGCTGGAGGTGAGTTTGTAGTAAATTTAACTTACAAAATTTGAGGAAAATAATCAAAATGGGTGCAAAAATATCAGCAGAGCTTATAGGCCATTGGTGATTCAAGATTCAAGATTGAAGATTGTTTATTTGTCATATGCAGAATCAACACAGGGTCAACAATGCAATGAAATGTTTAGGATCAGAAGAACTGTTGACTCGCTAAGATAGTCAGAAGTACTAATAACAACAGCAATAATAGTACATGGTAAAAAGTGTTGCAAAAGTGCAGGGGAAGAAGTAAACAATATAATAAAAAATATCTAGTAAAATGTAATAAAAATACAAGGTACAATGTACAAAGGTGCAGGTAGGATTAAATAAGGTGTAAGTAGAGTATTTCACAGATTGCACATAATATGGTGTATAATGTGGTATAAGTGTTGCATGTGGATTTCGTATTGCACATAGTATGGTATAAATATTGCACATAGGTTATTGCACAGATTATTGCACAGGTAACAGTAGTTTACAGTGAGGTAGTGACAAACATGATACATTCATATAGAGCAGCAGCAGTAAACATATTCTGCATAATGAAAAGTAGTTTAGTGCAGTATTATTGAGAGTTCAGTATTATTTAGAGTATTATCCAGAGTTCAGTAGTCTGAGAGGTAATATCTGTCTTTGAGTCTTTTTGTGCGTGCTGGCAGACTCCTGTATCGTCTACCAGAGGGTAACAGACGGAAGAGTCCTTGTGCTGGACGAGTATGGTCCTTGTGGCCATACCTGTCTGTCAAAGCCTGATCCCGTCAGATCTCAGAAGCTCAGCAAGGCAGGGCCTGGTTAGTACTTGGATGGGAGACCGCTGGGAATTCCAGGTGCCACAGTGGGGCGCCAGTTGCAAAAAAACTGTCGCTGTGTCCTTAGGCAAGACACTTTAACCACATTTGCCTTGTATGAAAGTGGAGTGTGCGTGAGTGTTGGAGGTGGTCGGAGGGGCCGATGGCGCAGATTGGCAGCCTCGCTTCCGTCAGTCTGCCCCAGGGCAGCTGTGGCTACAGAAAGTAGCTTACCACCACCAAGTGTGGAGTGAATGAACAATGAACTGTAAAGCGCTTTGGGTGTCATGAAAGGCGCTATATAAAATGCAATGAATTATTATTATTATTATTATTAGTGATGCTGCGTGCCTTACGCAGACCCCTGCTGTGGTGAATGTCCTGGATGGAGGGGCTGCTGCCAGTGATGTCCTCTGCCGCTCGCACCACCCTCTGTAGTGCTTTGCGGCTCTGAGCGGGGCAGTTCCCATACCACACTGTGATGCAGCCCGTCAGCAGGCTCTCGATGGTGCACCTGTAGAAGTTTGTGAGGATGCTGGTGTTCATACCAAGTTCATACAAGTTGAGGAAGTTCAAACTTCCTCAACTTCTTCAGGAAGTAGAGTCTTTGTTGGGCTTTCTTAACCACAGTGTCTGTATGTAGTGTCCAGGACAGGTCCTCAGTGATGTGTACCCCAAGGAACTTGAAGCTGCTGACCTGCTCCACCTCAGCATTGTTGATGAAGATGGGGGGATGCTGGTCTACACGCTGTCTCCTGAAGTCACCGATCATTTCCTTAGTTTTTCTGACTTTCAGAGAGAGGTTATTTTCCTGACACCAGCTGGTCAGTGATTTCACCTCGTCTCTGTAGACGCTCTCGTCGTTAGTGATGAGGCCTAAGATGGTGGTGTCGTCGGCAAACTTGAGGATGATGTTGGAGCTGTGCCTGGCGGTACAGTCATAGGTGAAGGTGTCTCTAGATTCTAAACAGTATTATTGGCATTGACCATGAAAAAAAAATAAAATCATCTGATCTCAATTCAAAAACGTGGAACAGCATTTTGAGCTTTGGAGATGTAGACACACGAATAATTAAGTGTGAATGAAACAAAACACAACTCCAGGTATGTTTTGGCGAGGAAACAACATTATAACATGACTTCAAGCTCAGAAGCTAATTTTGCACAATATAGGACCTTTTAATAATGACTGATTCCAGTAGTGTCTTCAACGAAATGAACAAATGAAACTGGAGTAACCAAAGTCTAGTTTAAACATTTATAGACATGGATCCTTGTAAACTTTGGTCCTGGGTTCTTTGTGGGAGTCGAGAGGAGATGGATGGGGCAGTGAGGCAATGAAGCAGTTAAGTTGTGCTTTGTCTAAAGGAAATACAAACGGAAAACTATTGGGGTAAATGACAGAGAAACTACATTATTTATCTTCTTTCTTTCAGACTTGTTTCTTTTATTAAGTCAGTTTAGATGAATATTGCGATTTAAAATGTCCAAATTATAACCTAATGAGCCACGGGTGTCATCGATTATAACTATATAGTCAAATGCAAAGTACTTTTTAAGAGGTTAAGAAAGTAAAAGGTAATGGTATCTGCACCATTGGCTCTCACACTCACACACACATTAGGCAATGTGGGTGAAGTGTCTTGCCCAAGGACACAACAACAGAACAACGCGTATGCTCTGTGGACTGTGTGATGTGTACAGATGTGGACAGACTTTCCTGCTGGTGCCTCTTGGTCAGGTCATGTTTGCCAATGTGAATAACAAAAAAAAAAACTTGACCTTTGTGTTGGAGGACCACTGCTCTAACCTGTCATAAGTTATTATTTCATTTTGTGCATTCCAACAGCTCTTGAGGTGAAAACAAGTCCACTGTATTTACTGTCTGATGATCAGGAAGTGTGCTCTTAGCAGATAGTTGTTGTTAGTTTTACCGTGACCACAAAACTCTGCTCTTCTCTGAGAGTTGTGAGTAGGGATGCGCTGATACCGATACTGGCATCAAATATCTCCGGCGATTCAGGGTCAGGTATTTGTTCCATGATATCTGTTCATCTGATATCCTGGTTGGACTCTTTGCTGACTGATGTAAGCCCAGGACGCCTCATGATGTTTGAACTTTAATTTGTACAAAGCTTTTCAGTAGTTACTTTCTTTTCTTTTTGTTATAAACTAACTGTGTTTTGAGAGAAATCCCTACACTGATTTACCTGGCCAGCTAAATGATATCTCTCTGTATTTCCTATACAGCGAGATACCATTTGGACACCCTCGCTCCACCCTCGCTCCCCCGGTTAACAACGGACTCCGCGATTCTGATTCGTTCAAAGATGGTGACGTCAGTGCACCCGCCTTTGCCCGCAACGTCACTCTTAGGCAGCGGAAGTTCCTCCTCAGCTTTGAATCAAGATGGCGCATCGGAGAACTGAACGTCCCTTCCATTCAGCTGTAAAATTGGTCTTAAATGACCTAAAACACATCGATTCCTTAAAACCACAGCAGCTGACAGCTCTAGAGGCCTTTCTTTTCTTTCTTTTCTTTTGTTTGATTGGTTCACTTAGCTGTCTGTCTACGCGCAACGGCAGCGCATTCTGGACCAAGCATTACCAGACTCGCCGCTGGTACAGCGATGAGTCATGGATTCTTCCAGGCAATACACTGATATCTGTCAATATAGGTTATCGGCTTATATTAAAATATAGAAATTGAAAAAGCTTTAATCGGTGCATTCCTAGTTGGGAAAAAGTGCTTATAAACTCATCATGGTGAGTTTTTAAGATGCTCTGAATGCATAAGGTAAGTGAGGAATAACTTTGGACCACTGCAAACTGAAAATGAAACTAGTTTGATTATATTACTATACCAGTTCTGTGTAATATAAAATCATAAACTGCCAAAAAAAAACAAAAAAAACAGGCTGCTACAGCTCTGCTCAAACAGAGAGATACAGGACGACATTCATACCATACTCCATACAACTGTACAACAACTCTTGTGTAACAGATGATACTCCCTACAACTGTACAACTCACCCTTATGTTTTATTCTTCTTGTCCATATACATTTCTATACGCCAGTTTCTTGCCATTTTTATTGCTACTTATTTAGAATGTATTATTACTATTTTTATATTTTTTACTCTTTGATATTCTAATATAATGTGATGTGTAAGATTCTGTGGCCAAGTAATTTCCCTTGTGGAAATAAAGTTTGTTTTAGTCTAAAAAAATAAGTAAATTAATAACAATAACCCAACAGATCCACAGAGAACAAAATGATTCTCAAAATGATTCTCAAAATGATTCTCAAAATGATTCTCAAAAGTCAGTGGGAACTTTTTGCAGTGCGGAGTGGGGGCCGGGAATAGCTTTTTAATTTTTCATTCACAGACATTATATCTGCACTTCAAATATTGGGCTATTACATTCAGAGCTAACGCACACGCACGGAATTCATTTAGACTTTAACAGAACAAAGCAGTGACTCACACCACTCTGAAAATGTGAATGGAGGATAAGATTTCACTAAGAACACGACAAAATTATAATTATGATTAAAAGGTTGAGTGTCATTGAAACCGAAAAATGTTCTGAAAAGACGATTTCTAAAGAAAAAGAGACCTGTTCTGCAAAGGCTTGTATTTAAAGTGATTCATGCATGTTTGAGTAAGCTTCATTCTCCTGCATTTAGGACGCCATTACTCTGAAAATACTGGTTTTACCCTTCCCATTAGACATGCCCACTGCTACTTACTATTCTCCTTTTTGTTTTCTTTAAAGGGACAGTGTGTAAGATTTTTACCCATTAATTGAAATCAAAACTTGGATGCAACACAATTTCCTAAAACTAAACTGTGACAAAACCGACTTAATCATTATTGGCCCCAAAAACATCACCAAATCCACTCAAGATTTCAGCCTGACCATAGACAACACAACCCTCACTCCATCCCCACTCATCCGAAACCTTGGCATTCTTTTTGACACCACACTCTGATACCAACAACACATAAACTACATAACCCGGACTGCTTTCTTTCATCTCAAAAACGACTCCGCCCATCCCTTTCTTTCTCTGCTGCCGAAACACTCATGGATTCATCACCTCTCGAATCGACTACTGCAATAGCCTTTTCTATGGTCTACCCTCCAAAACTCTCAACAAACTCCAATACATTCAAAACTCTGCTGCCCGCCTCTTCACCCACACGCGCCACCGAGACCACATCACTCCTGTCCTCCAAAACCTCCACTGGCTCCCCATCCCTCAGCGTATTCAATTCAAAGTCCTCCTCCTGACCCACAAAGCCCTCCATAACCTGGCCCCATCATACCTCTCTGACCTTCTGCACCGCCACACCCCATCCCGCTCCCTCCATTCCTCCGACACCAACCTCCTGTCCCTCCCCTACAGGACCAAGCTCCGAACCTGGGGTGACAGAGCCTTCTCCATTGCTGCCCCCACCCTCTGGAACTCACTCCCACAACCTCTCCGTGACTGCTCTGACCTCCCCACCTTCAAAAAATTGCTCAAGACTCACCTTTTTAAAACTGCTTTTAATGGTTCTTAATGTTTAATGTTTTTCTGATTGTTTATTGTTTTGTTACTTGTTTTATTACTGATTTTACCTCTTGTACAGCGTCTTTGAGTGTCTTGAAAAGCGCTTTATAAATAAAATGTATTATTATTATTATAATTACTGAAATTGAAGATACCCATTCAAAAATACATTGTTTTCCAAGCCTTTTCACTTCCATCATGAAATCAAAGTATTCTTTTGGACTTAGATATAGTCACATAAAGGGGGGATCTTCCCCATACAGAAGCAGCCATTTTGAATACGAGAGCCGCAGAAGGACATTTGGGCTCCGCCTTCGCCTTCGGCAAGGCTCATGGTTTTGGGTAAACAACACAAGCATGCTGCCGGATTAGACGTCGTGATGGATCTAACACGTGTTTTGGACTAAATTGTTTTACTGGGTTTTATTTGCTGGATCCTTACGGACGAATTGAGAGCAAGTTTATGGTGAAATACAGAGTTTGACCTGTGCAAAGCATTCTAAGGTAAGCTAACCTTGTTTTGTGCTTTTCCGTATAAAAGCCCCATGTGCTCGGGGAGTGATTGTTGTGCAGGGAAATGAATTGCATAGTCAAAAAGAGGAGACTGTAAGGTTTCATTTGATGTGTAGAGTGTCATGGTACATGATGGGGAATGTGTGTTTTCATGAGAAAAAAAAAAAAAAAACGGGGCCGCGTTTTATTTATACAGTAGCGGCGCGCGGCTCGTGCGTGCGCCCGGGTGACCCTCGAGGTCTGCTGTAGCTAAAACAGAAAGTGCAATAGCACCATCCATCTATGCGCCACGAATCCTACACACTGGGGCTTTAAAGTCATATTGTGTAACTTTCTCGAGGTGGCACATCACCTGCATGATTAAATAAAACCACACTTCCATTGACATAGATAGGTTTTAAGAGTCAGGTTTGTGGAGATGCAAGCCCACTCACAGTAGGGACACATGTTTTTCAGTGCAATAAACAACAACAAAAAAAGCATGCCTTCTGTATTTTGGCTAAAAAGTAACATACTGTGGCTTTAACTGGTGATATAGGATTTAACAGCATCATGTAGCCATTTTGCAGAGTCTCTTAGTAAAGAGGTTGTAGGTTAGACTCCTGATCTGTCTGAGTCAATATAACCTTTTTAATGAATCCTCTTCTTTTTCTCTCTCATCTATTTACTGAAGGGCTTATTCTCTCTATCCTAGCTCTCCTCGTGGTGTGGTGGAGTGGCCCTGTCTAGACTTGACCCTCTTAACTCTGTCATACCGCCTTAAATCCTCCATCCCACCTTAATTCTCGCTCATATTTCTCCCTGTCAGCTTGTGTTTACGCCGTGCTGTCTGCGCTCACTCTCATAAATATCCTTTAGTGGATGGAATAGGCCATGGACCACAGAGAGAGGAGGAGAGAGGGGGAAGGGGTGAATGAGTGAGTGAGAGAGGAGGGGAGGGGAGAACAGAGAGCAGAGGAGGAGTGAGGGAGAAACAGATGTAAAGAGAGGGAGAAAATGACATCTGACACAACTGAATATAGGAGGAAGGGAGGGCATCTGATACACTGGGATACAGAAGGACAAGAGGGCATCTGACACACAGAGACATAAGAGGATGGTACTGGGATATAGGAGGATGTGACTGTCCACTTAGACATATAGAATGTGGAAAGATTTCTTAAACCGGGCCAAAACCCAGGCTAAACCCAGGATATGACCAGGACTAAGTCAAGACTAAAGCAGGACTAAAGCAGGTAATTAGTTCATTAATTAAGTAATCATTAATTAAAGGGACAGTGTGTAAGGTTTTTGCCCGTTAATTACTGAAATTGAAGATACCCATTCAAAAATATATTGTTTTCCAAGCCTTTTCACTTCCATCATGAAATCAAAGTATTCTGTTGGACTTAGATATACCTGCATAAAAGGGGGATTGACCCCATATAGAGGCAGCCATTTTGAATACAAGAGCCGCAGAAGGACATTTGGGCTCCGCCTTCGCCTTCGGCAAGGCTCGTGGTTTTGGGTAAACAACACAAGCATGCTGCCGGATCACATGTCGTAATGGATCTAACACGTGTTTTGGACTAAATAGTTTTACTGGATTTTATTCGCTGGATCCTTACGGACAAATTGAGAGCAAGTTTATGGTGAAATACTGAGTTTGTCCTGTCCAGAGCCTTCAAAGGTAAGCTAAGTAACAAACCTTGTTTTGTGCTTTTCCGTATAAAAGCCCCATGTGCTCGGGGAGTGATTGTTTTGCCGGGAAATGAATTGCATAGTCAAAAAGAGACTGTTTCATTTGATGTGTAGATTGTCATGGTACACGATTGGGAATGTGTGTTTTCATGCGAAAAGAAAAAAAAAAACAGTGACCGCGTTTTATTTATACCGTAGTTGTTGGCGAGGGCTCGCACAGCGGGGTGACCCTCGAGGTCTGCAGTAGCCAAAAGAGGAAGTGCAATAGCTACCATCCACCTATACGCCACGAATCCTACACACTGGCTTTAAGTAAAACACCCAACATGCTTTACAGTTCATTGTTCATTCACTCCACACTTGGTGGCGGTAAGTTACTATTGTAGCCACAGCTCCCCTGCGGTAGACTGATGGAAGCGAGCCTGCCAATCTGCGCCATCGGCCCCTCCGACCAGCACCAACACTCACACACACACACAGACACACACACACTCACACACACACACACACACACACACACACACACACACACACACACACACACACACACACACACACACACACACACACCACTTTCATACTAGGCAATGTGGGTGAAGGTACTCTTCATTCCCACTCTGGATCAAAGTGTTTGTATGCTATTATGGTGCTGGCAATGGTGCTGAAATCCTCTGCTGCTCCTAAACCAGTACATCTCCAACTTTACTCTCTAACCCACCTGAATCCCACCTGAGGACAGATCTGGCCCTGTGAGTAGCACCAAATCTAAACCAGGATCAGAACTGGCTCCAGGTAAAGGCCTAATTGTCAAATCAGTTCCTCTCCTCTTCTCTCGCTTTAAATGTCCACCTCTTGTTCTGAGTGCCTCTCTATCTCACATGCTCTCCCCTCTTTCTTTCTACCTCACTCTCATTTTCTTTTCCCACTCCTTCTCTGTCTCTTCCTCTCTGTTCCCCTCTCTCCTCTCTCTCTCTCTTTGTAACCATCTCCCTATCTTTTGTTTTTTTCTCTCCATTCCTCTGTCTCACTCCCTCTTTCTCTTTCTCGCTCTAACACACACTCTGTCTCTCCCCCTTTCTCAACCCTCTCTTTGTCCATCACCCTTCACGTTCTTTTGCTTTCCCTCCCTCTCTCTCTCTCCAACACACATTCTGTCTCTTACTGTCTCTTGCCCTTTCTCTTTTTCTCCACCAGCCTTGCCTTTTTCCCTTCCTTCCTCTTTTTTCACACCCCCTTTTTCCTCCTTCTTGCCTTCTCTGTCCTTGTACCCGTCTACTTCTCCTCCTCTTATCACTTTCACCCATCTCTCTCTCTCTGCTCCCCTTTCTTCATTCCCCCTTCTCTTTCTCCTTCTCTAGCGCTCCCTGTACCCCTCTTTTTCTCTCTCCTGCCACTTTCACCCCTCCTTCTGTCTCTCACTCTGTCTGTTTCTCTCTCCCCTCTCTTTATTCACTCCCTTCTCTTTCTCATTCTCTACTCTCATTCACCCCTTTCTCTCCCCTTACCCCTCTTTTTCTCACTCTTTCTTTCTATCACTCCCATCCCTGTCCTCCTCTCCCCTCCTTCACTCTCTGCTCTCTCTGTCCCCTCTCACTTCCCCATAGTCCTCTCTCCCTTCCTCATCCCTCGCTCCCTCCCTCCCTCCCTCCTCTCCCCGTCCTCGCTGACAGCTCTGGCGTTACAGCACTCGTCCCAGTGGTAAAACACAAACATGGCTCGCCTGTCTAATAAAAGCACATTAGCACTGGCAGCCATGAGGAGAGCTGTGTGGACTCCACAGTTTGACCTTGAGCAGAGGAGGACTGACGTCTGTTTGTGTGGGACCATCATGACTGACGGGGACAGAGCTGAGAGGCAGGCTGACCCAACACGGGCTTATACATACAGATACAGTATACATGTGTTTAGGCGAAGAAGAATCTGTGTTTTCAGTTTCACTTGTTGTTTAAAGGCCTACATTACACAAAACTGGTGACATTTAAAGGGATAGTGCGGTTTTAAAATGATAAACATATTGGTTATGAACTAGTAAAGATACATACAAGCGATGCTTCTGCTGGGTGGCTATCAAATTAGATTTCTTCTAGAACTTTCCCCTTCAACATGTGCACATTGCATTGTCTTATTCCAACCCTCTACTTCCTATTTCCTGTTTACCCACTCCCAGACAGGAAGCACAAAATAAAAGCCTGATTTACTTCCACATGAAATATATACTCAACAAAAATATAAATGCAACACTTTTGTTTTTGCTCCCATTTTTCCTGAGATGGACCCAAAGATCCAAAATTCACTCCAGATACACAACACTACCATTTCTCTCAAACACTGTTGTGTGACAGCGAGCACCTCTGCCCCGCCGAGACAATCCACCCCACCTCACAGGTGCGCCACATCAAGATGCTGATCCGACATCATGACCAGTGCACAGGTGTACCTTAGACTGCCCACAATAAAAGGCCACCCGGGGTCTGGGGACTCAGAACCAGTCAGTATCTGGTGTGACCACCATTTGCCTCATGCAGTGCAACACATCTTCTTTGCATAGAGTTTATCAGATTGTCAATTGTGGCCTGTGGAATGTGTACATTAAATAAAAGTCCAAAAATGTTTCCAATCACATAAGCCGGTGTCAACACAGGTAACTTTTAGAAGGAAACCCATACAGATTAACATAAAAAAACACACACTATCCCTTAGTGTGGGTTCAAACACTATGTGTTTGAATGTTGTTTTACCTCATCAAAAACATACCTGGAGTTGTGTTTTGTTTCCTTTATTATTAGTCGACCTTGTAAAGTCATAATGAAGTGGTAGTTTTTAAGTTAACAGCTGCCTTTTAGCTCTAGTTCAGTCAAGATTGGCTGAAATCATCCAAATGATTATAGTGGTGTGTGGAGTTTAAAAACACAGTGGAGCACTTCCTGTATTAGTGTTTTCAGTTTGAGAGAAGAACTCAGCCTAAATATGCAAAGTAAAGGCTGCCACACATGACAGGAGAATTTGCCCGATTTTGGCTGGGATTTGCTCCTCCCGACTTTTTGTCTTCATGTGTGATTTTGAAGCCGCTCTGCTCCTCGTGTGTGTGGTGTCAGTGCAGCTCTGAGCTGCTCTGTCAGATCATAACCACCAAACATCAGCAAGGCTACGGCAAAAGCCAATAAAACAGAGCGTCAGGGGCAGATGGAGTGACGGACATAGAGGCGCAAGATACAAACTTGGCAAACAGTGAAAATAATGAGCAGACTTTATTACTGAGCTCTCGTAAAGTGCAGCATCTCATCCACATTATCCATAGAAATTGTTCTCTGCAAATAATGACATCCAGTCCACAAAACAGCACTGTTAATCCAGTTTGAGGTGTTCTTTAAAAGTAAAAAGGTGAGAGTAGTTCCTCACGTGTGTCAGTTTACACCCACACAATCAGACCCTCCAGGAATTTGCGATGTTGCGATTTGCAACTTCAACGTAACTTCAGCCAATCCCCGCGAATTCAGGGCGGTGTTGCAATTTTGACCAATCACCGCAACTGTTGTGTCCGGGTGGGCACGCATATCACATACAATGAGGAAGGCAGAGATAGAAGTGCTGAACATAAAACGGTGCTTTATTGAACTACTGCATAAGCAAACAGCTAGGGTTCAGGGGTGCCCTGGCGGTACAGAAATTTAGCGCGAAAATGAGGGAGCTCTGCCTTTTTATAGCTCCCTCCTAACTCAAGGCATCATGGGAAATGACGTTTCTTTTTTTTAATATCCATACACAACATTCCTCCCCGGAAGCCTTTAACCTCATCCATTTCTTTTAAATAAAAAACAATAGTGTTTCCTCATACTTTTACAACTCACGGTCATTCAATTTTCAACTATAACAAAAAAAGGGAAGAAATCTGTGTCGTCTACAGAATAACTTCATTAAGTTTTTACATTCCATTAACTGTTTACATGTCAATACCCCTCTAGTCATACGTCAAACGTTCAGGAGCTCGCCTTATTCTCTGTTGTCGGGTGCTCACTGGTTCCTTCATAATTTCATTCAATTCATCTCCTTCCAGTTCAAGACCGGGTACAATCTCTGTTTCAGGAGGATCATACAGCTGTTCTGCCATCACATCATTCTCAGGGTTTGTGCCTTCACCAGAAATCTTGGTAGCCATCAGTTGATCAATGTGCTTCTTGCTTATTTGTCCATCTGTGTTTACCAGATAAGTAAGAGGACCTAGCACTCGCTCAATTACACCATATTTCCATTTCTTTCCTTCTCCTCCCCGGAAATTCTTAACCAGCACTGCTTGATTTGGCTGTTACATCCTCACACGGGTTTGGTTGTTTTTGACCATTTTTTGCTTTTCTTGCATTTGCACAGAGAAGTTTGGTGTAACCTGTGACAACCTGGTTCTGACATTTCTCTTTAGAAACAACTGAGAAGGTGTTTTCCCTGTTGATGAAGATGGCGTGTTTCTGTAACTGAACAGAAAACTATGCAATGTTGCAATGACCGCCCAGAATTTTTCTGTTTTTCCAGTGACTGCTTAAAAGTCTGAACTAACCTCTCAGCTAATCCATTGGAGGCTGGACTGTATGGGGCAGACTTGATATGTTTAACTCCGTTAGCTTCCAAAAATGTTTCAAACTCTTTTGAAACCAACTGTGGGCCATTATCAGAAACAACCACTCGGGGAAGCCCATAAGCTGCAAATAGACTCCGCATAACTTCAACAGTAGCTGTAGTAGTGGTACTTGTCCTCAATTTAACTTCTGGCCAACGCGAATATGCATCACTAACCAACAAAAATTGGTGTTTTCCTTTTTCTGCAAAATCTATGTGAATTCATTCCCATGGCAACTCTGGCCAATTCCATGGATGCACTGGTGCTTTGTTAGGTGCATGTCTGTTGTTTTGACAGGTAGGACAGCTATCTACCATGGCTTCAATTTCATTATCCAAGCTGGGCCACCAAAAATGGCTTCTAGCTAATGCCTTTGTCCTAACAATGCCCAAATGCTCTTCATGTAGTTCTTTTAACATCTGAGGTCTCAGTGATGTAGGTATTATTACTCTTAAGCCCCACAAAACACAATCTGCTTCTACTGTAAGTTCCTCACGTCTGTTCCAGTATGGTTTTAATTTACTATCCTCTACATGTTTTGGCCACCCATTTTGTGCTAGATGTCTCACTTTGGTAAGTATTTTGTCCTTGTCTGTCTCTTTCTTTATGTCTTTTGCTGATACGGGGATTGATTCTAGCCACGGCACTCTGAATTCAGGGTTGCTTTGTGGTGCCTCTTTCTGTAAAGGTAATCGGGATAACCCATCAGCATTGGCATGTTCTAAGGAGGGCTTGTAGATTATGTCATACTGATACGCTGACAATAATAAAGCCCATCTCTGTAGACGCGCAGCAGCTAATGCTGGTACACCTGTCTTTGGTCCCAGAATTTTCACTAGTGGCTTATGGTCAGTGACCAATACAAATTTCCTGCCATAAAGATAATCTCGGAATTTCTGTACACCAAAAATTATGCCTAACGCTTCCTTCTCAATTTGTGAGTAGTTTACCTCAGTTTTACTCAAGGTACGTGAAACATATGCTATTGGTCTTTCACTACCGTCAGTCATTTGGTGTGATATCACAGCTCCCAGACCATACGCACTAGCATCGCAAGCCAACAAAATTGGCAATTGTGGATCAAAGTGAGTGAGAACACTTGAAGAGGCCAAATGTGCTTTTGCTTCCTCAAAAGCTGCTTGACAGTGGGTAGACCAGTTCCACTGCCTGTCCTTCTGTAGCAACACTGTCATGGGCTTGATTATTGTTGAGAGGTTCTCGAGAAACTTCCCATAGTAGGTCAGTAAAGCTAAAAATGCCCTGAGCTCTGTAACATTTTTAGGGACTGAAGCGTTAACTATCGCTTCCACTTTCTCGGGTACTGGGTGTAACCCTTCACTGTCAATTTTGTGTCCCAAGTATGTTACACTTGGTTGGCTGAAGCTACATTTGTCTCGGTTCACCCGAATGCCTCTGTCTTGTAGACGCTGTAACACCCTCTCCACATTTTCCCAGTGTTCAGCTTCTGTTGAACCTGTAATTAATATGTCGTCAAGATAACATACAACTCTTGGTAAGCCTTGAAGAATCTGATCCATAATACGTTGGAATATTGCAGGTGAACTAGCTATTCCATAGGGTAACCTATTCATCTGGTAGAGCCCTTTCGATGTATTGATGGTCAAGTACCGCTTAGATTCATCATCTAGTTCCACCTGCTGGTAAGCTTGGGTGAGGTCTAACTTTGTGAAGTATTTTCCACCAGCTAACTTGGCAAACAGATCCTGTGTTTTAGGAAGTGGGTATTTGTCTACCTCTAACCACGGGTTTATGGTTACCTTGTAGTCACCACAGATTCTGACATCCCCATTGGTTTTTGGTATGCTTACAATTGGGGTTGCCCATTCACTGTACTCCACTGGAGTGCAAACTCCCATTTCCTGCAACTTAGCTAATTGTTTGTCGACTGCTGCACTAAGTGCATAAGGCACTGATCTAGCCTTGCAGAATTTTGGATTAGCATTTTCCATGACTCTCAATTTTGCTTTTACACCCGAAATGACCCCATGGTCTGCACTGAACACAGGAGAGTATTTCTCATACATCTCTGAGAGAGGATCAGCTACTGGTAAATGATTCACTCTAGACCAGTCTAAACGCAGGTGCTGAATCCAGTTTCTGCCTATTAGTGTTGGACCACTTCCTTTTGCCACTAACAGTGTCAGCTGTTTTGTTTGCTCACCACACTGTACCTTCACTTGAATTTGACCCATGAGTACAATTGGTTCTAAGGAGTACGTTTTAAGATGTACCTCGCATGGCTGTAGTTTACACTTTTTAAACCGCCGTTTGTACAGCTTCTCTGACATTACACTCATAGCTGCACCTGTGTCAACTTCCATATTAACACCATTGCATTTCACCATTACCAAGTATGGCTTCACATACTCAGTGTCACCTTTCACTGTAAACAGTTCATAGTCCTTTGTGACTTCTGGTAATTCAGTATCTGCACAGCTCGCAGCTCCTGGAGGCTGTCCTGGCGCGTATGCTGCTCCCTCCGAGGGCGATGCTGACCGCTGGCTCCGCGTTACACTTGTGCCCTTTTCTGATGGTTCTCTCACGACGTACAGAGTGTCTCGCTCGGCTGGTGCGCTCCTCGCTGACGCTCGCTGTCCGCCGCCGTGCTTACCCGGTTCCTTGGTTCTGCACGCTCGCTCCAGATGTCCTTTCTTGTTGCACGCTCTGCACTGGAAGTCTTTGTATCTGCAATTGGCAGGCGAATGTCCTTCTCTCTGGCAACTGTAGCACACGTGTTCTCCGCCGCTAGCATTTGACTTTTGTTTCCTCTCTAAATTTCTTTGGTGCGCACGAGCTTTTTCCTTGTAGCTGCTCACGCTGTCTGTTCTTAGCGGGGTCTGTTGGATCGTTTTCAGACTGCTCGTGGTGCACTCAAAATTGTGCACAATGTCCATGACTTTTGCCCACATCAGCTTTTCTCCATATGCAGCACTTAACAGCTTAGTTCGTAGCTCTTTACTGCTAATTCCGTAAACTAGTTGATCTCGTAGCTGCTCGTCCAGCTTGTCACCGAACTCACATGTAGTTGCAAGTCCTTTTAGCGCAGCAACGTATTCAGCGACTGTCTCTCCACTTTGCTGCTTTCGAACACGGAATGAGTAGCGTTCACTTAACACGTTTTTCTTCGGCACATAGAATTCCCTCAGCGCTTTTAAAATGTCATCTAATGTGCACTCAGACAGCTTTTTCGGTGCTAGCAAGTCTGTCAGTAATGAGAAAGTCTTTGCACCTACCACGGATAAGAAAACAGCCCTTTGTTTTTCTTGCTTTATCCCGTTGGCTTCCACAAACTGTGCAAATCGTTGCTCATATGTCTTGAAACTTTCACTGCTTTCTTCGAAGCACAAGCCCGTCTCGTTGCTGAACACGGCCATCGTTTTTCTAGTTATGCTCTGCTAGCTTCACTGTCGTTCTAGCATCTTCGTTCCGCTTCCAAAGTCGTGGTTAACTATTCCACACCTCGTCGCCAGTATGTTGTGTCCGGGTGGGCACGCATATCACATACAATGAAGAAGGCAGAGATAGAAGTGCTGAACATAAAACGGTGCTTTATTGAACTACTGCATAAGCAAACAGCTAGGGTTCAGGGGTGCCCTGGCGGTACAGAAATTTAGCGCGAAAATTAGGGAGCTCTGCCTTTTTATAGCTCCCTCCTAACTCAAGGCATCATGGGAAATGACGTTTCTTTTTTTTAATATCCATACACAACAGCAACTTTTCCGCAATTTTTACTAATTTTGACCAATCATATTGAACGCCGACCAACTTCCTTCTGTGTAGGAGACATAACTGAGATGAGGTGCACGGTGCGTTTGTGTGTGTGTGTGCGGCAGAGGCGGTGGATCACGTGAGTGTGGGTGTGTGCATGTACGGAAGTGTGTGCGTGTAAAAGCGCGCGCTCACCTGTCACACAGAGGAGAGAGTCAGGGTTGGGGTGTAGCCGTATTTTTTGTTGACGGCAAACCATTCATTCATCTGTCACGTTAATCTGTTCATCCTGCTGGTTTTCATGAGTTCCATTTCATCCTGCTGCGCTGTCATAACTGTGTGCGCTCTTTTTGTAATAAATGCACAAAACGTATATCTGGATCTCAGCGTATCTGTCACCATAGCCTCCTCTTTGCGCGTCACAAATCTGCGAGTCATAGGACCCAACCTCATATTCTCGGCGGCTAAAAGGTTTGAGTTTGGAAGCTGCAACATTCTGCTTTACTTCCGTGTGACAAAACGAAACTGCGGCCGTGTCCCCAGTTCCCAGAGCGCACAGCTCGGAGCGCGGCCCGAAGGGGGCTCAGACTGCAGTCAAGGCGGTGCACACTTGCTCAGCCCCGACTGCAGTCCGCGGACCGCTTAACGACTGCGGTCTTCGGACCGCGTGTTAACTGCGCATGGGACAAAAAAGAAGTGGGACAGCAGTCGTCGCGCCGGTGTACTGTCGAAATGTGTGACGCACATGCCCTTCAAACCACGCTCTGAACTCTGCACTCTGGGAATTGAGACACGGCTTCTAATGGCAAAGAAACATGTCTGCGGCGCCATTTGCCCACAAAAATAACAGCAAAAGACCGCGCGAAACAGTTCCCCTCCTAGTAGTAATTTATTTTCTATGTTGGTAAGGTTGTTTTAGGACCATATCTGTGATCTCTGTGTCTTTGTATTATTCTTTGTCAGTAATAACTCAGTATTCAAAATATTATTCAATTTTAATTACAAAAAGCGAAAATCGCAACTATTTATCGCAACTTTCACTTCCTCCTGCAACAAAATCGCAACAAAAACCTTAAAAGCACCGCAACTTTCATCGCAACTTTTTGGAAAAGCTTCCGCAAATTCAGGCATTTTAGCCCGCAACAATCACAAAAAATGCCCGCGAAATCCTGGGGGGTCTGCACAATGCGAGGAACGGGGTGAAGCTGCAGATTAGTGACTCTACTTCCTGTGGACTTTATCACCAACCTTCTATTCATTAATAATCATATATCTGAAGTATTGCACCACATTTCACAAATGATGACACAGTTTTGACTTGTATCTAAACTCGAAGTGCAGTGCCCTGATCTTTTGAACACTTAAGAGTGTCAAAGTGAGTGATTTTACAGTAGACAGGAGACAGCTGATGCGATCACGCTCATGACTTTATAGCCTGTTTTACGCAGCCATATCCTCCTGCACTCTTTGCGATTGGAAATTTTAAGTCTCATAAGATTCTCTTTGTGTCTATGGTGTGCACTTTTTGTTGGATGTTTAAAAATCGTTTAAGACAGAAAAATCCTGTAGTGTGTGGTGGCCTTTAGTGTGTCAAATTATGTGTGAATGAAACAAAACACAACTCCAGGTATATTTTTCATGAGGAAACAACATTATAACATAGATTAGAAAACTGTGTAATATGGTCCCTTAAATGCTGACTTATTTCTTAGTTTTTCCCCATAGAATATTTTGTAAAAGCAACGATAGAAGCTAAGCAAAGCAAAAGTACTGTAGGCTTGACTTAAAGTCTGACTAAACACAAACACATTTCAAATAGAGCTGCTACACTGGGCAGTCCTGTGTGATGCCACGTAGTACTTGAAATCGCAGAGGCCCCTGGAGGCAGCACATACTCTGTTTTGGACAGTTTTTGACAAGACAAAGAAAGCAAACTTGCCTAGTTTGCTCCCATCCAACTTTATTTGTACAGGGACAGAGAGGGAGAGAGCGAGAGAAAGAGGGGAAGGGAGAGACAGATAGAGAGAGAGAAGGGGAGAGCATCACAGCAAAGAGCTGGAAAGAATCAATTCTAAAATACAGGACAGAGAGAGAGGAAGAGAGAGGGAGAGAGCGAGACAGAGCTCTCCCACTCCCTTCTAGGCATTCACTGGCCAACCCTCTCTCCCCTCTGGCTCTCTCACTCCTCCTCCCCCTCTTCTCTTTATCTGTCTCCCCTCTTCCCTTCTCTTTCTCCCTCTCTATCTGCAATGCGTTCACTGAGATCCACTGCCTGCAGAGTTCTGGTGGTTTATCTCTCTCTCCCTCTCTCTCTCTCTCCCTCTCTTACTCTCTCTCTTACTCTGCTCACCTCTTCTCCCTCTCTCTCTCCCCATTTCTCTGTCCCCTAATGTGTTCACTGACCGCTGAGACCTGCTCCCAGCAGTACCTTGGTGGTTTATGTCTCTCACTCTCCTTTCTCCCCTCTCTCTTCTCTCCCCTTTCTCTCTGCTCTCTTTTCTACCCCTCTCTTCCACTCTCCCCTTTCCCTCCTCCTCTCTCTCTCCCTCCCTTCTCCCCCTTGCTCTCTTCTCTCTCTCTCTCTCTCTCTCTCTCTCTCTTTCTTTCCCCTGTCTCATTCCCTCCTCTCCTCTTCCTCTGTGATGCGTTCACTGACCACTCTGCTCCCTGCAGAGCCTCGGTGGTTTATGTCTCCCTCATTTCCCACTGTGTCCGTGCACCTCAAACGCCCCGCTGTGCTCCTTGTCTAAAGCAGCTCCAAACTTGTGTTGTTTCAAATCCAACACAACAGGAAAAAGAAAACACATTTTTACTAGAGTTATTTTCAAGGCTGCTCCCAAGGTCCGGACTTTTTTTTAATAATCCACCCACCTTTGATTTCTGGAAATAATAGTCCCAATCATTTTTCCCATTCACATCGCTGTATCTGCTAACTTAGTATACTAAGAAAGAGACTTGATGCTCACTACCGATTCTGATACCATGATGATAATAAAAACACTTTTTCTTTACACAAAAGAATGTGATTTTCAACATGAAATCATAGTACAGTGGTACCTCACCTTACGAAAGACCCTACAAACGAAAAATCCAAGTTACGAAACGCCTTCACGTTAAATTTTGGTCTCTAAATACGAAAGAAAATTCAAGTTACGAAATGCGAAATCTCAAAATTTCAAATAATGCGCGCTCAGCCACACACATTATACGCTTTTCTCAGACTGGAATTAACCTTTTCTCACATTTGTCTCTCGTTTAAACACTCAAACTTTCATAGATTTTCAACAAAATGTATTAATAGTGAAGCGTGGGGAAGGTGGAGGGCGGAGAAGTGTGCACGACCCGGCGTGGGGCTGCGAGCATGAGACCCGTGCTCAAACCGTGCCTCCTCTAGACCAGGTCTAAACCAGGACTGCATGCGCTCGGACTGCGTGCGGTCCCGAGGGGAGGGGATGTGCCTCCTCTCGGGACCGCACGCAGTCGCTGCTCGCCTCAGCCGTGACTCGTGAGGTACACCAGCAGAGCTAGCACGAAGCCAGGAAATAGACCAACACGCGGCGCTTTAATCCTGGTTCAGACCTTGTTCAGACCTGGTCTAGACCTGGTTTATTCCACGTTTAGTCCTGGGTCTACAGTCTCTTAGCCAATCAGGACGCAGAACACAGTGTTACACTATAAAAAAAAGTTACACTATAAAAAAAAAACTTGGAACGGGGCCTTGGAACGAATCAGGCTTTTTCCATTGAAATAGCTACTCAACTTACGAAAATTAACGTTACGAAACCACTTCTGGAACGAATTAATTTCGTAAGGTGAGGTACCACTGTACTTTCTTTTCTATTCCCATGTGGTCTTATATCTGTGTGATCCCTCAGTGGTCCTTTAGGTTCCACAGTTCTCCATGGGCGTATACTAGTCTATGAGCTTATACTTGTTCTGATACAGCTCAAGATCATTCTAAAGCTACTCAGGAAAGTGTCATTTCTGTCCTGTGAATGTGATTTTTTTAAGTATCAATACCTAGTTTCAATACTAGTTTTAGTATCTGATTTTTTATCATTTTGACAATCCTAGAAATAACCAAATAAATGACACACCTGAAGTCCAGTAGTCCTTTTGCTCTCTCTATCCTCCCTTCTCACTCCCCTTCATCTTTTTCACCTCTATGCCTCCCTCTGGCTCCTCTCTCTATCTCCATCCCTCCCTGTCCCTCTCCCCCTCTTTTCCTCCCTCGCTCCCGTCCTCTTTCTCCACATCACCTCTCTCTTCACATTACTCCTTCTCTCTCCATCCCTGTCCCCCTCTCTCTCTCTTCCCTTGCTCCCTTCTTGCCCCCCACTTCTCTCTCTCTAACCATCCCTCTCTCTCTCTCCTCCCTTGCTCCTGTCCTTTCTCACCCCCCCCTTCCCCTCACTTCCATCCACTTCTCTCTCTCCCTCGTTCTCTTTGTCTGTTTTGTGACCTAGCCAAAGTGTCTGGTTGGAGAGCACCTATGTTTGTGCAACCTCCGCTCTCTCTCTCTCTCCCTCTCTCTCTCTCTCTCTCTCTCCCTCCTCTTTCTTTCCTCTCTCCCCTCTCTCCTCCCCCCTCTCCTCTCCCTCCATCCCTCTCTCCGTCTGTTTTCTGGCTGTATTTCACGCGTGGGTTTTATTTTTGGAGCCAAAGTGTCTGGTTGGAGAGCGTCCATGTTTGGGTGACCTCGGCTCGCTCTCAAAGGAAAGCCATTTACCGCTCCACTGCTCCTGTAGAACGCAATGTACATGCCCACAGAAGAGAGGGAGAAAAGGAGAGAGAGAGAGGAGAGCGAGGTAGAAAGGAGAGAGATGGTTGAGAAAGAGGAGAGAGAGAGAGGTGGGTGTAGATAGGGGGATAGATGGAGAAAAGAGAGGATATAAAGTAAGAGAGGGGGAGAGAGGGTACAGAGAGAAAAAGAGGGTCTGATTATGGGGACTTCTGCCAAAAGCGTCGTCAGACAAATCCCGGTTTAGTTCTGGTTGGAGCCAAGTTCAGACCTGACTGAGTGGACTTGGCCTGGTCCTGCGCGGTTTCGGATTAAATCACAACATTCTATAGCCCAGTCATACTGAATACAGGTGGGGGCAGATGGAGTTGATGCGTTCTTGGCTCTAGTCACTAAGGCTACGTTCACACTGCAGGGCTTAATGCTCAATTCCGATTTTTTTGTGAAATCCGATTTTTTTGCGAGGCCGTTCACATTTCCAGTTAAATGCGAATTGTATGTGATCTCCAGTGTGAACGCTAAACTCCCCAAAAGTGTCCCGCATGCGCCTTGGAGGACACGATGACGTCACACGCAGCGAACGCGCTCAATGTTTACGGAAGTAGCCTAAAGTTGCTTTCGTACCGGAGCCAAAACATGTACAGCTTATTTGTTTTAAGGAGGAGACGGAGAAGGAGAAGGAGAAGGACGAGGTTTTTGGCCACGGCGTTTTGCGGGGCAGTGGCAGCAACGTCTGCAGAAAGGAACATGTGGGTGCGGAGTCACAGGCAGGAAAGGTGGGATTGCTCCGTGCTTCGCCGCTTCACTGATACGAGTTTATATACTATTTTCGCATGACGAGAAGAACGTTTGTGCACATTTGTGAACGCCTACTTGTACCACTCTCATTGGAGGAAACACACTCAGGTCGGATGAATGCGACCTGGCCGTTCAGACTGCAGTCGCATGTCAAAAGATCGGATATGTATCGGATTTAGGACCACATATCCAAGTGGCCTGGATCGCATTTGAAAAAATCGGATCTGTGTCGTTCACACTGTCATTAGAAGATCAGATACAGGTCGCATAGAGGCAAAAAAATCGCATTTGGGTCGTTTCAGGCTGCAGTGTGAACGTAGCCTATCTGATATTTGCAGCTGATGTCATCAACATTCCCTGGGGGTGTGATGCTAACTGTGGGCACTGGTCTGTCTGAGGCTTTGGTATCCAAATTAGACTGCAACAAGACTTTGAGACTTTAAAGGAGAACGTTTTTTACAATTTGAGCCTTTTTTTTTTTTTTTTTTTACAATTTGAGCCTTACTTTGGTAATAAAAGAAGTTGTTTTACTCACCCATAGCACTTTGGTGTCATATAATATATGCCCCGAGCGGTCTCCAAATAACACAAACTTTAGCACTTTTCAAATCATAGAAGCTCAATGTCTTAGTCTACACTTTCGTTTGAGTCAAAAGTGGCCTGTAATCCGAAATTTATCCATAATTTACAGCTTTGTGTTTCATGTTTGGGTGCCGGGAGCTGAGAGTGAAATAAGCTGTGACTCTGCACATGCGCACTGGCGTCCTCATCTACTCGAAACTATGGATAAATCTCGGATTACAGGCCACTTTTGACTCAAACGAAAGTGTAGACTAAGACATTGAGCTTCTATGATTTGAAAAGTGCTAAAGTTTGTGTTATTTGGAGACCGCAAACATGTGCCCCGAGAACTCACATTATGGAGATCGCAAATCTAAAACATCTCTGGAAGTGCTCCATATGACACCAAAGTGCTATGGGTGAGTAAAACAACTTGTTTTATTACCGAAATAAGGCTCAGATTGTAAAAAACGTTAATTCTCCTTTAACTTTCTTTGAAGAGAGCTGACTTAGCTGGAACTACAACATGTGTGATGATTTGTGTTGTTAAACAAGTCGCTCTCACATAACATTACACAATTATTAGCATTAGCATTAGCATTAGCCAACAGTTTTTCAGTTAATCACGCTCACCTTATTTGTTGAAAATCAAACTCCTAAACAGGACCTCATGTTGGATTTTTTTCTTGAGTTTCAGATTATCTTAAATCTTTTTTTGACAGTGTTTGCTAATGAGTGCCTTGTGTCAACATGGTAGCCAATGAACATGCCATACATGTAGAACACTTCCTGCGTGATGTCACCGTAAAGCATCAATAGCCCAGGTTTTATTTCTATCCTTGTCCAGGTTTAGTTACAGTTTACTCTCGGATCAGCCTGCTATGAGTTAAGAGGAAAATACTATTAGTTGTTGAATCTATGTTTTCTGTCCTTTACACAGCTGTCTGGATTCAGTTCAAAGTGCAGTAATAGTAACACCACATCCCTGATCTGGCACAGACTACTCCCTCTGCTCCTTCAGTGAGAATTTAAACAGAAAAATGTCCAATGACCAATCTCCACAGAGAACCAACCTAGGCTAACCTTTGGATGAGCTCCAAGTCCCACAGTGCAAACCATTTAACAGAGAGAGGGTGGAGGTAGAAGAGATTAACCCAGAGAGAGGCCGGAACTGGGGTACAACACGAGATACAGGTCCTTGGACAGGACCGGGGCGAGAGGGGAAAGGCAGAGGAGATTAACCCAGAGAGGAGACGACAAACTGGGGGAACATTGGAGGGAAAGGCCTTTAGAACAGAACCAGAGCAAAAGGATGAGTAGCTAACCAGATTAACCCAGAGAGGAGAGATGGAAATAATTGGGGGTGCCAATGGCGATACAAGCCCGTAGACCGGAAAAGAGCAGCAGGAGGGAGGTGGAGGAGACAAACCAGAGTGGCTCAAATTGGGGTCCCAAAAGAGACAGAGGACCAGGGCAGCAGTGCACAACATAACCCAGAGAGGAGGTGCTGAACTAGGGTGCAACTGGAGAGAAAGTAACAGGAACATTCCCTGGAGGTGGGATGTTAACTGTACACTGTAAAAAAAATACTTGCCTTAACTTGAATAGCTAATTAAGAAACAGACTTATATGACATGGGAGTTGGCTTAACTTACAGTAGTGTTTTGTACGTCTGTTTTTTATAAATGTTGGTAAAACTTGAGCTTCAGAGTTGGGAGAAATAAAATATGTAAGTAATCTCCTCTTAATCAGCTGAACTTGCTGGACGAAGTTCATTCAACTTTTTTGAAACATGCCCGCGCGTGTCCTTCAGGATAAGCTTTAATACAATTCGGTTCGAGTCCCTCTCTTTACGGATTGACCGCGTGTGATCCCAGCTCACACAGATGAACGCTGCTGTTGTGTCCTTGGGCAAGAAACTTAACCCCACCTTGCCCCCAGGTGTCTGCGGACACTGGTAGCCCCCATGGCAGAAGATACATCAAGGCCCGTTGTGACGTGAGCTGTCCTCCTGTGGACCCACCACTTGTGGGAGGATTCATGGGGGCTGGTGCATTGTGTTCTGATCAGCTTAATATTAATATTAATATTACATTAACTCAAATTATTGAGTACTGCCAACAATAAAATCTGTTGTTGTTGCTGGGTTTCATGTGTTGGTACACTTATAGTTTCCCTTGGTTTGAACTCAATAATCTGAGTTTCAGATGAAAAGTTCAGTTTACTCAAAATTCTGTATGCATAATATTGACAAATTTTTTTAAGTTGAAGTCACTGCAGATTTTTAAGAGTGATAGGCACTAATAATCACCATAATAATTGCTGAACATCCTACTATAGACATACGTGTAGAACACCCCCAGCGGCACCAGGGCAGGAGGAAAGCAGTGAACAAGATCAACCTGGAAAGGAGTGACCAAACTAGGGTGCCACTGGAGGGTCCTTAAGGTCCTTAAACTGGATCAGAGCAAGAGGGGAGCATAGATACCCAGATTAACCTAGAGAGGAGTGTCTGAGCTGGGATCCCAAAAGACCAGGACTAGGGAAGGAAGCTATTAATATTATTCCAGAGACAAGGAGTCATTTAAAATATATGTATTTAATAATTTCACAATTTTTACTCAATCATGAATTTTATTTGTCAAGCTCACAGGACATTTTTTTTTTCTCTAGAGCCGGTCACGCTGCAGACTTCTCATTTCTAGCAAAAGTATTGAAAATCATATATCAATCAATACTAAAACTAGTTTTGAAACTAGATACAGTGGTACCTCGCCTTACGACAGACTCTACAAACGAAAAATCCAAGTTACGAAACTTCACGTTAAATTTTGGTCCCTAGATACGAAAGAAAATTCAAGTTACGAAACGCGAAATCTCAAAAATTCAATTAATGCGCGCTCAGATGCGCGCTCAGATGCACGCCCCGAAACGTATTTATACACTTTATCAACACACACGGGGTTAGGTTCCAGAGGTGGCCCGCGGTGGGAGAGGTCCACGAGGTAGGACAACTTTGTATTTTGCAATTGTTCTACATGTTTTAGGGCTGTAAATGCCTCACCACACACATTCTACGCTTTTCTCAGACTGGAGTTGGGCTTTTCTCGCATTTCTCTCTCGTTTGAACACTCGAACTTTCATAGATTTTCAACGGAATGTGTTGATAGTGAAGCGTGGAGGGGGGGGGGCACGGCTCAATATAGCGCCGAACGCGCAACAACAACACATCATCAGTAGGGTAAAATTAACCTGTCTCACGATGGTCTAAACCCCGCTCACGTTCCCTTAGTGAGTGAACAATCCAACGCTTGGTGAATTCTGCTCCACAATGATAGGAAGAGCCGACATCGAAGGATCAAAAAGCGACGTTGACACGGCGCAAGGGCGCGGGATGGAGCTGCGGCGCCCGGGCTGTGCCTCTTCCTCAGGGCCGAGCATGTGCGGGCCGAGCACGCGCGGGCGAGCGCAGGAGCCGCTTGAGGCCAGCGGAAAGCCGCATGGGGTGATTTAATCCTGGTTTGGTCCGGGTCTGGACCTGGTCCGGTCCTGGCTTAGACCAGGTCCAGTCCAGGTCTAGACCTGGTTTAGTTCTGGTCTAGACCTGGTTTATTCCACGTTTAGTCCTGGCTCTACAGTCTCTTAGCCAATCAGGAAGCAGAACACAATGTTACACTATAAAAAAAAATGTTACACTATAAAAAAAAAAAACTTGGAACGGATCAGGCCTTTTCCATTGAAATAGCTACTCAACTTACGAAAAATTCACGTTACGAAACCACTTCTGGAAGGAATTAATTTCGTAAGGTGAGGTACCACTGTATTGTTTGAGCTGGTATCAGTACTAAAAAGTCACATTCACAGGACAGAAATGAACCTGAATAGCTTTAGAATGATTTGGATCTGTATCAGAACAAGAAATGTTAGTATGGTGACAACTCTACTTCTTGCTAACCATATTAACCCAGAGACAAGCGGCTGAGTTGGGGCCCATTGGGAGAAACAAGCCCCAGGACAGGACCAGAACAAGGCAAACAAAATTAACCCAGACGAGAGTTTAAACGGGGATCCCAAAAGAGGCAAGACCCATTGACCAGAGAACCAGAGCAGGACGGGAGAAGCTAACCATATTAACCCAGAGACATGAGTTCAAACTGCAGTCCCCACTGGAGACACAGGCCCCTAACAAGGACCAGAGCAGGAGGGGATGGCGGAGGAGATTAACCCAGAGAGGAGAGTCGGAGCTGGGGTTCCAACAGAGCCAAGGCTGTAAGAACCACGTGAGAGCAACCTAGGTATAACTGGAGACAGAGACTGATAGTGTAAAGCAAGACAGGGGATGGTGAACTAAATGAACCCTTAGACAAGAGTCAAAATCTGGGCTTTAAATGAGGTAGGGACCCTTAAACTAGAACCAGGGAAGAAGGTGGAAAAAAGCAAACTAGATTAATCGAGAGACGAGCGTTCATATTGGCGTGGCAGTGGGAGGGGAGGGGTTGAAGAGATTAGTTAAGATAGAATCTCCCAAAAGATTCAAGAGTCTTTAAAGTTGGACCAGAGCAGTAGGGGAGCAAGATTAATCCAGAGAGAAGAGTTCAAACTGGGGTCCAATTGGAGATACAGGCCCTTAACAATGATCAGAGGAGACACTACAGAAGACAAAACACATAATAAACATGTTTAAAAGAGTGCCAAATCGGACAATGATGGAGCCTTTAGACCAGAACCAGAACAGGGGAGGGGCAGTGAACGGGATTAACCCAGTGAGGAGAGTCCGAGCTGGGGCCCAAACAGAGCCAAGGTTATTAGATCCACACAAGAGCAGAAGGGGATCGATGGCGGAAATAAACCCAAAGTGGAGAGTCTGAACTGGGGTGCAACTGGAGACACAGACCCATAGAGTACAGCAAGACAGAAGCAGTGAATATTATCGCACAGAAGAGAACTCAAATGGGGGTTTCGAAAGAGGCCAGGACCCATTGACCAGAGAACTGGAGCAAGAGGGATGAAGCTAACCATATTAACCCACACCCAGATAACAGTTCAGACTGGGATCCCACTGGAGACATGGGCCCTTAACAAGGACCAGGAGGGGGAGCAACAGAGGAGAGGAGAGTCCGAGCTGGGGTCCCAACAGAGCCAAGGCCATTAGAGCCACACAAAAGCAGAAGGGGAACAGTGGAGGAAATAAACCCAGAGTGGGGAAGGTGAACTGGGGTACTACTAATGGCACAGGTCTTTAGAGTAAAAGCAAGACAGGGGATAGGGGACAAGGGGAAAAAATTAACACAGAGACAAGATCTTAATTGGGGTTTCTAAAGCAGCAAAAACCTATTTACCAGAGAACCAGAGAAGAAGGGGAGGAGTGAACAAGATTTGCACAGAGAGGAGAGTTTAAACTGGGGTCCAATTGGAGACATAGGCCCCTAACAAGGGTAATAGGGTGGTGGTGGGAGAGATTAGTCCAGAGAAGGGCTGAGCTTGGGCCCCAAACGTTGGACCAAAGCCATAGGGGGAGAGTGAAGGAGATTAACCCAGAGAGGAGAGTCCAAACTGGGGTCCAATTGGAGACACAAGCCCCTAACAAAGATTCAGAGGAGACACAGGAGACAAAACACATTAAAAATATGTTTAAAAGAGTTAAAGCGTCAAATCAGACAATGGCAGAGTCTTTAGACAAGGACCAGAGCAGGAGGGGGGCAGTGAACAAGATTAACCCAGAGAGGAGGGTCTCCAGAGGGCCACCAGAGGGACAGGCCTGTAGACCAGGACCTGAGCAAGAGGAGGGCAGTGGAGGAGATTAACCCAGAGAGGAGAGACCGAACCTGGGTCCCAAAAGAGTAAAGACCTTTAGACCAGAGACCCAGGGCAGGAGGCGAGCAGCACACTAGATTAATCCAGAGACCAGGGCCTGAACTGTGCTCCCAAAAGAGCAGAGAGTCCTTTTAGTCCAGGACTGGAGCAGGAGGGGAGATAGTGGAGATTAACCCAGAGAAGAGTGTCCGAGCTGGGATCCCACTGGAGGGAAAGGCCCTTAGATCAGGCAGGACTAATATAAAGGTAGGACATGGGCACCGAACCAGAAACATTGTTAGTGGGACTAAGAGAGGACAGCAGAGTGAATAAGGACAGGCTAATTTAAAAAATGGTTTAAAGGGAAAGTATGTGTATCCATAAATATTAAAGATCCCATGACATGGTGCTTCTTGATGCTTTTATATGGCTTCTTAATGGTTCCCTAATACTGTAAATGAATCCTTCTTCAAAATCAACACTCTGGAACACTCCATTATGGGAGTTGTTGCTTGAATGCAAATGAGGAGGACAGAGATGGCCTATAGTAGAGGGTGGGGGCGTGGCTCTCAGCTGTGCTCTGTGCGCTCTGACCCACTTCCGTGTTTTTGCGCGGGGGGAGAGATGAGAAGCGTTCCATTGAAAAATAAACACATTTCCACAGAAAATAAAATTAAACCACTGCTGTTTCAGATGTCCACAGGCTCAGATAAAGGACTTCCGAGCCCTAGAAATACTCGCAAGTTCCTCCAGGCAAATAAAAAAACGCATTTCGCATTGCGTAGCTCCTCCGCAGTCCAAACTCTCTGGGCGTGATTTACAGAGACGCTGAGTACAGACAGACGGGGGTGGAACTGCATTTGCATTTCTTTTTTCGAGCTGACGTCAATAAGTTTCCTTGTTCAAAATTGCCCGTTTGAGCTCTGATTTTTTCTAACGCAGAAAAGGATTGCAAATGCTCAGTTTAGACATTTCGCAAATTTTAACCTTGGGGGGGGGGGGCTAAACAGGGTAGGGGAGCTCACATTAACGTTCAAAAACCTCAGAAAGTGAAAATTTCATGCCATGGGACCTTTAAAGGGACAGTGTGTAAGATTTTTACCCGTTAATTTCTGAAATTGAAGATACCCATTCAAAAATACATTGTTTTCCAAGCCTTTTCACTTCCATCATGAAATCAAAGTATTCTTTTGGACTTAGATATAGTCACATAAAAGGGGGATCTTCCCCATGCAGAGGCAGCCATTTTGAATACGAGAGCCGCAGAAGGACATTTGGGCTCCGCCTTCGCCTTCGGCAAGGCTCGTGGTTTTGGGTAAACAACGACAAGCATGCTGCCGGATCAGACGTCGTAATAGATCTAACACGTGTTTTGGACTAAATTGTTTTACTGGATTTTATTCGCTGGATCCTTACGGACAAATTGAGAGCAAGTTTATGGTGAAATACAGAGTTTGACCTGTGCAAAGCATTCTAAGGTAAGCTAACCTCGTTTTGTGCTTTTCCGTATAAAAGCCCCATGTGCTCGGGGAGTGATTGTTGTGCAGGGAAATGAATTGCATAGTCAAAAAGAGGAGACTGTAAGGTTTCATTTGATGTGTAGAGTGTCATGGTACATGATCGGGAATGTGTGTTTTCATGAGAAAAACAAAAAACAAAAACGGGGCCGCGTTTTATTTATACAGTAGCGGCGCGCGGCTCGTGCGCGTGCTCGGGTGACCCTCGAGGTCTGCCGTAGCTAAAACAGAAAGTGCAATGCAACCATGCACCTATGCGCCACGAATCCTACACACTGGGGCTTTAAAGGACCCATATTACACTATTTTTTAAGTCTCATGATGCACGATTTCCCCCCCTGAATTTGCTTTTGGTTTGGACAAAAAAAAAAGAGTAAGAGCTGGTGAGTTATATAATTTGAGAAGTTCCAAAAAGCAGTCCTACAATGACCACCAGAGTATTACATAAAATACAGTACATACAAATAGTGAAATCAAAACTGTGAAATGGATTGAACTACAATTTATGTCAAAATCGTGTCCTGTCTCGTTCTCGTGGACCCTACTATTTTCTGATCTATGTTATAATGTTGTTTCCTCATCACAAACGCGCCTGGAGTTGTGTTTGGTTTCATTCACACATGTTTAACACACAAACGTCTCACAAACAGAAAAATACTCTGTTCTGCCTTGTGATGTCAGTACAGGAAGTCCTCCAAACTCCTCACTAACATCATTTGGATAATTTTAGCCCTGGAATTTTTTCTGACTCCTTCTCTCGCCTCCCTTTTTTCCTTCTGTCTCTCACCCTTCTATCTCCCTTTCTCCTCCTCTTTCTTCCTCTCTTCCCTCACTTCTTACTCTCTCCCCTTTTGTTTATCTTCTCTCCACACCCCCCTTGCTCCCCTTTTGTCCCCAGTTTTCTCTCTCTCACTCTCATTTTATCTTTCCGCTCTCTATCCTCCCCTCTCTCAAGCCCCCTGTCTTGCTGTCTCTTTCTTTCTCTCTTTCTTTCCTCTCCCTCTCATCCTCCTTTTTTTCTCTCTCCCCCTTATCATGCCCTCTCTTACTCTGCCGCTCTCCTTGTGCTCTCTCTTCTCCCTCGCTCCTTTCTACCCTCTCCTCTTCCTTTCTCTCTCTCACCCCTCTCTCCCTTTCTCCTCATCTCTCTCTTACTTTCTCCTCTTTTGTTTCTCCATTCTCTATCCCTCCTCTCTCTGTTGCCCCCCTCTATTGTCTCTCCCTCTTTTTTCCTCTCCCTCTAATCCTCCCTTACTCTCTCTTACTTCCCTATTCTCCTCCTCCTCTCCTTTCTTTCTCTCTCCTACATGCCCGTAGTGACCTGTTGGTACGGATAATAATAATAATAATAATAATAATAATAATAATAATAATAATAATAATAATAATAATAATAATAATAATAATACATTTTATTTATAAAGCGCTTTTCAAGACACTCAAAGACGCTGTACAGAAGGTAAAATAAGTAATAAAACAATAGACAATCAAACAAACATTGAACATTAAGAAACATTAAAAGCAGTTTTAAAAAGGTGAGTCTTGAGCAGTTTTTTGAAGGTGGGGAGGTCAGAGCAGTCACAGGTCGTGGGAGTGAGTTCCAGAGGGTGGGGGCAGGTTCGGAGCTTGGTCCTGTAGGGGAGGGACAGGAGGTTGGCGTCGGAGGAACGGACGGACAGATGATGTCATTCTTCAGATCACACAGTGACGCAAACGTGCCTTTTTTGGGGACACTCCATTGACTTCCATTCATTTCCTGGAGACTGATCCTAACCTTAACCTTAGTCACTAGCAGTGTTGTGACAATACTAAAAATTCAAACTTGATTTCGATACTAATAGACTCAGTACTCATTTCTGTCCTGTGAATGTGATTTTTTAGTACCGATACCCACTCAAATGATAATCTAGTTTCATACTTGTTTTTATATTGATTAGTATCTGGATTTTGATACTTTTGAGAACCTGAAGGAGTATCTAATCAATGATACAGATGATATCATAGATAAGATAACTGTAGACACTGTTCTGTAAGTTCTGTTACTAAGTTAGACTTAATCTAATCTTTATTTTAACACAGTCGGACCATAAAGAACAGTCTTAGCTGGACTACAGGTGAGGTGATTTGTGCTGTTAAACAAGTTAAACATATTTTCTTCTTGGCAGTGTTTGCTAAAGTGTTCATTGTGTCACCATGGTAACTACTGAACATTCCACCATTAGAGACTCATGTAGAACACCCCCAGCATGATGTCACTGCAAAGCATCAACAATGGATTTACTTCATGGGGACATGATTTTTGTACAGATTTGAGTCCCCACATTATAACGCTGTTGCACCATACTTTTGTTTTCCTCTAAAATCTCAGAAAGAAACTCTTGGTTGGTTGTGACTTTTTTTTTTTTCTCAAAATCTTTAACACTTGTCTCTGATGCAACCAAGCGGCTCCCATGGAAACTCTGATATAACTGTTGTAAACACTGACAGAGGAGGAGTGCATTTAGGGCCCTAATGAGGAGAATGCTTTTATTTCTGCACTCTGTGTAGTGCAATGGTTAAGTCTGTCGCCTCACACCTAAAAGGTCTTGGGTTTGATTCCTAGACCAGATGGGGCCTTTTGTGTAGAGCAATTCATTTCCAGTTACAAAAATATTTAAAGGAGACCTGTTTACTCAAGTAAGAGTAAACATGGCGATATGAAGATGGGGGTCTGGCAAAACCCAAGCCAATCTAAATTGTTCACCTGGGTCTCTAAAAATGTATTTCATCATGCTAAATTAATCCCTTTGGATAAATTAAGTCTCCCTGTGAAAATCTGTGTGGCTCCAATAGTTATCTGTGTTTTGACTTCACCTCCCTGCATGAACACTTCCAAGGCCACAGAATGTGGTTTGTTATCTGGACTCTACATAAACATGGCACCCACTATCACACACTGACACTGACTTACTGACATGATTGAGTAGAAATGTTCCCTGTCTTTTTAGTAAAGGTCTGATCTCTGCTCTCGGTTCAATCAATTTCATTGATTTCCAATCTGATCCCCCCACACCCTTCCTTCTGTTGCCAACGAAAAAGATCACCGTATGTTATATCTCCAATTGTTTTTCTGTCATTACATGTTGTTAAATTGTCACTGATTGTATGTATTGCATCTATTCTACTCTGCATCTCCCAGTCGGCGGCGCGCGCATGCGCAGCGGCCCCTCCCCTACCCACTCTATCACTGTCCTGCCTGGTTAGTGGGGAAACAAAATTTCGAATTCACTCTATGTACATGTACATGATTGTTTTCGACAATAAAGCAAACTATGACTAACTATGACTATGAAGAGTACGGTTACACTGTTCAATATTACTCAATGTTAATTTAATTTAAAAAAAGTATGCTGCCAGAAAAGTAAATATATGTAAATATAACCAAGTACACCCCATCTCTTAAAACGTCTAACCTGGATGTGTTCAGGGGAGGGCATCTTTAGTCCCACATGTCGTATACAGATGTGCAAATGGAAAATACAAGATTAAAATGCAATTTGGAGTTTTATGAGGCATTTTATGGTGAAAAGGGCCTTATGAATGAACTGAATGAGTCACTACAGTAAAGCCATGCAAAAGCACCAGGCTGGAAGCTGTTATGACACTACAGTGGGCTGAATGGACTGAATTTTACGTAGAGACAGGCTATAGTAACAATAAACTCTCACTGAATTAAAGCATCCATATTACTGGAGCTGGGCGATATGGCCTAAAAAGATTTTTTTTTTACAAAAAATCCGATTTCCGATTTTAATCAATTTTTCTCTGCCCTACTCAAAAACAAATAACAGATGACGGACAAATGGCTCAAAACAATGCAACGTTATTTTATAAAACAAATACATTACACCTTGCATCAATTAAGCTGTTATTGTTTAAAAAAATATATCACTTGAAGACCCTTACCTACAGCATTGTGCAGTCTGTATACAGCTGTGGCAACTAAAGAAAAATATTTGTGGTTTGGTAGCACATACTTCGGGTCCAAAACTTTCACCATGTTAATGAATCCGGGCTTTTCCACACTATATATGGGCACCATGTCTTTTACAATATACATCGCGGTAGAGTGTGTGATTGCCTTCCATCGTGGCCCATGCTTATCATATGGCACGCAGTTCAAAAAAGTTTCAGGGACTGTTGCTTGTTTGACTTTGGACGGTGTGCTCGCGCTGTGGGGACCTGCACTTCCCCCACTCCGCTGTGTGCCTCTGCTTTAGGCTCTAAATAAAATAAATAAATGTGTTGCGCTGCTTCCTTTGGTTGCAACAGCCTTTGAACAGACCTTACAGTGAGCACTCGTTTGTTCTAAGTCCGACGCAAAAAAACCGAACCAGTTCCATATAACAGATGTAGCGACACCTTTGTTTGGCACAAGCTCCGGCTTTCGCTCACTCACTGCCATGCTAGCTTGTACAATGTTTGGGTACGCCCCGTTAACTTACCCGTGTAGAACGTAGCGGTGCCTTAGTTCCGCTCACATGTATAAAATAACTAAAAAATCTATTTTCATAAAAACATCGTCCTGAACTGTAAAATCGAATTAATCAAATTCATAGATTTAATCATAAATCGCGCACGTCTACATATTACACTACTAGATTCACTAGAATCATTTTGATAACTTCAGCCCTGGAATTGCCAATCTCAATTGAACAAAAACTTAAAGTTAACTTAACTGTTAACTTGAAAATGTACTGCTTCATGACATCACAAGGTGGAACAGAGCATTTTGAGCTTTAATGGACCACTATGGAACCTGCCTTGATCACTGACGGATCACACAGATATAAGACTAAATGGGAATATACAAGAAAGTACTATGATTTAAAGGGACAGTGTGTAAGATTTTTACCTGTTAATTACAGAAATTGAAGATACCCATTCAAAAATACATTGTTTTTCAAGCCTTTTCACTTCCATCATGAAATCAAAGTATTCTATTGGACTTAGATATACCTGCATAAATTCTGTAGATTTGACTTTTGGATATTTCTTATAAAAAATACCTCATTACGCATTCAGAATACAGCTTATGTCATCTTTATCACTGCAGACAGGCCCTGATGGTTCCCTGATAAGACTCTGTGTGCGTGGGAGCGGTCTAATTCCTGGTGCATTCTCTGAGCTGACACAGGATAATCGCTGAAGCAGGATTCAGTCAGACACTGGTTTATGGTTCCACTGTGCTCCAAAGAACTGTCCCTGAAAGATTTACTCGCACTGAAGAAACACAGCGTATATCAAGGCTAAGGAGAGGGGAGGGCATCTGACTTTTACTGCTGTCAAGGCATTATAAGCAGCTCTTTGTGTTACTGTACAGGTCTGGTTTAGTCCTGGTTGAGTCTAGTCCTGGTTCAGTCCTGGTTTAGTATTGTTTAGTCCTGGTTTAGTTCTGGTTTAGACCTGGTTTAGTCCTGGTTTAGACCTGGTTTAGTCCTGGTTTAGACCTGATTTTGTCCTGGTTTAGTCCTTGATTATAGTCCTAGATTACTATGCATGTCCTCCCCATGTTACCGTGGCAGAGTGGTTATCCTATCTCATCCTCTCAAAAGGAGGTTGTGGGTTCGACTCCTGATCTCTGAGTGGAGTGTGCATCTCCTTGTGTGTCACTGTGGCAGAGTGGTTAGCTCGTGGGTGCGTCTGATTGGTTGTCCTCTGTCAGATGTGGAGGATTAGTGGAGCTCTGCGCTGTCATAGATTAAAGATCTTATCGGGGCTCTGCAGAGGAATGGGATGGGGACAGTACAAAGATGGAGGAGATTTGAGCGTCGTTGTAGACCAGATTCATTAAACGCAGACAGGAACAGACAGGAGAAGACAAGAGCAGAGCCAGAGGAGCAGAGCCAGAGGAGCAGAGCCAGAGGAGCAGAGCTAGAGGAGCAGACTGAAGCAGAGCTAGAGGAGCAGAGCTAGAGGAGCAGAGCTAGAGGAGCAGAGCCAGAGGAGCAGAGCCAGAGGAGCAGACTGAAGCAGAGCTAGAGGAGCAGAGCTAGAGGAGCAGACTGAAGCAGAGCTAGAGGAGCAGAGCTAGAGGAGCAGAGCTAGAGGAGCAGAGCCAGAGGAGCAGAGCCAGAGGAGCAGACTGAAGCAGAGCTAGAGGAGCAGAGCCAGAGGAGCAGAGCCAGAGGAGCAGAGCTAGAGGAGCAGAGCCAGAGGAGCAGAGCCAGAGGAGCAGAGCCAGAGGAGCAGAGCTAGAGGAGCAGAACCAGAGGAGCAGAGCTAGAGGAGCAGAGCTAGAGGAGCAGACTGAAGCAGAGCTAGAGGAGCAGAGCTAGAGGAGCAGACTGAAGCAGAGCTAGAGGAGCAGAGCCAGAGGAGCAGAGCCAGAGGAGCAGAGCTAGAGGAGCAGAGCCAGAGGAGCAGAGCCAGAGGAGCAGAGCCAGAGGAGCAGAGCTAGAGGAGCAGAACCAGAGGAGCAGAGCCAGAGGAGCAGAGCCAGAGGAGCAGAGCCAGAGGAGCAGAGCTAGAGGAGCAGAGCCAGTGGAGCAGAGCCAGAGGAGCAGAGCCAGAGGCGCAGAGCCAGAGGAGCAGAGCCAGAGGAGCAGAGCCAGAGGAGCAGAGCTAGAGGAGCAGAGCCAGAGGAGCAGAGCTAGAGGAGCAGAGCCAGAGGAGCAGACTGAAGCAGAGCCAGAGGAGCAGAGCCAGAGGAGCAGACTGAAGCAGAGTCAGAGGAGCAGAGCCAGAGGAGCAGAGCCAGAGGAGCAGAGCCAGAGGAGCAGACTGAAGCAGAGCTAGAGGAGCAGAGCCAGAGGAGCAGACTGAAGCAGAGCTAGAGGAGCAGAGCCAGAGGAGCAGACTGAAGCAGAGCCAGAGGAGCAGAGCTAGAGGAGCAGAGCTAGAGGAGCAGAGCTAGAGGAGCAGAGCCAGTGGAGCAGAGCCAGAGGAGCAGAGCCAGAGGCGCAGAGCCAGAGGAGCAGAGCCAGAGGAGCAGACTGAAACAGAGCCAGAGGAGCAGAGCCAGTGGAGCAGAGCCAGAGGAGCAGAGCCAGAGGAGCAGAGCCAGAGGAGCAGAGCCAGAGGAGCAGAGCTAGAGGAGCAGAGCCAGTGGAGCAGAGCCAGAGGAGCAGAGCCAGAGGCGCAGAGCCAGAGGAGCAGACTGAAACAGAGCCAGAGGAGCAGAGCCAGTGGAGCAGAGCCAGAGGAGCAGAGCCAGAGGAGCAGAGCCAGAGGAGCAGAGCTAGAGGAGCAGAGCCAGAGGAGCAGAGCTAGAGGAGCAGAGCCAGAGGAGCAGACTGAAGCAGAGCCAGAGGAGCAGAGCCAGAGGAGCAGACTGAAGCAGAGTCAGAGGAGCAGAGCCAGAGGAGCAGAGCCAGAGGAGCAGAGCCAGAGGAGCAGACTGAAGCAGAGCTAGAGGAGCAGAGCCAGAGGAGCAGACTGAAGCAGAGCCAGAGGAGCAGACTGAAGCAGAGCCAGAGGAGCAGAGCTAGAGGAGCAGAGCTAGAGGAGCAGAGCCAGAGGAGCAGAGCTAGAGGAGCAGAGCTAGAGGAGCAGAGCCAGAGGAGCAGACTGAAGCAGAGCTAGAGGAGCAGATCCAGAGGAGCAGACTGAAGCAGAGCTAGAGGAGCAGAGCCAGAGGAGCAGACTGAAGCAGAGCTAGAGGAGCAGAGCTAGAGGAGCAGAGCTAGAGGAGCAGAGCTAGAGGAGCAGAGCCAGAGGAGCAGAGCCAAAGGAGCAGACTGAAGCAGAGCCAGAGGAGCAGAGCCAAAGGAGCAGAGCCAGAGGAGCAGAGGAGTAGACAGGAGCAGGCAGGAGCAGACAGTGACATGTGTAGACTATTGTATTACATCAGACAACAGTGAAATTTAAAAGGCAGAAGATAAGACATTTTGGTGACCTGTTTCTTTCTAAAAATATTAAAAACTACAGCCTTAGCTCTGTCTTTACACTGTACAAACTAGATGAGAAGTAGCGGAACTGGCAGAGTGAAAGTGGCAGAGAAAGAAAGCAGAGATAGCAGAGCAGTAATTTCTGCTGTACGTATTAAAGGCCATGTACCTGATTTTTGTCTTAATGTTTGATAAGTACGAGTTGCCATGCTATTTGTTGTTGTTAGCGTTACCATGAACAACCACTTATAAACTCATCCTGGTGAATAATAAGAATGCTCAGAATGGCTAAGGCAAGTGAGGAATAACTTTGAACCACTGAAAACTGTTTAAAGGTTCTATATTAAGCAAAATTAACTCTTGTGAGCTCAGTCAGGTTAGAAGAATGTTACCGCTTCAAAAACATAAATGGAGCTGTGTTTTGTTTCATTCACACATGTTTGAATAGTCTGTCCACATCTCCAAAGCTCAAAATGCTCTGTTCCACCTTGTGATGTCCTGAGGTAGTAATTCAAGTTAACAGCTACCTTTTATCAGTTCTAGGGCTGAAATGAAACAAAATGAAGTAAAACACACCATTATTTATTTATTTATTTATTTGGAAACAGCATTCTAACATAGCTCAGAAAATAGTATAATATTGGCCCTTTAAAATGAACTGGAGTGTGTGTAGCTGTCCGTGGTGCTGAATCCTTCACGCAGAACTGCTCATGGATGAATTAACCGCTTTTCTCCTCGCGGTCGATAACGTCTCATCGCTCCAAACATCAGCTCTGATTTCCCACTCCATTCTTCTCCATGAACGCAGCATGGTGCGTTCAGGGACCTCTCCCGGGACTCGGGGAAATGAATTATGACTGTAGACATCCCCTGCCCGCATGTTCATGTGTGGTTTGTGGTTCAGGAATTAGAGCTGCAAAATGAATCACAATTTAAATGGATGCAATTAGCAAATCGCAAAGACTGCAGCTTTTGGCGTGCCATGATTTCCTTCACAAACAAAATCTTCTGTTTTAATTCCTATTCGCATGAGATAAGTACAACTTGGGGATGTCTGGTGATTTGCAAATTACCGCCCCACCTCTGTGTTACTTGCAGCGCATTCGCACTATTTTACTGACATTGACTGAGATTGAAACAGAAAAGAACAGGGCAAGAAAAGAGAGATAGAAAAGGCAACAAACACTGAGATGCAGATTTACATGGTAAATGTAGTAGGTAATTTGTGATGGAATTTTTAATTTACAAATTACAGACATGGCACATTCACAAGGGATCTCAGGCAACCACCGCAATTATTACAAATCACCAAAGGTAATACTGATCCTGTGTGAATAAAAAAAATTGTTAACCCCATAGATTAGACAGTGGTGGATGAAGTAGTTGTAGTAGTATTTAGCATTACTTAATTAAAAGTACATAGAGGCAAAAAGTTACTCAAGAAAATGTAAAAGAATGAAATGTAAAGATCTACTTAAGTAAAAGTATTAAACTACCTGTTTAAAAATGTACTCTAAATGTGCATGTAACTTTATTTTGGTTGGGAGTCACCTGTTTCTATGGATATGTCACTTCTCTGCTTGGAATGTTCCACAGTATGACATTTAACAGTTACAGTAACAGTAACATTACATTTATTCAGCTACAGGTGGTTTTATAACTCAAAAATACCTAGAAAAACAGACATTCTGACTTCGAGTGGGGTCGCCTCTACAGATCTGACCTGTAACTTGATCTGGTTTGTAGGGGTGGCATGGTTCATGAAAAACCGACGAACCGTTCGGTTCGCTTGTCACGGTTCGGTACCTGTGCGCACCTGACGGTTCCGGGCATGCACAATGTATACTTGCCTCTGGCATGCCCGTATGTAACCTCGGCTCGTGTTTCCTTTCGCGAGAAAGATGAATGAGTGCGGTAAATAAAGTTAGATAGAAATGGCAAGTGAGAGTGGAGATAGCGGCAAGGACATAGAGGATGCACCAGTGTCATTTAGGTCTGGTGTCTGGGGAAAAGAGGAAAGTCACGGACACCCCCTCCCACGCCGCCGCCGAAATGCGCTCTAATCAGAGGCATTCAGGGAAGCTCACAGGAGGAGAGACAGCGTGAAAAGTTGGTAAGTGAGGCACGGACAGATAGGAAGAATTGGATAGAAGTTTAACCTGCCCTGTGATACACGTTACACGTGCGAAAGAGCTGCGCTCGCGTGCTCGCCAGCTGACGTGTGGTATCCGCAGCTCCAGACGGAGCGCGGCCCGCACACCGGTAGAAGTTTAATACGAGACACGTACTTTTGTTTCTGTTTCTTCAATATCTAGTGGTTGGGTTTTTTCAACAGCAGGTGACATAGTTACTGCCACCAGATCGGAGAGATGGTTCCAATAATGGGCTTAAAGTCATGTCAAATTCAGATTGTGTGATTATTACATTGTATTAAGATTTTATATTACATTAGATTATTATATAATCTTACAACCTTCTTAATGTTATATCCTGTTATTGTGGATTATTAAGATAAGGTGTATTTTGAAAGAAACCAATAAGAACCGTACAGAACCAAAAACTGTGACCCTTAAACCGTGATACGAACCGAACCGTGAATTTTGTGAACCGTGCCACCCCTACTGGTTTGGTCTCCATGAAGATAGAAAGGTTTAATGCCATGCTGTGGAACATTGCGAACAAAGCAATAATGGAGAAAAGCATTTGACAGACCCTCCACCAGAAAAGTGCAAATAAATAAAGTAAAGATACGTCAAATTTGTACTTATGTATTGTACTTTTACTTTTGTACTTCATTACCTTTCACCACTGAGTTTAGATGATTCTTGTATTACTTTGTCAATTCCTATTTCATTATTTTTGTCTTTTTTTTTCTGGACGGGTTTAAAATGTGAACTTTGAACTGTGAAACTTTTTTTTGCAACACTTGTCAGAAGAATTGCAATTCGATATTTTTTCCCAACTCGTTCAAGCTATAATTTATCCTATGAAACACAACATTGTCTTCGATATAGAAACCATGTATTACAATTTTTCTGATACATTAAACATTATTTCAACTAAATAAAGGTGTTTTCTTTTATGTTTTAATTGTCAGATCATTTTAATTGTCAGATAACTTTCTGACAATTATGTTGCTGAATATATCCCTTTAATTCTCATATGAGTTCATTTCTAACCTGGTATAGTCCTGGTTTTAAATATATTCAAACTGGAGTAGCTCTTATTAAAACCCTTGACCTGTGCCCTGCTCTTATCATGCCGCTTTCACTGACAGTAGGAAAAAAACACCTCCTCTCACAACTCTGTATCTGTACTTTCTGTTCCACTGTATATTTAAAGATCCCATGACATGGCACTTCTTGATGCTTTTATATGGCTCCTTAATGGTTCCCTAATACTGTAAATGAATCCTTCTTCAAAATCAACACTCAGTGCATGAGAAACAGAGATAAGATGAGAAAGAGTCATAAATATCTCTCTCAAACACTTTATTCTGGGCGTTGTTGCTTGAATGCAAATGAGGAGAAAACAGATGTCCAATAGTAGAGGTGGGGGGCATGGCCAAAGTTCCATTGCCATTTCCTTGTTTTTGCACGGGGGAGAGATTTGAAGCGTTCCATTGAAAAATAAACACATTTCCACAGAAAATAAAATTAAACCACTGCTGTTCAAAGGTCCAGAGGCTCAGATAAAGGACTTCCGAGCCTAGAAACACTCGGATGTGCCTCCAGGCAAATAAAAAAACGCATTTCGCATTGCCTAGCGCATTCGCAGTCCAAACTCTCTGGGCGTGATTTACAGAGACGCTGAGTACAGACAGACGGGGGTGGAACTGCATTTGCATTTCTTTTTTCGATCTGACGTCAATAAGGTGCCTTGTTCAAACTCGCCCGTTTGAGCTCCGATTTTTTGTAACGCAGAAAAGGATCGCAAATGCTCAGTTTAGACATTTCGCAACTTTTAACCATGGGGGGGGGGGGGCTAAACAGGGTAGGGGAGCTCACATTAACGTTCAAAAACCTCAGAAAGTGAAAATTTCATGCCATGGGACCTTAAAAGTCATGTTTTTTGTTGTTGTTTTTTTTCATATTATGGCTAAATGTTTTGAATTATGTCCCAGTTTTAAAAACTGACTATAAAATGCATCTAAAAACGCTTCTGTTCTCTCAGTGCTAAGTCACTCCCCCTTCAGAATGCTATCACAACAGAATCAGCTTGCAACCTGCTGATGAAACTACTGAACATCGCATCAGGTTTGTCAATTTGTTGAGTACTATTTTTGTATATTTACGGGGAGCATGGGTGATGTAGGCTGGGTTCAAATAGGGCCCGGGACAGATCAAACATGCATGGATGACATCTGAAACCTCTTCAGGGATGTTTTTGATAAAGAAACAACGTTATAACATGGTAGAAAGCCCCAAACACTGATTTGGTATAATACTTCTCTTTAAAAATAGCACGTATCACTCTTGTGTCTGCTGTCTCTCTGTTGCCTTCAGTGGCTGTGTGTAAATCCTGGCACTGTTATAGATGAAGTGTCTGCATTAATCCTGTTCTAATCCACTCCACAGTAATGGTCTGCTCTGTCTGAGAGCTCAGGAGGAGACTCTCCACTGGACTGAGACACAGCAGGGGTGTGGTGGTACTAGTAGTTGTTGTAGTTGTTGTAGTTGTAGTTATTGGTGTTGGTCGGTACATTCTAGGACCGGGATAACCGTGATAACGCGCACTTTTGTGGAGGAAAAATCACACACAAACCATCAGTGATTTTGACTGGGATCAGAAAACTGACTCCGTGCCGTTTATATAGGGGAACTTCCGGTAGGCACTTTCAGTGTCAGAGCACACAAACAAAAAATAATATTAATACAGCAAAATAATATGTACCAGGGTAACCCCCCCACTTGCTCTTAACAGTGCGCATCTTACATTTATATGAACATAACATATTACACCTTTTACATGTCAACATTTATACCCCAAAAAGAAAACTTATAAACTTTTCATTTTTAACCTTGTTGACAGATTTAGTCAGAACATCTGCAACCATATCTGATGTAGCACAATATTCAATAGATATCTTCTTGTCATTTAGTGCTGACCTAATGAAATGGTATTTAATGTCAATATGTTTACATCTTTGGCGGTTTATGGGATTTTTGGATAATGCTATTGCACCCTGATTATCACTATAAATGGTAACTGGTGAATATTGACCTTTACTGTCCATTCCTGAAAGTAGTTGTGTGAGATACAGACTTTCCTGAGTGGTGGCTGCCATGGCCATATACTCTGCCTCACATGTCGACAAAGCTACTGTAGCCTGCTTCCTTGTTTTCCAACATACCACAGGCCCGCTACTGCAAAACAGTATCCACTAGTACTTCTCCTGTCACTTGTATCTGTAGCCCAATCTGCATCACTAAATGCTATAAGTTCAAGATTTCCTTTTGTCATTTTGTAACATAGTTCTTTGTTCAACGTACCTTTTAAATATCTTAATACGTGTTTTGCTGCTGTCCAGTGATGCTCCTTTGGCTCTGATTTTGTAGTGGTAGTAGTATATTTAAAATACTGACCAAACAGTAAAGGGTTAGGTTTTAGTGTTAGTTCAAACAGTAGTAAATGGCTACTGGGCTACTGTATTCTGTCTTCTTTATAGCTCTGCCCTGATAAACCAGCTCATTCTTAAACTAAAGCTCAGTCTTGTGGAGACACCGTTTACCTTCTGAAATGCCTCTAGAATGCAGAGAAGTGCATAGATTTGGTTGAACATTTCTTTTTTGTCCCTTGTGTCAGTATCAAGTATAATGTACACTACCAGTCGAAAGTTTGGACACACCTTTCGTACAATGTTTTGTTAGGCCTGAGCACCTACAGGGCATGGGGCCTCTTACTTTCACATCACCCGTGCACTCATCATTGTGAAGTGCGTGCATTAACAGCAGTATCCTAGCACCCACGTGGGTTAAGCACATTTGTTCTTGCTAACATGTAATAGTCAACACTGAGTAAAGCCCTGTTTCACAATGCTCCAATGTGCAGCAGTGATAGTAGCTTCTTTTCGCTTTATAATGCTTTCACACTTGAATATTTTACCAACTCTCCATCTCTTACTCTCTTCATCCTTCTCTCTTTCTGCCTTTCCTTCTGAGATGGTACAATTTAGTGTTGTCCTGTCAAACACACATTTCAATTTGATTTATCATTATTCATACAGGGAGAGCCCAGCGAGAGGCCCTGTTTGTACTGTAGTAACGTACTACATAGATTATCTCTCTGCAGTATTGTCCCTCATTCCCTCTTTTCCCCTCTCCTCCTCCTCCTCCTCCTTCTTTTCCTCTCAGTTTCCTCCTATCCTCTCCCTCCTTCCTTCCTTCCTTCCTTCCTTCCCCTCCCTCTCCTCTGTGTCTCCGTCAGATCTCCTCCTCACTCTGCATACAGACTCAGAGGAAGTTGGACGTAATTACAAGATTTGTGTTTTTGGCATGAAATGAGTCGCCGTGGTGACAGATGACAACAGCGTGACGCCCGGACGCTAAGGCTACGCTAACGACCGCCGCGAGTCTGAGCCGCGCGCTAATGAGGACGGCCATTAGAGCAAAATGACATTTTAAAAACCTGGGGAGAACCGTAGGAAAATGGAGGAGAGAAAGGAAGAGAGAGGGATATATATGAAGACAGGGAGGAGATGACATGGGATAGAGAGAGAATGTAAGAAACATAGAGAAGGAGAGACTGAGAGAGAGAGAGGGGAAATAGAGAGGTTGGGGAGAGGGGGATGAAAGAGAGGGAGAAGGTGCCGTGAGAGAAAGATGGGGGGGGGGGGGGGGGTGAGTGAGCAGGACAGAAAGAGATATTGGGAGAGAGGGGGAGAAGATGCCATGAGAGAGAGGGGGAGAAAAGGAGAGAGAAAGGGAGAGAGGGGGAGACGATGCCATGAGAGAGAGAAAGAGAGAGAGACAGGAAGCTGAAGGGAGAGTTAAAGAAAATACAAAAGATGGTATTAGAGGGGAGAGAAAGAGAGGTGGGGGTGAAAGAGAGGGAGAAGATGAGGGAGATGTGGAGAGAAAGAAAAAGAAGAGCGAGAGAAAATGGGAGGGGGGGTAGAGGGTTTAGAGAAAGTGAATAAGAGACAGAGAAATGAGAGAAAGCCAGGAGGAAATGAAAGCGATAAGGGGAGATGAATAGAATATTGTGCAGAGGGGATGAATGACCTCTTTCATGAACAGTGTAGTTGGAGGCACGTTAAAACACTCACTATAGAATGTACTTGTATAATATATTATACAAGTACATGTACTCTAGAGCCTTTTCTACACATTTTCAACACCCATTCACAACACAATATATACAAAAGAATCTGCAATCTGCACCAAATGAATCCAGAGTTTGGAGTAATGAATCATGTCTGACACGGAACACAAAAAAGAACACATCTATTTGCCTCTCTATTAAAAAGACCCCTGTAGAAAACAAAATGAACACTACCATAAAAGGTGAACCCATAGAGCAAGGTGAGCAAGAAAAATATTTCAGAATAACACTGGATTCCAAACTAAACTTTAAGAGTCATGTCAGAAATCTTGTTTCAAAAATGAAAGCAAGCATTAACCACTTCAGGATGATCAGAGAGTGCTTGTTTTTTTTAAAGTGTCTTTGTTAACACCATGATTCTGTCTCAACTGCCGTACTACACCACTGTCTCAGACCAGCCCAACCACTGAGAAAATTTTAGACAAAAAGCCCATCAGATTTCACCACTGGTGGACTGGTTTTATGAATTAGCCGAGGCTACAAACACTGTGATACCTCCATCAGATTACTGAACTGTTAATCTATCTTTCCCTATTCAAATAAACAAGAAATAAATGAACCAATTAGTGTAAATGAGTTCAAAATGAGACATTAGTTGGCAGATATATTGGGCCGATATTTGCCCATTTTACTGTATCGCTATTGGCTATACATTTCCAGCAGAGGCCGATATTTAGTTTAGCCTAAATATGCATGAAAAATATACAGCTTTATTCAAACACTTAAATCCAAAAAGCCCAAAAATATCAGCAGAGGTCATCAGCTATTGGTTCTTCTGGATCCTCGGTTATCTGTATCGGCATTGGACATGGAAAAATGAAAAATCTGTTGATCTCTATTCAAGATCTCTTGTCTCATCCCACCTTTATTATATCCAAACTACAAACTTCCTTTCACGGTTTGAAAATCGGGTACGCCAACTCGAAGAGAGATTCGAGATGATTACATTTGTCGTGACACTGGGGTGGAGTGACTCATGCTCCGCTGCCATTGGCCAATCAAATGTGAGAAAAACATGAAACAGGAAGTGGCGCAGGCTCGTGTTTTTGTGGAGGAGTTGTAAATAAATTCATTCATAAAGTGTCTGTCTTCCCACTGTGTGAATCTGCATCTGTGCTGAGAAGATATGAGCGAGGAAAATCATGTCCGGGAAAGTCTGTGTTCGTTTTTGAATCTTGAATGTCCGAGGGTTTTAAAGTGAAGTAGGGAGGAGCATGATTTCAGATGATGAGGGAGGGCCTTTCAGAGCTTAGGGGCCACCACAGAGAAAGCTCGGCCTCTCTTGGTTTTGAGGCGGGATGGTGGTAGGTTGAGAGAGTTTGACCTGAGAGACCGAGGGGCAGTGTGTGGGGTGAGGTGAGTCGAGTGATTTAAAGATCCCATGACATGGTACTTCTTGATGCTTTCATATGGCTCCTTAAAGGTCCCATGGCATGAAATTTTCACTTTCTGAGGTTTTTGAACGTTAATGTGAGCTCCCCTACCCTGTTTAGCCCCCCCCATGGTTAAAAGTTGCGAAATGTCTAAACTGAGCATTTGCGATCCTTTTCTGCGTTACAAAAAATCGGAGCTCAAACGGGCGATTTTGAACAAGGCACCTTATTGACGTCAGATCGAAAAAAGAAATGCAAATGCAGTTCCACCCCCATCTGTCTGTACTCAGCGTCTCTGTAAATCACGCCCAGAGAGTTTGGACCGCGAATGCGCTAGGCAATGCGAAATGCGTTTTTTTATTTGCCTGGAGGCACGTCCAAGTGTTTCTAGGCTCGGAAGTCCTTTATCTGAGCCTCTGGACCTTTGAACAGCAGTGGTTTAATTTTATTTTCTGTGGAAATGTGTTTATTTTTCAATGGAACGCTTCAAATCTCTCCCCCTGTGCAAAAACAAGGAAATGGATCAGCTGTGGGCTCTGAGCTCTGAGCGGAGAGTTTGGCCACGCCCCCACCCTCTACTATTGGCCATCTCTTTTCTCCTCATTTGCATTCAAGCAACAACGCCCAGAATAAAGAGTTTGAGAGAGATATTTATGACTCTTTCTCATCTTATCTCTGTTTCTCATGCACTGAGTGTTGATTTTGAAGAAGGATTCATTTACAGTATTAGGGAACCATTAAGGAGCCATATAAAAGCATCAAGAAGTACCATGTCATGGGACCTTTAAAGGACATCCCACAAAGGATCGTGGTCTGTGTAGTTCCCTGCGTTTTACTGTAGCTGCTGCAAAAACAAACTCTTTATTTTCTTTGTTTTTTTCTTTGTGTTTGTGTGTCTCTGCAGATACGTGTGGAGCTCCAGGTGTATTTTTTCCTTCTCCTCTCATTCTCTCTTTTTCTGACTCTGCTTTTCTGAGTCTCTCTCGCCCTCTGCTTTTCCCCCTCTCTTCACTATTGGTAGAATTAAAGGAAAAAGGAAGACAGCTCAGTGAGTGGACATCGTGCTCTCTACCTCTGCTATAGTTTGCATACTCGCCTCCTCTTCTCTTCTCTCCCTCTCTTCCTCCTTCTATCTCCCTCCCTCTCTTTCTCAGTGAGTGGGTGTATTGTTCTCAAGACTCCCCTTCTCCTCCTCTCTCCTCACCTCCCTCACTCTCTTTGTCAGTGAGTGGGTGTATAGTTCTCCAGACTCTCCCTCTCTCGCCTCCTCCCTCCCTCTCTTTCACTGCAAGTGGGTGTGTAGTTCTCCAGACTCCCCCTTTCCTACTCTCCTCTCGTCCTTTCCCCCTCTCCCCCTTCTCTCCCTATCTCCCTCCCTCTCTCTGTCTGTCAGGGAGTGGGTGTATAGTTCTCAGTCTCCCCCTCACCTACTCTCTTATCCCCTGATCTCTCTTCCCTCCTCCTCTCTCTCCCTTTTCCTCTTTTTCCTCAGTGAGTGGGTGTATCATAGTTGTAAGACTCCCCTTCTCTCCTCCTCTCTCCCCCTCTCTCCTCCTCTCCTCCTCTCCCTCTTTCTCACTGTGAGTGGGTGTATTATAGTTGTCAGACTGGTGCAAAGCAGAGCACAGTGGGAGACAGTCAGAACACTATCACATTTTTATAACTCATATTTTCTCTCAAACCTGGAAACTGTGCCCTCCAACCCTCCAATCACATTATTCTGAACTTTAAAGACAAATTTAGTGGCATTGCAATTAGCTTTGCCATTTCTATTTTCATATCAGGATTCAGTTCACAGTTTAAACCCATCGGGGAGCATTCGAGTGCCTATGACGGGTACAAAGGTCATTTTATTTGACATTTAAAACTTTTTTTTTTCTTTTCCAATTTTGCAATTTTGTTTTTTTGGTTTCAAATTTAACTTCCTGGTTGGAAATCATATCATGTTAGGGAGTTCCATAACTGTTACCTAGAAACCATGTGGTAATCTGGGCCAAAACTCCTGTAATGTACACAGAAATGAATAGGCCATCCATCCATCCATCCATCCATTTTCTTCCTCTTATCCGGGGCCGGGTCGCAGGGGCAACAGTCTAAGCAGGGACGCCCAGACCTCCTTCACCCCGGACACTTCCTCCAGCTCCTCCGGGGGGACCCCAAGGCGTTCCCAGGCCAGCCGGGAGACATAGTCCCTCCAGCGTGTCCTGGGTCTTCCCTGGGGCCTCCTCCCGGTGGGACATGCCCGGAACACCTCCCGAGGGAGGCGTCCAGGAGGCATCCGAAACAGATGCCCGAGCCACCTCAGCTGGCTCCTCTCGATGTGGTGAAGCAGCGGCTCTACTCCGAGCGCCTCCCGTGTGACTGAGCTCCTCACCCTATCTCTAAGGGAGCGCCCAGCCACTCTGCGGAGGAAAGTCATTTCGGCCGCTTGTATCCGCGATCTCGTCCTTTCGGTCATTACCCAGAGCTCATGACCATAGGTGAGGGTAGGAACGCAGATTGACCGGTAAATTGAGAGCTTCGCCTTTCGGCTCAGCTCCCTCTTCACCACAACGGTCCGGTACAGCGACCGCATCACTGCCGACACTGCACCGATCTGAATAGGCCTATTTGATTAATAAAAATATAAGAACACTTTCATTTTGCTGAAACAACCTTACCTTTAGTTCAATAGAGACTGGCGATTCCAGGACAGAAATGATCCAAATGATTGTAGTGAAGGTCTATGGTGTTTAAAAACACAGTGGAGCACAGGGTTTGTGCGTTAAACATGTGTGAACAAAACAAACCACAACTCCAGGTGTGTTTGTGATGAGGAAACAACATTAGAACAGATCAGAAAGGACAATTTAAGTGGAATTTTCTTCACTAATAGAACTTTTTTGTATTAACCCCTTACAGTGGGGGGCCTTTTTTGAGCAATTGTCCCTAAAAGGACCTCTCCAAATTAAAATCATTCCTGTTATTGAAGTATATGGATTATATACAAATGTTTGGTCTCTGTGTAAAGGGAACATTCTCTTGTTTTACCCTCAGCATTTACATTCACTCCAAATGTGATTGGAAAAAAGTTACACACCTTGGAACACCAAAAAAAAGTGTTTTTTTTATCCTCGCCTAATTTTTTTCTAAATATAAAAGGTGTCTATAGCTGCTGTTCATAGCTGAGGCCTAAAATACACTATCTTTCAATACAATAAGTTGTTGACCACTCAAATTTCAAATTGGGAATCAATAGCTGTAAAAATAAACTTTTTACTCCACTTTTTGTTATACTTTGTCCAGGCGTTTTATACAGGGATCATGCTTTTATCCAAACCTATCCAAACCTATCCAAATTGGAAACATTTAGAAAACGTTTAATAACTTTTGACTCATTCAACCTACAGACATCATTGAGGGCTCTACTGAAAGCTTACAACTCGAGGAATCCACTTCTGCACACAAGGTCACTATATTATGTCCCTGAGAATTACATTCTATAAAAAAGTGTTTTTTTCAATCAAAAATAGACCAAACATGTGTTGAAAATGAAAATATGTATTGAAAAATTCTATAACACTGCACACTGTATACATTTTCAAAAAACCATGGACACTAAACGTTACACACATATTTACAGGTATTTTACACACTATGGTGTGTTCCACTGACTGTAGCAGTCCCTTGTTTGAATAAAGCAGAGTGCAGTGTCACAGGTAGAACATTTTACAGCTGTCTTTGACTGACATCTTCTACACTTCAGCCTGCCATTTCACCACTGCTGCCCATCCGTTCTTTGTTGCTCCGGTCGTGGTAGGGCTCCTTATCTGCAGTTGGGCTTTATTGGTACACAGTGATGACACTAGTAAGAAAAACACAAAAATATAACAGGAAATAAGCTCAAAATATGCTTTCTAAAATTTTATTTTCAAAGATCAAAGCCAGCTTTATTGTCAATTCTCCCATATGTGTTCAACATACAGTGAATCGAAATTTTGTTTCTCTCTGGCCAAGTAGTGCAAAAACAGTGTACAAAATACAATAAAGACAAAACAAAAACTATCTAAGACAAAAATCTAAATCTAAAAACTAAAATCTATTCTTATTTATTTTCTTATTTATTTTATCTAAACACCCAATAAATAATAGTAGGTCTATTTTACAAAAAGTGATCTAAATGCACAAAAAAAATCTAATGTTTATTGTTTTATTTTTATTCAAATACTACATCAAATACATAATAAAATGATACTTACACACCCAGAAGTACATCCTTCATAAACAACGCCTCCTCCACACAGCCCATATGTTTCCTGATTCTCCACCTCCGACTGCTCCAGAGCTGAAATCTGCAGCCTCCAAACTTAAATATTTTCTCTTTCCAGTCCTTTTAGCCATATTTTCAATCAAGGAAACTCAAATCAACAGCAAAGGCGCAAGACGCATGGCTGCGCGTAAATTACGCACAGTTTATGCACGGACCGCAATTTCGCGTTACGCAGCTGTTTCACGTGGAGCTTGTTGTGAAAGGCCTAACAAACTATATGTCTCCCTGTTCAGCGCCTCATTGGCTGTTCGCCTGAACTGTCAATCATCCTGTGTAACCTAACTTGTTGTCTCAGCAAGGGCGGAACTCTTAGCTGATATTTACCGGAGCGTCACACATGATTGGACCTTTATAGCTCTAGACCAGCCCACGCCGCTTCTTTATGGATAATCTAAGTGTCAATCTATAGCTTACCCTTATGTTTAGCTGCTGCTAGCGCGGTTTTAGTGAGGAAAGTTATATTTGGCTTGATTTAGGCTAAAGAAGTGGGAAAAAAACACTGGCGCTTATGTAAGTTGGGAAGACTTTCGCTGTCGTATTGGATCTAACACGTGCTTTGGACTAAATTGTTTTACTGGATTTTATTCGCTGGATCCTTATGGACAAATTGATGCCAAGCTTATCGTGAAATACAGATGTCTGACCTGTCCAGAGCCTTCAAAGGTAAGCTAAGTAAAAAACCTCGTTTTGTGCTTTTCCGTATAAAAGCCCCATGTGCTCGGGGAGTGATTGTTGTGCAGGGAAATGAATTGCATAGTCAAAAAGAGGAGACTGTAAGGTTTCATTTGATGTGTAGAGTGTCATGATGCACATTCGGGAATGTTTGCTCTTATATGGAAAGAAAAAAAAAACGTGAAAGGGACCGTGCACGGGCCGGTCACAGCGTAAGAAGTTAAAAAAGCAAGAAATGTGTCACATTGGAAGGACAGTACAAACGTCTGGACCAACTGCAATATGATTCTGAGTGGTGTAGAACAAATCCAATATTAAAGATATGATTGTGTAGAAAACTCTGATCCGTCCTTCCTTTAGGCCTTACCAACCAGAACATATATACTCTTTCTTTATGAACTCCCTCTCTCTTTCTCGCTCCTCCTCTCCTCCATCCATCCCTCCATCCTCTTCACGCTCCCGCACCCCTCTCCAAATCTCTCCGTTTCTCCTCGCTCCATAAACTCCTCCTCTTCTATTTACCTCACAGAATGAGGTCATCTCCCCTCTCCAAGCCCGCTTAACTTAAAAAAAAAAAAAAAGAGAGAGAGAGAGAACAGATAAATAGCAAAATATACAAGGGAACAGAAAAGCAGGTTAGAACTTTGAAAATATGATGTGACAGCCCTAAAATGTCAATACACACACCCAAATAATGTGTTAAGAAACTCTATACATATAGCCCCATCACCGACTACCCATCACCCTGCCCCGTTTCCTTTTTTTGTTTTGTTTTTGTTTTATTATTTATATATTATATTGTTAGGTGTACATAGCTTCAAAATGATCAAAATTAGAATTATTACCTCACCTTTCCTCCCTCTCTCCCCCACCTCTCCTCTTTTCCTTTCTCTATTCCCCCTATCTCTCTCTCCCCTCTCCTCCTCCTCTCTTTCTTAGTCATACTCTCCCCCTCTCCTCTTCTCTCCCTCTCTTCCTCTCTTTCTCTTTCTCTCCCTCCATCTTTCTCTGTGAGTGAGTGTATAGTTCTCCAAACTCCCTCTCTGCTCTCTCTCCCCCTCTCTCCTCCTCTCTCCAATATTGTCGATCTGCAGAACGTCTTCCGTTTTCTTCTTCTCTTTCCATGTGGAAAATGGGCGTTTCTTCCCTAAACAGGAAAACCTCCCGTTTTCTTCCTTTCTTTCCACGTGGAACTGTCAACATCCGGCCATTATGTCAAAATAAGAGTTGTACATTGCGTTAGCATTGCTCCGAGTAGAAAAGCAAGAGCTTTACTTTTAACGCTAAGCCCGCTACCGAACTTTGCAGTAAAATGTTGGGTTGTGCAGTGCATTGTTTTACTTAACAAATAGTTTACATGTCCCCTTACAAAAAGTATTTCCAACACAGAGCAATCAAGTGCAAGTGCAATCATTTGGATATGAAGAAACTGCATTCATAACAAATACTAGTGTTACCACTGTACTTGGACATACTGCACAATGCAGTATTTTGGACATGAAAATATTGCAGTACTGTTTTCCTGTTACTTTCATCAGTCACAGATAAGCAGGGGAAGCATAGCTGTCAATCTGTGGGTCAGATACTGTTTTGCATTCAGGACTTTAATTAATCTCCACAATGCACCGACCCACAAACCTAACCTTACCTTTCACTGACTGTCACAGGCCGACATGTATCAGGCCTAGGCCTGTCTTTGCATCTGACAATGACATTTCTCATCACTTTCAAAGCACTTCACAACCTGGCCCCTCCTTACCTCACAGACCTGCTCCACCACCACACTCCATCTCGCTCCCTCCGCTCCTCCAGCTCCAACCTCCTGTCCCTGCCCTGTAGGACCAAGCTCCGAACCTGGGGGGACAGAGCCTTCTCCATCGCTGCCCCCACCCTCTGGAACTCACTGCCCAAACCCCTCTGTGACCGCTCTGATCTCCCCACCTTCAAAAAAGAACTCAAAACCCACCTGTTTAAAATTGCTTTCAATGTTTGATTTTATATTGTAAATTTTGTGATATTTTAAATGTTTAACTTTATGTTGTAAATTATGTGATATTTTATTCTTTTATGATTTGTGAAGCGTCTTTGAGTGTCTTGAAAAGTGCTATATAAATAAAATGTATTATTATATTCATAATATTTCCAGTGTATATTCCAATTAGTTTAAATTGAAAGAAGCATTTATTTACAATCAGACAGCATAGTTCACCCATATTTCACATAGTTTACACACACTAATACTTGGCTGAATGTGGATATTTTCAATAAAAACGCAGTAGTAGTAAACATAATTGAACTTTATTTATTTAAACATAGTTGAGCTTTATTTAAATAAAGAAATGTGTCACATTTCTCTTTTTCATTTGAAGAATAACACACCATCAGTACATACACACAAGAAAAACATGGACACAAAGGAAAAACATAAGGCACAGTGCAATATACGCGACAGGCTGTGTACAATACATGAGTTAGTGTGCAATATAGAATAAACTCTAGAACTTTATGGGCTTAAAACTAAGTGATGCAGATTTGTGGATTTTGTATAACATAGATGGGGAGAATCTTATGAAGCCCAAGTGGTGGAGGGATATGTGGTCTATGTGTGTGTGTTTATGAGTGTCTGCATTCATTTATTTATTTACTATACTGGTACTTCTTGATGCTTTTATATGGCTCCTTAATGGTTCCCTAATACTGTAAATGAATCCTTCAAAATCAACACTCAGTGCATGAGAAACAGAGATAAGATGAGAAAGAGTAATTTTTCTCTCTCTGAACACTCCATTATGGGAGTTGTTGCTTGTATGCAAATGAGGAGGACAGAGATGGCCTATAGTAGAGGATGGGGGCCTGGCCAAACTCTCAGCTCTCAGCTCTCAGCTGTCCGCTCTGACCCATTTCCACGTTTTTGCGCGGAGGAAAAGATGAGAAGCGTTCCATTGAAAAATAAACACATTTCCACAGAAAATAAAATTAAACCACTGCTGTTCAAAGGTCCAGAGGCTCAGATAAAGAACTTCCGAGCCTAGAAACACTCAGACGTGCCTCCAGGCAAATAAAAAAACGCATTTCACATTGCCTAGCGCATTCGCAGTCCAAACTCTATGGGCGTGATTTACAGAGACGCTGAGTAGAGACACAGACGGGGGTGGAGCTGCATTTTTCGATCTGACGTCAATAAGGTGCCTTGTTGAGAATCGCCCGTTTGAGCTGTGTTTTTTTCTAATGCAGAAAAGGATCGCAAATGCTCAGTTTAGACATTTCGCAACTTTTAGCCATGGAGGGGGGCCCTAAACAGGGTAGGGGAGCACACATTAACGTTCAAAAACCTCAGAAAGTGAAAATTTCATGCCATGGGACCTTTAAAGGAAGGCCATGATATAGGATATGCAGTATGTTGTAGGTTGTGTGCAGTACATGATATAGGATATGCAGTATGTTGTAGGTTGTGTGCAGTACATGATATAGGATATGCAGTATGTTGTTGGCTGTGTGCAGTACATGATATAGGATATGCAGTATGTTGTATGTTGTGTGCAGATACATGATATAGGATATGCAGTATGTTGTAGGTTGTGTGCAGTACAGGAGGTAATGAGGCAGTGTGCAGTAGAAGATGAAAACTTGTGATTGTGATGCAGATTGTGGACTGTGCGTTACTTTTCTCTGTGTATGCATGCATTTTGTTTATAGTGTGTAAACATGATTTTATGTGTATGTACCCGTGCCTAACAACAAAGGCTTATCGGTCAATCTAAACCATACCTCCATGACGTACAACAGTTTTTAGATGGCTTTGCATGTGGGTTTCCACCCTGGCATAGTCATCCTTGTACTGTGGACAGAAAGAGCAGTGGAGCAGTGTGCCCCCCTGGTCCTGGCATCTTTGTAAAAGCAGCTTCTGACCGCTGGGCAGTGTTGAACAATAGGACTACAGTAAAAGGAAGAACAGTGAACAGTGACCAAACTCAAAATAGCACCAAGTGATTATGACTTCTGACTTTTTCGTGGACAACTGTTTTGTGACGCAGATATATCACTTTTGGGACAAATATTGTTTTGAGAAGAAAAACAAGCTTTATTAACTGTCGTGGCTAACTTTCCGGACCTACTTTCGTCAGCACCAGAACTAGGCAGAACTCGGCTCACAGGACACTGTCAGGGATAAGTCAGTGCAAGTCAATGCACGACGCTGCTGAAGGGGATGCCATACAGATTCACATCAAAAAACCCAAAATATCCCTTTAACCCCTGTCTAGCTGTAGAACTACGCCTATGCAGCCTATCAATAGCTCCGTCAAGTCTCTTGCCAGGCTATCGCTAACCAACTTGTTAACTTGGTGCTTTCGTTGTCACCGGAGAGGGTCTAATCACATTGTTGAACAATGTTTATGAACATTTAACATGACGCTGGAATTGCTCAAACTGTACAAATTAATGATACTTACGGACATAATCTCCCATGAGACAAATGATATTGAAACCTTTTGCCGACTTTGGATTGAAAGAAACCGGAAAGCAGAAGAGTGCGGCCGTTTCCCAATTCACCGAGTGTGAGTGTGCACTCGGTCTGTCGTCGAGACGGCGCACACTCACTCTGTCCTTAGTGCACTACGTTTCTCACATGGCCGTCTGCGAAATGGAACACCTCCCGCCTCAACTCAATGAGCCGGGTGGTCTGCTCCTTGTTCCCTAAAGACAAAATATTATTCTATTGCGACTAGTAATACTTGGAATTGGGACATGGCCAATGTTCCCCCTAATTTTTAATGTGTCTGAGCAAACACACACTAACTCCACATCCGAAATGCACCCCCCCGCGCGGCTCGCACTTTGCAGATACAGTATATAAAAAAATGACCCCGCGGCTGAATAAAAAGCGGAGATCCGCTAAAAGCTCTTTCATCCCTGATTTACAGTGCGCTGCATAAGTTTTCTTGTGCGCTGAGAATGTGCGAACAGTGCGCAGCTTAGAGTAAACGCTGGACATGGCGATACTGTAGAATATCCAGCATTACAACAGCAAAGGAAATATATAAGTGTAAGGGGAAAAGCATGTGAACGGTAATACAGGTGCCGTGATCTATGCCGTTACGGCTACCGTCACACATGTTTAGCGTAGTTTATGAAGAGTTTCATGTAGCATAGTTGTAGCTGAGGTGAACCAGTACGTATATTTTATAGTGACGTCGCAACTCTCACATGTGGATGTCGCTGGCGAGTCGGTCTTTGTAGTCATATATCCTCCCGCGCTGTGCATGCTGGGGCTTTTAAGTGTGCGAAGCGTGCATGTTTGCACGCTTGGTCCACGCCCCGATTTCCATGGAAACGACGGCGCCATTCAGAGCTCATCTTAACGGTGCAGGGGGAAAAAAACGAATGGAACGGCGCTTGTCGTGCCGGATATGACGCATATCCCGTTCCAAGGACGCTCACAAGTGTGCCGTCGGTGAATTGGGAAACGGCCTGCAAGTTCCTGTGACTGTGAGTGAGTGCGAGTTCCTGACTGGTTGATTAAACGCTATGGAAACGCCCATTGGGGAGTTTCTGTGGCACGTCTAGAATGCCCACACTGCAGACGACCCTCCTCCCTCTCTCTCCCCCTCTCTCCTCCTCTCTTTCTCTGTGAGTGGGTGTATACCTCTCTAGACTCTCCCCTCTCTTCTCTCTTTTTTCCACCTCCTCTCTCTCCTACTCTCTCACCTTTCCTCCCTCTCTCCCCCACCTCTTCTCTTTTCCTATCCCTCCCCAATCGCTTCTCTTCTCCTCTCTTTCTCAGTCATACTCTCCTCCTCTCTTTCTCAGTGAGTGTGTCTATAGTTCTCCAGAGCACCCCACCCCCCCATTAGACTTGACCATTTCCATAAAAACAAGCATGTGACGCCACCAAGCTAAGTTACAGGCCAGATCTATGGAGAGGTGCTTAAGAATGCACATATTTCAAAGTAGTTTTGATCAATAAAAACAACTTTGATTCAAGAATGTGTGATGGATACCAGAAAGTTACACAGTGTACCTTTAAAGGGATATGCCACCCCCAGGTCAAACTTGGGCATCTCCCCACAGTCCAGAGACTAAAATAAGTGGTGGAAAGCGTTTTTCTGGTGACGCAGCCATTGTCCGAGTCTGTCAGCACTGACCGCCGCGGTATCTGCAGCTACTCCGCGTTAGACTGGGCCTAAAAAAAATAAATCTAAGTTTCCGGTTGCCGACCGACCCTGTTGATTTGCATGCGACCCAAATTATTTTATTGGACTTAATAAAATAAAATAAATTTGATACTCAAATTAATTTTACAAGCTTCGGTTAAAAAAGAAAGAAAACTAATAGCCTACTGTATTTTTCAATTTCCGCGGGGCAATGTGTACGGGGGTCCTCGGGTTACGACGGTAAAAAAAAAAAAAAAAAAAAATATACGTCATTCCGTCTTACGCGGTTTAGCGTGGTAAGCAACGTAAACAAACGCGAACGGCGCACGGCGGAAGAATGCGCTTTGTTGTGGTTGTAGGGCGAAGTCTTAAGAACGGATCAACTTAGGGTGACCATACGTCCTCTTTTGCCCGGACATGTCCTCTTTTCAGAGGCTGTCCGGGCTGTCCGGCCGGAGTTTATAAAATCCTTCAAATGTCCGGGTTTTTGATTCCGTTGGAAACGCGCTCCAGTTCGAGTCGAACCCCGGAACGTGTATTCATTCATTCACAAACAAGCGCGCCACGCCACGCTCCACACACACACGCACACACGCACACGCACGCACGCTCACTCACTCACTCACACACACACACACGCAGGCTGACAGGCAGGTAGGCGCACTGCGAAGACACAGAAAATGCCGAAACGCAAATGCAGTTTCACGGATGAATTGCAAAAAAAGTACCCCTGTTTTCGCCCGGGGCGTGACAAGTGGGAGGCAGAATGCACAGTGTGCAAAGCTGGGACTTGCGTCTCTGTGGCGAATAAGGGGTCCAACGATCTGAAAGCTCATATCGCCACAACAAAACACAAAATAGCTGTGCAGGGTGAGAGCTCGAGTTCAAAACTCACGACATACTTTGTGCGACCTGGAAAAAATGAAGATATGGTGAATGCAAGCGAGGGTGCTCTATTATTTGTATATTTTTTTTCATTAGCCATTAGACACATTATTTTGAAGAATGGGCTTACTGAACAATGAAGGATAGGCTAACTCTTTTTCTTTTTGTTTTTTCTTTTTTCTTAACTAAGGTGTGTCAGCCTTAAGATTGCTTATATTAATAAATATATTATTTATAAAGCAACTGTTTGTGAGTGTTTTGGGCTATTTTTCAGTATATCCAGGTAAAGTGTTCTTTTCTGGGGAATTCAGAAGCACAGTAAGCCCCCGACCCACATAAAACCCCTAAAAATGGGGGAAAAAACTCTAAAAAAATATATATTTTGCGCGCGAGCTGGAAGTGTGTCCTCTTTTCAGTGAAATACAATATGGTCACCCTAATCAACATTGTAACCCGAGGACACCCCTGTAATGTGCTTCTGTTTTTCTGTGATCTGTAAAATTCTCTGTCTGTACCCATAAAAACAATGGCGACGGCATCGCTGGACATATGCGTGGTCACGGTGAATTGTTAAGATTATGCAGTGCCAGTTTTAAGTTGACCAACGTCAACACCGTGTTAAATAAATGTAGTATTCAAAATTGTTTACTGCTTCTAAATTTAATGACTGCCATTTGAAAGAAGAACAGAAAAAACAATACAAAATCAGCATGTATTTTTGTAACATTGTAAGATATATTCTACATGTACTCTGGTACAGTCAACGACCTGGTTTCGCATGGCATGTTGGAGCTTCGTTCGACTATACTTAAGTATAGAATATGCCCTTAGCATTGAGATAGCTTTGGGAAATTATGCCAATTTCAATTATAGTCTTTATTGAAATAGTACTGCTGCGGAAGGAAATAAAATAAAATAAAATTTCAAAATGTCCATATTCCCACAGGAAAAAAAATAAAAAATAAAAATAAAATAAATTCCCTACCTACCCATGTCTAGAACTGTCAACAAATCGGAAACCAACATTTATTTTTTTTAGGCCCTGGAGTCTAACGGCGCCAGAGAAAGATTTCGGCCAAAAGGAATTAATTTGCTTGATGCTTTTCCCAATTACTTTCTGTGTAGTGCGCATTCATATCGAGTGCAAATAAATGTGCAAATCAACACGGAGAGCTTGCCTTGGTCATTTTGGGTGGGAACTATTTTTCAGTGCGGAAAAAGACAGACGAAGCACACACCACGCTACGTAACAGGGGAACTCCCTTCCTGGTGCGTAACAGGGATTCCCCTGTCAGCGTGGTGTGTGCTTCGGCTCTGTTTTTCCGCACTGAAAAATAGTTCCCACCCAAAATGACCAAGGCAAGGTCTCCGTGTTGATTTGCACATTTATTTGCACTCGATATGAATGCGCACTACACAGAAAGTAATTGGGAAAAGCATCGAGCAAATTAATTCCTTTTGGCCGAAATCTTTCTCTGGCGACGTTAGACTCCAGTGTAATGCGGAGGAGCTGCAGATACCGCGGCGGTCAGTGCTGACAGACCTGGACAATGGCTGCGTCACCAGAAAAACGCTTTCCATCACTTATTTTAGTCTCTGGACTGTGGGGAGATGCCCAAATTTGACCTGGGGGTGGCATATCCCTTTAAAACAAGCGCTCCTCTTTGCTCTTCTCTTAACCTCTTAAACTCCTCTCGTGTGTTATCGACCCTGCGCTCTCATGGTGGGGAAATCAATCGCGCCCTCCCAAGCTCTTAAAACTGTTTCCTTTCCGCTTGGTCTAATGGGTATGTTTGTTTCTTCTTTTTCTTTGCTTTCAGCCTGGAAGAGCCCCCTCTGTCAGCCTGATGTGTGAACGTGCCCACCCATAATGACCGCTGCCACTCGCCGGGAGAGTAAGTGGATAAATCTAACATGCCTTTTTCCTGCTTGACTGTGCACAGAGGAGATAAGTTAGTGTTAGTGCAGTGGCCATCTTTGAAATAGAACATAAATGAGAGTAAATAGGAGTTTGGGGAAGCTAAAACTTAAGTGATTTTGAGTGTTAACTGTCTGTAAATAACATCTGATTTATGATTTACTGATTTATTTGAAGTTAAAGCGGGTCTAAACACTGAAATAAACTTCTCCAAAACTATATTTCAAAGCTGCAGAGCTTCAGAGCTGCTAAACTGGGCGAGGACTGGAGGACTAAAGGGGAGAGTGAGGATGGGGAGGAGGGGTGTGTTCTGGAGCTATGAAGTACCATGAGATTGGTAGTACCCACACTGGGGCAGTCCTGTGTGATGTCACGTAGTATTTGAAATGACAGTGGCAAATTTACCTAGTTTGTACTGAACTTGCCAAAAAAATAACCTGGAACAATAGACCATTCAAACACCATATACACTGTTTAGTGATGAAAAAGATTGATTTAGTGTTTAATTCCACTAAATAACTTTTTGGTGAAAGATTCGCCACTTTCTTGTCTCCATGGAGATGCTTCTTCTTTGCCTATAATGTTCCGCAGTACAGCATTAAACATTGGAAAAACATGCATTCTCACTATGCAAGGTATCCTCTCCACAAACCTTACTTGTATCTTGGTCTGATGACGTCACATGCTTGTCTCCATGTACATATATGTTTAATGCCATACAATGCAACATTACAGGCAAAGCAAGACATCTCCATGGTGACATACAGAGAAGAAGAAGAAGAAGTGAACTTTATTGATCTCACACTGGAGAAATTTTAACCCATCCTATATATATACTGTATATACATATATTAGGAGCAGTGGGCAGCACACACATTAGGGCGCCCGGGGACCATCTCCATGATCTTCTTGCTTCGGTTTGGTCAGGACCTAAGCTGGAGTACCTATGGTGCATGTTTTGGGTTGGTGGGGGAAACCGGAGTGCCCGGAGGAAACCCACCCAGACACGGGGAGAAACATGCAAACTCCACACAGAAAGGCTCGGGCGACCCGGGGATCGAACCCAGACCATGCATGCAAACTCCACACAGAACGGTCTGGGCGACCCGGGGATCGAACCCGGAACCTTCTTGCTGTGAAGCAAGAGCGCTAACCACTCTGCTACCGTGCCGCCAACAACATACAGGTGGCAGACCCTCCACCTGAAATGTTACATAGTGCAGCTTGAAAGACAAAACATTAAATAATGCACAAAATTACAGTGGGTAAAATAACCAGAACTTTTACATGAGTAAGTACTCTAACACTGTGTAATATAATTCTCAACTAGGACTAAAAGTCTGGGGTCTCTCACATCAGATGAATCTCTCTACGTGACATTTGACTAATCTGATAACTCCGATAATCCGATAATGATGAGAGTTCTGGTGTAAACATAGCCAGTGTTATCATGTAGACACTTGAATCCTTACCAGATGGTCATTTTGTGATTCTGACAGAGCCTCCATTTTGTTTGCATGGATGGTACATACTGAATTCCTGTGTAAATAGTGGGACATATTGTTGTCCAGCTGATCACACATGACATATCCCACTTAAGTCTGTAGAAGTCTGTGTAAGTGAAGGATCAGAGGAGCTTATGTCTCCATAGATCACCACAGTGTGTTTATCTCCAGCTTTAGTCCATTTAGTTTGGTCTGAAAACAAAACTCTCTCACTGTCTCTCTCTCCCCCTATTTCTCTCTGTCTCTGCCTCCCTCTATTTCTCACCTGTCGCTCGCTGTCTTTCTCACACCCTGTTTCGCTATCTCTTTATCTCTTATTCTCTCCCTATCTCTCTCTCTTTCTCCCTCTCTCCCTCTGTCTCTCTTTATATCGCTCTCTATGATTCGCTTACCTAAAACACCCTAGATTATAGAAAATTACATTTATTTGATCAAAAGTTCCTCCAAGCCCGGTTTCCCCGGGTTCAAACATGTCCACCTGTTGGAGTGAACTGCTTGCCAAGTGACTTCTCTGACCACTCAGAGCTAGAGGAGCTGGAGTGGAACAGTGCAAGCAGAAGCTAACAGTTAAAAGATGTTTTAAGATAATGACATGATGATTATGGTGACATCAGCTCTCATTAGGCACCGCTGTCATCGGACTTGTTTCTTTTATTAAGTCATTTTAGATTAATATTGTGATTTAAAATTTCCAAATGATACCATAATGATCCATAGGTGCCATAGATCTCTCTCTCTCTCTCTCTCTCTCTCTCTCGATAGCCCTTATTACAGAACTGATGTCCAGAGGATGGAGTGATGGTGTAACTCGATGGAAGACAGACTCAAACCTGTGTACCTGTTTAAAAGAGTCTGACTCTTTAGTTTCCTTTGACACAAATGGACTGCATTATTGGCACTTTAAAGAGGTCCTCTCAAGGCTGCCTGCAAGTCCAGATCCATGACCAGTCAAAAGTTTGGACACACTTTCATCTATGTTTCTTCAATGAATATTTACATTGTAGATTCTCACTGAATGGATCAGGACTATAAATGGACACCGTAGACTGTATAAATGGCTATAGCTTGCCAGTTAGCCACCATGTTCCAAATAGAAAGGGATTTGGCTCCACTGGCTTTGGATCCAATTCGCTCCTCTCTGTAACCACTGCAGGGAACCTTGTCATTTTGGTCTTAACATGTTCATATTAAGCCACTCTACATAATTCTGGGGTTTTTATTTCACTGTTCACTGTCTCTAAGCGCCTGCTCCCTGGTAAACCAGTGGGTGGGAACACAGGATCACCACCTGCTCCTGATTGGCTCTGTGGTTGCTATGATACACTCCCTTGGATATCATCCTCAATTAGCTTCATTTGACTGGAGCCAAAACTGTGGGTGTTGTCTATGAATGAACACATATGTGACCCGCCACGAGAAAAAATGCTACAACTCGGCATTTGCGAAACTGAGAAAATTACATTTAAAGTTTTGGTTTTTTTTTCAAAATTTGTGATTTTCGTTTTTTGGCAGAATGTGCTAGTTGAGATCATGAAGAAGCCACTCCATGTTTCAGATAACAGCATTAGTTACGTTAAAAACATACATTTTTTATTTCAAATTGACGTAAAGACGTAAAGAAACGGGGCGTGCATAAATCACCATAATTTCCCACGCTCACGCCCGCCAATTATGTTCCGAGTAGTGCCGTTGTGTTTTTGCCTGTTCGTCTATCAGCTGTGAGGAGCTTGTGAATATGTATGCGGCATTTCAAGAGAATAAGGAGCTCATGTAAAGAATGCGGTCGGCGAATTTTGCTGCCGAAAGACTGTGGATATACGCGAAACGCGCATTCATGTAGAGATACGCACATTATCGGACAACACTACAACACGGGGTGAGTCATATTGTTATCATATTATTTCTGCATCACATGGAGATATTAGGTGAAAGCAGGGGCCTTGTGTCAACATGTGTGTAAGTGTGTGTACAGGACTAAACAAGGAATAAACCGGGACTAAACTGGGACTAAACCAGGACTAAAACAGGACTAAACCAGGACTAAACCAGAACTAAATCAGGACTAAAGTAGGACTAAAACAGGACTAAACTAGGACTAAAACAGGACTAAAACAGAACTAAGGTATGTGTATGTGTCCAAAGTGTGCGTGTACGTGTGTGTGTGTGTATGTGTAGTGTCCTATACTATTTTGTATTGTATTAAATTGACAATACAGGTGATTTTTAACTTAACATATCCTGTGTAATCTACGTTCCTACCCTCACCTATGGTCATGAGCTCTGGGTAATGACCGAAAGGACAAAATCGCGGATACAAGCGGCCGAAATGAGTTTCCTCCGCAGAGTGGCTGGGAGCACCCTTAGAGATAGGGTGAGGAGCTCAGTCACACGGGAGGAGCTCGGAGTAGAGCCGCTGCTCCTCCACGTGGAGAGGAGCAGCTGAGGTGGCTGTTCCGGATGCCTCCTGGACGCCTCCCTTGGGAGGTGTTCCGGGAATGTCCCACTGGAAGGAGGCCCCAGGGAAGACCCAGGACACGCTGGAGGGACTATGTTTCCTGGCCTTGGGGTCCCCCCGGAGGAGCTGGAGGAAGTGTCTGGGGTGAGGGGGAGTCTGGGCGTCCCTGCTTAGACTGTTGCCCTGGCGACCCGGCCCCGGATAATTGGAAGAAAATGGATGGATGGATGGATGGATATCCTGTGTATTATTAAATTATTGAATGATTATATGGGCTTTTTGTTATAAAACCATTTCCATTTTAACAAAGTACCTTCTAATTCCACAGTGATAGTCAATGATGGGGGAGGGCTTAGCTTAATGTCATGCAAATAAGTTCTGAAGGCCTGGAGTTAGAGAATATTTAATGCAGATTTTCTCAGATGTTTTCAGATGTGCTGCTTTCAAATGGCTACAAATTCTTCAAATGTACTCAGATTTCCATGTGTAAGGCATTTACTGACACACACACACACACGGAGAGAGAGAGCAGACAAGAGAAGACTACTTACAGGCAGAGAGAGAGAAGAGAATATTACCTGAGACACAGAGGGATGAAGATCTGAACAGGATCCAGGTCAGGACTAACCTTATAAAGCAGCATGAATTATCACCATATTTGTAGTTCACAAAGTCACCATAATCCATCTTGGCACACCCCACTGCTGTGATAAGACCTGCCCTCTTTTTGAGGGCCTCTCTCCACAGCACATAAACACATTGAAGCTCTGGTGGTTTTCACTTTTACACAGAGGACCAAATGAGCTAGTACGTGTCAGTCATTTTTTGCTAATCTAACATGAGAATGTTAAATATCTAAAGATGGCTGTTTGTTTTTTAAGTGCTGCTCATAATTCTCCATGTGCATGCCCCTCATGTACACTCTCATACACGCTAAAACTAAACCAGGACTAAACCAGGTCTAAACCAGGTCTAAACCAGATCTAAACCAAGTCTAAACTAGGACTAAATCAGGACTAAATCAGATCTAAACCAGGTCTAAACCAGGAATTAACCAGGAATTAACCAGGACTGAATCAGGACTGAACCAGGTCATAACCAGGACCAAATCATAACTTAACCACGCCTGAACCAGGACTCAACCAGGACTAAAACAGGACTAAACCAGATCTAAACCAGGACTTTGTTTTCTTCTCCTCCCTCTCTCTCAGTGTATTGTCACCTCTCTCACCCTCCTGTGTATCTCCAAACCTCAGATCTCATGTTTACTGCAGCACTGACCCAATTAAAGCGCTTTGTTAATTACCCTTGTACCCTCCTCCTCCTCCTCTCTCCTCTCCCTTTGGTCTCCTCCCATCCTCTTTCTCTCCTCTCCCCCTCTCTTATTTATCCCTTTCCCTCTCTCTCTCCCTCTCTTTCTTTCTCTCTCTATCTCTCTCTGTCTCCCTCCTCCTCTCTTCCTCCCTCTTTCACCCCCCCTCTTTCTCCACTCTCCTGTTCTATCTTTTTCTTGTCTTTCCCATCTCTCTGCTCCCCCTTTCTTATCTCTTCTGTCTGAAACCTAACAATACAAACATTTAACTTCTCTCAAGGAGGTTTGTTTTGTTGTTTAACTATTGTTTTTGCATAGAAAATTCCAGAGTATGGCATTAAACTCACTCCATGAAGACAAGTGGGCAACGCCACCAGTACAACTTACAGCTCAGATCTGTGGAGAGGTGACCCTGCATGCTTACAGTAAGAAGCAGTAAGAAATACACCTACAATTAACAATTAGGTTTAATGCCATACTGTGGAACATTCTAGAAAACTTACATAGTGTACATTTAATATTGTTTTTCAAATATTATTTTCAAATCTTATTATTGAAAAAGTGTATATTTCTCTACAATAAGACATTTGAGTTGAGTGTCTTCTGTCTATAGCTGTCTCTGTCTTTGTCTCAGCTCTGTGCTCCAGGCTGTGACGATGCGTTCAGGGTCCAGGGGGAGTGGGAATCTGGCTCTGCTTAAATATTCATGCTGCATTCACTTGTCTTTCACACCTCTGTATTCTCTGCCGCCTTTTCTTCCCGCCCCTCTCACAAGCACCTCCAAAGTGAAGCTGTGTGAACCACTTTAAAGTCTCAAAATTATCTAAATGAGGGGCCGCTTGATGACATCACATTATTAGCTTTTCAATTTTCAATTTTTCCTGTTTTCTGGCACCTTTCAACCTCTTAAAGAGGGAGTATTATGCAAAATTGACTTTTTGGAGCTTTCTACTATGTTATAATCTTGTTTCCTCATCTAAATATGCCTGAAGAGGTTTTAGATGTCATCCATGTATGTTTGAGTAATCTAGAGATCTCTCCCAAATCCTATTCAGACAGGGCTGAACCAGGACTGTACCAGGACTGAACCAGGACTGAACCAGGACTAAAGCAGGACAGGATTAATCCAGGACTAGCCCAGGATGACTAAACAGGACTAAACTAGAACTGAACCAGGACTAAACCAGGACTTTACTTTTTTCCCTCATGCTGATTGTGTTATGATGTCACTCTGAAGGGGGAGTGACTTTTAATAGGTTGTTTTCTGTGAACATAGCATTTTCAAAACAATAAAAGCTAACATGGTAATCTAAATATATACTCAACAAAAATATAAACGCAACACTTTTGTTTTTGCTCCCATTTTTCCTGAGATGGACCCAAAGATCCAAAATTCACTCCAGATACACAACACTACCATTTCTCTCAAACATTGTTCACAAATCTGTCCAAATGTGTGACAGCGAGCACCTCTGCCCCGCCGAGACAATCCACCCCACCTCACAGGTGCGCCACATCAAGATGCCGATCCGACATCATGACCAGTGCACAGGTGCACCCCAGACTGCCCACAATAAAAGGCCACCCCGAAATGTGCATTTATTTTTTTTTTTTGCTTTATTGGGGGTCTGGGGACTCAGAACCAGTCAGTATCTGGTGTGACCACCATTTGCCTCATGCAGTGCAACACATCTTCACATAGAGTTTATCAGATTGTCAGTTGTGGCCTGTGGAATGTTGGTCCACTCCTCTTCAAAGGCTGTGCGAAGTTGCTGGATATTAGTGGGAGCTGGTACACGCTGTCGTATACGCCGGTCAAGCACATCCCAAACATGCTCAATGGGTGACATGTCCGGTGAGTATGCTGGCCATGCAAGAACTGGGACATTTTCAGCTTCCAAGAATTGTGTACAGATCCTTGCAACATGGGGCCGTGCATTATCTTGCTGAAACATGAGGTGATGTTCATGGATGTATGGCACAACAATGGGCCTCAGGATCTCATCACGGTATCTCTGTGCATTCAAAATGCCATCAATAAAATGCACCTGTGTTCTTCGTCCATAACAGCCTTTGAAGAGGAGTGGACCAACATTCCACAGGCCACAACTGACAATCTGATAAACTCTATGTGAAGAAGATGTGTTGCACTGCATGAGGCAAATGGTGGTCACACCAGATACTGACTGGTTCTGAGTCCCCAGACCCCCAATAAAGCAAAAAAAAAAAATGCACATTTCGGGGTGGCCTTTTATTGTGGGCAGTCTGGGGCGCACCTGTGCACTGGTCATGATGTTGGATTGGCATCTTGATGTGGCGCACCTGTGAGGTGGGGTGGATTGTCTCGGTGGGGCAGAGGTGCTCGCTGTCACACATTTGGACAGATTTGTGAACAATGTTTGCTCTGTGTCAGTCACATGACCCTGTGCTGTTTTTTTTGCACCTGACCATTACATGCACCTGCACTGTTATATTCTTGTAAATTTGTTAATTTAAGTTTTCTGCTTTATTTTTATTTTATTCTATTTTATTCCGCTCCAAGTACCGAAGCAATTTCCTAATGTTGTGAACATGTTCAAACATCTGGCAATAAAACCTTTCTGATTCTGATTCTGATCTATCTATCCATCCATTTTCTTTTATCCGGAGCTGGGTCATGGGGGCAACAGTCTAAACCAGAGGTCTTCAACAGGGGGGTCGCGACCCCTAGGGGGGTCGCGGAGGTACTGCAGGGGGGTCGCAAAATCTTTTGATTTCACTTTAAAATAATATAATTTTATATTTTATAGTGTAAAATACAGTATTAACCTGTGTATTATTTCCTTGTATTGGATGTACCATAACAGAGTAGCAATGTTTATACATGACACTAAGCTCAGTTTAATATAAAACACAATTCTATGCCGTATATATAGTAGGGGGTCCCTGGCCCAGTTCGCCATCTGTTTGGGGGTCCCTGGCCTGAAAAACGTTGAAGACCCCTGGTCTAAACAATAATTGCCATGGTATTGCCAGGCAGTCCAGTATTTGTTCATATTTTTTACTGATTCCATTTGAGAATTCTAGTCATAAAAGTTTGAGCTGCATGTTTCACTGCAGATGACTTGTTCTGTGTCCTCAGTGTCCTCTCCACTCGGTCCCAGCAGACTCCTCTATCTCTCTCCCTCTCTCTATCCTCCTCCCTCTCTCTCTATTCCTCTTTTCATCACCCTCTCCATCACTCTTTCCTCACTTCCTTTCTGCACTGTGAGTACATCCCCAAGTTGCAGTCCTGGTTTAGTCCTATAAGTTAGTTAGTCCTGGTTTTGTCCTTGTTTAGTCCTGGTTTAGTCATTGCTTTTTAATACTGCTTAGTCCTGCTTTGCACTTGGTTCAGTTCTGGGTTATTCCGGTGTAGTCTTGGGGGCTAGTATTTCAAAACAGCATGATAAACTACCTCTATGATTTTAGAAAAGTAAAGTTTTCCCAATACTATGAACAAGTAACAGTACCATTTTTTTCCCATCTATTTAGGTACTTCCCAATACTGCACATTTAAGTTCTAATGTATTATATTACGTCACTGTTATATTCTGAGTGGAGCTTAGAGGTGGGTATTGGCAAAGAAGTCACGATTCAATTCGAATCACGATTCATATGCCACGATGCGATACTATCACGATGCATCACGATACTTGAATTATTGCGATGCATTGCAATATATTCGACATACTTCAGTGAAAATGTACCCAAAAAAAAAGAGGATAACTTAAATATCAGTGGCTGTGTATCTGGGTAGTGTCTTCAATTGATACAGAACTCTAAGCAACTCAATTCATAACTGAATTTATTGAATAACAAAAATAAATAAACCAAAACCAAAAACAAATAAACCAAACCAATAACAAAAAAAGTGCATAGGATGTGCATAAACATAAAATGATGTTCAAACATTTGCCATTTTGGAGGTAGCCACCATCATAACAAACAATACCCTTTCACAAAGAAAAAAGTGCATTAATTTATTTATTTATTAATATTAAATATTAAATGATTAAATATTAAATTATTCATTAATAATAATTGATTTTTGGCATCAAAAATCGATGCAGTATATTGTGAAAGTTAGTATCGCGATGCATTGTCATGACGATTATTTTGCACACCCCTAGTGGAGCTATGTATATTTTCATATTTCTTGAGTGAAACCAGGCCAGGAGCTGCAGAGAGAAAGAGTGAGAAGAGAGAGAGGGGGAGAGAGGAAAGAGTGCAGAGAAAGTAAGAGCAGATAGAGATAGAACAGAGAAAGAGAAATGGAGAACAAACTCCTATCTGCACCAAACATGTAACATGTTTAACCACACAACCAAAGCATTCTCTACAGACTGACGCATTTTTCCATACAGCCATGGTCTTTTACACAGTTCTGTCAGCTGCTCCAGAGGGACTGGTCTCTCATATCAAACACTCACTAAAACAGTGTGCACAGACTGAACACATAGATGTAGAAAATATTCACATGTTTAACACGCTTTCTACAAACTCCAGCAAGTCACCCATTTGACATTAAAAGGACAAGACACACCCCCCTCAAACCTCCATTTGACCACAAAAGACAATGCAAAGTGAGTTCTGAACAAAGTTTGCTTAAAAATGAGCCAGTAATGAGCAAGTTTGATTGACACACGGGGCAAAGAGAGAGGAGCTTCACCCACAACACAACACAATGACACTGAGGTATGTGCACACAGAGGTTTGAGTGCATGCACACCAAGATATACAAGTGGTTTTGAAATGACAAAATACAAATAATACAAACTGCATGTGTCTGCGCTGCCATCAAAAAGACAATCTTTTTGATGGCAGCGCAGACACATGCAGCGGCCGCTCCCAGTCCCAATGTTACAGTGTTTTCATGTGTTTAGTCATGTAAACAACATTGTTTTTGTTTGTCGACATCTTTGTCATGCACATCCAGTCAGGAGTTTCTGCTCAGGGGCAACAGGACACACTAAGGTGCGAGAGGAAACAGAAGTGTGGAGGTATCCGAAACAGGCTAGCTGCAAACCCATTGTACTGTCTAATGGGCGCTCGCTGGATAATAAGCTGAACCACGTACGTTTACTTTGGGCTACTCTAAAGTCAGTGAAAACATGGCTCAACAACAGCATCCCCGATGGCGCCATACAACTCAACCAGCTAGCATGCTATCGGGCAGACAGAACTCTCTTCAAAGGGGGTAAGACTCGCAGCGGGGGACACTGTGTTTATATCAACAATGCCTGGTGTCGGAACACTGTCGTGGTCTGTAAACACTGTTTAGACTACTAGAGACGTTTAGACTCACTATAGGAACGAGGTGAGCCGCCTGGTCAAGTGGTGCAGTAACAACAACCTCTCCCTGAACATGGAGAAGACAAAGGAGATTGTCGTAGGCTTCAGGAGAGCACACACACAGCACGCCCCCCCTCACCATCAACAGAGCTGCTGTGGAGAGAGTAAGCAGCACCAAAGAACACTGCATCACTGACCACCAGTAAAGCCCAACAGTGACTCTACTTCCTCCGCAAGCTGAAGAGAGCCAGAGCCCCAGCTCCCATCATGAGCACCTTCTGTAGAGGCACCACAGAGAGCATCCTCAGCAGCTGCATCACTGTGTGGTATGGCACCTGCGCCGTGTCCTGCCGGAAAAAGCTACACCGAGTAGTGAGAGCAGCTGAGAGAATCGTGGGTGTGTCTCTCTCCCCTCTCTGCTGCAGGACATGTACCACACCCGCCTCACCCGCAAAGCCCTCTGGGTGATGCCACTCACCCATCCAACTGCCTCTTCAGTCTGCTGCCATCAGGAAGGAGACCGAGGAGCCTCAGGGCCAAGACCAGCAGACTGAAAGACAGCTTCATCCACTGAGCTGTCAGGATGCTGAACTCTCTCCCTGCCCTCCCTCCCACTGCTGCTTAAATTACACAATTTGAGCTTTATTACGCAACACATTGTGTGTTTTACCTATTTACTTATTTGTATTATATACAAGCCTTTTGTACTTTTGCTATGGGTATTGACGCTTCCCAAACACGTGACCTTCGTAAAAGCAAGCGCCATTTTGGACATGAACATCACCACGGTATGAACGTGTTTGAATGCGATGAAGACGAGTCAGGATTTGTCACGGAAAAAAATATTACTAGGATAATGGACATGACACTAACGTTGGTATGTAGTGAGCGCAGTTACGCGTGCGTGCTTTAAGCATTCCGTTTCAAAGCGGAATATTGTCAGTATCCAGTTTTAAAAAAGTTGAAGTATTCTGTGAACCAGCGTTCTGTTAAGGGAATACTGCCAAAACACGACTAGACTACATTCGGAATGAAAAAGATTGTCATGACTCGTGAGCAAATTGAGTATGGCAACCATTCCGTTTAGCACTAGTGCTAATATTGGAATATTCCTCACATGCAGATACAGTGACTGGCGCGCGCTAGCTGCTCGTCACAACACTCCCGCACTTTTCCGTAACTTTCCTAACTTTTTGCCCTTAAACTGCCCCACTTTTGTAAATATTTTTGTCAACACTGTTCGTTAAGCTTGGGCTGCACTCGACGCTGCATTTTTTCCGCACTTTTGGCCTGTCTCGGCTTAAGATGTGTAAGGGACCCCGTCCTCCGCTCGTCTACACAAAGGATCAGCTGATGGCGCTGCGCAGCGCTGTTGTGTTCCCCCGAGACATGCATTTTATCCCTGACGAGATCCTGCGGACGACACGCCGCGGATGCCGCGCGGGACGTAAACTCCGGAAAAAGAAGAGACGCTGCAGGCCGGTCCTCCCCTCCGTCGTAACGGGGAATGTGCACGCCCTCGCCAACAAGACGGACGAGCTCGCGGCGCTCGTTAGATTTCAGAGGGAGTACAGGGGCGCTAGCGTCATTGTTTTTACGGAGACATGGCTAACACCGCAAATCACGGAGAGCGGGAAGAAGAAGGGAGGAGGTTTCTGAACGAGAAATGGTGTAAACCTGGACACTGTTCAGAGAAGGAGCAGATGTGTAACAAAGACATTGAACTGTTTGCTGTCGGCCCTGCGGATTCTTGACACAGACGAGTATTAAGTTCCAAATTAAAATGATACTTAAATAATACGACTAGTCGACAATGAAATTTCATGTCGACAAAATTTTATTGTCGACGTCGTCGACTAATCATTGTAGCCCTACTATACAGTTATATTATTATTCTTTCATATATCTTGGGGAAAGGGACCTGTATCCTCCGTGCACTAAACACAGATTGCTTCTGCCTTATCGCTGAACCAGGACTAATCCAGGTAAAGATATAAAATAGATACCAGATGATTACAGTTGTAATGCTTCCTGACGTGTGTCTGTATAATGCAAACGAGACAGTTGTCCCTGCGGCCTGTAGGTGTCCCCGCGGAGCACAGAGCATAATTACATCATTATCTCCAGTTATGGCCCACGTTTACCTCTCTAGTATTATCAGATCTCTGCTCTCCATGTTCCACTGTAAGTGCCAGGAATAAGACAGAAATAAACCAGGACTCAACCGAGACTTAACAAGGACTAGAACTGTCTGAACCCACACTAAGGTCGTTTTCACACCAGGAAAGTCCGATAGTTCACTTGCTTTGGTCCGGACCAAATGTTTTATTTATTTATTTATTTTTTGGTGCGGTTCGCTTTCACACTGCAGTTTTTTCCACAAGTGAACCAACATCTAGAAGAAGAAGAAGTGACTTTATTGATCTCACACTGGAGAAATTCTTCTCTGCATTTTAACCCATCCTATATATATATATATATATATATATATATATATATATATATATATATATATACAGGGTTGGGAGGGTTACTTTAGAAATGTAATCCGGTACAGTTACTAGTTACTCCTTAAAATATGTATTCAGTAACGTAATCCCGGTACTATAATATTAAAGTAATGTAACTTGATTACTTTCAGTTACTTTTGGATTACTTTAACACCAAATATCCTATAACAACAAGAAAACAAGAAAATTACAATACAATTAAAAGTTTTTAGGAGGACAAGTACAGTTCTATGTGTAGTTTTAACAACTGTTCTCACTATAAGCCAAGTCACTAGTAAACAAGGTCACTCACTAAACCAAACACCTAAACACCTATGACTTCAACCAAATTATATTTTCAGTTAAAGTTTTAGTTTTAGCGGGACAGTCATCTTGCCCGATCTCCGCAGCTGGACAGGATGTTCGTCCAGCTTGCGTGCTGGCCTACATCTAACGACAGCTTTGCTCAGAATTGTCTAAAGGGTCTTCATGGATCAGTTAACATGACTATGTTGCCTAGATAATGTTTAAATATTGTAATATCGTTCTACAAATGCACAAAGTGTACTTGTGACCGCAAACGTTAGCTAGCTTGCTAATAGTTTGCTAGTCGATAGCTAACTCGAAACTGGCTCCTACCCAGTAGTCGAGTTGTAAAATGAAACCGGGGGGGATGGTGAAATTTTTCACCAACGGGGGGGAGGCATTAAGCTAAGCCCTCCCCCATCACTGACATCACTGTGGTGTTTCAGGGCAGGGCAGTATTAGAAGGTACTTTGTTAAAATGGAAATGCTTTTATAACAAAAAGTCCATATAATCATTCAATAATTCAATAACACACAGGATATATGTTATCACACACGTACACACACACACACACACACCTTAGTCCTGGTTTAGTCCTGGTTTAGTCCTGGTTTAGTCCTGGTTTAGACCTGGTTTAGACCTGGTTTAGACCTGGTTTAGACCTGGTTTAGACCTGTTTTAGTCCTGGCTTAGTCTTGGTTTGGACCTGGTTTAGTTTTGGTTTAGACCCGGTTTAGATCTGGTTTAGTCTTGGCTTAGTCCTGGTTTGGACCTGGTTTAGTCCTGGTTTAGACCTGGTTTAGTCTTGGTTTAGTCCTGGTTTAGATCTGGTTTAGTCTTGGTTTAGTCCTGGTTTAGACCTGGTTTAGTCTTGGTTTAGTCCTGGTTTAGATCTGGTTTAGTCCTGGTTTAGTCCTGGTTTAGATCTGGTTTAGTCTTGGTTTAGTCCTGGTTTAAACCTGGTTTAGTCCTGGTTTAGATCTGGTTTAGTCTTGGTTTAGTCCTGGTTTAGATCTGGTTTAGTCTTGGTTTAGTCCTGGTTTAAACCTGGTTTAGTCCTGGTTTAGTCCTGGTTTAAACCTGGTTTAGTCCTGGTTTAGATCTGGTTTAGTCTTGGTTTAGTCCTGGTTTAGATCTGGTTTAGTCTTGGTTTAGTCCTGGTTTAAACCTGGTTTAGTCCTGGTTTAGTCCTGGTTTAAACCTGGTTTAGTCCTGGTTTAGACCTGGTTTAGTCTTGGTTTAGTCCTGGTTTAGATCTGGTTTAGTCTTGGTTTAGTCCTGGTTTAGACCTGGTTTAGTCTTGGTTTAGTCCTGGTTTAGATCTGGTTTAGTCCTGGTTTAGTCCTGGTTTAGATCTGGTTTAGTCTTGGTTTAGTCCTGGTTTAAACCTGGTTTAGTCCTGGTTTAGATCTGGTTTAGTCTTGGTTTAGTCCTGGTTTAGATCTGGTTTAGTCTTGGTTTAGTCCTGGTTTAAACCTGGTTTAGTCCTGGTTTAGTCCTGGTTTAAACCTGGTTTAGTCCTGGTTTAGATCTGGTTTAGTCTTGGTTTAGTCCTGGTTTAAACCTGGTTTAGTCCTGGTTTAGATCTGGTTTAGTCTTGGTTTAGTCCTGGTTTAGATCTGGTTTAGTCTTGGTTTAGTCCTGGTTTAAACCTGGTTTAGTCCTGGTTTAGTCCTGGTTTAAACCTGGTTTAGTCCTGGTTTAGATCTGGTTTAGTCTTGGTTTAGTCCTGGTTTAGATCTGGTTTAGTCTTGGTTTAGTCCTGGTTTAAACCTGGTTTAGTCCTGGTTTAGTCCTGGTTTAAACCTGGTTTAGTCCTGGTTTAGACCTGGTTTAGTCTTGGTTTAGTCCTGGTTTAGATCTGGTTTAGTCTTGGTTTAGTCCTGGTTTAGACCTGGTTTAGTCTTGGTTTAGTCCTGGTTTAGATCTGGTTTAGTCCTGGTTTAGTCCTGGTTTAGATCTGGTTTAGTCTTGGTTTAGTCCTGGTTTAAACCTGGTTTAGTCCTGGTTTAGATCTGGTTTAGTCTTGGTTTAGTCCTGGTTTAGATCTGGTTTAGTCTTGGTTTAGTCCTGGTTTAAACCTGGTTTAGTCCTGGTTTAGTCCTGGTTTAAACCTGGTTTAGTCCTGGTTTAGATCTGGTTTAGTCTTGGTTTAGTCCTGGTTTAGATCTGGTTTAGTCTTGGTTTAGTCCTGGTTTAAACCTGGTTTAGTCCTGGTTTAGTCCTGGTTTAAACCTGGTTTAGTCCTGGTTTAGTCCTGGTTTAGTCTTGGTTTAGTCCTGGTTTAGTCTTGGTTTAGTCCTGGTTTAGTCTTGGTTTAGTCCTGGTTTAGTCCTGGTTTAGTCCTGGTTTAGTCTTGGTTTAGTCCTGGTTTAGTCCTGGTTTAGTCCTGGTTTAGTCTTGGTTTAGTCCTGGTTTAGTCCTGGTTTAGTCCTGGTTTAGTCTTGGTTTAGTCCTGGTTTAGTCTTGGTTTAGTCCTGGTTTAGTCTTGGTTTAAACCTGGTTTAGTCCTGGTTTAGTCCTGGTTTAAACCTGGTTTAGTCCTGGTTTAGTCCTGGTTTAGTCTTGGTTTAGTCCTGGTTTAGTCTTGGTTTAGTCCTGGTTTAGTCTTGGTTTAGTCCTGGTTTAGTCTTGGTTTAGTCTTGGTTTAGTCCTGGTTTAAACCTGGTTTAGTCCTGGTTTAGTCCTGGTTTAAACCTGGTTTAGTCCTGGTTTAGTCCTGGTTTAAACCTGGTTTAGTCCTGGTTTAGTCCTGGTTTAGTCTTGGTTTAGTCCTGGTTTAGTCTTGGTTTAGTCCTGGTTTAAACCTGGTTTAGTCCTGGTTTAGTCCTGGTTTAAACCTGGTTTAGTCCTGGTTTAGTCCTGGTTTAAACCTGGTTTAGTCCTGGTTTAGTCCTGGTTTAGTCTTGGTTTAGTCCTGGTTTAGTCTTGGTTTAGTCCTGGTTTAGTCCTGGTTTAGTCTTGGTTTAGTCCTGGTTTAGTGCCGAAATAGATGCAGAAATAACCTGATAATATGACTCACCCATAAGAATGCGGTCAGCTCCATTCTAACAGTTTGTCGTGTTGTCTTTAATAATCCGGAGAAAAGGACATAATCCCGAACGTATCCCGTGTCCCGAGGCGAGAGTTCCTTCTTACGTAGCATTAACGTAGGAAGTTAAGGATTCTTCTTCTCTTGGAAATGCCGCGTAAATATCAGGCTAACAGCTGATCGGCGAACAGGCGCAAACACAACAGCGGCAATCGTCATGATTGGCGGGAGCGCGTATCGGTGCAAGTTTAGTCCGTAGTGCGCGACCTGCGTGAAGTTCAGTGCGCGCCGATGCAAGTTTGTTTCACAGAGCGCGCGCGGCGCGGTTTTCCCTACATATGACCTCCGGCTTTAAATGAAAAAATGAAATAACATAAAATGCTTTCAAATTGTAATCCTGCTAAGTAATCCCCATTTTCACTAAATGTACCTGTAATCTGATTACGTCTTTTTCTTTGTAACTGTAGGGGAATACAGTTACCTTTTTTTTGTATCCTTTTACTTAACGCCGTTCCATGTAATCCGTTACTCCCCAAGCCTGTATATATATATATATATATATATATATATATATATATATATATATATTAGGAGCAGTGGGCAGCACACATTAGGTCGCCCGGGGACCATCTCCATGATCTTCTTGCTTCGGTTTGGTCAGGACCTAAGCTGGAGGTACCTATGGTGCATGTTTTGGGTTGGTGGGGGAAACCGGAGTGCCCGGAGAAAACCCATCCAGACACGGGGAGAAACATGCAAACTCCACACAGAAAGGCCCAGGCGACCCGGGGATCGAACCCAGACCATGCATGCAAACTCCACACAGAACACACACAGAAAGGCCTGGGCGACCCGGGGATCGAACCCGGAACCTTCTTGCTGTGAAGCAAGAGCGCTAACCACTCAGCTACCATGCCGCCAACAAAACCTACAAAATCTATAAACAAAACCACGTGTGCTGAGGTCACTCAGCCATTGGACAGAAATGAGCCGTGTCAAAACGCCGTGTCCAAACGCGGAAGGAGGAGAATAATGGTGTTACGTTCTGTTTTCAATCTAGCCTTAGCGATATGAGGTTTACACTATTTTACAATCAATTTCCAAACGAAGAAGACACTGGGCACGACGGCTATGGAGGACAGCGCTCATGTGCGCACAGCAAGTTCTGACTCTTGCTCTTCACGCAAAACGTAAGTAAGCCTCGTAAGTTTCGTTTTGTTTTGTTTCGTCAGCCTCGGTTTCCCATAATGCTCGACATACGACGGGAGCTCGTTAAGTACAAAAAGCCAACTTGTGTCGGATCGGTTTGATTCGTCCCCTACCCCCTCTGCCGACTCCCCCCTCCTCCTCTTCACACCTCCCCGGGCCAGTGGCCACATCCCCCTCCCCCTTCACGTGGACCCAAATCAGGAGGAGACTGAGGTCCTTTGGAGTGTGCAGGCCTCTGCTCAAGACTTTTTATGACTCTGTGGTGGCCTCTGCTCTCCTCTACGCTGTCGTCTGCTGGGCCCCGAGCAGCACAGAGTGGAACAGGAAAAGACTTAATAAGTTGGTCAGGAGGGCCAGCTCTGTCCTGGGCTGTCCTCTGGACTCTGTAGAGGAGGTGGCAGAGAGGAGGGTGCTGGCCAAATTCACGTCCATCATGGACGACACCTCTCACCCTCTGCACCGGACTATAGAGGAGCTGAGCAGCTCCTTCAGCAGCCGACTGAGGCACCCCCAGTGCAAGAAGGAGCGCTACCGCAGACAGTGTACAAGATACAATATGACAAGACAAGACAAAACACAACAAAAACTATCTAAGACAGAGATCTAAAGTTAAACTAAAGTCTAAGATCTAAAATCTTAAAGCAGTGCAACATAATAATAAATACCTATATACAGATTTCCAAAGTGTTCAGTGTGCATCAAAAATATGCAATGGAAGATACAGCAGTGAAATGGTAATATGCAATAGAATGTGCATTGAAGTTAAGATAAAATAAATGTGCAACAGTAGTAGAGTTGAGAACCGCGTGGACTCACAGGCAGACACACACACCAGTCTCTCCTCTGCTCCCTCCCATCTCGTCAGATCGCAGCTGACTTCACTTAGACTTCACTTTGATGGTTAATGCAGTTATTGCAATTTTGTTGTTTTATCACAGTAGATTGGTTTATTTACATTTCAAAAACCAGAAGCCATTCATTTACAAATGTGACTGCACTTTAGTTTACATATTTAAATGTTCAGATATTAAGATGTGATAGACAGTTTTTGCATGATTTGAATGAGGCAAAATAACATGTTTTTTTTCTCTCGAATATATTGTTATAATCATTTGTTTCAGATGTACTGTAATTATTTTCTGTATAAAAATTAAATTTGGTGTTCAAAAAGTCTTTTTTCAAACTTGAGTCTTGAAAAAGAGGGGGTCGTCTTATAATCAGGGTCGTCTTATATTCGGGCCAATACGGTATTACTTATTTTTATTATTAATTACTTTATTCTATTCTTGCCTGCATGCACTTTTCTTTCTTGTTCAAACCGTCCTGGTGCTACTGTGGCAAGTAAATTTCTCCTGTGTGAGATCAATAAAGTCTTACCTTATCGAGTCCGGTCTGCATTCTCACCTCAGACGAACCGCACCAGGATTCGAATGGAACCGTACCGAGACCCAGCTTTTTAGGTGGTCTCGGTTCGCTTGTTTACTCCGGATCGAGATTTTTGGTTTTTATTCACACCAGCCCAAAAGGTCCAAATCAAATGAAGAAACAATCTCTGATTAATTTTAAACGAACCAAACAAGGCAGGTGTGAAAACGACCTAAACCAGGATTAAACCAGGCCTGAACCAAGACTAAACCAAGTTTATACCTGGATTAAACCAGGACCACACCAATGCTAAACCAAGGCTAAACCAGGTTTAAACGAGTACCAACCCAGGACTCAAACTGGACTAAACCAGAACGAAAACCAGGATTAAACCAGAACTGAAGCAGAACTGAACCAGGAGACTAAACCAGGGCTATACAAGGACTAAACTGAGACTAAACCAGGTCTAAACCCGTGTCTATGTGTGGTCTTCTTTTTGAAGCGTTGTGATTGGTCGTCCAGTCACGTCCTGGCGAGGCATCTGGCTTTAATTGGAGCGATACGCCGTTACACAGCAGCTGCCCAGCCGGTTAGGACAATAAATTACACCAATTAGGAAGAGATGGAGAGAAGGAGAGGCGAAGGAGAGGGAGGGAGTTAGAGGTGAATGAGAGAGAAAGGGCTAGTGAGAAAGGAGAGAAAGAGAATGAGGGATGAAAGAGAGATGAAGTGAAAGAGAGAGGTTGGGTGAAAGAGAGATGGAGACGGGTGAAAGAGAGAGAGTGGGGTGAAGGAGAGAGGGGTCAAAGAGGGAGAGGTGAAGGAGACATGGCGAGAGAGGTCAAAGTGAGATGAAGAGAGAAGAAAGGGGTGAAAGTGAGAGAGAGAGAGATAGAGAGAGAGTTGAATGAGGGAACACTGAAGGAGAGAGGAGAGAGTGGTGAAAAGCAAGAGTGAGAGGGATGTGAAGGTGGGAGAGATGAGAGAAAGTGTGAGGAGGAGAAAGAAGGGGATGGTGAGGCACGGGGTGAAAGAGAGGAACAATGGAAAGAGAGGGAGAGACAAAGGAGGAGACAGAGAGGAGAAGAGCGAGAAAGAGAATTAATTACATCAAAAAGGACCAAAACAACAGTTCCTGGTCTGGTGGGTTTGGTCAGTATTAATGAGGAAAGTCAAAGAGCGGAAGAGAGGGAAACAGAGAGAGGGAGAAGAGGAAGAGAAAGGAGAGAGACACAGACAGACAGGGGGAAATAGGGGAGAATAGAAGAGAGAATTAATAACAACAAACAGGGAGTGAGAAAGGAAGACAGTAGGTGAGAGGAGGAATAAAGGAGGGAAAGATGAGGAGGTGAGTGAGGAAGAGAGAAAGAGGAAAATAATAGAGGGAACAAACTGATAGGGAGTGAGGACAGAGATGGATTGATTGGAGAGGAGAAAGAGAAAGTGAGAGGAGGGAGGGAGGGTGTGAGAGAGAACGAGAGATGAACAAAGGAGGAGGGATGAGTGAGGATAAGAGGAAAAAGGGAGAGAGTGAGAGACAGCGAGGGGGAATGAAGGGTAGAGAGAGAGAGGAGTAAGAGAGAGGAGAGAGGGATGAGAGAGTTGGGTAAGAGAGAAGGGGGATGAAAGAGAGAGGCAAGGGAGAAAGAAGGGAAGGGAAGGAGAATGAAGAGAAAGGGGTAAAATAGAGAGAGAAGGGGGATTGAGAAAGAGGGAGAGGAATGAAAAAGAGATGAAGAAAGAAATGTATGGTTGTAAGAGATGGAGAAGGGTGAAAGAAAGATGGAGAGGAGGAGGAGAGTGAGAAGACTGGGGTGGAAGAGAGGAAGAGAACACAAAGAGAGAGTGTATATGCACCAAAATGGACCAAAAACCACCATCCCTGGTCTGATGGCTTTGGTCACAGTATTAGTGATTTGTACTTTTTCATTCGGAGTGTGCATTTAACTAAAACTGGAGGCGGTCTTGTACAATAATGACTTTTTTGTGATTCATTTCTCTGCTCCAATAATATTAATCACCTCCCCATTCATTCCCGGTGGATGGGCTCTGCTCTTAGGCCCCACACCTCTTACATCGCCCATGAAGACTCTCTGTGTTCCCTGGTGTTCTTTATGCACAAAAATTTGGTTCAGTTTGGCTTCATGAAAAGTTGGATTCTTTCCTGCAGAATTTTTGTTGACCAGTCACAGCGCTAGACATTCTTAAACCGAAATATTGGAAACCGTGTTGGTGTGAAATCGATTAGAGCTGTGTCTTCTGCTGCTGTTGCATTGTTGAAGTCAGTGTTATCCACATGATCTAAATTTGTGTAATTTAGTCGTAGCATCATAGAAGCACACAAGCAAAATAGGTCTTTTTTAAGTGAGTGTACTCATTGGCCTGAATTAGCATGCTAGTTGTTATAATCCTGTTATAATATTGCTGGGTTTTATTACCACAGTTTTATTGCTCTGGTTGGAATGTTCTACAGTATGACATTAAACAATTGTAGCTTACATTTATTCACTTACAGGGGGTTTTATACCTGAAAAATACCTCAAAAAACAAGCATTCTGACTGTGAGCAGGGTTGCCACTCCACAGATCGGACCTATAACTTGGTCTGGTTTGGTCTCCATGAAGATAGAAATGTTTAATACCAGACAAAGCAATAACATCTCCATGGAGAAAAGCATTTGTTGGACCTTCCACTGGAAAAGTTACACAATACACATTTTATACAGATGGGGGCAGCTCAAATGAATTGCATTGTTAATAAAGGGATAGTGCGTTTTTTAATGTTAATCTGTATGGGCTTCCTTCTAAAAGTTACGCGTGTTGACACCGGCTTACCTCTGACAGTCTCAGCTGATCCCGGTTCTGCTCGCGTTCTGGAGCTCAGGTAATTAGGTCCGGTAACTTCCCTGGAACATGAAATAAAGCTTGTTTTTCTTCTCAAAACAAAACATTTGTCTGAAAGGTGATATATTTGCGTCCCAAACAGTTGTCTACGAAACATCCAGCAGCATAGATAGCGATCACATTTTGTCTCTGTCGACTCATATCACTGCGCTCCCATTACCTGCCTCTTGCCTGTTCACTCGTAAACTTCCCCTTACGGCGGAGCGCATCCGCCGTTCACTTCTGCTTAAGGTTAACAGGCTAATACAGCTAATATGCGCGCAGTGATATGAGTCAACAGAGACAAAATGCGATCGCTATCTATGCGATGATGCGAAATGCGAGATGCGTTTTTTTATTTGCCTGGAGACACGTGAGGGTGTTTCCAGGCTCGGATGTCCTTTATCCGACCCTCCTAACCTCTGAAACAGCAGTGGTTTAATTTTATTTTCTGTGGAAATGTGTTTATTTTTCAATGGAAATTGTCTCATATCTTCCTTCTGCGCTCAAACGCGGAAGTGGGGCCAGCGCACAGCGCAGAGGAAAACAGCGGAGAGTTTGCCCACCCCCCCACCCGCTGCACGGGCTTCTCTCTCTCTCCTTCTCATTTGCATTAAAGCAACAACGCCGATAATAAAGTGTTTCAGAGTTCAAAGCTGCCTTTGAGGACAGCCTTTCTGGTTATGTTTTTTTTTCCTGCAATGTACCGAAAATGTACTGAACCGTGGGGTCTGAACTGAGGTTCGTACCGTACCGTGAGTTTTGTGTACCGTGCCACCCCTACTTACAACTAATCATAAGGAGGGTTTGAATAGGGTCCTGGAGAGATCACCAAGTTACTCAAACATGCACGGATGACATCTAAAACCTCTTCAGGCATGTTTTTGATGAGGGAGCGATGTTATAACATGATGGAAAGCTAAAAATTTTGCACAATACCCATACTTAAAATAGCCCACCTGTTAAACACCATACATGTTCATACTGTATCTCCCATGCAGTTCCACACATTGCTGGCAGCGTTAGTCCATAAGGTGGCGCTCTAATTACTCGTCATGATTGGTTCCACAAATGATGAAGAGTTGTGGATTCACTGCAGCGTTCTGGCACGGCGCAGTGTGAATGTTAGCGCTAATGAGGCTATAAGCAGGAGAGCTAAAACAAAAGCACATCTGCTCCTTCACAGCTAAAGTATGAAAGGGACCATTCTTCAGAACTGGAGTGGAACACAGCACAGGGAGGAGAGGGAAGTGTATAGAAAAAATTATATGATAATTGATATTTCGTGGTGACATCATGCTGGGGATGCTCTACGTGTTTGGATGTTCAGCTGTTTCCATGATGACACAATGTAAACATTAGCATTGTGTGTGAGAGACTTGTTTATGCTCACAAATCATCTCATCAGTTGTAGTTCCAGCTAAATCAGTTCTTTGCTGTCAGATTGTGTTCAAATAAAGATCAGACTAAAATCTACTAGAGCTTCTAACAGAGTAGTGCCACTAGTTAGTATCACAGCCCCAAGGAATGTTGATGACATTAGCTGCAAAGTATCAATAGGGTGCGTTCACTAAAATCTGAAGATGTCATCATTTCAGATGTTGTGCAGGGGCTTGTATAAACACTATTGGAGATTCACTGTTTTTGAAAGAAACCGCCAAATTTTGAGGTTGAATAATGGCACCACTTTCTGAGGCTACTGTGCCAAATTAACTTCACTTTTGTTTATTTATAAGGACACAGACATTGAACTTTAGTTTCATGTGCATAGGCCTAGTAATTACAGAGATATTAACCTTAAACCAGCTCAACAAATTTGCACTTTGAAACAGTAAATTCCAGAAAATTTGTTTCAGATCTATGGGGCTGTCAAGTGCAAAAGAATGTGGTTTTATTGCCGTAAATGACCGTGAATTGCTGTAAATTTTGTCTTGTCCCAGTATAAGTCCACTGTGTACTGTGCATCTAGTTAGAAAGCGTTGTATTGTCTGATAGTGATAGTCAGCAAGTGTACGTTCACATGCAAGTTGTTGTTAGCTTTACTGCCGCAACTAAACTCTTTTTTGGGAAAACTAAAAATGGTAAATGAGGAATAACTTTGGACCACTGCAAACCGTTTCAAATGAACTGGTTTTGTTTTTCACGTTAAAACGGTAAAAATCATGGATTGCGGGGGTTGTGAAAAGTTGTGAAAATCAGACACTAATCGCTAATTAAACTAAACACTCAGGTGAGCAGGTATCGATACTAAAAAAGGAACATTCACATGTCTATTCCTCGGTATCAAAATTGTGTTTGAAAGTATGTGAATTTGAATTTATTATGGAAAGCCCTTTGAGATGCAGCATTTCGTTTTCAAGGTGGACCAAGAGCATAAAACATAGTTTACAAACACACAGTTTCACAACAACACATAAAACACGATAATACATACATACACATACGTACATACATACATACATACATACATACATACATACATACATACACATATATACATACATACATACATATATACAAACAATACAAGTAGCAGGACAATTTTCTCACATCCCTCCCCACCCCCATAGGTTCATCTCATACAGTCATTAACCTAAACAGTGTTATGGAATCAACAGCAGTGACAGTCAGTTTTCAGGTAAGTTAACCCTTTCCGGGCCCGCGTAGCAAATTTGCAACAGCTAATTGTCACTTAGCTGTTTGCCAGCATTTGCATTTTTTAGAGTGTATTTTTTTTTTTTGTGTGTGTGTGTGCAAGAGCAGAACTCTGTTGCAGAGTTCTAATTGGACAGTTTACGGGAAACTTGCTCGGGGGCTGGTCTATCACACCTCAAACACCTGCACCTGCACCTGGTACAACGCATCTCACCTGTTCAGTATTGTTCTTGTTTAATTGTTATTATGTCACTGATCCTGTTTTATTCATATGCTGTTTGATGGCAAAAGTTGAGTTCAGCCATTTTTAATAAATAAGATAAATTCATATTTCCAAAGATCTGTTTTGTCCACTATTTAATTATCCATCCGGGCCAATGTTGCAAATATGCAACATCCCAGAATGCACTGCACATAACGGTCACATAAAAAAAAAAAAAAATCAGGAAATTCGCAAATTTCATACCCCAAGGATTATTTTCACCAAATATCAGATTTTTCCTACAGGTATTATTAATTCGGCCTGGAGAGGGTTAACAGAGCCATTCTAAAGCAGCCAAGAGAAGTTAGAGACCTCAGTGATGAAGGCAGATTGTTTCAGTCTGAGGGGGTCTTAAGAAGGACCTTTGACCCACCTCCTTACAGATGGGAGGTACATTAAAGCTTAAATACTGAGAGGGTCGAAGAGAGTAACTCTAAGACTGAACAAGAAAGCATTTCAGATATGATGGAAAGTCAAAATAAATACAACAACTGTCTTCTTTTTTCAGGCTGTAACCAGTCAAGCTGATCATATAACTCACAGTGATGAGTTCTGTATGGACGTTTTAAGATGAATCTACATAATGTATTGAACAATGCTTTTACTGGTTTAAGATGTATGCTGTAGGCGTTCTAATAAACTATGTCAGTATAATCAATGATAAGAAAGGATAAATTGGGAGATTATCCTCTTTCTTATTTCTTGAATGAAGCAGTTTGCTGATTTATACAGAGACATTAAGCAAGCAAGCACCAAATATTTGACAGAGGTTTCCTTGGTCATTGTGACGCCATTGGAAAAAATATATGTTGAGATCAGAAGACTTGAGTAAATGATGAGTGCCAAATAGCATATACAGAGGTTTTTTCATATTAAGCTTTAGGAAGTTAATTTTAAGCCAATTTTGGGCTGAGTTGAAATCTATCTGTAGATTGTTTTGGACTTGAGGTATGTTGGAGCCTGCATATCGTCTGCATATAAATGAACTTGACACTTTGTGCTCACTTGAGGCAAATCATGAATAAAAAATAGAAATTAACAGGGGACTAAGAGTAGAACCCTGTGGTACACCTTTGTTTTTAAATACAACAAACTGACATCTGTTATGGAGGTAAGCACTGAACCACAAAAACCATTTCTACTTAAGACCTATGGATGCGAGTTTGTCAGTAGGTAGTGGTCAAAAAAAGCTAAATCTTGGAAAGGTCAAGAAATAAAGCACCTGTACACTGGTTTTGGTCAAAGGAGGAGGAATTGACCGAGGAATACATCGGTCAATTTTACTAAAGCTGCCGTGGTAGAGTAACCAGAATGGAACCCTGATTGATAAGAAGATAAGATGCTGAAATATTTATATAATTGTTGGAAAATATTTTTCAAATATTTTGGCAACAGTACTGATAATGGAAATAGGCCTGTAAATGCTTAAATCAGTGTTATTGCCTCCCTTGAATATCGGAGTTACTCTTGCTGTTTTCCAAACCACCTGTATGGTGCTGGTATCTAAGGACATAATACAGTGGTACCTCACCTTACGAATGACCCAACAAACGAAAATTTCAAGTTACGAAACGCCTTCACAGTAAATTTGGTCTCTAGATACGAAAGAAAATTCAAGTTACGAAACGCGAAATCTCAAAAATTCAACTAATGCTTGCTCAGCCACACACATACGCTTTTCTCAGACTGGATTTAAACTTTTCTCACATTTCTCTCTCGTTTAAACACTCAAACTTTCATAGATTTTCAACAAAATGTATTAATGAAGTGTGGGGGGAAGGAGGAGGGTGGAGGGTGGACACGTGTGTGATAGCGGCATGTGTGACAGCTGACCCGGCTGCCAGCAGGTCTAGACCTCAAAGTTCAAAAGTTCAAAGTCAGCTTTATTGTCAATTCTGCCATATGTGTTCAACATACAGTGAATCGAAATTTTGTTTCTCTCTGGCCAGGTAGTGCAAAAAGACAGTGTACAGAATACAACATGAAGACAAAACACAACAAAAACTATCTAAGACAGAGATCTAAGTTAAAACTAAAGTCTACGGTCTAAAATCTTAAAACAGTGCAACATAATAAATAACAAATAACCTATACTATATACAGATTTCCAAAGTGTGCAGTGTGCATCAAAATGTGCAATGGAAGATACAGCAGTGAATTGGTCATGTGCAGTAGAATGTGCATTGGAGTTAAGATAAATAAAAATAAATGTGCAACAGTAGTAATTCTAGTGCAACAGGAGTAAACAACAGTACTAAAAATTCCAGTAGTAAATGTGCAATAACAGTAGTAAACAGCAGTGCAACGGGGGTAAAAATCAATAACAGGAGTAAACAACAGTACTAAAAATTCCAGTAGTAAATGTAAGTGTGCAATAACAGTAGTAAACAACAGTGCAACAGGAGTAAAATCCAGTAGTAAATGTAAATGTGCAACAGTGCAACAGTCGTCCTTAGCAGCAGTTTTTTAAAGTGTCTAGAGTGATGTGTCTTTTATGGAATACAGGTTATGCCAATATGGGGGGTGGGGGGTGGGAGATGGGTAAGGTGGGAGTTCGGGTGTGAGTTCAGCCTCCTGACAGCCTGGTGGATGAAGCTGTTTGAAAGCCTGGTGGAGTGGGCCCGGAGACTCCGGTACCTTCTCCCCGAGGGCAGGAGGCTGAACAGGCTATGTGCGGGGTGGCTCGGGTCACCCACAATGCTGGACGCTCTGCGGGTGAGCCGGGTGTTAAAAATGTCTAGGAGGGAGGGGAGAGAGACACCAGCGATCCTCCCAGCTGCATTCACTATGCGCTGCAGGGCTTTCCTGTTCTGTTCAGTGCAGCTCCCGTACCACACAGTGATGCAGCTGGTCAGGACGCTCTCAATGGTGCCTCGGTAGAAGGTGGTCATGATGGGTGGAGGGGCTCCAGCTCTCCTCAGTTTGCGGAGGAAATAGAGGCGCTTCTGAGCCCTCTTTGCCAGTGATACAGTATTCACTGTCCAGGAGAGGTCCTCACTGATGTGCACCCCCAGGAATTTGGTGCTGCTCACCCTCTCTACAGCAGCACCGTTGATGGACAGTGGGGGGTGCTGGGTGGGGCCTCTCCGGAAGTCAATAACAATCTCCTTGGTCTTTTCAACATTAAGAAGGAGATTGTTATTGCTGCACCACTGGGTCAGAAGGCTCACCTCACTCCTGTAGTTTGTCTCATCGTTATTAGAGATGAGACCCACCACAGTCGTATCGTCCGCAAACTTCACTATGTGATTGGTGCTGAACGCTGGTGAGCAGTCGTGGGTCAGCAGAGTGAAGAGCATCGGACTGAGCACACAGCCCTGGGGGGCTCCTGTGCTCAGTCTAATGCAGCTTGAGGTGTTTCTGCCGACCCGCACTGCCTGTGGCCTCTCACTGAGGAAGTCCAGCAGCCAATTACAGAGTGAGGTCTGAAGCCCCAGGTGGTCTAGTTTGATAATGAGCTGCTGAGGGATTATAGTGTTGAATGCTGAACTGAAATCTATGAACAGCATTCTCACATATGAGTCTTTATTGTCTAGGTGGGTGAGAGCCGGGTGAAGTGCAGAACAGATTGCATCCTCGGTAGAGCGGTTGGCCCGGTATGCAAACTGGTATGGGTCTAGGGTGGGGGGGGGGTGGATTTGATGTGTGCCATGACTAGCCGTTCAAAGCACTTCATGATGATGGGGGACCTGGACTACACCTGGACTAGACCTGGACTAAACCTGGACTAAACCTGGACTAAACCTGGACTAAACCTGGACTAAACCTGGACTAGACCAGGTGGATTAAAGCGCCGCGCGTGGGTCTATTTCCTGGTATCGTTTCGAGTCACAGCTGAGGCGAGCCGCTGCTCTCCAGGGCCCCTCCAGGCGCGGAGCCCCAGACATCCAGGGACCCAGGGGGACACTGCCAGCCCGCCTTAAGAGCTCCCTAAGCGGGCATGGGTCCGGGGATTGTCCCGGTCACCGGCCTGGAGGTCTTGAAGAGGCCGACCTCACGGTTCTATCCAGGCCGCTCTGTGAGCACCTTACGCGGGCAGGTCTGGAGCGGGTCTGGACCGCCGCGGCTCTTGCGTGCGAGCAGCGGCTCGCCTCGGCTGTGACTCGAAACGATACCAGGAAATAGACCCACGCGCGGCGGTTTAATCCACCTGGTCTAGTCCTGGTCTAGTCCTGGTCTAGTCCAGGTTTAGTCCAGGTTTAGTCCAGGTTTAGTCCTGGTTTAGTCCAGGTCTAGATCTGCTGACAGCCCCCGTGCCGGGTCAGCTGTCACACATGCCGCTATCACACACGTGTCAGAGCGCAGTCTTCTCCCCCCTCCTCCTTCCCCCCACACTTCATTATTAATACATTTTGTTGAAAATCTATGAAAGTTTGTGTTTAAACGAGAGACAAATGTGAGAAAAGTTTAAATCCAGTCTGAGAAACCAATCAGGACACAATGTTACACTATTAAAAAAGTTACACTATAAAAAAAAACTTGGATCGGGGCCTTGGAACGAATCAGGCTTTTTCCATTGAAATAGCTACTCAACTTACGAATTTTTCACGTTACGAAACCACTTCTGGAACGAATTAATTTCGTAAGCTGAGGTACCACTGTATGTCCTTATTGTATTGTACAGATAGTGGATATAGCACTTCCCATTTTTATTTCAGATAGCTACATCAAATGGTTGAATTCTAGTAAAAGAAAAAGATGCTTGAGTTTGATTTAATGGGGACGAGGAGACTAAATAATCTGAGTGATCTGTGCTGCTAATCAATGAAAAATGTGTGTTAAAAGCCTCAGGTATCATCAGAGGACCTGAAGTAGCATTCATTATCATTAACAATAATATGGAAAAGCGGAAGAAGATGAATGAATGAATGATTAAGTCATCATTTGATCTATTGAGAAGATGGTCTAGATGTTTCCAAAACTGTCTGGGATTTTTCTAATTTTGACCTAAGACTTCCTTATAGTAGTTAGCTTGTGCATTCCATGTTTGTGTGACAACACTAATAGGGAATGGATAGGTTTACTGTGGAACATTCCAAGACAAGAGAGACCCCTTCACCAGAAAAGTTCCATAGTGAATCTTTAAAACTCTCTACTCCTCTGCACTGAATAAAGCTCACAGCCTGACTCCGCTTACTGTTTTGAACACCTCTTCTTCAGCTGAAATATCTCTAGTATTTTCCTCTTTCTGTGGCCCCCCTCTGCGCTCCCCCTGCTCCTGTCTGCTTCTCACCAGCGCCCCCTTTGTCCCACGCTGTGCACATGTCATCAAACGCACTGCCAGAGCTCTGACTGGAATAAAATAAAGCCTGCCATTTCCTGTGGCCTTGAATGCCTCTCTGCATAACCATAGCTGCCTCTTCGCTATTGCAGAACCATTTGGGAATGATGTCTAATTTTGATTTGTGATTTATGTTTTAATAATAAGATTTTAAACACGTACAGTAATTGACTGACACTGAAATATGAACTGAAAAAGTAATAAAACAGTCACATTTCAGAACATGTTTGTACAGATCTAAACTGCAGACTAGGGTTGTCAAAAGTCAAATTGAAAATCAGATACTCATTTTAGCAGGTATCAGTAAAAAGTGACATTCACAGGACAGAAAAGAACCTTTCCTGAATAGCTTTAGAATTGTAAGAGCACATAGACTAGTATACGCCCATGGAACCTACCTGGAACCACTGAGGGAGTACACAGCGATAAGGCCACATGGGAATAGAAAAAAAGTACTGATTAGTAGATTTAATGTTGAAAATTACATTCTATTGTCTAAGAGTGGAAAGAGTGATTTTTTTGTATTATTGTGGTACTGTTTGTTTTTATCCATGGAGACAAGAGCTAGCTAAGGAGGTAGCTATGGAGATTTGAGATGCCACAGGCTTTTTACACCATATATAGCAGCAAATATGGCAGAAGACCTTCCAGAGGAAAAACACAGTGGAGTGGAGTAAGATTGAAGTCTTTCCTGTTGTGTTCATCTGGCTCCCCCTAGACGCTGCTGTGATGCTGCAGGACCATAGACTGTAGAAAGAAGTGGACTAAGGCAGGGTGATGTCACCCATTGCCTCTGTTTCCACTCAAATGAAGCTCGTGATGCTAGCAGTTACAGGGGCAAATTTGGAGCAAAGCCCCAGATTAGGGATAGGATTTGTTTAACAAACAAAATAGCACAATAAATACACCAGGATCATGTAGAGCTGGTTAAAACAAACATTTTAAGACCAAAATTATGAGGCTCACAAGAGGGGCAACAGTATACCATTGTAAATCAATGAGAGCCAGAGTCATCATAACTTCCTATTTCGAACATGGCGGCTAGTGCTTTAGCTCATAGTCTATGTGCAGGGCACTTGGCTCTTCTGCTCCTCATCTGCTGACCCTACCTGACCAGTCCTCCTATAAGCTGCACTGACAGTTTGACTGAGACACAAAGGCCACTGAGAAGCGCAGGGTTTTGTTGCTCTCTTTCTGTATAAGAATAGGTAATTAGTATTGATTCTTAATTCCTTTGCTAATTGTATCGATTGGAATTATCATTTTAATTGCAATTAATCTAACAGCCCTAATCCCCACCCACCTCCTCTACTCTTTAAAATAGAGTGGATTCTATCATGGACAGTGCATTAGATGAATAAATGTGGTTGTATTGATAGAATCCTGTGATGAGAGTGAGAAAAGGACAGTGAACAGGAGGAAGCACCGACACAGCAGAGTCAAACAGAGGCGGGGTCCATTAGCACAGCCCCAGTGGAAGTGTCACAGCCAGACGAGAGAGTGGGACACACAGGGAAGGCTTTTGGTGGCCGTGGGTACAGGGAGGTGGAGAGAGGACGAAGATAAATACAGTGTTTACAAAAAGGATGCTATAGGAATGCTTGTGGTGATATTGAGGATTTCCACAGATATCAAATCAGTCCAATATTGATTTTTTTTTTTTCTGTTCTGCCCCAGCCTGTGTGTGCTTAGAGCTGTCTTTTTGAATAGTGCAAATTTGAATTTAAATCCCAGATAAATACCTTTTAGTATTTTCCAAAAGGGAAAAGTTAATGTGTAAACTTCAGTACATAAATATGGTTTGTACTAGGGATGTCAACAATTAATCGACTTACAATTAATTGTCGATCAAGACGTTGGTCGATTAAAATGCATTAATTGTAACTAATCGCTAGAGGAGAGGGCGCTACTCTGGAATGTGAACACGAGATGCAAACCCACTCACGAGATGGACCATAGCGTTACATCCGCGGCCGGATCTAGAAGCAGTGCAAAATGTTCTCCTGCGAACCCAATTTTTGCGGCTTGGTTCGCGTCCCGCTGTCTGCGTGAACACGTGCGCGGCGCGCTGCACGTGCTCCTCCGCTCCGGGCCGCGTAGCAGGCTCCACGTGAAAGCGCAGGGGAAGCCACCCGCTGTCCGGCCCGTGTGCCGGTGTGTGCGACTGTGCGTGTGTGTGAGTGAAAAGTTTTCCCTGATCAATTCATTTTTTTTATCATTTCATATCACGGAGCTTTTACAAAAAACGCCCTCAATTTATTTTCAATAAAGAATGTATTTTGTTATTCAGCATCAATACATTTGTCTGCTTTTTATTAAGGAATAATTAATTGAGGAATATACAATATAATAATACTATGATATATTTTTGACTCAGTGTTATGTTACTATAGCTTATATTCTTAAAGACCCTATTGAAACACTAAAATTCAGGTGAAAAACGCCGCTTATCAGTTAATTGTTAATCGATCGATAAGGTCAATCAACTATTGATTAATGAATTAATCGATAATTTGCATCCCTAGTCTGTACTACTGTATAGATAATATTGGCTATCAGCAACAAGCAAGACAGATATCAGATATCGTATCGGACCATATAATACCATACATGTTTATATACTGCACAGAGATGTTCATTTTTACCCTAAGCTTTTATAATAGTTTCTCTTTTCATTGGCCTTCTGAACTTCATCTGTATTTAGAGTGCATGTTTGTTTCATCTTTATTCTCCTGTATTCAAGACATCTACCCCCGTACACTCGACTGTTGTGTAGTCATTTTGGTACTAATGAAAAAAGGTCTACCGCCGGCTTGTCTCCATGGAAATGTTATTTCTTTGCCTAGAATGTTATGGCATTAAGACAAGTAGGAGAGGCCCTTCTCTAAGGTTTGTGGACATGCAAGCCTGCTCACAGTAAGGATGCATGCGAGGACGTATTTTTAGTGCAAATAAAAACAAAAAACAAAAAGCTTTTATTGTAGTCTTTTTTGTTAAAGATCCCATGACATGGTACTTCTTGATGCTTTTATATGGCTCCTTAATGGTTCCCTAATACTGTAAATGAATCCTTCTTCAAAATCAACACTCAGTGCATGAGAAACAGAGATAAGATGAGAAAGAGTAATTTTTCTCTCTCTGAACACTCCATTCTGGGCGTTGTTGCTTGAATGCAAATGAGGAGGACAGAGATGGCCTATAGTAGAGGGTGGGGGCGTGGCCAAACTCTCAGCTCTCAGCTGTGCCCTCTGATCCATTTCCGCGGAGAAGAAGCGCTCCATTGAAAAATAAACACATTTCCACAGAAAATGAAACTAAACCACTGCTGTTCAAAGGTCCAGAGGCTCAGATAAAGGACTTCCGAGCCTAGAAACACTCGGACGTGCCTCCAGGCAAATAAAAAAACGCATTTCGCATTGTCTAGCGCATTCGCGGTCCAAACTCTTTGGGCGTGATTTACAGAGACGCTGAGTAGACACAGACGGGGGTGGAACTGCATTTTTCGAGCTGACGTCAATAAGGTGCCTTGTTGAGAATCGCCCGTTTGAGCTGTGTTTTTTTCTAACGCAGAAAAGGATCGCAAATGCTCAGTTTAGACATTTCGCAACTTTTAGCCATGGGGGGGGGGGGCTAAACAGGGTAGGGGAGCTCACATTAACGTTCAAAAACCTCAGAAAGTGAAAATTTCATGCCATGGGACCTTTAAACCATGAAGCTTTAAGATTTCCCGATTTTTTTTCCCCTCAAGATCACTGCTTATTACTTCCTTATAGTGAAATTTGTGCATCTTTTTTATCATTTACTCCTAATTCATGTTAGATTTCTGTCCACATTGACATTTTAACAGTTATAAATCACTTTCCATGTAACATCTGACCTTCTCGTCCACAACCTGCCCACAACCCTGAGAACACTGCAAACATGGCCACTACGTTTGCCTGTGAAAAGTTAGAGCGCTCTATTCATCTCCATGCCTTCATTGTTTCATTTTTTATCATTCCTCTTCTTTCTCATCCTTCTCTTCCTCCTCCTCCTCCTCTCCAAAACAAATGCTGCAGCTAACTCCTCCAATTTACAGAGCTCTACCTCCAACCTCCATCTCCTGCCTGGCCTTATTCTACCCAATTACCCGTTAGCAGGCTGGCACGTCCGACCTGATCCGTATGAAGGGAAGCTGCCTATTACGGATCCGGCGCTACATGCTAATAGGACGAAGTGTTAGCGCACGGTGTTAGCTCGGAGAGGAGTGAGAGGCTATTACAGTCTGGTGAATCAGGAGGGGAGGAGATGGAGGGAAGGAATGGAGAGAATGTGTTTGGAGAAGAGGATGATAAGATGGAAAAGAAGAACAGAGAGGGAAAAATATTGAAGAGGGAGGGAATAAGAGAGGGAATAGGGAAGAAGAGAGAGAGGGTGAGAAAGCAGATGAAGGAAGGGAGAGAGAGGGTAGCAAACAAATGACGAACAAACAAGATGAAGAGAGGAAAAAGAGGGGAGAGGGAGGTGAGGAAGTGAGAGGAGGAGAGTTGTTAAATAGAGGATGAAGAGAGGAAGCGAGAGTGTAGCAAACAGATAGAGAAAGAGATAATTATAGGAGTGCTAAGAGAAAAGAGACATAGACAGCTAGATAGATAGACTAATAGAGGAGGAGGGAGATAATTATAGGAGTGCTAAAAGAAACAGAGAGGAGGAAGGAAGCGAGGGAGAAAGGGTGAAGAGGAGAGAGAGTATGAAGGGAGGAAAAGAGTGGGGCTAAGTGAGAAAGATAGGAAAAAGAGGGGAGAAGGAAAGGGGTGTGGGAGATAAAGGAAAAGAGAGAAGAGAAAGTGTTGAGGTTAGGCTGAGGAAGAGAAAGAAGTGAGGGGGAGGTAGAAGGCGACGAGAGAGAGAGAGAGTGCAAAGAGAGGAAAAGAAACACATGAGGAGGAAGAGAGATGGAGGGACTGAGATAAAGAGAGAGAGAGAGACATGCAGAGAAAGAGGATGAAGTGACAGGAGGAGAGAAAGACTGTCCATAGGTTTAGGAAAAGAATACAAGCAATGTGAGATAGAGGGAGGAGTGGAGAGAGAGAGGCAGAGAAACAATCTGGTGAAAGAAAATACTGAAACACTGGTTATTTATCATATTTGGGACAATGCCAAGAAAATCTAAATTCATAATGCAAAAATGTGATTAAAAAACAAACCAAAAAAAAACATTTCTTATTACATTTGAGCGCCTTCAGAAAGTCCCGCTGAGGCACGCAGAGAAATGAGAGATTCAAATGAAATTCAATTATGGATTTTCAATATCGCCAAATAAAATGTTTATGTAAATAAGGCTTTGTTTGGTATCACTGACACACAAAAACTCCAGGCTGTGATGTGTGGAAAAGTATTGTACGAGCGTGGGCCTTAAGAATAATCTGTCTGTTCTCCTGTTGTGTCCTTGAGCAAGACACCTTCCTGGCCTCGATCACTCTGTGTCATTGACGTCACTGTGTAATCATACGCCTATGGACAGATGTCATGTCTTACGTCCCTGAGTTTCGGGGGGCACGATTGGCAGGTGGATAGACCAATCACAGAAGAGCATTCAGGTCGTTGGGTGTGCTGGTTTCAGTTGGGTCAAAATGTAAATAAGTAAATACAAAACAAAGAAATAAATGTATGAATGAAGGAGCCTGTTTTATCTCTATTTTCTGTGTTTCAGGTGTGAACCAGCTACGATTCTGCAGCTCACAGCTCCACTGACGCTCACAGGTAAGAGGCAAGATTTAGACCTGGTTTAGACCTGGTTTAGACATGGATTAGAGCTGGTTTAGAGCTGGTTTAGACCTGGTTTAGACCTGGATTAGAGCTGGTTTAGACCTGGTTTAGACATGGATTAGAGCTGGTTTAGACATGGTTTACACCTGGTTTAGACATGGATTAGAGCTGGATTAGACATGGTTTACACCTGGTTTAGACATGGATTAGAGCTGGTTTAGACATGGATTAGAGCTGGTTTACACCTGGTTTAGACATGGATTAGAGCTGGTTTAGACATGGATTAGAGCTGGTTTAGACCTGGTTTAGGCCTGGTTTAGACATGGATTAGAGCTGGTTTAGACATGGATTAGAGCTGGTTTACACCTGGTTTAGACATGGATTAGAGCTGGTTTAGACATGGATTAGAGCTGGTTTAGACCTGGTTTAGGCCTGGTTTAGACATGGATTAGACCTGGTTTAGACATGGATTAGAGCTGGTTTAGACATGGTTTACACCTGGTTTAGACATGGATTAGAGCTGGTTTAGACATGGTTTACACCTGGTTTAGACATGGATTAGAGCTGGTTTAGACATGGATTAGAGCTGGTTTACACCTGGTTTAGACATGGATTAGAGCTGGTTTAGACATGGATTAGAGCTGGTTTAGACCTGGTTTAGGCCTGGTTTAGACATGGATTAGAGCTGGTTTAGACATGGATTAGAGCTGGTTTACACCTGGTTTAGACATGGATTAGAGCTGGTTTAGACATGGATTAGAGCTGGTTTAGACCTGGTTTAGGCCTGGTTTAGACATGGATTAGAGCTGGTTTAGACATGGTTTACACCTGGTTTAGACATGGATTAGAGCTGGTTTAGACATGGATTAGAGCTGGTTTACACCTGGTTTAGACATGGATTAGAGCTGGTTTAGACATGGATTAGAGCTGGTTTAGACCTGATTTAGGCCTGGTTTAGACATGGATTAGACCTGGTTTAGACATGGATTAGAGCTGGTTTAGACATGGATTAGAGCTGGTTTAGACCTGGTTTAGACCTGGTTTAGACCTGGTTTAGACATGGATTAGACCTGGTTTAGACCTGGTTTAGACATGGATTAGACCTGGTTTAGACATGGATTAGAGCTGGTTTAGACATGGAGTAGACCTGGTTTAGACCTGGTTTAGACATGGATTAGACCTGGTTTAGACATGGATTAGAGCTGGTTTAGACATGGATTAGACCTAGTTTAGACCTGGTTTAGACATGGTTTATACCTGGCCCCAAAAAAGTGGAAGAAAATGGATGGATGCATATTGTCCATATTCAGTCAAAGTGTTAGATTGTTGTTGTTGTTTTGTTTTTTTTTGCACTGTTTTCTTTTTCTCTTTGCTCCGCACCAAGTCCCCTTCTCTCCACTTCACCCCTCTCTCCATCAATCCCTCCATTCTGTTTCCTCTCTTTCACATATATCCCTTGTTTGTTTTGCTCTTTGCTCTGCGTTGCTGCCCTCTTCTCTCTCTTCTCTCCTCTCCCTCTTTTTCTCATCTATTCCCCGTACATTTCCTTGTACTGTACATGTGCAGACAGGTTGTGTTGTAGTTCTGTTTTGTTATACACTTTGCTCTGAGTCACTGTCTTCTCACCTGTCCGCATTCTTCATCTCTCTTCCTTCTCTCTGTCTCTCTCTACCTTTCTCTACCTCTCTCTTTCTTCTCTTTTCCCCCCTCTCTCTCCCTCTCTTTTTGTAAATAAGCAGTCACTATTTCAGATTGGATTCAGATAGATTTATGCTCTTTGCTCTACGCTGCTACCCCCTCCCTCTTCTCTTTCCCTCTCATTCTCCCTCTTTTCTGTCTTTCTCCTTTCTTTCTCATACAGTATATCTGTAGTGTTTTTTTGCTCTTTGCTTTGCGCCGCTGCCCTCTCGCTTCTCTTCCTCTCTTCTCTCTGCTCTCTTCTTTCCCTCTCTCCTCTTCCTCCTCTCTTTCTCATACATCTCTTTTCATGTTGTTAAAGTGTTTAGTTTTGCATCGCTGCAAGAGAGAGAGGGAGGGAGGGAGGGGAAATGAATAGAGGGGGTGCAGACAGAGGGATGGAGGGATAGGGAGGGTGAGAGAGAAAGGAAAGAAGAAGGGAGGAAGAAAATGAAAGAAGAAAAACAAGAGAGGGAGGAAGAGAGAAAACATTGGGGGATTAGGGATAGGATGAGGAAGTGGGTAAGAAAGAGGGAGGGGGGTAAAGAGAAGAAGAGAGAGATCTGATACAAAGAGAGAGGGAGGATGGGAGGATAGAGAAGACGAGGGAGAGATCAGACAGAAAGAAGTTTACAATGGTCAGAGCGTATCAACAAGACTGAAGAAGGATATAGATGGGATTATTGTATTTACTAAAGGGATTACAAAGAGAGATGGAAGAAAGTGGGTTAAAGTGAGAAGAAACATGGAGAAGGCAAGGGAGAGACAGAAGAGATAAAATGGAGGGTGAGAGCGGGGTAGACAGAGAGGCATAGGGAGAAATTAAGAGGGAGGACGAGACAAAGAGAGAGACAGAAATGGGTATAGAGGGACAGAAGAAAGAGAGATAAAGTGACAGATGATGAGGGGGGTAGAGGGAAGGATAGAGAAAAGAAGGGAGAGGAAGAGAGAGAGGGGGAGACAGAGATTAGAGAAAAAACAGAGAGCGATAGGGCTTTGAGATGGGGATAAAGGAAGAGAAAGAGAGGGAGAGAAAGGAGGCATAGGCTCTGACTAAGGACCATACTCATCTGGCACAAGGACTTTTCTGTCTGCTACCCTCTGGTAGACGATACAGGAGCCTGCCAGCACACAAAAAGACTCAAAGACAGCTATTACCCCCAAGCTGTCAGACTACTGAACTCTGGGTAATACTCTAAATAATACTGAACTCTCAATAATACTGAACTCTCAATAATACTGCACTAAACTACTTTTCATTATGCAGAATATGTTTACTGCTGCTGCTCTATATGAATGTATCATGTTTGTCACTACCTCACTGTAAACTACTGTTACCTGTGCAATAACCTGCTTCATAACCCACGTGCAATACTTATACTATACTATATTATGTGCAATACGAAATCCACATGCAACACTTATACTATTTTATATTATGTGCAATAATATTCTTTTCAAATTCTTTTGAGCAGTATCACCACCTGTGAAATACTCTACTTACACCTTATTTAATCCTACCTGTACCTTTGTATTTTATTATATTTTATTACATATTTTTTATTATATTGTTTACTTTTTCCCTTGTATTTTTATTGCATGGTATTAGTACTTCTCGACTATCTTAGCGAGTCAACAGGTTGTTCTGATCCTAAACATTTCATTGCATTGTTGACCTTGTGTTGGTCTTGCATATGACAAATAAACAATCTCGAATCTTGAATCTTGAAAATCTTGAGTGAGAGAAAGAGGGAGAGACAAAGAGAGGTTGAGGCTAGTACAGCAGAGACAGGCATCTGCACTTAACGCTTTTAAAGCCATTTTAAGTATTGCAATCATAATCTTTTTTTGTTTGTTTGTTTGTTTGTTTTTGGTGTTGGATTCATTTGTCCGTTCATATTTAAGTCTCATACATTTACTGAAATATAAGATTTTCTCAGTACATAAATGGTGAAAACGAAATTGCTTTAATGTTCCAGATAAAGTGAACGTCTGTCTGTATAAGTCCCATGCATTATTACTCCCATTAGAACACATACAACAGTGATAATGGTGTGTTTAAAAGAGCTCCCTCCTGTTGTGTCCCCTATTTGTTATAATGATAAATGTCCCCAATGCATTGAGGTATAATATTCACACAGTATAGCCTCATTAAAGCGTGGATGTCAGCTCCATCCGCACTATACCATAATTATAACAATAACATCATTGTCAGCGTGTAGAAGAAGTAAAGAGGACATAAACTTGATTTCGATACTAAATCAACTTTCGATAATAGACTTGGTACTCAATACTGATTCCAATACTACAATGATAGTAAAAAACACTTTATTTGAACAATAGAATGTGATTTTTCAACATTAAATTGTAGTACTTTCTTTTATATTACCATGTGGCTTTATACTGTGCTACAGTGCTCTATTCTAGTCTATGTGCTCTTATACAGCTCAAGATCATTCTAAAACTATTCAGGAAAGATACGTGAAGAGTCCCTCAGTCGTCCAGGTAGAATCCATGATAAAAGGAGAAATTCAATTTGTCAACTGGACAAAGTTTGTTTGGTCGAAAACGTTTCGCCGCTCATCCAAGAGGCTTCGTCAGCTCTGGTTCTAGTGCTGGTTAGACCCTGTTTATATCTAGCTGCAGGGAGGAGCTACCTACACTGAAAAAAAAAAAAGCTCTGAAACTATCCCAGCTACTCTGTCTCTTTTGTTTTACAAATTCCTCTGGCGTCTAGTATTAGCATATCTATAAGCCCTAGGAGGCGCTCACTACACTGAAATAGCCCTGAAACTATCAACTAATCTGTCTCTTTGTATTTCAAATTTCTCTGGCGTCCATTTTCGTCTCCCTATTCAAGACAAACGACCCTCTCCACCCCTCTGCAATGGCTTGTCTGTCCTAATGTTTCTTTGTCTGTTTTTGACTTGGTTGACTTGGTATTCAGGAAAGGCTCATTTCTGTCCTGTGAATGTGACTTTTTAGTATCAATACCTACTCAAATGACTATCTAGTTTTTATACTAGTTTTAGTATTGATTAGTATCTGATTTTCGATACTTTTGACAACCCTACGGGAGACTAAACGATTTCAATCATGAGTGGTGTAATGCTAGACCAGGGATCGGCAACCTTTAGCACTCAAAGAGCCATTTGGACCCGTTTCACACAGTAAAGAAAACACTGGGAGCCACAAAACCCTTTTGAAATTTAAAATGAAATAACACTGCATATAACGTTTTTCTTTTTTTGCTTTTGTGCCATAGAATTACATTTTGAAAATGAACAAACTAAAATAAAATACATTTTAATCAAATACAGTGGTCCCTCGCTATATCGTTCACTTTTCGCTGTTTCGCTGATTTTTTTATAGTGTATCAACGTGCATTTTGTTCTGCGTCCTGATTAAGGACTGTAGACCTTTGCCGAGTCATCAGTCCTTCTCCTCTGTGTCTCCTGTACAGGACAGAATGCGTTCAGCCAAATTTATATAAATGTTCGATCACTAACAGTGTGACTTTGAAGTGCTGTTTGTTCGCAAGTTTTCTCCCCGACATAACGCGCAACAGCGGAGCGGCGCCATGACGAAGAGGCTCGATCAGACAAACTGTGAAATATATGCAATATGTTTAGAGCCTGAAAACAGGTTTGGATCTTTGGTTTCATTCGGTAATATTTTCGCAGATTTCGCCTATTGTGGGTTATTTTTAGAACGTGACCACTGCGATAAACGAGGGACCACCGTACTGAGCCGCATCAGAGGGATCTAAGAGCCACATGCGGCTCCGGAGCCACAGGTTGCCGACCCCTGGCGTAGACTGTATATATACAGGGGGTCCTCGGGTTACGACGGTCTCGGGTTACGACGTTTCGTGGTTACGAACGCGGCCCCATTAAAAAAAATATGTATATATTACGCGTCATTCTGTCTTACGTGGTTTAGCGTGGTAAGAGATGTAAACAAACGCGAACGGCGCGCGGCGGAAGAATACGCTCTGTTGTGGTTGTAGGGCAGAGAAGACGGCCTCGTGTGCGTGTCCAATGTGGGCGGAAGTACCTGATGTGGGCTCTGATCTGCTCCTATGAAAGCGACAGTGATAACCAAGCAGCGTAGTGGTCTAATTATTGACATGGAAAGGTTATTGGTGCTTTGGTTGGAAGATCAAAGGCAAAATCCGGCTTACGACGAAATTCGAGGACCCCCTGTAAATGGACATAGCTAACCCGCTAGCCACCACGTTCCAAAACAGGAAGCGAGCATGGGCATAATTCAGAATTATCCATTTCACTTTCTATTGAAAAAATGTGGCTCCTCTCTCTGTAACTGCTGCTGTCAGGCTCATAATTTTGGTCTTAAAGATCCCATGACATGGTACTTCTTGATGCTTTTATATGGCTCCTTAATGGTTCCCTAATACTGTTAATGAATCCTTCTTCAAAATCAACACTCAGTGCATGAGAAACAGAGATAAGATGAGAAAGAGTCATAAATATCTCTCTCAAACTCTTTATTCTGGGCGTTGCAAATGAGGAGAAAAGAGATGGCCAATAGTAGAGGGTGGGGGCGTGGCCAAACTCTCCGCTCAGAGCTCAGAGCCCACAGCTGATCCATTTCCTTGTTTTTGCACGAAGGAGAGATTTGAAGCGTTCCATTGAAAATAAACACATTTCCACAGAACATAAAATCAAACCACTGCTGTTCAAAGGTCCAGAGGCTCAGATAAAGGACTTCCGAGCCTAGAAACACTCGGACGTGCCTCCAGGCAAATAAAAAAACACATTTCGCATTGCCTAGCGCATTCACAGTCCAAACTCTCTGGGCGTGATTTACAGAGACGCTGAGTACAGACAGACGGGGGTGGAACTGCATTTGCATTTCTTTTTTCGATCTGACGTCAATAAGGTGCCTTGTTCAAACTCGCCCGTTTGAGCTCCGATTTTTTGTAGCGCAGAAAAGGATCGCAAATGCTCAGTTTAGACATTTCGCAACTTTTAACCATGGGGGGGGGGGCTAAACAGGGTAGGGGAGCTCACATTAACGTTCAAAAACCTCAGAAAGTGAAAATTTCATACCATGGGACCTTTAAAATGTTTGTATTAACTCTACACAATCCTTGGGGTTTTTATTTTGCCATTTTGTCTGTAAATCAAGATATGAACATTGATAACAGACAAATCACTTTTAGCCTTAAAGAATCCATATAGTCACTGTCCTCCTCTGTACCATATTCATTGTCCCTCCTCTGTATATATGTATTTTCTGTATATTTTTCCCCTTTATGTCTTGAGTAAAAGAGCCACTTGACTTTCACAAACCTGCTGAGTTCAGATGGTCACAGTGAAGAGGAGCTATCATAGGCTTTAAATATTTATAGAACATCTGCTCCATCTGCTGTGACAGAGCAAAGGCTAGAGGGCCTCATCAGGCTGCTGCGGTGGACATGTTTGTGTTGGTTTATTGATACTTTGCACTGACATCAAGCTGGAAGTGTTCTACATGTATTTCTAGGGTGGAATGTTGAGTAGTTACCATAGTGGCACCATGTACGCATTTGCAAACACTGCCAAAAAGGTTTAGGATAGTGTGGAAACTAATGGCTAAAAATGGCTAATGCTAGCTAGCTTGTGATTGTAATGTTATTTGAATCAGCTCAGCTGTTGTAGTTCCAATTAAGTCAGCTCTTTCTGGTCAAATTAAAATCTAACTTCAGACAGAGTAGAGCATCAGAGCAACATAACCCCGGGGAGTGTTGAAAAAGTTTTTTTCTGAGAAGGCTAGAAGCAAGGAACACAAATCTTCAAATCATTTCATACTTCAGTTCTGTCACTTGTAGACTCATTTTCAATACTAACAAATCGACTTGATACTCAGTACTGGAGATAAATCAATATATCGATTGTTTGCTACATCGATATTTGACATTTTTAGCATATCAGCTTGTTTGACCCAACCAGCAGTCTAAATAAGCATGAAAAATATACACATAAAGCTTTGTTTGAATGCTTTAGTCCAAAGAGGGTCCTGCAAAAATGTAACTACACTGGACTCTACATAGTTTGTAATAAAATAAGTTTGTGGATGAGTTTGTACTTTGATAATTTGGGAAAAAATCTGCATCAGACATGATCAGTTGATTTGTAATACCGATTCCGATACCATGATACCAATTAAAACATGCTCTTTCTTTAGCCAATAGAATTTGATTGTCAACATTTAATGGGTTACGTTCTTCTCTATTCCCATGTGGTCTAATATCAGTGGTCCTTTAGGTTCCACAGTGGTCCATGGGCGTATACTAGTCTTATGTGCTCTTATACTTGTTCTGATACAGCTCAAGATCATTCTAACGCTCTTATTTCCAGTAACGTTGTACATTTGAGTTGGGGTTTAATTGGCTCTCAACATGAGACACTGACACTGAACAAGGAACAGACCAGCACCAGTCTGGATACTCCAAATTTGGACAAGAGAGACTGAAGGGAAGGGAGGTAGAGGGAGAAAGAGGAATAAGAGCAAAGGAAAGGAGAGAGTGAGGAAAAGAAAGGTAGAGAGAGGGGAATAGAGATGGGAGGGAGAGAGAGGAGAGACAAATACAAGGGTGGAGAAGGAGCGAGGGAAAGAATGGGGGGTTGGAAGGATGGAGAGGACAGGGAGCGAGGGAGCAAAAGAAGGAAGAGGAAAAAAAGATGAAGAGAAGGACTGGAGGAGAAAGAGGGATTGAGAAAGAGAGATATGGGAAGGAGAGAGGTGGAGAGCAGGAGCGAGAAAGAGAAGGAGCAATAAAGAGAGGGTGAGTAATAGAAATATGAGGTAGAGAGAGGGAGAGAGGGAAAGAAAGAGGAGAGAGAGGGATGGAATGAGCAGAGAGTTCTGGTGTGGGCACTGTCTCCAGGCAAAACTCTGGCACTTACAAAATGTCACTAAAATAATGAAAGAAAAACATGTCTCCCACAGAGGAGCAGAAGAATTTAGAGAAGGAGAGAGACAGATGAAAGAGAGAGAAAGAGGGTGAGAGAGAGGGAGGACAAAAGGAGAGAGACAGAGAGAGGGAGAAGAGGCTGAGGAAAAAGAAGAGAGAGGGGGAGAAAAGAGAGAGCTGAACTGAACCAGTAAGGTTTTCTTTGCACTGGAACTACGTCGATATCTTATACTGACAACGAAGATGAAACGGGGACTGAACAGAACTAAAACAAGTGACATCAGGGATATAACAGGGCCAGACCAGTGACTGCCACCCGTGTGATTTCTATAGAGACATTTCTACCTTTTAATTTCAGACTCAGTTTTAAATGCTCAGTACCACACTGGCAATACAATCAGACATTATGTAACAGTAGGTTCTTATTCTGGTGCTGATATAGATCAAAGCCATTCTTATACTATTCCACAAAGGTCAAATTTTGTGGTTACATCCATATTCCAACAAAATCTGAACACACTGAAACTGCTGATACTGCACTGGTGATACTGGTGATTCTACAGTGTTTACAATACCAAATGTTTGGGGTGATTATTCTTGACTCAAATCGATAGAGAAACTGACTAAAATGTTTTAATGATTTTTTTATTTATTTTTTTTAATGGTGTATCAACCATTGGATGAGCACCACGCTCATCCAACGGCACTGCCACGTCTTAGGACGCGCAGGTTCTGAACTGTAGTGAGAACACTTCTGTGCGCTCTCAGGACTGGTTCCGCCGCCTGGACTCCAGGTTCCACCACTTCGTTCTGTGGAAACAGACGGTGTTTCTTCTTGGGAGAAGCAGTCCGAGCCACACCGGGCTCTGGGGCCGGATGCACGAGGAGCGGAGACATGAGTCACTGGATCCGTAGGAAGTCCAGACCGGGACTAAGACATGAGGACCAGACCGGGACCAGACCGGGACTAGACCAGGACTAGACCAGGACTAAACGTGGACTAAACCAGGACTAAACCAGGTCTACACCAGGTCTAAACCTGGACTAAACCAGGACTAGACCAGGTCTAAACCTGGACTAAACCAGGAATAAACCAGGTCCAGCGCATGCAGCTTTTTGCCTTGTTTCGTGACCACGGGTGCACGTGTCCGTGCACACCCCCCCAACGAGGGACCACTGTATACAAAATTATCCCCTTTTTGGTGGATTTCCGCTTTTTTGTTAGCCGCCTGGGTCATTTTTTATATCAGCGCAAATCAGTTGAGAAACATTTTGGGTGTATATATATGTATAGTGTGTATATATATGTGTCTAGGGTTGCCAACCATCCCTTGAAAAACGGAATCGTCCCATATTCAGAAACAAAAGCATGCGTCCCTTATTGAGCTGAATAGGGACTTTGTCCCGTATTACTGTGTGAAACAAAAATAGTGTCTAAAACAGGGTGCCCAATACGTCGATCGCAATCTACCTGTTGATCGCCAAGGTAGTATGGCTAGATGGTAGTGTCGTAGTACTCGACACCGGTCTTGGTCTCGAGATGATTGCGATCATATTTCATTACGGCCGCTGCTATTAGCAATAAACTTTAACCGGTGTGCTGGACCACGCAGGGCTTCTCACTGCAGCCTGTGCGCTCAAGCCCACGGACAATACGGCACCACCAGCGCCCCCAGCGCACACAGCTTGTCCGCAACAGCGTGTACCTTTGCGTACCAGCGTGTATCACAGAGCAGGTTAAACTTTTTAAAACATCCTACCTGTCCGTCCGCCTCATGTCAGCGCGCCGCTCCTTTTCAGGCTCCCTCCTCAGTGCGCGCTGATCAGAAGTGCAAGGACGAAACGCGAAGCAAAAACTAATCTAAATTTATGTTACAGTGTCCGCACAGAGCAGGCCTACAGCACAGAGCGGGTCTACTGCGACATGTGGGTGAATTTTGCCTAATAAAAGTGCACAAATGCATCTGTTTGTCACGACGTGTTTGGTAAATTTGTCAGAGAAAGGTAATGACAAACAATGTACAGAATGTACATGAAGTTATGCATGGTACATCAACATGCATTGTACATGTAAAGAATTGTCAATATATTTATAAATTAATAAATAATTGATATGTCCCCACTAGTACCTGTGAATAAAATGTGGTTTGTGCTTTGATTTACAGTTTTACTTTATTGCAAACATATATATTTGTAAAATTTTGTGAGAAGGTAGTGCAAAGTGGGATAATCAAGAGAGGGAAAGGGAATTTCCCCCCCCAAAAATGGGTGGTTGACATCTTTCAGCCCTGTTTCCTTCTCATTGAACCTCTGAAGTTGTATTTGGAGTGATTCGTGCATGTTTGAGTCATCTTTAATCGCTTATTTTCAAGTTGACATATTGCCAATCAACCCTGTGTTTGCCACCATCAGTACACGCCCACTGCTCTGTGCTTACTCATTCTCCAATTTTATGTTCTTAATCTGTGATACGCTTAGGATTTGACAGTATTGCATAGTTAATTTGGTACAAAGAAGAAAAAAAAAGAATGCTACCTGCTTGTGTGATGTGCGGCTATCCAGGGCCCGACAGCTGCATGGTTATTTATTTTGATGATGTTTACGGAGATATCTGGTCACATTGGACACCGCAGTTTTCTAACACAGACGTCACAGACGTTGCTCAACAGCCTGCCGGCTAGCTCAACTGGTAGTCAAGTCACTTGACTTTCACCCAGTGGACCTGGGTTCAAATCCCAAATCCTCCCCCCAGTGTGGGTCCTTGGGCAAGACCCTTCACGGTACTGCTCCCCGACCGCCGGAAAAGATGGCTGCCCACTGCTCCTGAAAGGATGGGTCAAATGCAGAAGTAAAATGTCTCCTGTGTGTCACTGTGTGTAAGATCACCACCTGCTTTATAGCCATGGAGTAATGTTTGCTTTGAAATGGTTCACAGTATTACATTAAACTTACTTGTAATTTAAAGTCTTGAAAAATGTACATTCTTACTGAGAGTAGGGTCACTTATCCACAGATCTGACCTGTAACTTAGTAGTGTCACCTGCTTGACTCCATGGAGGTAAATATTTACTACCGTACTATACGACATTTCAACAATAGCATTTCCATGGAGACAGGCAGATGACCCTCCAGCAGAAAAGTGGTGCAGTCTTTTTTTAGTAATTTCAAACAGTTGTAATATTTTTGCTGTATTATAAACATGGTTACAAATATATTGACTACAGATCAGTTTCCTTCAGTCACATCTCTTATTTACGTCTCTGCTGCTAGCTAAACTTTACATCACAACACATTAGAACTAGCGTGACAGCGCGTAGCATTCCCCTGTAAATTTCCTCGATCTGTTCAAGTAATTACCCCTACATCTACTGCTGCCCCCTACAGGTCACACAATCACCACCCCCCCGTGCTTTATTATATCATCACCATTCTGTCCCCCGTCCAATTCCACAGAGCTGACACAGGCACTGACACTGGCCGTTAGCACGCGGGGTGGCTAAAATAGCTTACATAGACTTGAATGGCATTTCATTAGAAAGTGCATGTTTTTGCGCGCGGAATGTAATGCGTTTTCCTCTTGGCTGAGCAGATAAATAACGAGATTCATGTTCTGGAGAGTGGTGGGGTTTTGTACAAGATGTTTGTGGATATTAATATTGGAGAGATTGTCAGAAAACATTGATTTGTGACATTGGAGTTGTTAGTTTTGGCATTCAGACAGTTGGAGCACGCTAACTATGTTTCCGAGATAGAAATGCACTTGTCTCATGGCTTTTGATAGGACTGGTAAAAGGACAGAATGCTCAAGTAACACTACAAACGTTCTGGAGATGGAGCGTTACCTGGATGACTGAATTGTAAAATAAATGATAAAACATACTTCTGAATATTCTTCATGGAAATAGATACGTTTACAGTTTTATGCCATACATTGGTGTATTATAGCCAAAGGAACAACATTTCCATGGATAGCAACAGGAGGCCCAGAGTCAGTAGCCCATTTACAGTAAGGACACATGCTTTTTAATATTTCAGTGCAATAAAAATCCAAAATGAAATATATTTTTTGGCTGAAAAGTTGCAAAGTGGGGCTTTAATAGTTGGCAAATACTGTGCCGTAGCTAACTTTTATTTATTTATTTATTAATTACGGTTATACAGGTGTGAGTTTTCACTTCCAGTGTGTTGTTGAATAAGAACCATGTGGACACAACTACCAGAGACAGTTGTTTGTTGTTTTTTTTTATGGTTCTGTCTGCACTAAAACATGTTCCTCACGTCCTCACTAAGTCACTCCCCCTTCAGAGTAACATCACAACACAATCATGAAACAACAATGATACTAGTCGCATCAGGTGAGTGAAGTTGTAGTGCATTGCTTTGTATCCTGATTTAGTGTATTTAGGAAAAAATACGCACACGAGGCGGTCTTCTCCGCCCTACAACCACAACAGAGCGTATTCTTCCGCCGTGCGCCACGCGCCGTTCCCGTTTGTTTACGCCGCTTACCACGCTAAACCGCGTAAGACGGAATGACGCGTGATTTTTTATTTTATTTTTTTTTATGGGGGCGCGTTCGTAACCATGAAACGTCGTAAGTCGAGACCGTCGTAACCCGAGGACCCCCTGTACATGCTTGTAGAGGGTTCAAATAGTACCTGGGAGAGATCTCTAGATTACTCAAACATGCATGAATGACATCTAACACTTTTTCATGCATGGAAAAGTAGAAAACTCAAAGTCAATTTGGCATAATACCCCCTTTTTAACATTTCACTATGCAACTATTGGACTATCTCTGATCTCATCTTTCTCTTTTTACTGTACTGTTCCTTATGAATTGCTGTGACTCCATCTCACGTGAAATTCAATCCGAGCTGCACATTTTCGTCTGTTTTCTGCAATGTCTTCGTTCCATAATTGACATTTGTAGATCATGCTCATTATGCAGAGCTTGTTTGGGTTCAATGCCATCTCTGATCAGGGTCTCTCCAGTCAATATCCAATCTCACGCTTTTTATTTTAAAATTTCCAATCGATAACAGGTCCAAAAGGTTACCGTGGCGATGCGGGGGAGATCAGGAGGGGGAGGAGACTGTTGGATTGATAGTAGCCACACGTTCGTAGTTTAATTAACGTTGTATGGGTCCCGTGTGGGTGGTTCTGAATGCAAGCTAAAGAGCTAGTTTATGATCCCATGAGTCCTGTTGGCTGAAGGAATGTACAGCTGTATTATAGAGGCACAGGTATGTAAGCGTACGCCCCCTTACCAGAAGTTTACCGGTTCTAGTCTTACTTAAAGGTGCTGTACTTGATTTTTTTTTGTCTTAAAGGGATATGCCACCCCCAGGTCAAATTTGGGCATCTCCCCACAGTCCAGAGACTAAAATAAGTGGTGGAAAGCGTTTTCCTGCTCACCCAGCCATTGTCCGAGTCTGTCGCCACTGACCGCCGAGGTATCTGGTGCTCCTCCGCCTTAGACTGGAGTCTAACGTCGCCAGAGAAAGATTTCGGCCAAAAGGAATTAATTTGCTCGATGCGTTTCCCAATTACTTTGTGTGTAGTGCGCATTCATATCGAGTGCAAATAAATGTGCAAATCAACACGGAGAGCTTGCCTTGGTCATTTTGGGTGGGAACTATTTTCCAGTGCGGTAGAATACAGCCGTATCACGCAGCACGCTGCCAGGGGAATCCCAGTTACGCACCGGGAAGGGAGTTCCCCTGTTGCACAACGTGGTGCGTGATACGGCTGTATTCTTCCGCACTGGAAAATAGTTCCCACCCAAAATGACCAAGGCAAGCTCTCCGTGTTGATTTGCACATTTATTTGCACTCGATATGAATGCGCACTACACAGAAAGTAATTGGGAAACGCATCGAGCAAATTAATTCCTTTTGGCCGAAATCTTTCTCTGGCGACGTTAGACTCCAGTCTAAGGCGGAGGAGCACCAGATACCGCGGCGGTCAGTGGCGACAGACTCGGACAATGGCTGGGTGAGCAGGAAAACGCTTTCCACCACTTATTTTAGTCTCTGGACTGTGGGGAGATGCCCAAATTTGACCTGGGGGTGGCATATCCCTTTAAAAACATGAAAAGCTGAAGAGAAATAGCCTTTATTTTATTTCATGGTATTTACTGATAAAACACAACATTCATGGATCAAGTACACTATTGATCTAAAATAACTTAAAGCCCCAGTGTGTAGGATTCGTGGCGCATAGGTGGATGGTGCTATTGCACTTTCTGTTTTAGCTACAGCTGACCTCGAGGCTCACCCGGGCGCGCGCCGCTACTGTATAAATAAAACGCGGTCCCGTTTTTTTTTTTTTTTTTCTCTCATTAAAACACACATTCCCGATCATGTACCATGACACTCTACACATCAAATGAAACCTTACAGTCTCCTCTTTTTGACTATGCAATTCATTTCCCTGCACAACAATCACTCCCCGAGCACATGGGGCTTTTATACGGAAAAGCACAAAACGAGGTTAGCTTACCTTAGAATGCTTTGCACAGGTCAAACTCTGTATTTCACCATAAACTTGCTCTCAATCTGTCCGTAAGGATCCAGCGAATAAAATCCAGTAAAACAATTTAGTCCAAAACACGTGTTAGATCCATTACGACGTCTGATCCGGCAGCATGCTTGTGTTGTTTACCCAAAACCACGAGCCTTGCCGAAGGCGAAGGCGGAGCCCAAATGTCCTTCTGCGGCTCTCGTATTCAAAATGGCTGCCTCTGCATGGGGAAGATCCCCCTTTTATGTGACTATATCTAAGTCCAAAAGAATACTTTGATTTCATGATGGAAGTGAAAAGGCTTGGAAAACAATGTATTTTTGAATGGGTATCTTCAATTTCAGTAATTAATGGGTAAAAATCTTACACACTGTCCCTTTAATAATAGAAGCAGGTTTATTGACTTCATGTTCAAAACTGAGAAGCAGGTTTTTATTTTACTTGGTCTTCTATTAAAAACAAAACAAAAAACGTTACGCTATTTTCTGATCTCTGTTATAATGTTGTTTCCTCATCACAAACATAGCTGGAGTTGTGTTGTGTGTCATTCACACATGTTTAACGCACAACCCCTGCAGATTTAGGCTGAGTTGTTCTCTCAAACCGAAAACACGACCTTGCGATGTCATGTGGTAATACAGAAAGTGCTCCAGTGTGTTTTTAAACTCCATTCATCTTCACTAGAATCATTTGGATCCTTTAATCTCAGGAATTGCCAATCTATATTGAATTAAAGTAAAATGCAGCTGTTAACTTGAAAACTACCACTTCATGACATCACAAGGTGGAACAGAGCATTTTAAGCTTTGAAGACGTAGACAGAGTAATAATAAAGAACTACTCAAATGTGTGTGAACTCCAGGTATGTTTTTGAGGAGGTAATATCATACTGTAACATGACTAAAAGCTCATAAGAATCAATTTTGTGTAATATAGGACCTTTAAAAATGTCTACACCAACATTTATGAACATTTCCTGTATGACCTGAAGTGTGTATCAAATAATTGTAAGCAAGTATAGGGCTATTAACGTAGCTAATATTTTACTACAAACCCTGGTACTACTTCCTTGGACACTGGCAGCAGATGTGGCTGTCATTCCCCAATATGAGTCAGCCGAATTTGCGTCAGTCATGCTAGTCGTTAGCGTGACTCTATTTTCATTATTTTACTCACCAGGAAAAATGGTATCTGTCAGTTGAAACCTTCACCATTAATTTCAGTTCTAAAGATACAATAGAGTTTGCAAAGAAAGTTTCATGACATTTATTTTTAGAGAAACACTCATCAGTTTGCTTAAGCTTATAGCAGTTAATTGTGCTTTTAATATGAACGCTCAACTCTTATTTACTTAAAATAAACTTAATGAAAGAATAATAAAAATAGATAGCATATTACATGTAGTTTGTGTAGGTGTTGCCATATTAATTAATTAGACAAATACAAATAAATGACAACATCTTTATATTATTAAAGGGATATGCCACCCCCAGGTCAAACTTGGGCATCTCCCCACAGTCCAGAGACTAAAATAAGTGGTGGAAAGCGTTTTCCTGCTCACCCAGCCATTGTCCGAGTCTGTCAGCACTGACCGCCGCGGTATCTGCAGCTACTCCGCCTTAGACTGGAGTCTAACGTCGCCAGAGAAAGATTTCGGCCAAAAGGAATTAATTTGCTCGATGCTTTTCCCAATTACTTTCTGTGTAGTGCGCATTCATATCGAGTGCAAATAAATGTGCAAATCAACACGGAGAGCTTGACTTGGTCATTTTGGGTGGGAACTATTTTTCAGTGTGGAAAAAGACAGACGAAGCACACACCACGCTGCGTAACAGGGGAACTCCCTTCCTGGTGCGTAACAGGGATTCCCCTGTCAGTGTGGTGTGTGCTTCGGCTGTGTTTTTCCGCACTGAAAAATAGTTCCCACCCAAAATGACCAAGTCAAGCTCTCCGTTAATTCCTTTTGGCCAAAATCTTTCTCTGGCGACGTTAGACTCCAGTCTAACGCGGAGTAGCTGCAGACACCGCGGCGGTCAGTGCTGACAGACTCGGACAATGGCTGCGTCACCAGAAAAACGCTTTTCACCACTTATTTTAGTCTCTGGACTGTGGGGAGATGCCCAAGTTTGACCTGGGGGTGGCATATCCCTTTAAAGGTGCACTGTGTAAAATTTCTATTCAAGGGTCCGTCACATGCTTGTCTCCATGGAAATGTTGCTGTTGCTGTGTCTACAATGTTCCACAGTGTAGAATAAGCCCATCCATCACGAGAGAGACAAGCAGATTACAGCATTAGGCTACATTACAATTCAGATCTGTGGAGTCGCCCCTATTCATAGAAGGAATTATTGTATTTTTGAACAATAGAAACATCTTCAATGAATAAATGCTAGATGAATCACATGTTTAATGTCATACTATGGAACATTTAAAGCAAAGCAGTAACATCTCCATGGAGACAAGTACTTAGGTAGAATTAGAAAAACATGAAAACCTGTAATAAAATGTGCACTATGGAGCTTTTTGGCTGGAGATCGGTCACCTGCAAAAAAAACAAAACAAAAAAACATTACTCTAAACACTTTAAAAACTGCTGCTATGAGCTACTGTTGCACACTTATTTTTATCTTTATTTTTCAGTGCACATTCTATTGCACATTTTGCTATATCTGTAAATAGATATAGCAAAATGAATAGTGCAAAGAATAAAAAAATATTCTTTGCACTGCTTTTAGATTTTGTCTTAGATAGTTTTTGTATTGTCTTTATATTGTATTTTGTACACTGTCTTTTTATCCCATCTCCAGACATTGTCACAGCAGGATGAGAAAAGAAAGCAGGAAAAGAGAGAATCTTTCGTCCCGTAGTCTGGAGCAAACCTTTAAAGGGACAGTGTATAAGATTTTTACCCATTAATTACATAAATTGAAGATACCCATTCAAAAATACAGTGTTTTCCAAGCCTTTTCACTTCCATCATGAAATCAAAGTATTCTTTTGGACTTAGATATAGTCACATAAAAGGGGGATCTTCCCCATATAGAGGCAGCCATTTTGAATACGAGAGCCACAGAAGGACATTTGGGCTCATCCTTTGCCTAGGCTCCTGTTAGCGCCTGCTCAGCCGCGCTGCATGTGGGAGCGAAGGAGAGAAAGGGAAGGGGAGGGGGGAAGGGGGAGCCTTGTGGTGTTGGGTAAACAGAGAAAGAGAAGGGGAGGGGGGAGGGGGGAGCCTCGTGGTTTTTTGGTAAAGACAGGCTGCTGTATCACACGTCGTAATAACACGTGTTTTGGACTAAATTGTTTTACTGGATTTTATTCGCTGGATCCTTATGGACAGATTGAGAGCAAGTTTATGGTGAAATACAGAGTTTGACCTGTCCAGAGCCTTCAAAGGTAAGCAAAGTAACAAACCTCGTTTTGTGCTTTTCTGTATAAAAGCCCCATGTGCTCGGGGAGTGATTGTTGTGCAGGGAAATGAATTGCATAGTCAAAAAGAGGAGACTGTAAGGTTTCATTTGATGTGTAGAGTGTCATGCTACACGATCAGGAATGTGTGTTTTCATGCGTTTTTCATGCGTTTTATTTATACCGTAGTTGTCAGCGAGAGCTCGCACAGCGCCGGGTGCGCGCGGCTACGCGAGCTGTCTGCCTTACGGCGCACCCGGGTGACCCTCGAGGTCTGCCGTAGCCAAAAGAGGAAGTGGAACAGCTACTAACCACCTATGCGCCACAAATCCTACACACTGTCCCTTTAAGGTTGGTCTTCCTTTAATTATAAGCTCCTGCTTCGACTCAAAGTCCAGTTTAGAAAGCTGCTTGAGCTTTAATATGAAATCTTCCTCCATATAAAAAGTCGGGCCAGACAAGAAGAAAAAAGTGAACGGATTATTAAACTTGAGTTGTTAACTCTAAATTGTAGCTTGCTGTCACTTATTCTAATCCACTGCCCCAGAATTTGCAAAAAGAATCCCTGGGCTCACGAGTGCCTCTAACATGAGGCCAGGTAACTACGTGCCTCACCCGGCGCCTTTTCACCGCCGCTTTATTGTAGTATCTGTCACTGCTGAGCTACAGCACAGTCAGTCCATGTGAGGCACGGACGGCTCGTGCCTCTCCGCATCAGTATTTGAACGGGCAAAGTGAACACTCAGCAATTTTGAATAAAAAGAGAATTAAAATGGCTTTAAGTTAAATAGAAAATAACTTTATAGTACAAATCATTGGATAAATATAACCATTTTATTTTTTCATTTTACTTTTTTTCCCCCCTCTGTGATGACAGGTGAGGCACGGCCTCAAGTCGCTGCTTTTTTGGTCTGGGCTGGTGGAGTAGCCTTTTTTTGTTTTCATGAAGATCAGAGCTGCAATGACTAGATTAAACACTTAGAAGTTACTGAACCCTCTACAGTTCAAATCTTATCATAGTACAGACAAATAACAAAATATTCCCCAACAATACTACAAAAGATGCCCATGATAAACACTGACTCCCAGAAATAATTGTTCTATCTGTCATGTATTGAACAATAAGTCATTATTATGACAAGCCCAGGGGCAAGGGCCAGTTTACTCTATGGACTTCATCACATTTCCATTTTACAGAAATGTTTAACCTGATGATTTCTTTTAATTACTCCCCCCTTGAAAAACAACACAAATCTGCATTTTAAATATAATAATGCTTCCTTTTTGCATCTTAAGTATTTATTTGAAAGAACATTGCAGTGTTAAATTGGTGTGAAGAGACATTCAAAGGAGAGACATTCAGCATTCATCACTGGACTCCACACGTTTGACTGTTTTATGTTTCCTCAGTCATATTATAGTTGTGTTCAGATACACTGCTCCACTGCCCCCATCTCTCTGGCCTCCTCTACCACAGCGATGCTCCTCCGTTCTGGGTCACTCCTCCTCTGGCCTCCTTGTCTACTCCTCTGGGCTGGTGGTTCTTTTCCAGGCATTTGACCCTGGATGTAGCGGACAGCAGTCCCTCCCCCTCTCCCCAGAGACGGGACTCTGAGCTGGGGTCACACTCAGACTAAATGCTCCTAACAACAACACAACAGAGACATACTGTATAGTATGAGGTCTGTAAAGTTGCTTCTCGGCAACAAGGGATCTGAATAGGACTAGAGGGGTGGGTGCTGTCAGATAAAAAAAAAAAGGGTTTCCAATAGTTTAAGCAACACTGTGGAATTTTTGGGAGGTAGCACATCATTTGTATTATTATTTGGAAAGTTTAAAACCATACTTTGGAACATTGTCCATGGATTTTTATGCCATACTTTGCCAGATTGTAGCCAGAGGAGCATTTCCATGGCCCTCCTCCAGGCCAAATAAAAGTCAGGTTTAGTTACAATGTTATGGGACTTTAATGGGGATAGTGGCTCATTCCTTTTTAACAGATTTTTTTTATTTTTTTTTAAAGGGACAGTGTGTAAGATTTTTACCTGTTAATTACTGAAATTGAAGATACCCATTCAAAAATACAAGCCTTTTCACTTCCATCATGAAATCAAAGTATTCTTTTGGACTTAGATATAGTCACATAAAAGGGGGATCTTCCCCATATAGAGGCAGCCATTTTGAATACGAGAGCCGCAGAAGGACATTTGGGCTCATCCTTCGCCTCGGCTCCTGCTAGCAGCTGCTCAGCCTCTCTCCTTCGCTCCTCCGCTCCCAAATGCAGCGCGCATTTGGGAGCGGAGGAGCGAAGGAGAGAAGGGGAGGGGGGAAGGGGGGAGCCTCGTGTAAAGAAGCATGCTGCTGTATCACACATCGTAATGGATATAACACGTATTTTGGACTAAATTGTTTTACTGGATTTTATTCGCTGGATCCTTATGGACAGATTGAGACCAAGTTTATGATGAAATACAGAGTTTGACCTGTGCAGAGCCTTCAAAGGTAAGCTAAGTAAGCTAAGTTTTGTGCTTTTCTGTATAAAAGCCCCATGTGCTCGGGGAGTGATTGTTTTGCAGGGAAATGAATTGCATAGTCAAAAAGAGGAGACTGTAAGGTTTCATTTGATGTGTAGATTGTCATGAATCATGATCGGGATTGTGTGTTTTCATGCGAAAAGAAAAAAAAAAAGTGAACGGGGGACCGCGTTTTATGTATACAGCGGTGCGCGGTTCGTGCGCGGGCACGCGCGATGTCGGCGATACGTCGCGCCCGGGTGACCCTCGAGGTCTGCCATAGCCAAAAGAGGAAGTGGAATAGCTAGTAACCACCTATGCGCCACGAATCCTACACACTGTCCCTTTAAGTAAAGATGCAGTTAGAGCTGGGCGGTATGACCAAAAATGTGATATCACAGTATTTTTCAAAATTATATCGGTGTCACGGTATTCAACGGTATTTTTTTTCATGCATGACTAGGTGTTAACCCCATTTCCTAATAATTTACAGAATAATTCCTGCAGTAAATTCGACTTGGTAAAACATATCTGGGATCCAGTGCTTTAATCATCTCCTTGAAGCTCCTTTCTCAACAGGACTAAGTGGTACCAGGTCTTTGGCAAAGTGGATAGTAATAGTGTTGGTAATATCCATCATTTCCACCAATTGCTTTTCTTGTCGTAGGCAGTCCCTCTTAGTGACGTCTGAGCTTTGTGTTGCAGCGCCAACTTGAACGTTCCCTGCAGACGTGGAAGAGGATGCAGATCTTATTTTCATGCATTCTTTATATTCCAGGACATGTTTGTGATGGAGGTGGTGAAGCAGATCGCTCGTGTCGCCTCCTGCGGCTACAACTTTTGCTCAACAACATTTACAGAATACGGTTGTTTGATCAGTGCCAGATTTTTTTTTTTAAGTACTTCCACACAACTGACAGGGCTCCTCTTTTCAGTATAAGTTCCTCTGTTTCTAACAAGAACGTCCATGTTGTTCACCGCTCAACACACACTGTAGCTATGTCCAAATTCGAGGGTTATTGATCCGTGTGATAATTTGGGTGGTGTGTGTTGTTAGCATTAGCGTTAGCAGCATGTCTCGGCTCCTTGGCCTGGACCTGTCCCATTTCGGCAACGGCATTGCAGTCCGCGGAGGCTAGTTCGAGGGCTCCAGCTTTTACAGCCGAAAAAGCAGTGGAGGCTGCAGCCCTCAAATTGAGACACGGTTTACGCTACCACCGCTCTCATGCCACTGCAAAACAGTCCCCTGGCGCAACGTTCTGTCGCTCTGTGTTCCCGACGTTTTGTACGCACCCACTCACCGGTATTGCGGTAGATGAAAAATTCATATTATTAAAACACCAGTATTTGGTGTGAACTGGTATACCACCCAGCCCTAGATGCAGTATGTAAGTGTGAATCCCTCAGTCATCCAGGAAGAATCCATGGCAAAAGGACAGAGAGGTACAGATCTTAGCCAGAGAAAAGAACTGGTTTGAGAGGGGAGTTAAAGAGGCTATTTTTGTCAAGAAAGAGAATCCTTCCTTGAACAGAAATGGAGATCTCAGACATAATTTGTCTCCCATCTATAACTCTATCCTCAAACCTAAATCAAAACAAACAAAGAATACAATAGGGCAGCAGGTCAGGTCCAGAGGTATGAAAAGACCGATTATGGCCCTGAATGGTTCTGCTAACAAGACCCCACACTCCCACTGCATATTTAATAGGCCCACCTAATTGACAGAAACTGTAAACACATAGGTATAGTAGTCTCAGAGTAATTTCATTGAAGTTAGCTCCTCCCTTCAGGTAGATATAAGGCAGTGTCCACCAGCGTCTGACCAGAACTGAAGAAGCAGTTTGGATTAAACATATTTGACCAAATAAACAGAATTTCTCCTTTTGCCATACAGTATGTAACTTTTGTAAAGTAGGGGTTGATACATGATAATAATACATAGGACCCATAGACTGTATCTCAGGACATTTGGTTGTCCCCCCCTATACAATGCCCCTTTAATAGTACTTCATCTAAAAAAGTCTAGACAACGGACAGCAACTCCAATAATGTTAGATATCAAAAGGAATTTTTACCTTTTTTTCCAGTTCCGGTTGAATGAACGCTGGCACGCTTTGATGCCACTGCTCACTGCCAAATACAACATTGTTTTTACAATACTGAACCCAGTGATTGCTTCGTGGCTTAAGGATTATTTTAAACCAACACTTATCTTCATTTCTTCGCCGCTGTCAGCCACATTTGTTGGACTTTCTGGACCCCTGACTTCTATTCCGTAGCCTATCCACTCCTGGATCCCGCCGCTTTCTGGTATCCCCTGCCTTGGAACTATGTGGATTTACAAAATAATGTGCTGGTTTGCACTCACCATACTCCTTGAATCTCTTATTCATCTGCAATCAAAAGCACTTATCCAGTATTCCGCTGCTGAACTGCTGAAACTTCGGCTAGCCAGCTTCACTCCACAGCTCCCCTCCGGGCTCCGTGTCCCTCCTGACATCGCCTACCAACCCCATCAGAGGTTTATACATCATGGATCTCGCCGTAGTTTCCAATACAATGACTCACACTCAATAAAATCCTTCTGGTCCACAACTCGTCGCCACCGCTTCCGTAACGTGGCGCGTCACTCCTCCCCGCTCGGCTCCGGCTCCTGTCTCCACGAACTCCACCACAACCGTCAGCTTTGGCTTACTCAGCATCCGCTCACTCAGCAGCAAGGGGCATCTAGTCCAGGATCTCCTCATCGACCGAAAGCTTGACTTTCTGTGTCTCACAGAAACGTGGCAGCTGCCCGGTGATTTCGCCGCTCTCAACGAGGCTACTCCGGCAGATTTTGTTTACAGCTGTCAGCCCCGCGCATGTGGCCGGGGCGGTGGTGTCGCGATGATTCACCGCAATACCGGGAAAGTGCTGCCTGTGTCTGCCCCTGTCTTCTCTTCCTTCGAGTACACTACTTCACTTCTCCCTGGACCCGCCCCCACCGTTATCGTCACTGTTTATCGCCCACCTAAATACAATACAATACAAGGATTTTCTTTCTGCTCTCCTCACACATCGTTCTTCATTATCCCACAATACTATTTTTCTTGGCGATTTTAATTTTCACTTGGACAAATGTAATAATTCTCTCTCGAAAGACTTCTCATCCTGTTTGGACAGCCTTGGTTTGCAACAATATATTAATTTTCCCACTCACTGCAAAGGTCACACCCTGGACTTAGTATGTTGTTCTGGTATAATTCCCTCTGACTTGCAAGCCCCACACACTCCCATTCACCGACCACATGCTCATCACATTCAGTCTCAAACTCACACTAGCCAAACTCCTCCTCCCTCGCACTATATCATTTCGCAAAATAAAGGACATTAACACTAATACCGTTTCTTCTGATATCAACAACTTCCCCAGTACTGATCCTACTTCTCCACCTGATGACCTCGTCTCTCTCTACAACAACAACCTACACACACTCCTGGACACTCATGCTCTTCCAAAACAAGATCAGTTTCCTTCTCCCGCTCTGCACCCTGGTTCACTCTCACACTACGACAACTCAAAGCCAAAGGCCGACAACTGGAACGACTCAAAAATAAAACTGGTCTCACAATTCACAAGGACATGTACAATAACCACATTATTCACTACAAAGACTCAATATCCACTGCTAAATCCACTTACTACTCCGGCCTGATTCACTCCAACAAACACAACTCCAAGATCCTTTTTTCACTTCTCTCTGACATAACAAAACCCCCTGACTCTCTGCCAAACCACCTTTATTCCTCTGATTTTTGCAACTCTCTCATGTTTTTCTTTGTCTCCAAGATCACAACCATCCACCAACACCTGACAAATGGAGCTGCAGTCTCTGGGGTGAACACCTTCTTCCCTCGCTCACCTCTGTCAACATTTTCAAGTTTTTCCCTTCCTTCTGTCCAAGTCCTCTCTGAGCTCATTCTTAACTCTAAACCCTCTACCTCCCAACTTGACCCTATTCGTACAACCCTTGTTAAATCCTGTCTCTCCTCTCTTGCCCCCGTCATCACTAACATCATTCACTCTTCCCTGGTCTCTGGTACGGTTCCTTCTTCTCTCAAAACTGCTTCTGTTACTCCTGTTCTGAAAAAACCCGGTCTAGATCCCAACAACTTCAATAACCTCCGTCCTATTTCCAACCTGTCCTTCATTGCCAGAATTCTGGAAAAAACTGTTGCCTCTCAACTCCACGCTCATCTCACCACTAACAATATCTGGGTCATTCCAGAATTTGAGGACATTTTGGCTTTAGAATTCTTGAAAAATAAACCTTCACTTTTCTGATTTTCTGCTACATATTCATCAATAATAAGTAATAACTATCAAATGCTTGATTAGCTCAGCTTACGGTCAATGGTAAAATTTTTGTTCCATGATTTATATCGTTTATTTATTTATTTACTCTAATCACAGTAACTGGGTTGCAGGTAACAGGGTTGCAAAATCGCGCTAATGTTCGCTTTATCTCAGGAGTAGAAGCTGTTTAGCTGTTACTGCTAATCAAGAGGAAAAACTTATTTATGCAAATAAGTAAAGAAAAAATAATAATAATTGTCTTATTCTGATCATATTATAACAGGGTTGCATGAGGCAGAGTGAGACATTCAATCAAGGGTAACTGTTTTATAAAAATATGAAAAATAGAAGAGAAGACAAACCTTTGCTCTGCCCATTCTTTTGGAAAACTGTTTGATGATGTCAAGTCCAGGGGATCATGTGGTTCTGCTTTCTTCTTCTTCTACCAGACTAAAAATGTTCTGGTAACAGGGTTGTGTGCAGGTTGTGGGACACATGTTCCATGAATAATAATTATTATTTGAAATATTATGTCTATTAAAACAAATGTTCCCACAGTTACAAGAGATGGCAACAAACAACAAACAAATTATACAAAAAAATTCAATTTTAACTGGTTTATTTGAGATTCAATTTGGCCATTCAACTGGTGGGACAAGAGGAAAATGGCATTTTGGGGGGTACTCCAGACTTATTTGGTATTTTAAAAACTATTTTCAAGCATTCTTTTCTCTTAGTTTTTTTTTAGAATAGAAACTGTATGTTTTAGTATTTTAAATGTGGATTATTTAATATTTGATGGGTGGGACGTAAAATTCTGGAATGACCCACCTATGAACAATTTCAATACGGTTTTCGCCCACTCCATAGCACAGAAACAGCACTTCTCAAAATCACCAACGACCTCCTATTAGCTTCTGATTCCGGTTTACTTTCTATCCTCATCCTCCTTGATCTGACAGCAGCCTTTGACACTATCTCCCACAACATCCTCATTCACAGATTTCAGTCCATTGGTATTTGAGGAGAAAACAATCCTGCACTCCGTCTTACTTGCAAAATGAGAAATTTACTAAGACATGCAACGTTTCGGTCTTAATAAATAGTTTTCTCCTCGCGTGTTCTGGATCTGCTCCCTTGCCTCCAACGCACCCGTCTGAAGAGATTGAAGTGCGAAGTTCTCATTTTTGAATCCATCGGTATATCCCACATTCCTCTCTCCTGGTTCATTTCACATCTCTCTGATCGCAGTCAATTTATCCCACTCAAATCCAACACTTTCCCTGTCTCTGCTGGTGTTCCCCAAGGCTCTGTCCTAGGTCCACTTCTTTTTATCATTTACATCCTTCCACTTGACTTTCTGTTCTGTAAACATAACATTCTTTTTCACTGTTACGCGGATGACACCCAGCTCTACATTTCTACCAAACCTTCCTCATCTCTCCCTCCAATCTCTCTTACCGTTTGTCTACAAGAGATCCACTCCTGGTTCTCCTCCAACTTTCTCAAACTTAACAGCTCTAAAACTGAAGTCCTCCGAGTAGGCACCCCCTCCACTATCTCCAAATCCCGCCGTTTCTCTATATCTATCCATGATTCCACTGTCCTTCCTTCCCCTCAGGTCAAGAGTCTGGGTGTCATCCTTGACAGCACACTTTCTTTCCATGCCCAAATTAATAACATCACCCACTCCACCCCTCTCTCACTCCTCACACCACTGCCATACTCGTTCACAGCCTTGTTACTTCCCGGATTGACTACTGCAACTCCCTCATCTTTGGTCTCCGTAACAAATCCCTCCAGAAACTGCAACTTCTCCAAAATTCCGCTGCTCACATCATCACCAGTACCCCCTCCTCCCACCACATCACCCCATCCTCCAACAACTACACTGGCTTCCCATAAAAGAAAGAATTAAATTTAAAATGCTCTTAAACACCTTCAAAGCGATCCATAACCGGGCAGAGCCTTCAACCGCTCTGCTCCCCTGCTCTGGAAATCTCTCCCTCCTGACCTCCACAATATTCACTCTCTTGCTCTCTTGACTCAAAACACACCTGTTCAGACAATCATTTTCACCATCTTCCAGTTTTGTATCTGTTTTTATCTTTGTCTTTCTACTGTGTCCTTGGGTGTCTTGAAAGGCGCTTTTAAAGATCCCATGACATGGTACTTCTTGATGCTTTTATATGGCTCCTTAATGGTTCCCTAATACTGTAAATGAATCCTTCTTCAAAATCAAGACTCAGTGCATGGGAAACAGAGATAAGATGAGAAAGAGTAATTTTTCTCTCTCTGAACAGTCCATTATGGGAGTTGTTGCTTGAGTGCAAATGAGGAGAAAAGAGATGGCCTATAGTAGAGGGTGGGGGCGTGGCCAAAGTCTCCGCTCTCAGCTCTCAGCTGTGCGCCATTTCCGCGTTTTTGTGCGGAGGAAGAGATGAGAAGTGTTCCATTGAAAAATAAACACATTTCCACAGAAAATAAAATTAAACCACTGCTGTTTCAGAGGTCCAGAGGCTCAGATAAAGAACTTCCGAGCCTAGAAACACTCGGACGTGCCTCCAGGCAAATAAAAAAATACGCATTTCGCATTGCGTAGCTCCTCTGCAGTCCAAACTCTCTGGGCATGATGTACAGAGACGCTGAGTAGAGACACAGACGGGGGTGGAGCTGCATTTTTCGAGCTGACGTCAATAAGGTGCCTTGTTGAGAATCGCCTGTTTGAGCTGTGTTTTTTTCTAACGCAGAAAAGGATCGCAGATGCTCAGTTTAGACATTTTGCAACTTTTAGCCATGGGGGGGGGGCCTAAACAGGGTAGGGGAGCTCACATTAACGTTCAAAAACCTCAGAAAGTGAAAATTTCATGCCATGGGACCTTTAAATAAAATAATAATAATAATAATTATTATTATTATTATTATTATTATTATTATTATTATTATTATATCTGCCCTTATCAACTCTTTTATTTTATCAATAGTTTATGCCTTTTTGAAGCTCTAATTTCCACCTAACTCAACATTAGGTAACTCATAATAAGCTAAAGCTGCCAACTTCTTCTCAGATTCTCATAAAAGAAATTTAAATTCCGAGACTGGTGCATCCACAAATCAATTCTAGCATGGTGTCTTGTTCTTATTTACATAGGGACAGCTCCGAAACCAAACCCAATCTTATCTGAGCAGTTATGAGTTTTTGATTACTCACAAACTTCTATTATTGCTTTAGTTATGAACTGAGCTGCGCCGCCATTGTATCCATATTTATATTGTATTATTAAAACTTATAAACGTATTAGAAGTGATCACAGTAATCTCCTGGGCTGCTTCTTATTGACGCTAGCAAAACAAATCCAATATCTTTGTGTAAACAGCGGAGCGGGAGTAGCCGGAAATTGTATTCAAAGTATGTTACTTTAAAATACCATTACTCAAGTAGAAGCACGTGGCCCAAGAGGTACTACAAGAATTACTGCCAGAGGTGGGACAAAGTCATTGCTGGGCAAGTCCCAAGTAAGTCTAAGTCTTTTGCACTCAAGTCCGAGTGAAGTCCCGAGTCAAGAGTATCCAAGTGCCGAGTCAAGTCCGAAGTCAAAGCTCACAAGTCTCAAGTCAAGTCCAAAGTCCTAGCATTTTAGTTTTGAGTCATTTCAAGTCCCCTTTACAAAGAGATAAAATTTCTACAAATCATGTAATGTCTGCAAGATCTGTATTCATTTGACCTTTTTACACCATATCAAATAACATTAGAAAAAAATGAAAGGATCCAGGTGTGAAAAACATGTTATAATATTCCCAAAAAGTCTCATGGTTGTATTAGCTCAAAGCGGTGTTTCTACTAAATACTGAACAAAAAGGTCCGAAAACTTATGACAGTGATTTCAGTTTTTGTGCAGCTTCAGGTGCCGAACAAAATTGGATGTTGTGGAAGCTCCGTCTGTAATCTTTGACGTGCACGTTCTGCATATTGCCGTTTGTTTTTTGTTGACAACTTCGTAGTTTTTATAACCAAACGAAATCACCTTCGGCATCATTTTGCAAACTGGCGCGTGGATGCTTGTTTCCGCATCATTTGTTGTGCAATTTGCCTTGGATGCGGTCGAATGAAAGCAACGTAGATCTACTGTGATTGGATGTTGTGCAAGCCGCACGCACATGCACATTTTCGCAGATTCACAAGTACAACAAGTGCGGTCCTTGTCAACATACTTTTAGAGTTTTTTTTCATTGGATGTAGCAAGTCATCACAAGTCAAAAGGCCTAAGTCCAAGTGGAGTCACGAGTTACTGATATTGAAGTCCAAGTCGAGTTGCAAGTGTTTGTACATTTTGTCGAGTCGAGTCTAAAGTTACCAAATTCGTGACTCGAGTCTGACTTGAGTCGAAGTCACATAACTCGAGTCCACACCTCTGATTACTGCTACTACTCCAGTAATGATAACTGTCTCATCGTAACATCACAGGGCAATCAAACTACTTTCAGAGGGAGTGGAGCATGCGAACCACACAATTCCTCAGTCTAGAGAATAAAATCCTTCCTAATTAGATGTTATACTGTACAATATAGTACTGGTATGCTATACAATATATTAGTCAAGTAGGAGTAAAAGTATAGGGTCTAAAAACTACTCCAAAAAGTAAGTATACCTACTTGTGATAATCAGAGGTGGGTACATTACATTACATTTACAGTACTTAAGGAACTTTTTAAAGAAATTGTGCTTTTCAGAGTACTTTCTAGCGGCATACTTTTACTCCTACTTCAGTAATATTTGTATTGAAGTAACAGTACTCTTACTTGAGTAAAAGTTGTGGTTCCTCTTTCCACTGTGAGTAAGTCTATAAGTGGCAAAAGCTTTATGTTGACAATATTTGTGTTTCTTGTATTGCTCCTTCAGATATGATTTTGCCTCTCCCCGGAGTTCTGGGAGGCAAAATCACAAACTTTGTGTCTTCGTCTGTGATTATAAAGCCACTCCGCTCCTCATGTGTGGCGTCAGTGTGAGAATGAGCTGCTCTGTCAAACGTAACCACCAAATATCATCAACTCTACGGTAACAGCTAATAAACCCGAGCGTCAGGGGCAGGAGTGACAGACACAGAGACGCAAACTCAATAAACATAATGAAAAGACTTTATTACTCTCCTCTCGTAAAGATTTACATTTAAACTGCAGCATCTCATCTGCATTATCCTTAGAAATTCTCTTCCGTAAATAATGAAACTCAGCCCACAAAACAGCGCTGTTAATCCACTTTGAAGCGGTCTTTAAAGTAAAAAGGCAAGAGTAGTGTGTCACATGTCTTTTTACATCCACACAGTGCACAAATCGCTGTGAAGCTGCATTATTAGCGATCAAGACTATTTCTTATGTACTTTATCGCCAACTTTCTATGCATTAATAATCATGTATCTGTATCTTTTCACAAATAATAATAACACAGTTTTGTCTTATATCTAAACTCGGAATGCAGTGCTCTGATCTTTTGAACACTTAAGAGTCTCAAAGAGAGTGGTTTTACTGTAGACAGGAAACAGCTGACACGATCGCGCTCACAACTTTATAGCCTATGGTCCACAGCCAGTCCAGCCATAATCTGTGGGGTGCACTTTTTGTCGCACGTTTAAAAAATCGTTTAAGACTGAAAAATCCTGTAGTGTGTGGAGGCCTTTAGTTTATCTTAATTATTGAAAGTTTTGTCCTTCAAATTACTTTGACTTCAAATTATAAATCAAATTTTATGTCTCAACAGTGACTCTTTAAAGGAGGATTAACATTTTTTACAATCTGAGCCTTATTTCGGTAATAAAACAAGTTGTTTTACTCACCCATAGCACTTTGGTGTCATATGGAGCACTTCCAGAGATGTTTTAGATTTGCGATCTCTGTAATGTGAGTTCTCGGGGCACATGTTTGCGGTCTCCAAATAACACAAACTTTAGCACTTTTCAAATCATAGAAGCTCAATGTCTTAGTCTACGCTTTCGTTTGAGTCAAAAGTGGCCTGTAATCCGAGATTTATCCATAGTTTCGAGTAGATGAGGAGGCCAGTGCGCATGTGCGGAGTCACAGTTTATTTCGCTCTCAGCTCCCGGGACCCAAACATGAAACGCAAAGCTGTAAATTATGGATAAATCTCGGATTACAGGCCACTTTATCTGAACTCGCGTTACAGATATAAACATCTCCAGAAGTGCTCCATATGACACCAAAGTGCTATGGGTGAGTAAAACAACTTGTTTTATTACCGAAATAAGGCTCAGATTGTAAAAAAAAATGTTAATTCTCCTTTAAGTTACTGTTACTTGAGAAGTAGCTTCCCCAAATGCTTTTATACGATATATTTATAAGTAATTTCTTGCACTTTGTATATATACTTATACTTGAATAACATTATTCTGAAGTAACACTACTCTACTCTCTCCCACATCTGCTTGTAATGAGTATTTTTCATTGCACAAATTCAAGAACGTGGAGAGGGGACAGTGCAGAAACTCATTACCAGACAATATGGCCGACGTCAAGCACCTCTCCACGCTAACGAAGCAGGCCCCTTGATAACCATGAATCCACCAATTAAGCCCCTCCGATCATGGCTAAATTATGCGCATATTTAAGCAGCGTGCTTGCCTCTGTTCCCCAAATGTAGCTGTAATTAGGATAATGAAAGCTTTTGATGTGGCGTGTAAATCCCAGCATTCCCAGGACCAAATGCTAAAAAGTCCTAATGAATTTCTTTGTTCTCTATGCTTTAAACTAGAGGGAGTTTGGGAGTGAGGCTTCAGCTGGTGCAGGGGCTCTGTTTCTCTGGTTTGGGCAAAGTTTCATGGTTCATTTTGCGGAGTCTTATGATCTGATTCATGGTTTTTTTAAAGCTTTTAATTATGCTGGAATATTGCTTTGTCTTCAAAAATATGTATCAGGAGTTATGACTGAGTGATTCTTTTACTATGGGGACTGAAATCTCTATGCAACAGCTTTATGGGGACAAAATCAGGTCCCCATCATAGACTGTATAAAGAAGTGGACTAAGGGAGTGTGATGTTCGGCTCCTGTCAAATGCAGCTCATTAAAGGTCCCATGGCATGACCCTAACCTGTTTAGGCCCCCCCCCCCATGGCTAAAAGTTGCGAAATGTCTAAACTGAGCATTTGCGGTCCTTTTCTGCGTTAGAAGAAAACACAGCTCAAACGGGCGATTCTGAACAAGGCAACTATGTGACGTCACATCGAAAAATGCAGCTCCACCCCCCGTCTGGATGTCTACCCACCGTCTCTGTAAATCACGCCCAGAGAGTTTGGACCGCGATTGAGCTACGCAATGCGAAATGCGTTTTTTTTATTTGCCTGGAGGCACGTGCGAGTGTTTCTAGGCTCGGAAGTCCTTTATCTGAGCCTCTGAACATCTGAAACGGCAGTGGTTTAATTTTATTTTCTGTGAAAATGTGTTTTTTTCATTGAAAAGGCTCTCCTTTCCTCCTCCGCTCTTAAAATACAGAAGTGGGGCCAGCACATAGCGCACCGCTAAGGGGCCGTTTAGACGAGGACGATTGCGACTGAATACGACAAAATATTCTATCGGAAGTGTCTTTCGTTAATACGGCGGCGGCGCCGTCGGGCTCTGAAACCGCAAAAATCTGAAGACTCCTTCCAGAGTGTGGAGTTTTGAAGACGGCCCGGGTCGTGTCTCCGTCTAAACGGCAAGAAGCGCAAAACATGTTCACGCCGCATACAGCTGACTGGATGCGCCAAGCCGGTAAAAACAATAACAATACGTCGCAGGTGACAGAGGCAAGTTTGGACAAGACCGGGCAGAACCAGTCAGTGGTGGGACAATTTTGAGAATGGATTAGTTGATGACAGTGCTTGGGTGGAAAACTTCAGAATGACTAAACAAGCTCTTGTTGGCACTTCTGGGCAGTTCTGCGCACTTATGTGCTGGCATATTGTGAACTAAAGTCATAACTGATGCGCACGTGCTCGCAACACACACACACAGCTGATAAAACTGCAGGCATATTCATTTCATTTCATTTCATTTCATATTTATTTCTATAGCACATTTAAAAACAACGTCAGTTGACCAAAGTGCTTCACATGAAGGATAAAAGACAAAAGAACATATACATATATAACACAGTGTAAGGACTATAATAAAAACTATAATAAAAAAACTGACTAACTAGTATTAAAAGCCAGGGAAAAGAGATGAGTTCCCATACTTTCCTCTGTCCAAGCACCACCAAGTGCACTTGTCTGTGTTCTGTGTTTCTCATAGTGCTTTAGCACTTTAGCAGTTTAAGTTGCGTTACCACCGAGGTGCTCTTCTTGTGCATTTTATGCTGTGTGGCTCTGTGCTGGTTGACATGACTGAGATATGCATTACGTGCCTGTCCGTGTATAATGTAGCCTATAGGCTATGCATTATGTTCGACCAAACATTTCGGTGACACCCTCTTGCGATTGTGGCCCCCCCTAGTTCAAATGCGTTCCGCGGTCTATGCTCTTGTTGTATTAAGCGAAGAGCTCCGACCCTACATCGAGGGCGAAACAACCGTGATGAGAGCCCCTGTGGTGTCCTGAAAAAGGTAGCTCTGACATTATATTAGCGGCCTGGCATGCATATTCAATCGAATTCGCCCACTTTTGCGTCTTTGTATAAACAAACATTTCCTGTTGAGAACGCTCGTCTAAACGATTGAAGACGAGACGCCACTTTTGCGTCTTCTGTTTTGATCGTCGCCGTATAAACGTAGCCTAAAACAAGGAACCAGCAGCGCATTTGGGCCCCCCCACCCGCTCCTCTAACCTATCTCTGTCCTTCTCATTTGCATTCAAGCAACAAGGCCCAGAATGAGTCGTTCAGAGAGAGATTTTCTGACTCTGTACATGTGTCTTTCTCATGCATGAGTCTTGATTTTGAAGAAGGATTCATTTACAGTATTAGGGAACCATTAAGGCACCATATAAAAGCATCAAGAAGTACCATGTCATGGGACCTTTAAGGTTAGCAGTTATGCAGCGAATTTGGAGTTCCATTTTTGGAATTACGACTGCTGGTTTAGCAGGGAGCGAGCACTAAGCAATGTTGTCAGTCAGACCTGTTGCTAACGCTAGCGGGAGTAACTTCAGTCTGATTTGTTTGCTATTAATGTTCATATCTTGAGTTATAGACAAAAGAGCAAAATAAAAACATCAGGCTCATGTAGAGCGGTTTAATACAAACATTTAAGACCAAAATGAGGAATCTGATGGCAGCAGTTACAGAGAAAGGAGTGATGGCTTTTCAATAGAAAGTGAATTAGAACGAGAGTCAGTGGAATCGGAAGCACGTCCATGATCACTTCCTATTTGGAACACGGTGGCTAGCGCGTTAGCTACTGTATGTTCATTTTCAGTCTATGGTCCCCATGCAGTAAATGCTTTGATCAGCAACACTTTAAAGTTCAGATCTGAATTTCTGTTATATTCCTGTCTGCCAAATTTTGCGATTGACTGGGGGACAAACCAAGAAGCAACTTGTACCTGTGTACATTAAGGTTACAAAGATTTGTAACTCAGTATTTTGAAGGATAAAAACAATGGTCCAGAGTATGCTAATTATTCCCCAGGATGAGTTTATAAGTTATGAGCCGAAAGGACAAGATAGCGGAAATAAGTTTATTCCACAGGGTGGCTAGACACTCCCTTAGAGATATGGTGAGGAGCTCAGTTACACGGGAGGAGCTCAGAGTAGAGCTGCTGCTCCTCCACGTGGACAACTTCTCCTCATATACATTACTTTAAAGAGGCTTGTAAGTTTTCTTTTTTTCTCATATTATTCTCTCTATCTCAGTCTCTCAATAGCTTTAAAATTCTGAGAAATGTGTTTTAGTATTTAAAGGTCCCATGGCATGAAATTTTCACTTTCTGAGGTTTTTGAACGTTAATGTGAGCTCCCCTACCCTGTTTAGCCCCCCCCCCATGGTTAAAAGTTGCGAAATGTCTAAACTGAGCATTTGCGATCCTTTTCTGCATTACAAAAAATCGGAGCTCAAACGGGCGATTTTGAACAAGGCACCTGATTGACGTCAGATCGAAAAAAGAAATGCAAATGCAGCTCCACCCCTGTCTGTCTGTACTCAACGTCTCTGTAAATCACGCCCAGAGAGTTTGGACTGCGAATGCGCTAGGCAATGCGAAATGCGTTTTTTTTATTTGCCTGGAGGCACGTCCGAGTGTTTCTAGGCTCGGAAGTCCTTTATCTGAGCCTCTGGACCTTTGAACAGCAGTGGTTTAATTTTATTTTCTGTGGAAATGTGTTTATTTTTCAATGGAACGCTTCAAATCTCTCCCCTCGTGCAAAAACAAGGAAATGGATCAGCTGAGGGCTCAGACCGAGAGGGAGAGTTTGGCCACGCCCCCACCCTCTACTATTGGCCAGCTCTTTTCTCCTCATTTGCATTCAAGCAACAACGCCCATTATGGAGTGTTCAAAGAGAGAAAAATTACTCTTTCTCATCTTATCTCTGTTTCTCATGCACTGAGTGTTGATTTTGAAGAAGGATTCATTTACAGTATTAGGGAACCATTAAGGAGCCATATAAAAGCATCAAGAAGTACCATGTCATGGGATCTTTAAGATACTTGTATGATGCAGTATTTGCTGCAGTATTTGAGACAAAATGAGACAGTATTTGAGGTAGTATGAGACGGTATTCGTTGCAGTATCTGAGGCGTGACATTTCAGTTGTAAACTCGTCTGAATCCTTCTTTAAATATTCATGCGTCTCCTGCTTCTGTTTCACTCTGTTTGTTTCTCATGAATGAATTATTCAAGTAAACACTGATGTCTTTGGTCAATAACAAACACCACTCTCAAACAGCAAAATACACATCATCCCTCTCTTTTCTCTTTCTGCTTTGTCTCTTTCCCCTCTGTTATCCGCCTTCTCTCTCTCTCTCTCTCTCTTCCTTTCTCTATCTATCTATCTGTCTGTCTGTCCGCCCTCTTCCCTCTTCTTCTCTTCCCTCTTCTCTTCCTCTTTCTCTTTCTCTATCTATCAATTTGCCTATCTCTTCTCCTCCCTCCCCTTATTCACCCTGTCTGTCACTCTCTTCTCTCTCTCTCCTCCACCTAAGAGACCCCTCTCTCTCCGTCTCCTCTCCTTTATCTTTACTTCTCCTTCTTCTTCTTTCTTCTTCTAACCACCCTGAGAGAGAGAAAAGAGAGGGAGGAGGGGAGTCTGGGTCACACAGCAGTGGGTTTGAGTGTGACCCAGATGCTGAGGCCACAGAAACATGCTGCAAACACAGCAGAGAAGTCAGACCCATACAGAACGGTCAGATCTATTCTGCTAGCCACGCGCTCCACAGACGAAGTGAGCTTGGGCACGATTCGGCTCCTTCAAGCGCTGCTGTCAGGCTCATTTTGGTCTTAACATTTTCAGGTTAAAGGACAAGTAACGTTTTTACAATCTGGACCTTATTTCGGTGATAAAACAACGTCATTTACTCACCCATTGTACTTTGGTGTCATTTGGAGTATTTCCGGACATTTCGGAGTTTGGCAATATCCGTTTAACGTGAGAGGTCGGGGCACAAACTTTATCACTTTTCAAATGACAAAAGTTCAAAGTATCCCCCCTGGGGGCAAAAATAGTCATAATTATCCCTCTTCTAAAACGGTCATTCCTTCTTCCATCCCTTGTGGCATTTTATCAATGCATGTGGAAATTACTTCTATTTAACATTGTCTTATTATGTTTACATATTAATCTCTAGATGTCCATAGTTAAGTGGTTATTGTTTCTTTCCGCTAAATAATATTGTCTTGTGCAGGCCATGTAACTGAGAATACAAGCTATGAATCAGATGGGATTTAGGATTTGCCATGTCTAGCAAGTCACCCTAAAATGGACTAGAATGCAGGAAATTGAATCTAAGAAATGCACCCCCACACCCCCCGGTTTCATTTTACAACTCGACTACTGGTTAAATAGAAGTAATTTCCACATGCATTGATAAAATGCAACAAGGGATGGAAGAAGGAATGACCCCCCCATTCCCCCTCAACTCGAGTACTGCTTATAATAATTAATGGTGAACAATTTGGATGCTCTGAAGGCATAAGGCAAGTGATTAAAAGTGTTTGAGACAATATTTGAGGCAGTATTTGAGGTAGTATTTGTGGCAGTATGAGGCAGTATTTGTGGCAGTATGAGGCAGTATTTCTAGCAGTATCGGGCAGTATTTGAAGCAGTATTTGAGGTAGTATTTAAGGCAGTATTTGAGGTAATATTTGAGGCAGTATTTGAAGTAGTATTTGAGACAGTATTTGAGGTAGTATTTAAGGCAGTATTTGAGGTAATATTTGAGGCAGTATTTGAGGTAGTATTTGAGACAGTATTTGAGGCAGTATTTGAGGTAGTATTTGAGGTAGTATTTGTGGAGGTATGAGGTAGTATTTGTGGCAGTATGAGGCAGTATTTGTAGCAGTATCGGGCAGTATTTGAATTAGTATTTAAGGCAGTGTTTGAGGTCATATTTGAGGCAGTATTTGAGGTAGTATTTGTGGAGGTATGAGGTAGTATTTGTGGCAGTATGAGGCAGTATTTGTAGCAGTATCGGGCAGTATTTGAATTAGTATTTAAGGCAGTGTTTGAGGTCATATTTGAGGCAGTATTTGAGGTAGTATTTGTGGAGGTATGAGGTAGTATTTGTGGCAGTATGAGGCAGTATTTGTAGCAGTATCGGGCAGTATTTGAAGTAGTATTTGAGGCAGTATTTGAGGTAATACTTGAGGCAGTATTTGAGGTAGTATTTGAATCAATATTTGTGGCAATATTTGAAGGAGTATTTGAAGCAGTATTTGATGCAGTATTATGAGGCAGTACTTGGTAGTATTTGAGGCAGTATTTGAGGCAAACTCACCATGGTGAATAATTTGGATGCTGTGAGTGCATGAGGTAAGTGAGGGATAACTTTTGACCATTGCAAAATGATTAAAAAGAAAATGTGTTTGACATAAGCTCCTATAGTTCCTTTAGAGCAGTATCTCTTCAGTGTTTCATGCTTACATTCCCCTTTTTACACAAACGAGCAGAGTTTTCTTTCTAAACCTTCGACTCAGAGATAATTTAAACCAAACAAAATCATTGGAGCGCTTCCATTTCCATGCTGCTTTGAACACATCGATTTCAAACTTTCCTCTAGCCCTAAATGCCTCGTGTACAGCTCAAGTTTGCTCTCCGCTCAACCCTCTCCTCCTCCAAACTCATCTGAAACTCTGGATAGACTGATGTTTATAAGGCCTGGGTTCACCGTGTTTTAGAATGGTGATGTCATCATTTCCGATGTTGTGCAGGAGTCTACATAACTCTACATGAGATTCACTGTTTTTGAAAGAAATCTGCAAACTTATAACTCACAAATGAACCCTCTAACAGCAAAATACACATCAAAGTTAAAGCCCCAGTGTGCAGGATTGCACTTTCTGTTTTAGCTACGGCAGACCTCGAGGGTCATCCGGGCGCGCGCATGAGCCGGTCCCATTTTTTATTTTTTTATTTTCTCATGAAAACACACATTCCCGATCATGTACCATGACACTCATCAAATGAAACCTTACAGTCTCCTCTTTTTGACTATGCAATTCATTTCCCTGCAAAACAATCACTCCCCGAGCACATGGGGCTTTTATACGGAAAAGCACAAAACGAGGTTAGCTTACCTTAGAATGCTTTGCACAGGTCAAACTCTGTATTTCACCATAAACATGCTCTCAATTTGTCCGTAAGGATCCAGTGAATAAAATCCAGTAAAACAATTTAGTCCAAAACACGTGTTAGATCCATTACGACGTCTGATCCGGCAGCATGCTTGTGTTGTTTACCCAAAACCACGAGCCTTGCCGAAGGCGAAGGCGGAGCCCAAATGTCCTTCTGCGGCTCTCGTATTCAAAATGGCTGCCTCTGCATGGGGAAGATCATGATGGAAATGAAAAGGCTTGGAAAACAATGTATTTTTGAATGGGTATCTTCAATTTCAGTAATTAACGGGTAAAAATCTTACACACTGTCCCTTTAAAGTGCCTATGACAGGTTAGACCACTCATTTTACTAAAGTTACTAAAGTTAATATCTTTATATTTGAGATTTTTGGTTGAAAAAAAAAAACATTTGCACTCCCAATTTGGTAATTTTTTAGGTTTAAAATATTACTTCATGGCTGGAAATCATGACATTACACTAGGGAATTTCATAACTGTTACCTAGAAAAACTCAGCTGAAAAGAAAGGAATTTATTTTGTTGAAATCCTGTTTAAAGTATCAGAAAAAAATGTATTTCTTTCATGTAAATTGTGCTGAACTGTCAATTTTTATTTGTTTATCATTTGTATTCACAGCAGTTATAATCCCACCAAATGAAGTCAAAATGAGAGAATCATAAAAACCTGCTATACACACTTTAAGGTTACGTCAATACTATTTCTGGAAGCCTTTCTCTCTTTGTCCCCATTTTCCTCCCAGCATGCACCTCTCTTTATATAACTGTCTCATATTGTGTGGCTTTTTTGCTCTTTGCTTTGTTCAAATGTCATTGTAGCTCCAGGTGTCTCTTGGTCTAATCACTAAATCGCTAAATTGGCCTAATATAGTTTTGTGGTGATTTTGTGTCATTTTCTGCTGAAAATTGGCCCATTTTGTCCCACTTTGGCTCACTTTGGACCAGGTAGTTTTGGGTTTGGGACCGCTTTGACCCAGTGGAATGGCGTAGTACAAAAGGAGTGTATATATAGAGATGCCAGTGTGTCTGTTTTGGTTAGTGATGTGACGTTTGTGAAAGAATCGGCTCTTTTGAATGATTCCTTAGCGTGAGCGGCTGGAACTAGATCTCATTTTATGTTATAATGTTGTTTCCTCACCACAAACGTGTGCTTTGTTTCATTTGTTTCAAAACACAAACCCTTCTCTCAAACAGAAAACACTTGATTCCACCTTGTGACATCATGTCGTAATACAGGAAGCGGTCCGCTGTGTTTTTAAAGGTCCCATGGCATGAAATTTTCACTTTCTGAGGTTTTTGAACGTTAATGTGAGCTCCCCTACCCTGTTTAGGGCCCCCCCCCATGGTTAAAAGTTGTGAAATGTGTAAACTGAGCATTTGCGATCCTTTTCTGCGTTACAAAAAATCGGAGCTTAAACGGGCGATTTTGAACAAGGCACCTTATTGACGTCAGATCGAAAAAAGAAATGCAAATGCAGTTCCACCCCCGTCTGTCTGTACTCAGCGTCTCTGTAAATCACGCCCAGAGAGTTTGGACTGCGAATGCGCTAGGCAATGCGAAATGCGTTTTTTAATTTGCCTGGAGGCACGTCCGAGTGTTTCTAGGCTCGGAAGTCCTTTATCTGAGCCTCTGGACCTTTGAACAGCAGTGGTTTCATTTTATTTTCTGTGGAAATGTGTTTATTTTTCAATGGAACGCTTCAAATCTCTCCCCCCGTGCAAAAACACGGAAATGGATTAGCTGAGAGCTGACAGCGGGAGAGCGGAGAGTTTGGCCACGCCCCCACCCTCTACTATAGGCCATCTCTTTTCTCCTCATTTGCATTCAAGCAACAACGCCCAGAATAAAGTGTTTGAGAGAGATATTTATGACTCTTTCTCATCTTATCTCTGTTTCTCATGCACTGAGTGTTGATTTTGAAGAAGGATTCATTTACAGTATTAGGGAACCATTAAGGAGCCATATAAAAGCATCAAGAAGTACCATGTCATGGGATCTTTAAACTCAATACACTTTCATGAGAATCATTTGGATAGTTTCAGCCATGGAATTGGCAGTGTCTACTGCTTCATGACATCACAAAGTGGAACAGAGCATTTTGAGCTTTGGAGATGTAGACAGACTAATAATAAAGGATTACTCAAACATGTGAAAGAAACAAAAGACAACTCACGGTCTGTTTTTGAGGTAAAAACATTCTAACATGGCTTAGTGGCTTAATGGCTTTCTCATTTTTATGCATTTTAATTTGATGAATGTCGAACACAAGAATCAGCACAGAAGCATAGTAACACGAGTGAGAGATTTTTGCACAAGAAACAGATTTGGTGTTGTAGTAAAAGTTTAAATTATAATTATTGTATTGCAACATTTAATTTAGATAATGTAATTTAGATCATTTCAAAGGGCAAACATACTCCCACTCTGTTTGATCATTTCTCTCTGTATTGTGTTTGTGTGTTTGTAGATAACATTTGTTCTCACATTCTAAAAGAGATAGTCTTTTGAATTGCTCTTTGAAATGAGCAGATCCAAAAGATTCGGATCCTGTAAAAGGGCCGAAAGTCTCATTACTGGTTTTGATGCATGTTTAGATGCAGAGGTTAGTAATGGGGAATCAAAGTGAATCGATTAATCTCTAAATGTCCAGAAAGACATGTATTTATGCATGTTTGAGCTGTTTTCATGTTTTCTCAGGTAATTGATTTATTTTATTTTTATTTGACCTTTATTTAACTGATGCAGAAGTTACTGTCAGGGTCACCTTTTTCATCCAGTCAGAAACATTGTTACTGTGAATCATGGGAAACCAATTGCCCGACACTGTCTGAGACACTTGATTATTTGTGTCATGGTGCATTTTCAAGAAAAAAAAGAAATGTGAGAACTACAAGGAGACAACAGCCTGACACTATCCCAGACGGTAGATTCTGTGTGATGGTGCAGTATCACTGCGGTAGAAAGGATGAGTGGGAGGGGCTAAAAGTTTAAACTAAAACATGATAACAATGTTGTTGTCCTTGTGTGTGTAAATTTAAATAATTTATAATGTATGAATGCTTTTTTTTTAACTAACTAAATAAATAGGCTGAGATGTATGATGTATGAATAGGTTGGGTCATGTTTGGAAATCTAGTGCAGATGCTTCTACTCTACATATATGTATATATATATAGTATTGATTCATCTTTGTTTTATATGCAGTGCCTCTTTAATCTTTAATCTTTAACACGTGTGTGCCTGCGTGTGTCTATTTTATTTCTAACACCATCCCACAGGGCGTCTGTAGATGGAAATGAGCCCAAAGCTGTTATCTGTCATATTTACATTTGTCTAAATGTTCATTTATATGCACTGTTCCCCCCTTCTTAAATAAATAAATATATACTTTCAAAAGCCCTCTGGTCATTTCCTCTTTTCTCTCTCACTTCTCTCCCTCTTCTCTCTTTCTCTCTGTCTCTCTCTCTCTCCTCAGCCTCATGTCTTCATCCATTCGTCTTGGCCTTAAAGCAAATAAACAAACAATCAGGCGACAGGGCCGGCAGGAGCAGCGGGGAGGGGTCTACGTGGAAAGTCACCCAAAGTCAAGCCACCTGGGGCAGATGCACTCATCATTGAATCAAGCGCTCGCATGGAGAGAGAAATGGGGAGGCGAGAGAGAGATAGGGCATGAGATAGATGTCAGAGTCATGCTGGGTTTGTTTGTGAGAGCTGCTCTGACAGGTACCACACTGTTACTACTGATGTGGTTGTATACTGTAACTACTAATTCAATATAAATACCACAAGCTCGAGCACAAGCTGTAATTTTTCTAGTGGAGGGTCCATCAAATGCTTTTCTCCATGGAGATGTTGTTTTGTCTGGAATGTTTCAGAGTAATGTATTAAACCTTTCCACCATCATGAAGACCAAACCAGACCAAGTTACAGGTCAGAATACCTGTTTTCTGGGTATTTTTGAGCTATGAATCCACCTGTATCCGAGTCCACACTTCTTCAATACTTTACGAAGATTTGAGTCTGGTCATTGGTGAATCTCCCTGAGTTCAGATGGGTGTGATTGACAAGTGGTTTATCCAATCAGGGACTGTCTGTAACAAAACAAATATGGCTGCTTATGAGGAAAAGATTTATGAAAAAATATCACAGGAATCTGAAAAAACATGTTGGATTTCTGCAGAGTCAGCGAGTAAGGCAGTAAACTCTGTTCATCTGAGGGGAGAGAAATGTTGTTTTGTTCAAAATGACAGGTGATAAATGATCATAAGACGATCATAAGAAAGAAAAAAACAGGGCACATAGACAAGAAGATGTATATGTATATGTATTTGCACAAACCTGATTTTGCCCCATTCATCCAGTGCAGCACGCTGTTTATAAGCATTACCGTTAGGGCCAAATTCTGCTCTGGTCTCTGAAAGTTATGAAAAGTTATGCTTATGAACTCCTCATGGTAAATAATGTGGATGCTCAGAATGTGATAGGAAGTCAATGCTTTAATCATTATTTTTGCAATGCCATTCTAGTCTCTGCGGTTTTGAAAATAATTTGTTTGTGTGGCATCTTCTTACTGTCTTCCTGTCTTTTCTTAGGTCCATGTCTGTAATCATGCGCACATAACCATGCTGTGTCTCCTCAGGCTCTGACCTCATCTCAGGACAGCGCTCAGCTTTGGATAAATGAGAGCGTGTTGTCGTGGAAACCCTGTATGACCTCGCCCGCCCTACGTGACCTTCAACCGTACAGGTAGAACAACAACCCCCCCACGTATGGCTCTATGTTCACACACTTCCTGTTCATGCATTCCTTGATCTGATATGTGACACTTTTGGACACTTTTGCATTGGTTTAGCGGGACTTGATCATAAAAAATAACCCTATAATCTAATTTCACCTTTTGTCATATTTAGATGACAGGAGCATGTGGGCATTTTCCGACATTTTAACTCATTTTAGAGATGATGAATGCATATGTGAGCATTACTTACATTATTACTCTATCCATGGGCTGTAAGCTTTATATTTTCTGAGAATCAGGAGGTGCGTTGTTAGCATGCCAGTTGTTGTTAGCATTACCATGACTGAAAAACTGTGGCCTCTTAAATGTGTAAAAAGTGTTCATGTATGACAAGCCCACTCTCATTAATGAATAAATGCAATAAAAACAACCAAGATTATTTTATTTTAGTAGGTTTTGTAGGCTCAAAGTTACATACTATGGCTTTAATGAATTGTGATTCATTAATAGGGCAACAGTAGCTGTAAAGTGTTTGCCCACTGATCAGAAATTTGGCGGTTCAAATCCCGCTCTCGATATAAACATTATTGGTAGAGCAATCAGATCTACTGACCCACAGGTTGGCGGTGCGATTCCAGCTCCCAGAATGCTATCGTTGTACCTTTGGGCAAGACACTCAACCCCCCCCCCCTCACCCCCAGTGCCACTGGTGTATGGTTGAGTTCCTTGAAGGTGGAAAAATGTTATATAAAAAAGGGTGACTATTTACAATTTCAATGCAATAAAAATTACCAAAATAAAAGAAAAAAATATGATTTAAGTTAGTACATTTTTACATTACATACTGTAGCATTAATGAATTGTAGTGAGTCCCAGACCCAGGTTTAGAAATGTAATAACGGAGCACTGGAATTAGAGAACTCAGCACCTCTCCGACACTTTCCTCTTTGCAGAGCAGCACCGGCACTAGGCAAATCACGCTAACATCCTGGTCTTTTTATTGTGCTTCAGATCGCACATTAGCGCCCACACTCGTCCTCTTCCCATCCCTCATCCCCCTCATCCTCTGTTCTCCGTTCTGAGTTATAATTATTTTATCAAAGGTTAACAGCGCAGCGGACTGCAGTCGTTGGCTTTAATCGCACTGTTAAATGCTGCTTGTAGCTTGTTACTCTCTGGATGAATGGAAAATGCTAGCCCCATGTTAGCACTCAAAGTTTAGCTCCAGCACATTTGGAACAGTTGGGTGTCATTTCGCAGCTGTAGATTATACTTTCTTGGGTTGTTAATTTGTCTCTTGGCGAAATCACAGACTATAAAACCTCTATAATTCAATATGAGTTCATAAAGCTACTGTCATTGCAAATACCTATGTTAATATATAATTCTGTAATACAGAAACTTCTGGTATGATTGTATTGGAGTTGTATCAAGGTTGTGGTTCAGTGGTGGAATGTAATGAAGTAAAAGTACTAAAATATTGTACTTAAAAGTCCTGTATTACACAAAATGGATTCTTGGGAGGTTTAAGCCATGTTATAATGCAGATAACTCATAAAAACATACCTGGAGTTGTGTTTTGTTTCATTCACACAGGTTTGAGTAATCCTTTGTTATTAGCCTGTCTACATCTCCAAAGCTCAAAATCCTCTGGTCCACCTTGTGATGTCATCTAGTGGTAGTTTTCAACTTAACAGCTACCTTTTGCCTTTTGTTCAGTAGAGATTGACAGCTCAGAAATCATCCAAATGACTCTAGTGAAGGTGTATGAAATGTAAAAACACAGTACTAAGAACTCAGCTTAAATATGCAGGGTTTGTGTGAAGGAAACAAAACACAACTTCAAGTATAGTTGTGATGAGGAAACAACATTACAGACGCTCCTCCACATACAAACATTTGACTTGCGAACATTCGGAGTTACGAACAGGGTCGAAAATGTTTTTAAAAAATGTCAAATGTTTGGGCAAAAGTGCTGTACATGTACGTAAGTGAGTTTTTGTATTTAGCACCTATTCCGACTTCCGAGTACAGTACGTAGTGCGTATTTCCGCCGCTGATGCACAGGCAAGGCGCTGCGATCGTGTGCCCAGGATCCCCCAAGCATCACGCCCACTCAGTTGAAACTACCCAAGTGTTCAGACGTACTTATATATATACGTACTTTGTTGTTTTATCTTGCATCCGTAATCCAATATGGTTGGTGAAACGCGAAAAGCTTCTAGTGAAAGTGGAAATGTGAAAAAGCGGCAATCCATCTCATTTGAAAAGAAGGTGGCGATAATAAAGAAACTTGATAATAAAGAAACTAAAAATGCTGGTGAGAAGATGGTGAATGTGGCACACGCATACAACGTGAACCGTTCAACGATCAGTACGATCACACATACATTCACACACACACGCTCGCTCTCTCTCAGCTGTGTCTACTGCGTCTGCCTCTGTGTCTCTTTTCTTTTTATCTCATCAGTTTTCCATATTTTTAAAAAGCATATTGTTTTGTTACTATTTAGTAGGGATGTCAACAATTAATCGACTTACGATTAATTGTCGATCAAGACGTTGGTCGAACAAAATGCATTAATTGTAATTAATCGCTAATCGCGGACACGTGCACCCGCGTGGTCACGAAACAAGGCAACCGCGCACCGCACTGCGCCAAGCTCGACTCACAGCCGGCCGCAGGCGCCAACGGACCTAAGCTGCTGAGCACGAGATCGAACCGCGGCGCCCGGAATGTGTAGTCTCAGCCCTAGCCACAAACCAGCTGCACGAAACCAGCAGCGGCACGTGGTGGTTTAATCCTGGTTTAATTCTGGTCTAGACATGGTTTAGTCCACGTTTAGTCCTGGTCTAGTCTCTTAGCCAATCAGGACAGAATACAATGTTACACTATAAAAAAAATGTTACACTATAAAAAAAAAATAGAAAAAAAAAAAAAATCTGCGAACCGCGATAGAGCGAGGGATTACTGTACAGTGGTACCTCACCTTACGAAAGACTCTACAAACGAAAAATCCAAGTTACGAAACGCCTTCACGTACAATTTTGGTCTCTAAATACGAAAGAAAATTCAAGTTACGAAACGCGAAATCTCAAAAATTCAATTAATGCGCGCTCAGATGCACGCCCCGAAATGTAAATACACTTTATCAACACACACGGGGTTAGGTTCCAGAGGTGGCCCGCGGTGGGAGAGGTCCGCGAGGTAGGACAACTTTGTATTTTGCAATTGTTCTACATGTTTTAGGGCTGTAAATGCCTCACCACACACATTCTACGCTTTTCTCAGACTGGAGTTGGGCTTTTCTCACATTTCTCTCTCGTTTGAACACTCGAACTTTCATAGATTTTCAACGGAATGTGTTGATAGTGAAGTGTGGGGGTAGACACGGCTCAATATAGCGCCGAACGCGCGAGGGGAGGGGAGACACAGGATTACTATCAACAACACATCATCAGTATGGTAAAACTAACCTGTTTCACGACGGTCTAAAACCAGCTCACGTTCCCTATTAGTGAATGAACAATCCAAAGCTGCGGGCGCGGGATGGAGCCGCGGTGCCCGGGCTGTGCCTTCCCCTTGGGGCCGCGTCCACGCCGACCACACACGGACGAGCTGGTCTAGACCTGGTTTAGTTCTGGTCTAGACCTGGTTCAGTTCTGGTCTAGACCTGGAAGTCAGATAGAAACAGAGCCCGCCCCGAGCGAGACCCCGCGGTCTTGCCCGCCGATAGAGCACCTTTCTAGGCCTGTTAGCTCACAGTGTCAGCCCCCCGGCTCTGGAAGTCAGATAGAAACAGAGCCCGCCCCGAGCGAGACCCCGCGGTCTTGCCCGCCGATAGAGCACCTTTCTCGGCCTGTTAGCTCACAGTGTCAGCCCCCCGGCTCTGGAAGTCACATAGAAGCAGAGCCCGCCCCGCCCCGCTCTTATTCCTGCTGAAAGAGCGTCTTTCTCGGCCTCTTAACTCTAGCGCGGAACGCGCAAGGAGCGCAGAGACACGAGCAATGAGCAACGCGCTCATCCAACGGCACTGCCATGTCCTGGGATAATCCTGGTTTAGACCTGGTCTAGTCCTGGTTTAGTCCAGGTCCAGTCCAGGTTTAGACCTGGTTTAGTCCAGGTCCAGTCCAGGTTTAGACCTGGTCTAGACCTGGTTTAGTTCTGGTCTAGACCTGGTTTATTCCACGTTTAGTCCTGGGTCTACAGTCTCTTAGCCAATCACGACGCAGAACACAGTGTTACACTATAAAAAAAAATGGTACACTATAAAAAAAAAACTTGGAACGGATCAGGCCTTTTCCATTGAAATAGCTACTCAACTTACGAAAAATTCACGTTACGAAACCACTTCTGGAATGAATTAATTTCGTAAGGTGAGGTACCACTGTATTTTGTTATTCAGCATCAATACATTTGTCTGCTTTTTACTAAGGAATAATTAATTGAGGAATATACAATATAATAATACTATGATATATTTTTCACTCAGTGTTATGTTACTATAGCTTATATTCTTAAAGACCCTATTGAAACACTAAAATTCAGGTGAAAAACGCCGCTTATCAGTTAATCGTTAATTGATCGATAAGGTCAATCAATTAATGAATTAATCGATAATTTGCATCCGTAATAGGTAGTGTTTATTATTGTATGAGACCCACTGAAAAGACTGAGGGTTTATTTTTAAACGTTCATAATCTGAGCAAACAAAAATCTACAGATAAATACAGCTATAAAGGCCTTCTAAACTTCTTCTTGTTTGCGTCCATTGAGCAAAATTCAGCACAAATCACTACATTTGAAGCTTCATCAGATCTCAAAACCTGAGTGAAACACTCTTTAAGTACATGTTTGAACAGGTACTTTTACTTTCGCAGATTTTTTCATGCGATACTCTTACTTTTACATGAGTATTTTTTGCTCGAGAACTGTACTTTTACTTAAGTAGTGAAATTGTTAGACTCCTGATCAGAGTGATCCCTGTCTGATTATCCTGTCTCCTTCTCTTAGTAAGGAGGTTGTGGGTTAGACTCCTGTTTCCTGAGATTTCACTGTATGTATTTTTTACAGAAATTGCAAGAGTTACTTGAGTAACTTGAGTATAAACAGATTTATTTTAAAAGGGGGTATTACACTTCTATGGGGTAGTAACTGCTAAAACATAACATTAGACTTTAGATTACCATGTTACCTTTTATTGTTTTGAATTTTTTTGTTTTGTTTTTGAGGCTCTGCTTCTGGCGCTGTCACTCCCTTCAGATCGCTATCACAACATAATCAGCGTTTATCCTGCTAATGAAACTGCTGAACATTGCATCAGGTCTTGGAATTGGGCAGAATCATTACAGCAGGCATGGCCAAACTATGCGGCCCTCAGACAAATTGTTCTTGGCCCTCAGGCTTCCAGGTGAATTGGCCCGAATTACCTTGAGCAGAACTTTTGACTGCAAGTTTTTTTGGAAATCTACCTTGATAAGACAATATTGAATATTTATTGTGTGGTTTTGAGGATCTTAGCATGAATAAAGGACTGTGTGATGTATTAAACATGCAGATATTTCAATTATTGACTGTACTGAGCACCAGTCTCTGGCCCTCGATCGGCCCTCTGCTTCGTCTGTGTTTAGATATGTGGCCCTTGATGAAAAAAGTTTGGACACCCCTGCATTACAGCTAACCATAGAGTGTTTGAATAGGGCACTAGATCGCTAGATTACTCAAATATGCATGTTATCTAATACCTGTTCAGGCATGTTTTTGATGAGGGAACAAAGTTGTAATATGGTAGAAAGCTCCAAAAAGTAAATTTTGCAGAATAACCCCTCACGGACCCCTACAGAGACATTATAGTGCCACTCATTAGCTGAAAGATCAGACTCCACCTTTAATCTCCACATTTGACACCACATTTTCTATCATTTGTTCTTTAGGTTTGAGTACAAGTCAGTTCGTGCCAAGCTTCATCCTTTCTCACTCTTTGTGTCTTCTCAAATTGAAAAAGTGCTGACTCTGTAGTTTACATGACATTTCAAACTTTTCTTCTGCTCCTCAAAACTCCACTGGCCAACCACAGTGAACTCTGCACCTGCTTCTGACAAATCAGCACTTTTCAAAGTTTCAGTCTAATCCAGGCGTTTTTCTCCCCTGAACTTCTGAGGGATCGCTGTAGATCTTTTGTGGGAAAATGGCGTTTTCTTGGAGAGGTTGTAATGGGATGCAGCCCGAAAGGTTAAGCTGAGTTTGGACTGAGGAGAGAAGGAGGATTCCTGAGCTGAGTTTTGTATGCAGCCCAGAATCGCCCCGAAATCCCCCAATGGCATTTTAATGTGGTGCTATTTGAGGTGAGAGAGAGAAGGAAGCCCAAATGAGGAAGATGGACTGAGAAAGAGGTGAGTGTGGGTGAGGGGCATAGAAAGAAGAGGGAAAAGAGACAGGTGGAAAGAGAAAAGGAGAGAGAGAGGAGCAGCAGCAGAAAAAGAAATATAAATAGATTTTGTCACAAGGTATGCAACACTAAGATGAATTCTCGTGACCTTTACATTCACACACTCACAGGAATCCACTCTGGCTCCCACTGGTGTGAAAGGGCCTGCCCGGTGGTGGCTAGAGACTGGACCAATCACAAAACAGCATTGTGGCTTGGGTGGAGCCAATGTTGAGCCCAAGTGAACCAAAACAAACTTGGCGATACAGACATACTTCAGTATACAGTAATCCCTCGTTTATCGTGGGGTTAGGTTCCAGAAATAACAAGATAATAATAAGAGAAATCCGTGAAGTAGAACAACTTTATATTTTACAATTATTCTACATGTTTTAAGGCTGTAAATGCCTCACCACACACATTATACGCTTTTCTCAGACTGGAATTAACCTTTTCTCACATTTGTCTCGTTTAAACACTCAAACTTTCATAGATTTTCAACAAAATGTATTAATAGTGACGCGTGGGGGGAGACACGGCTCCGGAAGCCCCGCCGGACGCGCGAGGAGCACTGCCACGTCCCGGGACGCGACGCGCACCAACCCCTTGAGAAGTGCGCGACACGTGCACCCCTTATTGTGGTCAAATTCGTGACAGAGCATCGTGACCGGCGCGAGGCCACGTGTACACCGGGGCTGCGAGCATGAGATCGAACCGCGGCGCCCGGAAAGCGTCCTCTCAGCCCGAACCACAAACCAGCCGCACGAAACCAGCAAAGAGCGACACGTGGTGGTTTAATCCTGGTTTAGACCTGGTTTAGTTCTGGTCTAGACCTGGTTTAGTCCACGTTTAGTCCTGGTCTAGTCTCTTAGCCAATCAGGACACAATCTTACACTATAAAAAAAATGAAAAAAATAAATTAATTAAAAAATCTGCGAAACAGTGAACCGCGATAGAGCGAGGGACCACTGTAATGGTATCATTTATGAAAATGCTGACCTGGGGAGTAGACGGGGGGACAAAGGGGTCTGTTGTCCCGAGCCCCAGGGTTTTAGGGGCTTTCCTATTAATTTATAATATAAATTATTAATTTATAATGTAAATTAATAGGCTCCCAAAATTGTGGGCTCCCAAATTTCTGTCTACAGGCCTGCTCCAGACTACATTGAAAAATGTGGGAAGCGCTTTATGCATTTGGGGAGGAAAAGATGTCTCAGCTGGATTTAAAGGCAAAGTAACGTTATTTTACAATCTCAGCCTTCTTTCGGTAATGAAACAAGTCGTTTGACTCACCCATATCACGTTCGTGTCATTTGGAGCTGTTTGAAGAAAGTTATGTTGTAGCGTAACCATTAGCATTTGTATTCGGGGCATTACTTTGCGGTGTCCAAATAACACAAACTTTAGCACTTTTCAAATCATAGAAGCCCGATGTCTTAATGTAAGAAATCGTTTGAAGCAAAAGTGGCCTGTAATCCGAGATTTATCCATAGTTTTCAGCTTTGCGTTTCATGTTTGGGGCCCAGGAGCAGTCCGCGCATGCGCACTGGCGTCCTCATCTACTCGAAACTATGGCTAAATCTCGGATTACAGGCCACTTTTGCTTCAAACGATTTCTTACATTAAGACATCGGGCTTCTATGATTTGAAAAGTGCTAAAGTTTGTGTTATTTGGACACCGCAAAGTAATGCCCCGAGCAAATGATACAGCACCATGTTAACAGATACGGGATCATTAGTAGAACAGAACGGCTCAACATAAGTTCTGCGATACTGCTCCAATTGACAGAAAAATGCTATGGGTGAGTAAAACTACTTGTTTTATTGCCGAAAGAAGGCTCAGATTGTAAAAAAACGTTAATTTGCCTTTAACTCAGTTTTACTTATACCTATACCTATAGCATTCAATGAGAATCATGATTTATAATATAATTATATTTATCATATAATATATATGAGTGTAAAACTCAATTCAAAGAGCTTCACGTATAGGGCTGTGACAAAAATCAAAACATCAATAGATCGTTATTTAAACTTTGGTCGATCTTGATGATAAGGCAAACACATTTAAATCGACAGGTCTATAGCCAATCGTGTGCCAGTGAGCACGAAGAAAGCTGAAGAGGAGTCACTGCTCTCTTGTTTAGGTGAAAGCTCTGAGTCAGAGCCACAGTCTATGTCACATCTCCTCTTGTTTTACAACTTAAATCTGCCTTAAATCTGCACAATTGAACTCAAAGTCCACTCTCTCCTTCTCTCTGCCTCTGTGTCCCCCCCCTTCCTTTCTGTTCTAGCCACAGCTTCTCACCTTTTCTCCTCTTTATCTCTGCTGGTGCTTCTAATCATTATAATTCAAGTCATGGAAAGTACACTGCATTCCAAATGATTATGCAAATTATATTTTTGTCTGATTTTGCCAAATTGTCAATATAAATGACTAGGGGTGTGCAAAATAATCGTCATGACAATGCATCGCGATACTAACTTTCACAATATACTGCATCGATTCTTGATGCCAAAAATCGATTATTATTAATTAATAATTTAATATTTAATAATTTAATATAAATAAATAAATTAATTAATTATTAGGGTTTTTTTTTTTTATAAATCCTATGCCATTTTTTCTTTGTGAAAGGGTATTGTTTGTTATGATGGTAGCTGCCTCCAAAATGGCAAATGTTTGAACATCATTTTTTTGTTTTAGAAAAAATCCTATGCACTTTTTTTGTTATTGGTTTGGTTTATTTGTTTTTGTTATTCAATAAATTCAGTTGAGTTGCTCAGAGTTATGTATCAATTGAATCATGATTCAAATTGAATTGTGACTTCTTTGCCAATACCCACCCCTATAAATGACAGTCATCATCATTTTCAAGTCATTAATCTTCCGAGTACATTTCAAAAGCTATTTCGATCAAAACATCTTAACAGGTCATGTTACATTTGAACATAGGACCCCTTATTTGATAGAAGCTTCACAATTTTTGCATCCATTGAACTTGTGAGTTTGTGGAGAGTTTCTGCTTGAATTTCTTTGCAGGATAGCCTCCCAGAGCTGCTGTTTGATGTGAACCAGAGGTGTGGACTCGAGTTATGTGACTTCGACTCGAGTCAGACTCGAGTCACGAATTTGATCACTTTAGACTCGACTCGACAAAATGTACAAACACTTGCAACTCGACTTGGACTTCAATATCAATAACTCGTGACTTCACTTGAACTTAGGCTTCAAGTGAAGTCACCTTTTGACTTGTGATGACTTGCTACGTCCAATGAAAAAAAAAACCTCTAAAAGTATGTTGATAAGGACCGTACTCGTACTTGTGAATCTGTGAAAATGTATGCAAAGAGAAGGTGCGGCGGCTTGCACAACATCCAATCACCGTAGATCTACAACCACATCCAAGGCAAATTGCGCAACAAATTATCTCTTTCTCTCTCTCTCTCTCTCTCTCTCTCTCTCTCTCTCTCTCTCTCTCAGTATTCAGACCCTTTTAAGTTTTCACTGTTTATATTGCAGCCATGAGCTAAAATCATACACAAAGCACACCGTATTGACAGAGAAACACAGAATTGCAGAATATTTGCAGATTTATTAAAAACTGAAATCACTGTCATAAGTTTTCTGACCTTTTTGTTCAGTATTTAGTAGAAACACCGCTTTGAGCTAATACAACCATGAGACTATTTGGGAATATTATACTGTAACATGTTTTTCACACCTGGATCCTTTCATTTTTTTCTAATGTTATTTGATATGGTGTAAAAAGGTCAAATGAATACAGATCTTGCAGACATTATATGATTTGTAGAAATGTTATTTCTTTGTAAAGGGGACTGGAAATGACTCGAAACTAAAATGCTAGGACTTTGGACTCGACTTGAGACTTGTGAGCTTTGACTTCGGACTTGACTCGGCACTTGGATACTCTTGACTCGGGACTTCACTCGGACTTGAGTGCAAAAGACTTAGACTTACTTGGGACTTGCCCAGCAATGACTTTGTCCCACCTCTGATGTGAACTGCCTCCCGCCCCCATAGATTTTAATGATTTTAACAACTACTGACCAGTGTCTAGCTTAACATTTTTAAGCAACTACAAAAACTTGTTTTTGTCCAACTAAATGATTTTTTAGATGATCACAACGTTTTGGAAAAATTTCAATCTGGTTTTAGGGTGAACCACAGCACCACTGCCTTAGCAAAGATTTTAAATGATTTTAGAATAAATTGTGATTCACAAAGGTGACTGTGTTGGTTCTGCTGGATCTGAGCGCTGCCTTTGACACAGTAGACCACACGATTCTTTTAACTCGCCTAAAACACCTCGGCCTCTCTGGTGCTGTTCACAAATGGTTCACGTCCTATCTCACAGACAGAACATTTATGGTGAGTGTGGACACATGCTCCTCATGACCACAGTCAGAGTCATAAATATCTCTCTGAAACACTTTATTCTGGGTGTTGTTGCTTGAATGCAAATGAGGAAGACAGAGACAGGCCAGTGCAGCTGGTGGGTTGTGGCCAAACTCTCCGCTCTTTCCTCGTTTAGCGGTGCGATGTGCGCTAGCCCCACTTCCGTGTTTAAGCGCGGAGGAAGATATGAGACGCTTTCCATTGTTAAATAAATACATTTCCACAGAAAATAAAAATTAAACCACTGCTGTTTCAGAGGTTCGGAGGCTCGGATAAAGGACATTCGAGCCTGGAAACACTCTCACGTGTCTCCAGGCAAATAAAAAAACGCATCTCTCATTGCGTAGCTCGTTTACAGTCCAAACTCTCTGGGCATGATTTCCAGAGAGTGGGTAGACATTCAGACGGGGGGTGGAACTGCATTTGCATTTTTCCCCGAGTGTGACGTCAGAAAGTTCCCTTGTTCAGAATCGCCCGTTTGGGCGGTCTTTTTTTCAAACGCGGAAAAGGATCGCAGATGCTCAGTTTACACATTTCACAACTTTTAGCCATGGTGGGGGGCCTGAACAGGGTAGGGGAGCTCACATTAACGTTCAAAAACCTCAGAAAGTGAAAAAATGTCATGCCATGGGACCTTTAAAGGGACAGTGTGTAGGATTCGTGGCGCATAGGTGGTTACTAGCTATTCCACTTCCTCTTTTGGCTATGGCAGACCTCGAGGGTCACCCGGACGCGACGTAGCGCCGAAATCGCGCGTGCCCGCGCACGAACCGCGCACCGCTGTATACATAAAGCGCGGTCCCCCGTTCACTTTTTTTTTTTCTTTTCGCATGAAAACACACAATCCCGATCCATGAGTTTCACTGACAATCTACACATCAAATGAAACCTTACAGTCTCCTCTTTTTGACTATGCAATTCATTTCCCTGCAAAACAATCACTCCCCGAGCACATGGGGCTTTTATACGGAAAAGCACAAAACTTAGCTTACTTAGCTTACCTTTGAAGGCTTTGCACAGGTCAAACTCTGTATTTCATCATAAACTTGGTCTCAATCTGTCCATAAGGATCCAGCGAATAAAATCCAGTAAAACTATTTAGTCCAAAATACGTGTTATATCCATTACGATGTGTGATCCGGCAGCATGCTCCCCCCTTCCCCCCTGCCGTTGTGTCCTTCCCTTCTCTCCTTCGCTCCTGGCGGCATATGAGAGCAGAGGAGCGAAGGAGAGAAGGGGAAGGGGAGGGGGGAAGGGGGGAGCCATATGCAGCGCGGCTGTGCAGCTGTTAGCAGGAGCCGAGGCGAAGGATGAGCCCAAATGTCCTTCTGCGGCTCTCGTATTCAAAATGGCTGCCTCTATATGGGGAAGATCCCCCTTTTATGTGACTATATCTAAGTCCAAAAGAATACTTTGATTTCATGATGGAAGTGAAAAGGCTTGGAAAACAATGTATTTTTGAATGGGTATCTTCAATTTCAGTAATTAACAGGTAAAAATCTTACACACTGTCCCTTTAAGTGTTTTTTCTTTTAATTAGACGCACCGGGCAAACTCATTGGCACAGGTGTGTGAGTTTGATTTCACTGAGACACAAGATCATCCATGAGTTTCACTGGAAAACTACACATTTGAACTTTATGACACAATTTGCATAATAATGTGGAACATGGTGTAAACAACAGTTTTCTCACCATTTAACTTCATCATGAAACTTCAAAAATCAAGATGGATGGCCCAGCCCTCAGTCTGACCTTAACCAAGATAATGCACTCACTCTATGGGGAAATTTAAAAGAAAGAAATTGCTCTTTTTCACCTCCTGTCTTTAGCTCCACAGCTCCTCGTCACACTGTATTTTTCCCACTCTGGAGCTTTAGCAGCAGCGGATTAGCCTGGTCGATAATGCTAATGCTAACGCTAACGGCTCGATAGCGTGCTCCCTCCCCAGGGGGCGACAGCGCGCACAGGGCATTTAAATGCAGCCCGTGTGGTTAGTGTCAGTTAAACAAGCCAGTTTACTCCAACAACTACGACAGATGAAAGAGAGGGAGGGAGAGAGAGAAAGTACGAAGGAATGGAGGGAAAAAAACACCCGAGAGGAGAGAAAGGTGAGGGAGGGGGACAGGAGGGAGGGCAAGTGTCAGTTACAACTAGTTTCCTCAAGACCATGATGAGATGAGGGGAAGAGAAGGGGAGAAAGTACTAAGGAATGAAGAGAGAAGGGAGAGAAAGAGGAAAAAGAGCAGTCTGGGGAAGAGGTGGAGGAGAGGGGGAGAGAACATAGGGCAAAAGGGAAGAGGACATGAGGAGATGGAAGAAGAGAAACAGAAAGGAGAGATGGAGAGAGAGAGAGGAGGTATAAACAACACAGTGGCTTCTTAGATTGTTTGGATCTCTCTGTGTGGAGATTACATGTTCTCCAGTTTCCGCCATCAAACCAAAACATGCACCAAAGATCAAATCCTCCAGATAAGGTAGTCCTGACAAAGTCTAGCTCAAAACAGAGAGAGAGATATCTTTTATAGTAGCTCAAATTATAAAGAGCTTGTGGATACTGTCAATATGGAAATGAACAAAATTAAAAAATGGATGGACACAAATAAACTATTATTAAATTTAAAGATCCCATGACATGGTACTTCTTGATGCTTTTATATGGCTCCTTAATGGTTCCCTAATACTGTAAATGAATCCTTCTTCAAAATCAACACTCAGTGCATAAGAAACAGAGATAAGATGAGAAAGAGTAATTTTTCTCTCTCTGAACAGGCCATTATGGGCGTTGTTGCTTGAATGCAAATGAGGAGAAAAGAGCTGGCCAATAGTAGAGGGTGGGGGCGTGGCCAAACTCTCCGCTCTCGGCTCTCAGCTGATCCATTTCCGCGATTTAAGGAAAGGAGAGCCTTTTCAATGAAAAAAACACATTTCCACATAAAATAAAATTAAACCACTGCTGTTCAAAGGTCCAGAGGCTCAGATAAAGGACTTCCGAGCCTAGAAACACTCGGACGTGCCTCCAGGCAAATAAAAAAACGCATTTCGCATTGCCTAGCGCATTCGCAGTCCAAACTCTCTGGGCGTGATTTACAGAGACGCTGAGTTCAGACAGACGGGGGTAGAACTGCATTTGCATTTCTTTTTTCGATCTGACGTCAATAAGGTGCCTTGTTCAAAATCGCCCGTTTGAGCACCGATTTTTTGTAACGCAGAAAAGGATCGCAAATGCTCAGTTTAGACATTTCGCAACTTTTAATCGGGGGGGGCTAAACAGGGTAGGGGAGCTCACATTAACGTTCAAAAACCTCAGAAAGTGAAAATTTCATGCCATGGGACCTTTAAATAAAACAAAAGTGATGATATTTGGTAATTATAAATGCAATCCTGAATTACAAATAATCATTGATGGTGTACAAATTTAAAATGTATCTGAAAATAAATTCCTAAGGGAAATTATGGACAATAAATTATGATGGAAAGCCCACATCAGGCACATAAAAAGAAAAATTGCCAAAAGCCTCTCAATTATAAATAAAGCTAAGCATAACCTTGATCACAATGCACTTCGAATTCTATACTGTTCTTTGATTCTTCCCTATTTTATATACTGTATTGAAGTATGGGGTAATAATTGCCAATGTTCAATTAATCCACTGTTTCTTCTGCAGAAAAGTGCCGTGAGGATCATTCACAAGGTCGGCTTCTTAGAACACACTTGGAATCTTTTTACTCAGTCAAAGTTATTAAAATTTAATGACCTTGTAAAATATTATACAGTGATTATGCTTTTTAAAGCATTTAATAAACAATTGCTAAAAAATTTGCAAAAATGTTTTGCTCTTAAAGAGAACATTTATCATTTGAGAGGTTATGGAAACTTAATTTTGCCGAATGTTAGAAGCTGTTCGTAAAAGTTTCTGTGTGACTGTGTGTGGGGTAAAAATGTGGAATGTTCTGGATTTACAGCAAAAGCTCTGCCAAAATATTCACAAATTTAAGTTCTTGTATAAAGACTTGGTCTGGTCTGAATACAGAGAGAGACGAGTTTGAATGAATCGTCAAATGGCACCTTTGTGTATCAGTTTTTTTGTTTTTTGTTTTGTACAAGAATGAAATTTGCCTTTTTTTTTGTTTTTGTGTTTCTTTCAACTGAACTGATAAGGAAGCTAATTGATGATTTAAGTTATGTTTTGGAAGACAGGGGTGGGATTTAATAAGTTTTCTTCTTCCCACTCCTTTTCGAACAAAAAGAAAAGACAAATGTATTTGACTGTATATTCGTTACCTGTATTTATTTCCTTGTGTTGACCTGCTTGAAATGAATAAATAAATGAAATGAATGAATGAAATGAGACACTTAACTCATTGGCTGCCGGAGACGTCTATAGACGTTCGGGCGAACCCAACCGTTGATTGCCAGAACGTCTATAGACGTTCAACACGTTTTTCAGCGGGGGTTGCTAGGTTACGGCCTGGAGCAACTTTTGAGGTGTAATTCACATCTCTCAACCTGTAGATGGCGATCTTGTATCATTATTTGCCGATCAGAGCCGGGGAAGAAAGGAGGAGTGCAGTGTGTGTATAGATGTGTGTAAGATGGCGAGGCCAGCGAACCCGGAAAAGCAGATAACTGTTGATCAGCGCCTATGGAGCGATCAGATCGCTCTTGGGACCCAGGATCCTGGATCAGAGGATCGCAGAGACAAGCCGGATCAAGCAGCGAGGTCTGAGCAGAGATCTACTGTGCCCGAGGAGGGGGCGTGTCCTGTGTGCGCTGCACGGACCAGGGAGTCTCCTCAGAACTACGACAGCTCCAAAGAAGAAGTTTACTGACTTGGAGCAGTAATGGTGCTGTATGGTAATTGTAATGAATGAAGTTGTGTGTGTGTGTGTGTGTGTGTGCGTGCGTGCGTGCGCGTGTGCGTGCGTGCGCGCGTGCGTGTGTAGCTGTGTGTGTGTGTAAAGGTTTATGCATGGGCTTGTGTGTATGTACATATATATATATATGTGTGTGTGTGTGTGTGTAGGTGTGTGTGTGTGTGTGTATTAGTTTTTATTATGGGTCTGTACTCTGGGCCTCAGACAAAGCCTCAACAAAGTTCTGTTTTATATGAAAAGATATTATTATATCCTGTAAACATCTCTTGGCACTATTCACAGAGCCTTATATTCTTATATTTGTAAATAAAAAATGTACTTTGTCATCAAAAATCTCTTTCTCTGTTATTTTAGATGTTTGAGGTGTCACTAAATCAATAAATATTGATGTCAAAGTCACTGATCTGCTCGAAATCCTTCTCTGAACTCAACGCTCGTTTTCTCCATTTCTTGCTCAAAAACCAGTGTTTTTGCTGAAACTTCCCTATGTTCTACTATCAGTTATTTGAGAACCGAAAAGGTTAGAAACATAATTTTTCTTCCAGGTGAAAGAAGAGAGTCTAGGCTTTATTTTGATGTGTGCCATGTTTATATAGTCAAAGAACTCAGTATTCTGTGAGTCTTGTAAAATCAGTGAAAATTCTCTGAATCTCTGGCACTCTACAGGCTTAGATTTTGAAAACAGGCTGGCAGTGAAAGAGTTAAAGCCCCAGTGTGTAGGATTCTATTGCACTTTCTGTTTTAGCTACGGCAGACCTCGAGGGTCACCCGGGCGCGCGCACGAGCCGCACGCCGCTACTGTATAAATAAAACGCGGTCCCGCTTTTTTTTTTTTCTCATGAAAACACACATGTGTAGAGTGTCATGGTACATGATCGGGAGATCATCAAATGAAACCTTACAGTCTCCTCTTTTTGACTATGCAATTCATTTCCCGGCACAACAATCACTCCCCGAGCACATGGGGCTTTTATACGGAAAAGCACAAAACGAGGTTAGCTTACCTTAGAATGCTTTGCACAGGTCAAACTCTGTATTTCACCATAAACTTGCTCTCAATTTGTCCGTAAGGATCCAGCGAATAAAATCCAGTAAAACAATTTAGTCCAAAACACGTGTTAGATCCATTACGACGTCTGATCCGGCAGCATGCTTGTGTTGTTTACCCAAAACCACGAGCCTTGCCGAAGGCGAAGGCGGAGCCCAAATGTCCTTCTGCGGCTCTCGTATTCAAAATGGCTGCCTCTGCATGGGGAAGATCCCCCTTTTATGTGACTATATCTAAGTCCAAAAGAATACTTTGATTTCATGATGGAAGTGAAAAGGCTTGGAAAACAATGTATTTTTGAATGGGTATCTTCAATTTCAGTAATTAACGGGTAAAAATCTTATACACTGTCCCTTTAAATCCTTTTTGTATTTTTTTTAAAACCTTGGACTGTGTTTGCTAATGCGTGCCTTATGTCACCATGGCAACTCCTAAACATCAGCATTAGAGATACATGAAGCCAGTGTAAAGTATCAGTTTATAAAAAATAAATAAAATAAATCAAGCCCATACTGTTAAGGAAATTCACTGTCTCGCTTTCTCAGTCTGTGCAAAACCACCTACAGTTTGTGTTTTACATCTGACACATGCAAATCCAGGGTCAGGGGTCAAAGGTCACTCCTCGTCTCTTTAAAGTCAGGCTGTGGGCGTCACAAGAGCTTTCGTTATAGTCAACATTTTATCTCTCTCCTCCTTCTCTCCTTTCCTCCTTTTGTCATCCCTCCATCTCTCTCCTTTATCTCTTCTCTCTTCTTTTCTTCGTGCTCCCCGTCTCTTTCCTTTCCATTTTGACCATCTCATTGTCAACCTCTCTCTTCCTCCTTCCCTCTTTCCCTCTCTCTCTCCTCTTTTACATCACTCTTTCTCTCCACTTTTTGTCTCGCCCTCTCTTTTCTAAACCCTTTCTTTCACCTCTCGTACATCTCTCTCGCCTCTTCCTCCTTTGCTCTTTCCCTCTCTGCCCCCCTTCTTTCTCTTCTTCTCTCATTTTCTCTCCTCTTCTCATCTCTCTCAGTCCCTCCCGTCCACTCTCTCCTCCTCACCCCACTTTCCCCCTCCCTCTTTCTCTCCCTCTCTCTCTCTCTACTTGGTCTTGACCCCGTCTTCGTTAGCAGTTCACATTAATGCATAATTAATGTGGGACAAACGACTCTATGGTAATGTGCAGGTGTGAGAAGAGTGAGACAGAGAGAAGGGGTCAGAGGGAGGTGGGAGACCGCAAGGAGAGAGGGAGAGGAGACAGAGGAAAAAAGACAGAAGAGAGGGAAGAACAGTGAAGCAAAGGAAGAGACCGTATGCTATATTAAAGCGGACCTATTATGTAAAAAGGACTTTTCAGACATTTTAACCATGTTCTTTTCTCCTCACTGACCATCTGAAGTTGTATTTAGAGGGATTCATGCATTTTTCAGTCCTCTTTATTCTTTGATAAAAGGAGAAATTCAATTTGTCAACTGGACAAAGTTTATTTGGTCGAAAACATTTCGCAGCTCATCCGAGTTGCTTCGTCAGTTCTGGTTAGAGTGCTGATGGACACTGCTTATATTTCGCTGCAGGAAGGAGCTCACTATACTGAAATTATTCTGAAACTATCCCACCTCTTTGTTTTCAGCTTATTGTCTTTTGTTTTTCAGTTTCTCTCTGGCGTCTAGTTTAGCATACCCATTCAAACCCTAATGGTGTTTTCACACCTCTGGACCTGACCTGGCTGCCCTATTGTTTCCTTTGTTTGTTTTGATTTCGGTTTGAGAATGGAATTATAAATGGGAGACAAATTATGTCTGACTCCCCCATTCCTGTTTAAAGAAGGATTCTCTTTTTTGACAACTCTTTAACTCCCCTCTCAAATCAATTCTTTTCCCTGGCTGAGGAAAGATCTGAACCTCACTGTCCTCAAAAGAATGGCCCGCGGCTTCTAGGTGAAGATGTACGGCAGATGATGGTCCACTCTGGCACGCCCGTCTGTGTTGGTACATCCTCTTGTGAAGTGGCTGTTTTGTTTCTCCAATATAGCGCTCACTGCAGTCTTCACTACACTGAATGGAGTAGACCACATTGCTTTGTTTGTGGCTCGGTGTTTTGTCCTTTGGGTGGAGGAGTTTTTGTCTTAAAGTGTTTGTGGGTTTGAAATAAACTGGGATTTCATATTGTCTGAAAATCCTCTGTAGTTTTTCAGAAACACCGGCCAGGTACGGAATCGCTACCCCTTTCCTCCTGGGTTCGGAGGGGGTTGTCTCTCTTGGTTTTGTTGACAGCCCATTTAGGATCTCCACAAACAGAGAGGGCTTCCTGCACATGTTGTTCTTCTTTCTCCTTACCCTCAGTGCTTGTGGGAACCACTTGGGCCCTGTGTTGTAATGTCTCTTTATTCTTTAATTAAAACGTGATTGCTCCAATCTTCCCCCATTTTCACCTCCACATTTACACATCCACTGTTCTGTACTTACTTCCTTCTCCAGTTTTATTTTCTGTATGGGTGATACATGTAGGATTCGGCAGCGTCCATAGTCGTTTTTGTACAAAGTTTTTAAAAAATGGGTCAAATGCAGGTTTAACCCAGATTAGAGAATGATCTGAATCCTCATTACCTGAACTAGACTACTACTAAACCAAATACAGCTCCTTTAAGATTTACTTCCATTCTTTCTTTTGTCAGCAAAAACTTTTGCTCTATCTTTGTGAAAAAACAAAACAGATTTTCATTTTTTCCTCACCGAACTTATATTATGTATATTTTATTAACCCCAACCCAATTGTCTGTCCCAAAATTCAACTTTTTACAACATTTCACAAACTTTACCGTAACTGTTACATTCTCCATTCTGTGCCAGTCAGCAAAAATACCAGATGTCAAAGTCTGCGGAGATTTCTCCAAAGTTTATGATTTCTTCTGTGTTTATAGAATATTCTAGATAATCTCATTCAAAGGTATGAGTGAAGGAAGACAGGAGGAGGGAGAGCAGAGGAAGAGAGGAGAGAGACAGATGGGGAGAGGAAGGGAAAGGAGGAGAGAGGGAGAGGAGGAATGAAAGAAATACATAAGGAGTGTCAACATATGAGCAAAGATGGAGAGAGGGGGGGGGTCAGGGGGAAAGGAAGAGCGAGGGTTAGAAGGAGGGAGAAAACGAGGAGAGGAGGAAGAAATGAAGGGTATGGAGAAGGGGGTAGAGAGGGGAAAAGAGAGAGAAGGGGGAGAGAAAGAAAGAGAGGAGAAGAGCCGAGCAGACAGAAACCTGAAGACGGACAAACTGAGCATCCATGAAGATGGAGAGAATACAAGGAAGAGACAGAGGAGATGGAAAGATGAAAGGGAAGTGTAGAGGAATAGGGAGAGTGATAGAGAAGGAATAGCAGACCAGAAAAGAGTTACATTAAGATATAAGGCATCTCTCCCCCCCTCACGACCCCGGCTTTAGTTTCACTCTCTTTCTCCATTTTCTTTCATACTCACTCTCTCTTCCCTTTCTACAACCTCCACCCCTCTCTCCCTCTTTCCCTCTTTCTCTCTCTCTTTGTCCCTTTCAGAGTTCAGATACACAGTTATAGAAGGAAACAGCTTTTAGCAGAATCTCTCTTGTTTTTAAAGTGCTCTTCAAGTAGAGCTGTACAGAACCAGAGACCTCCTGCTCTTCATCCTCCTCTTCCTCCTCCTCTTCATCCTCCTCGGAGATCAGGGGACAGGCCACAGACTGGACTCAAAAGCCTTTATTTAGTGAGCGATGCAGGAGGAATGGAGAGATGGGGAAGAGAAAACAAGATTTAAAAGTGCATTGTGTAACTTTTCTGGTGCAGGGTCCATCAGATGCTCCATGAAAATGTTATTGGTTTTATTTTCATGGAGACCAAACCAGACCAAGTTACAGGTCAGATCTGTGGAGGGGAAACCCCGCTCATAGTCAGAATGTTGTTTTTCTAGGTATTTTTGAGCTCTAAAACCAGCTGTAATTGAATAAATGTAAGGTAGAGCTGTTTAAGGTCATACTGTGGAACATTCCAGGCAGAGCAATGACATATCCATAGAAACAAGCAGGTGATGGACCCCCAACTTAAAACTTACACAGTACACTTTTAAGACTTTCAGACAATATATTAAAGGTACCAGTTGTAATTCGATTGACTGATCCACCCATGTTCTATTGATATTTTGCAGTGACGTCACTCTGAGTGTTCCAGATGTATGTGTATGGCAGAATGTTCAGAGGTTTCCATGGTGACACAATGCACACATTTGAAAAAAAAAAGGTTTTAAAAAGTAAAAAAAAAAAAAAAAAAAAAAAAAAACAATATGGATTTAAATCAATCAATTTGAGTTCTCATTGTAGTTTTCATTGTAGTTCCAATTTAGTTCTTTCTGCTCAGATTGTACTTAAAAAAAGCCCAGATTAAAGTCTAACAAAGTCCCAGAACACAGACAGAACAGTGCCTACAGTTAGCATCACACCCCCAGAGAATGTTGATGACATCATTGGCCCTTTAACAGAGCAATATAAACATGCTTTCTTACTGTGAGCATGGTCACTTCTCCACAGAATTGACCTGTAATTTGGCCTAGTGGTGTTGCATATTTGAAGACGGATGAATGCAAAATCCAGGGAAAGTCATATCATCTCCATGGCAACAAGCTGGTTAGATCAGAGTGGTATTTGTAGAGAATAAACCATAACAGACTGCACTCACATTGCCTGGAAGAATCCATGACTCATCGCTGTACCAGCGGCGAGTCTGGTAATGCTTGGTCCAGAATGCGCTGCTGTTGCGCTTAGACAGACAGCTAAGTGAACCAATCAGAGAACAGTTAACGGACAGCGACGTGAACCAAGCCGGTAGGAAGCAATGCAAAAACATCTTTTTTGAAAAGAAAGGCCTCTAGAGCTGTCAGCTGCTGTGGTTTTAAGGAATCGATGTGTTTTAGGTCATTTAAGACCAATTTTACAGCTGAATGGAAGGGACGTTGCGGGCAAAGGCGGGTGCACTGACGTCACCATCTTTGAACGAATCAGAATCGCGGAGTCCGTTGTTAACCGGGGGAGCGAGGGTGGAGCGAGGGTGTCCAAATGGTATCGCGCTGTATAGGAAATACAGAGAGATATCATTTGGCTGGCCAGGTAAGTACTCACATGAATTCACTTCAAAGTCTGATCCTGATTTTAACTTTTGACCTTTAGCTCATCAGGGCTGCCTCATCTGGACAGTTTAATGCCTCAGAACTCTTTTGTTCCACTGCATTTGAACACACCGCTAAAGGTCCCCTCCAGTTTAAACTCTGGCATTTACCAAAAGACAAGCCGGCCCTGAGCCAGCAGAGGGGGCGCTGAAAGGCGGGGATCAGGGGTCAACAGGAAAGTAGCACTTTTGTTCTGTTTGAAATGTGGAACGGACTGTATAATAAATAAAAAATTGTATGAGTGAGTTTTGTATTGTGTTTATGCTAATTATTCAGTTATTTTATTCAGTCAGAAAAAATAAGGTCACCCGGGAGACGAGGTGATTTTTTAAAACTATGTAGTGAATTGAATAATTAAGTTGTAACAATGGACTGGATTAGTAAATAAGTACAATTGCTGTAGTAGCACAATAGGATCAGTTGTAGTTGTAGTAGCAGCAGAAGTGATGGTATGAATAGGAGTAGAGATAGTAGTACATTAGTAGTAGGAGCAGTAGTAGTTTAAGTAGTATCAATAGACGTATTGGTAATGTCAGTATAGCAGTAAGGCATTAGTAGTTGTAGTAGCATTTACAATAGTAGCAGTAATAGTAATAGTAGCAGTAGTACCTGTTGGAGAAACTGCATTTCTGTGCAAGGCCACTCACTGCCAGCTCAGTTCTAGTCATCTTTCCCTGTTATCAGAGGTATAATACTCCCTACAACAGAAGCATTGGCAGACTGGACTGCACTAGACTGGAATACTATCACAACAGCACTTCATGTTCATGTAGTGGTAGGGGTAGTAGCAGTAGTAATAACAGGAGTAGTGACAGTACTATTAGTAGTAAGAGGAGCAGTCGTAGTAGGATAAGTATCAAGTGGTAGTATCAAGTATCAAGTATCAGTGGTAATATGCATATAGCAGTCCTGCATTAGTAGTTGTATTAGAGTAGTAGCATGGTAACTGTACGTTATTGTAGTAGCAGTAGAAGTAGATAAAACTATCACAATATCTTCATGTTCATGTGTCTGGGTCCTGTAGTGATGATAAATAAACTGGTAAATAGCATTTGCATCAGTAGTTTTTTGTAGTAGTAGTTGTGGTAGTAGTTGCCAAAATTCTTGTAGCAATGTGTGAAATGCAGTACCCACTTTGCCATTTGGTGTTTTGCAGTTTTAAAAGGCAAAACTATGATTATATGGCCCTTAAGAGCCATTTTGTCTATCTAAAGTTTTTTTCCTTGTATCTTCCCTCCCTCCCCTCTGTCTGAGCCTCTCATTAGGTTTTCTTCATTTGAAACCCGTCGATTCTCCTTTTAATTTGACCCGAGTCTAATCAATTACAACGTGTTTAATATTTAACGAAGCAATCACAGAGCCACTCCAAAAATCACACCGACTGTTTTCAAATTTTAATCAGCCACAGATACAGATACAGACAGACAAGGAATTAGGAGGAAAATAAAGATTGTTTGGGCAATTTACAAGCTACTTCTGCCTGATTACAAAGTGGGATTTACAAATTTAAAATTTAAGAAGCAACATCGCAAAGGAACCATACCATTACAACTCTGTTTTTAAATGGCCCATATTAAAGGTGCATTGTATATAGGGTGACCACCGGCATGAAACAGGAAAGGAGGACACATTATTATTATTATTATTATTATTATTATTATTATTATTATTAACGAGGTCCAACGTGCTCCATAAGCATAAGAAATCCAGGGTTCTCTACAAAGGCGAATGGTAAGTCACTCATTGTGATCATTTGTGCTCCTGGCTGTGTTCTCCTGGGCCTTCGCGCTGTCAAGGGGCATTTTTGTCTCCTTTTCAAACTCTCCTGCAGCGTGAGCTGACTCGTCTTTGGCTCGGTTGCCTGTAACTCGCTGTATTGTGTCAGGTGTTTGTTTTTGAGGTGCCGTATCGGTTTGTTTTGTTAAATGTCGCCCTTTCCTTTCCACCCCTCACAATCCCAAGTTTACATATCCCACCGTTTGCTATGTCAATGTTGTTGTCATCAACTTTATAGTATTTTCAGACCGCAGACATACTCGCCAAACATTATAACAATCATTATAGCGCTCCTCTCTGTACTCGCGCTTTGCGCTTCGAGCTGCTTCCGTGTATTTAACCAATAGTGTGTCATGCCGCACACGTTGATGTTTCTGTGTGAAGTCTGACTCTGTGCCACCGCATAACCATAGATCTCATCTAGGATATGTAAAAAAATAATAAGAATACTTGCTACTAGCAAGTGTAAATAATGGGTGGGGATTTATGACGATTTATGCAACGGTGGGCGACGAGGGTCCGAAAGAAGGACAAAATGTAAAAAAGGAGGACACGTAACAGACGGCCGGACAGACAGCTCTAAAACCGGACTGTCCGGACGAAATCCGGACGAATGGTCACCCTAATTGTATAGCATTGTGTAAATTGTGGGATTTCATTATTTCATACATGTAGATTTACATATGTATACTGTAATCTCTCTGTGTACAAGTTTTCTGTGAAAACTGTTGCTCAACCTGGACGTGGTAAACAACCTATTTACAAGCATATGGTTTCCATAGGTTGGTGTAATGCTCCCATCCATCACCCTCTGGTAAACTCCTCTCCTCTAATTGGCTGACGTCAACTATAGCTAACTCGTCTGTCATTGGTTAATGCTGGAAGCTACTCTATAGTAGGGATGGGCATTCGGTTAAGTTTTCTTCATCGATTATCGGGAGAATTAATGAGTAATAATCGGTTAATCGTTAACATATTTTGTATTAAAAAGACAACACCCATTCACTCATGTGTCTCCACTTTTACTATGTCTGTCGAGGCTGTGGGAACAGGCGCTTCTCCACGGGAAAGTAAATCTGCAAATCAACATTTGTAGAGGTGGATTAAAGGCAACACACATCCTGCAGCCTCTGCTAGCGCGCTCGGAGTTAGCCGCTTTGGGATCCGAGCTAACTACTGCTAGCCGCTGCTGTCTCTGTCCTACCTCCTCCACACAACCCAGCCGTATCTGCAGCAATATATTAAGTCGTGAAAACCTTTGCCCTCCACGGCACTGATGGGGAGCATGTCTGTTTCGATCATCTTCTCTATCAGTTCGGTGACCTTCTCTGCTCGTTGAGCACTGCAGCTCCTCCTGGTCTGTGCTAGCACCGAGTCCAGGCTAGCCTGTGATAGAGGTGATGAACCGCCGCCACCTTCTTTTACCAGACTTGGATGCGCGGTGTTCAAATTATAAATAATTTGTGTGGTCGATGAGGTATATTTGTATGCTGCATTGCAGTGCTTGCAGTGCGCTTGGTCATTTTCTAAATGAAAGTGGTCCCACACAACACTTCGCCGCGACCTCTTCAAGTTTTGGCGATTGACCTACGGAAGCTCGCATATATCAACTGAGGCGCGCCAACTGAGGCGACTGTTTTTTGTTTGTTTGTTTGTTTGTTTTTTTTAATCGGTTTGTCGACGAAAATGAACTTGATCAATTATCGGTTAATCGATTACTTATGCCCATCCCTACTCTATAGGTCTCCTTACAAGGTTGGGGACTATGAGCAGTAATTTTGGAACACTGCATAGCATGCCACAGATCTGTATTTAAGTGGCCACAAAGGTCAGCTGTGTGTGATGGGGACTGAAGGGCACACGATGACCAGTGTGTGGTGTGCCCGAGGGAAGACCAGTGTGGCCAAGGAGACAACATGTAACTGAAGATCATCATCATTTACATTTGTATATCTTCCTAATTCGACATTAAATGCTGATAACCTCAATCTTGAATCAATGCCTTCTTCTTATCTCTTTTCAAAAACTCTGCTGGAGGGCCTGTGAAATGCTTGTCTCCATGGAGATGTTATTGCTTTGTCTGGGATGTTTCACCGTGTGACATTAAACCTCTCTATCATCATGGAGACCAAACCAGGCCAAATTACACGTCAGATCTGTGGAGAGGCGACCCCGCTCACAGTCAGAATGCCTGTTTCTTTAGGTATTTTTGAGCTCTAAAACCACCTGTAATTGAATAAATGTAAAGTAGAACTGTTTGTGGAACATTCCAGACAGAGAAATTACATATCCATTGAAACAAGCAAGCACCGGATCCCCATCCAAAAAGTTATGTAGTGCACCTTTAGATGTTTTCTGATCTATGTTATAATGTTGTTTCCTCATCACAAACGCATCTGGACTTGTGTTTTGTTTCATTCACACATTGTTCCACCTTGTAATGTCATGTGTTAATACAAGTGCTGTATTGCATTTTTAAACTCCATACACCTCCACTAGAATCATTTGGACAATTTTAGCCCTGGAATTGCTAATCTCTACTGAACTAAAGGTAAAATGTAGCTGTTGTAAACTGTAACTTGATAACTACCACTTGAGATTTGGAGATGTAGACATGAAAATAATGAAGCATTACTCTGACATTTTTGAATGAAACAAAACACAACTCCAGGTATGTTTTTGTTGACGTAAGAGCATTATAACATGACTTAAAGCTCACAAGATTTCATTTTGCATAATATGGGACCTGTGTATGTAAACGTAAATGTAATTATCCGGGTTCCTGGCATGTTTGTGAGCATAGTAATTGCGTTTTTGTAATAGTGCAGCCTGGTTGTACAGTGCTTCTTTACTATGTGCGATGTGTTGTTAAACTGGATTTGAACGAATAAAAGGACTCAGTCTAATAAGGCTTCAAAGAGGGACTAAAAATATCCCATAAGCCACTGCTCTACTCACCATGAAGTCCACAAACTAAGAAATATACTGAAAGGATTACAACACATGGTCCAATGCACAGGTAGCACACACAGGTTTAGACATATAGTTTTAGGTCTGATTTTGAAGTGCATTATGTAACTTTTCTCATGGACTCTATGCCTTAAAGATCCCCTGACATGGTACTTCTTGATGCTTTTATATGGCTCCTTAATGGTTCCCTAATACTGTAAATGAATCCTTCTTCAAAATCAACACTGAGATAAGCTGAGAAAGAGTAATTTTTCTCTCTCTGAACACTCCATAATGGGTGTTGTTGCTTGAATGCAAATGAGGAGAAAAGAGCTGGCCTATAGTAGAGGGTGGGGGCGTGGCCAAACTCTCCGCTCTCCGCTTTAGCTCTCAGCTGATCCATTTCCTTGTTTTTGCACGGGGGGAGAGATTTGAAGCGTTCCATTGAAAAATAAACACATTTCCACAGAAAATAAAATTAAACCACTGCTGTTCAAAGGTCCAGAGGCTCAGATAAAGGACTTCCGAGCCTAGAAACACTCGGACGTGCTTCCAGGCAAATAAAAAAACGCATTTCGCATTGCCTAGCGCATTCGCAGTCCAAACTCTCTGGGCGTGATTTACAGAGACGCTGAGTACAGACAGACGGGGGTGGAACTGTATTTGCATTTCTTTTTTCGATCTGACGTCAATAAGGTGCCTTGTTCAAACTCGCCCGTTTGAGCTCCGATTTTTTGTAACGCAGAAAAGGATTGCAAATGCTCAGTTTAGACATTTCACAACTTTTAACCATGGGGGGGGCCTAAACAGGGTAGGGGAGCTCACATTAACGTTCAAAAACCTCAGAAAGTGAAAATTTCATGCCATGGGACCTTTAAAGGGATAGTTCGGGTTTTTTGATGTGAATCTGTATGGCATCCCCTTCAGCAGTGTCATGCATTAACACTGGCCTACCCCTGACAGTGTCCTCTGAGCCGGGTTCTGCCCCGGTAAGTTGTAAGTGGCGATGTTTACAAATGAACAGGCTAATAATAATAACAGGCGCGCAGTGATAATACAACTCGAGAGAAAATAGCACCAAGCGATTTAGACTTCTGACTTTTTCGTGTGCAACTGTTTTGTGATGCAACTATATCACTTTTTGGACAAATATTGTTTTGAGAAATAAAACAAGCTTTATTAACTGTCGGACCTACTTTCATCAGCACCAAAACCAGAGCAGAACTCGGCTCAGAGGACACTGTCAGGGATAAGTCAGTGTTAACGCACGACACTGCTGAAGGGGGCACCATACAGATTCACATTTAAAGATCCCATGACATGGTACTTCTTGATGCTTTTATATGGCTCCTTAATGGTTCCCTAATACTGTAAATGAATCCTTCTTCAAAATCAACACTCAGTGCATGAGAAACAGAGATAAGATGAGAAAGAGTAATTTTTCTCTCTCTGAACAGGCCATAATGGGCGTTGTTGCTTGAATGCAAATGAGGAGAAAAGAGATGGCCAATAGTAGAGGGTGGGGGCGTGGCCAAACTCTCCGCTCTCCTGCTCTAGCTCTCAGCTGATCCATTTCCGTGTTTTTGCACGGGGGGAGAGATTTGAAGCGATCCATTGAAAAATAAACACATTTCCACAGAAAATAAAATAAAACCACTGCTGTTCAAAGGTCCAGAGGCTCAGATAAAGGACTTCCGAGCCTAGAAACACTCGGACGTGCCTCCAGGCAAATAAAAAAAACACATTTCGCATTGCCTAGCGCATTCGCAGTCCAAACTCTCTGGGCGTGATTTACAGAGACGCTGAGTACAGACAGACGGGGGTGGAACTGCATTTGCATTCTTTTTTCGATCTGACGTCAACAAGGTGCCTTGTTCAAAATCGCCCGTTTGAGCTCCGATTTTTTGCAATGCAGAAAAGGATCGCAAATGCTCAGTTTAGACATTTCGCATCTTTTAACCATGGGGGGGGGCCTAAACAGGGTAGGGGAGCTCACATTAACGTTCAAAAACCTCAGAAAGTGAAAATTTCATGCCATGGGACTATCGAGTGTTTTAAGTCTCGTCTTAAAACCCACTTTTATTCTCTGGCTTTTAACACTGCGTGAGTTTGTGTGGTCCTCTGTGTCTCTTATTGATTTTATTTTATTTTGCTTTATTTATTTATTTATCTATTTATTTATTTTTATTTTATTTCATTCATTTATTTATTTATTTTTTAAAGGGACAGTGTGTAAGATTTTTACCCATTAATTACATAAATTGAAGATCCCCATTCAAAAATACAGTGTTTTCCAAGCCTTTTCACTTCCATCATGAAATCAAAGTATTCTTTTGGACTTAGATATAGTCACATAAAAGGGGGATCTTCCCCATATAGAGGCAGCCATTTTGAATACGAGAGCCGCAGAAGGACATTTGGGCTCATCCTTTGCCTAGGCTCCTGTTAGCGCCTGCTCAGCCGCGCTGCATGTGGGAGCGAAGGAGAGAAGGAGAGAAAGGGAAGGGGAGGGGGGAAGGGGGAGCCTCGTGGTTTTTTGGTAAAGACAGGCTGCTGTATCACACGTCGTAATAACACGTGTTTTGGACTAAATTGTTTTACTGGATTTTATTCGCTGGATCCTTACGGACAGATTGAGAGCAAGTTTATGGTGAAATACAGAGTTTGACCTGTCCAGAGCCTTCAAAGGTAAGCTAAGTAACAAACCTCGTTTTGTGCTTTTCTGTATAAAAGCCCCATGTGCTCGGGGAGTGATTGTTGTGCAGGGAAATGAATTGCATAGTCAAAAAGAGGAGACTGTAAGGTTTCATTTGATGTGTAGAGTGCCATGCTACACGATCAGGAATGTGTGTTTTCATGCGTTTTTCATGCGTTTTATTTATACCGTAGTTGTCGGCGCGAGCTGTCTGCCTTACGGCGCGCCCGGGTGACCCTCGAGGTCTGCCGTAGCCAAAAGAGGAAGTGGAATAGCTACTGTCCACCTATGCGCCACAAATCCTACACACTGTACCTTTAAGCTTACTTTGTCATTTTATGGTGCTGTTTTAATTTGATTTTACTTATACACACATACTATGTATTCTTTATGTTTTTATCTCTGTGCAGCACTTTGGAAACGGCTACGTTTGTAAAATGTGTTATATAAATAAAGTGGATTTGGATTTGGATTTAAAAAAAAAAACTATCCCTTTAAAATCTTTTAAAAATATGCTTTTTTTTATTAAAAGAAAAAAGAATACAGAGAAAAGACAATTGATTGTCTCCTTAGAGATGTTATTGCTATGGCATGAATGTTCCGCAGTATTGCATTAACCATATGATTTATTTATTTAACCACAGGTATTTTAACTGCTAAGAACTTCCTTGGAAAAAAATGGATTCTTGTAAGCAGGCTTCCCCCTCCACAGATCTGGGTCCCCTGCTCGTCTGTTGTATGTTATTGCTTTGCATGGAATGTTTCGCCGTATGGAATTAAACTTAAACTCTCTATAAAGACGAGCAAGTCCTGGCTCAGTCCCGGTTTAGTCTTGGTTTAGTCCTTTTTAGTCCTAGTTTAGTCCTGGTTTAGTCCTGGATTAGTCCTAGTTTAGTCCTGGTTTTCACCTGGTTAAGGCTAGGTTTCTTCTTATACTAGTTTATTCCTGGTTCTGATTTAGTCCTAGTTCAGTCCTGGTCTAGTCCTGGTCTAGCCCTGGTTTAGTCCTGGTTTAGCCCTGGTCTAGTCCTGATTCAGTCCTAGTTCAGCCTTGGTCTAGTTCTGGCTCAGTCCTGTTTTAGTCCTGTTTCAGTATTGGTCTAATCCTGGTTTAGTCCTGGTTCAGTCCTGGTTCAGTCCTGGTTTTGCCCTGGTCTAGCCCTGTTTTAGTCCTGTTTCAGTCCTTGTTGCTCATACGCACAGACAGCTTTACACATGCTCACAGAATTTTTTGTTGTTCACCTCATTTAAAATCGGTGAAAATGCTTTAGTGAGATTTCTGTCTCTGCTTCTCGTCTTTAGGCTCATGTTTATTCATGAACAGGAGACGAGCGTTTGGGCACACTGCCAGAGATACAGGAGGACAGAAGAAATACTCTTAGTCTGAATAATAATACGGATTTTAATGGTTTGGAGGAATTTAAATATATTTACTTTGTGCATTTTGTTGATGATATACAATCCAAATATGGCCAAGATGGTTTGAGAGTGTGTGCAGTTTAGTCTGTAGTTGTGGTTTAGTCCTGGTTTAGTCCTGGTTCAGTCCTAGTTCAGTCCTGGTCTAGTCCTGGTCTTGTCTTGGTTTAGTTCTTGTTTAGTCCTGGTTTAGTCCCGGTTTGGTCTCAGTTTTTATCTTGGTTTATTCCTGCCCTAGTCCTGGTCTAGTTCTGGTCTAGGCCTGATTTAGTCTTGGATTGGTCCTGGTTCAGTCCTAGTTTGGTCCTGGATTAGTCCTTGTTTGGTCTTGGTTTAGTCCTGGTTTAGTTCTGGTTTAGTCCTGGTTTAGTCCTGGTTTAGTTCTAGTTGCTCTAGTGGCCATACCGGTTTGTCAAAACCTGATCGCGTCAGATATCAGACGCTCAGCAGAGCAGATCATCAGATGCCACAGTGGGGCGCCAGTTGCAAAAACTGTCGTCGTGTCCTTAGGCAAGGCACTTCACCCATTGTCTAGTATGAAAGTGGTGTGTGCGTGAGTAATGGTTGTGGTCGGAAGGTCCGATGGCGCAGATTGGCACCCGCGCTTCCATCAGTCTGCCCCAGAGAAGCTGTGGCTACAATAGTAGCTTACCACCATCAAGTGTGTGTAACTGTGCTGGACTTGGCCGTGCAAAAGCCCAGCTTGGTTGGAGGAAAAAGCTTATCTGTGTTTGTCTTTGATTGTCGTATGATTTATCTGCGTTGTGTTGTGAACAAATGGTCAGGACATGGTGCTGTCTTTTGTGGTTTTAATCTGCATGAAAAAAAAAAAAAGTACTGGTCAGGATACCACAGTTCAACACGGCGAGCAACACTTTTGTGCCCATCTCTCATGAACTGACCAAATAATATACAATTATATGAAAATGTTTTACAATAAAATAAAGTGAACCTGCATGAAACAAAATATGTCCTGGTCAGGATACCACAGTTCAACACGGTGAGCAGCACTCTACAGGGATAGCAAGTCACATTAGCCTCTAAAAGTTAGCTTCTGTCACAATATATGCGGTAGTCCATTACTGTGTAATAACTCACTCACCGTACAAAATATTAGCTCCCAAATTACATAAACAGGGTGTACAATTAGGCAGGAATCATGTAATGAATAATTAAACAGCAATACACAATTTTTACTGACAGAGCTAAAATCAGTGACCCACCTCGTGCCCATCTCTCATGAACTGACAACGTGCTCACGGCACCAGGGGTACTTATCACTACTGGTCATCACAAGAGGGCGCTACTCAACCAAAATGCATTAGCCCAAAAAAAGTAATGAAGTGGAGTCAATACCCTGTAATCTCTGTTACATGTGGAATGAATGTATAATACTCTGTGAAGTGTCTTTGAGTGCCCAGAAAAGCACCATATAAAACTGATGCATTATTATTATTATTATTATTATTATTATTATTATTATTATTATTATTATTATTATTATTATTATTATTATTATTACTCCTTAGTTTAGTACTGTTCTAGTCCTGGATGCTGGTTCAGTCCTAGTGTGGTCCTGTGTTAGTCCTTGTTTGGTTTTGGTTTAGCCCTAATTTAGTCCTGGTTTAGTACTGGTTACTGCTGGTTTAGTCGTGGTCTATCCCTGGTCTAGTCCTGGTCTATCCCTGATCTAGTTGGAAGAGAACGTTCTTGTTTTTAAGAGTGGGCTTAAGACTCACCTGTTTAGCTTGGCCTTTGACTGAAATGCTATACTTTTTACCTGTTTTTACTGTTCATATTTATTTAACTTATTTATTTTGTTGGTTTGGACTGACGTTCATCTGTTGTTTTTGGGATTTCCAGTCTTTCTCTCTGGGGGCCCTCTGGATGGATGGTGCTTGGGCCTCATCTCTCCTCTGGGCCCTGTGTCCTGGTGGAGTGTGTGTGTGTGTGTGTGTGTGTGTGTGTGTGTATGGAAGGTACTGTGGGTTGTTGTAATCACTGTAAAGCACTTTGTGTTGCATTTTTTTTGTATGAAAAGTGCTCTCTAAATAAAGTTTGATTGATTGATTGATTGATTGAACCCAAAACATGCACCATAGGTACCTCCAGCTTAGGTCCTGACCAAGCCGAAGCAAGAAGATCATGGAGATGGTCCCCGGGCGCAGTTATGTGCTGCCCACTGCTCCTAATAACAGGATGGGTTAAATGCAGAGCTGGAATTTCCCCACTGTGGGACTAATAAAGGCATAGCTTTCTTTGTTCTTGTCTACTCTTGATCCACTTCTTGCTTAGTCCTGGTCTAGTTCTAGTCTAGTCTTGGTCTTCTCCTGGTCTGGTTCTTGTCTGTTCTTGATCTACTTCTTGTCTAGTCTTGGTCTACTTATGGTTTTGTTCTGGTTTAATACAACAAAATAAACTATGTGAGGGACTTGCAGTATTGAAGATGGTACAGAGATGGGACTGGATACAGGACATGTTTAATGCATGTGTGTTTTGACAGAGTTCTGATGGAGCATTCCTCATGAGAGAGGACATGTTCTAAAGCTCCTCTCAATCTTTTATGATCTCCACATCTATGTCCATGTCCATCTCAAGTCCGACCAGTCTCTCCACACATTACACACAGAGAAATCAGACTACACCTGTTATGCGATCATAATCTGACTACCCCAAAGAATCTGTTTTCAAAAGTTCTCAAATATATATATGTTATAATGTTTCCTCATCACAAACATACCTGGAGTTGTGTTTTGTTCCATGTTTAAAACTCATACCCTGCATATTTAGGCTGAGTTCTTCTCTCAAACATAAAAACACCCTTTTCCACCTTGTGATGTCATGTGGTAATACAGGAAGTTCTCCAATGTGTTTTTAAATGCCATACACCTTCACTAGAATCATTTGGATAATTTCAGCCCTGGAATTGACAGTCTCTACTGGACTAAAGGTAAAAGGTAGATGTTAACTTGAAAACTACCACTTCATGACATCACAAGGTGGAACACACACATTTTCAGCTTTGGAGATGCTGGCAGAATAAAAATGCAAAATTATTGAAACATGTGAATGAAACAAAACACAACTCCAGGTGTGTTTTTGACGAGGTAACAACTAGTGCTGTCAGGCGATTAAAACAATTAATCTAATTAATTACAGGATTTGTAATTAATTAATCTAATTAATCACATTTTTAAAATAATTTTTTTAGGTGGCTTATTGTGCTCTCCCACAGTGCAAAAAGGTGTTAAACGTGTGATTTATAGTGGTACAGTGAAAAGACTGCAGACTTCCCCTTTAAGTCTAAGTTTTTCACTCACTCTCTTTGTCTCCACTGTAAACATGACAAGACTGCTGGCAGACCCCCATTCCCCCTCCCACATTATGTAACATTCATTGGAAAGCTCATTTACACCATTCCACTAATACATGGCGAATATTTCTGGTGCCAAAAGGTGAGCACGTACAGCAGCTTTTATGCAACGTCAATAAATAATATTGTAATGACCTGGGTTAATGGTGTCTGTGCCTTTAAGGGGTTGGCTGTTGGGCGCATGCGTGGGACAGGTGTGGGCGTGTGAGAGAGGAAAAGAGGAGAGTTACGCTGCTGCATGTGTTGGACTGTTAATGTTGAGTGAGTCCGAACTTCTGTTTAATAAAGTTCATTGGAGAATAAGAGAAGCCTGGAGTCATTACAATATACAAGGCTTCAAATATACAGAGAATACAAATAATTGCCCGTGAAAATGACTCATGGCTCACATGAGCCCCGGAACCCGTGAGGAGGATTTAAACTCCCGGTGTGGATGTGTCCGGACCATCGCACCACGGGAGGAGGGAGGAGGCAGCAGCACGGGGTGAGTAAATGATCGGGTTTAGTGTGATTTAGCGTGATGGGCAAAACTGACTAAGTCAAAACTTCTAAGTGTGCACCCTTAGTCGCGGCAGAACACGCTGGAGAGGTTATGGGAATTGAAAATGGTTCAGCGCGGAGCGCAGCAGATAGGGAAACGGGCTCGCGCGTCTTCACATGCTCTCCCCTATTAGAACTGCATTTGTCTCTGTATGCCGACCAATGGTAGCACGGCATTTCTCATCGTCATCACTGTCCAGGGACAAGAGGGACCTGCTCCGTCACGTTTTTATCAATAAACTCACCGTTCAAAGGCCCCGCACGCCAAATTTAAAATGCGCGCGCATTGAATTGCCGCTCATAATTAATTGCGTTAATTTTTATAACACGTTAATTAGCTGTGTAATTAATTAATCTAATTAACGCGTTAAACTGACAGCCCTAGTAACTACATTATAAAATGGCTTAAAGCTAACAAGAGTCGATTTTGCATAATATAGGATCTTTACAACTCTTCTCAGTGTTTTATGCTCTCCACATCTACTGTCTGTGTCCATCTCAATCAAATTTGCAATCTGTCACTACATTACCTCTGGGGTCCCACAGGGCTCAATCTTAGGTCCACTTTTGTTTTCTTTCTATATGCTGCCACTCAGCTCCATTTTTAGAAAATACCAGATTGCATTTCATTGTTTTACTGACAATGTTCAAATTTATATCGAATTAACGCAAAACAATTTTAATGCGGCTAATTTTTTATCGCGAGATTAACGCTCTTTGTGACCTAGTGAACTATTTTTTTTCATAAGATGTAGCTGCTTCTCGTAACGTTGGAAAAACTACAGGATCCGGCTGTAAACAGGAAGTTAAACAATTTGTACGAAAATGAGAAGTCCCCCTGGAGGAGGTGGGCCAAAGCATGGCACGGTCTCCCATGCATGTGTCTAATAAGTATGCGCACCAATGCCACCCATACGAGGAAAACACAAAGCAACGTCTGCTCCAAATCATACGGCAAATCCACGCACACCCCTGAGAAGGACTGTGGACAGTGACAGAAGCCCCCGCAGCCTCCCTACCATCCACAAACCCACGGAGGAGTGTGCACCGCAGCAGGACCCACATCACCACTCAATAGACACCCCATACTGCTGGACCCACCCTCTCCACTAAAAGCACCAAACAAACAGCACCATGCGACAACGCCGTCGGCTGCCGCCCGGCCATGCACGTGCAAATGCAGGCTACAGAACCCCAGGCAACGGCGCCCGAGCGCAGCACGGCCCAAAAGTCCCAGCACGAGCGCGTCCCTAGTACAGCAGGCATTGGGACAAACACAGTGACACTAACTGGAGATTACTGGACATCCATCAGTAAAGAGAACTGCCTCAGGGTCACATCACATTATTTCACCCACTGAGGGAACTTCAGTAACTTTGACTCTTATGAAGACAGAAGAGAAGTACTTTACTCACACTGTTGCAGAGAACTTCATGAGGGTGGATCATGAGAGTGAAACATCAAACACAAAGTTGTCTCACTGACGATTGTTATGGTTTGCCACAAAAAAAAATAAAACATTTGCACAAAGCAGCTCCTATCCACTTTTCTATGTTGATAAGAGTATTAAAATGATGATTCAAGGGACAAAAATGTGCAATTAATTTGCAGTTATTCATGAGTTAACTCTTCATGAGATTAATCGCGATTAAATCTTTTAATCGATTGACAGCACTAGTAAAAACAGAAGCAGAACCAAACCAGGGTCCGCCTCCTTGTCTCCATGGCAATATTACTGCTTCACCTAGAATGTTCCACAATATGGCATTAAACTTATCTGCATTGCATTGATTTAGGTAGAGGTGTTTTGTTGAAAGCATTGTAACTGGGAGTGAAGTTACCTGTTCATAGATCTGATTTGTAATTTGGCCGGGTGGTCCTGCTTGTCTCGGTGGAATCATATGCTGCTTAATTATTCAAACCTCTGCTCTTGTGACTAATGCACTGCCCCTGTATGTCCCAGTATGTTCTTATGTAAGTGCTGTCATCCATGAGAAGTCTATGAGGAAATGCACTTACTGTTTCTCCATTAGACTTAAAACATAGATCTGATATGGCACTTGACTTATCTATGATGTATTTGTGAAAGTACATATGTATATGTTTTATGATTCTCTAATTTTACACAAATCAAGAAACAATTTGTGAAAAAAGTTGGAAAATGTACAGAAAGTTACAGTTCTATTTTAGATATTGATGACATCATACCAGTGAGAAATCTATCCAAATGTTTGCCACAATTTACAATTAGAAACATGATTTGAACAAAGTATATATATTCTTTCTTAAAATGTGATGTCATGATTTCCAGCCAGGAAGTAAAAACTGAAACCTAAACTGGGCAAAAAAAAAAAAAAAATCTTTTTTTTTTTTCTTTTTTTTTTCTTAAATTTGCATTGTGTAACTTTTTTGATGTAGGGTCCGTCAAATGCTTTTTTCCATGGAGATGTTATTGCTTTGTCTGGAATGTTTCACAGTATGGCATTAAACCTTTTATCTTCATGGAGACCAAACCAGGTCAAGTTACTGGTCAGATTTGTGGAGAGGTGACCCCGGTCATAATCAGAATGCCTGTTTTTCTCTGTATTTTTGAGCTACAAAACCACCTGTAGTTGAATAAATGTAAGGTAGAGCTGTCGAATGTTCCAGGCAGAGCAATGACAGAAACATAGAAACAAGCAGGTGATGGTTACCTTTTATTACTCAAAATGTCACCTTTTATTACTCATAAATACCTTGAAAAACAAGCATTACTAACATTATTTTAGAATATATGGGGGGGGGGGGGGGGGGGGGGATGTTACAATGATGGCTTTTAAATATTCTTCAAAAAAAATGTTTTTAAATATACTAAGGATAAATTTGAGCATGTCTATCCAATCTTGTTTCATTATACTTCTGACTGGTTTCAAAATGTATTTTTTGGGGGGAAAAATCACTCAATAAGTCAGTGTAACCTGTCAAAAACTGTTGCCCAAGGACAGATTATTTCATTTGAATCAAGAAAAAAAGAAGTGTCAAGGCCACCTCCTGCTCGCTTCTTTCTTTCTTTCTTTCTTTCTTTCTCTATTTCTCTTTCTTTCTTCTCTCTCTCTCCTAACTCTCATCTACATCTTTCTTTCTCTCTCCTCACACTCCCCCTCTCTTTCTTCTCCTTCTGTTCTTTATCTCTGTCTTGCCTAGTCTTCTTCCCCTTCTCTCCATCCTCTTTGACCCTACCTTTCCTTTGTTTTATCCTCTTATTTGCCTCTTCTCTCTTTCTCTCTCGCTCCCTCCCTCTCTTTTCCTCTCCCTCTCTCTTTCTTTCTTCCCTGTCTTCGCTCTCTCGCTCTCTCTTCTCTTCTCTTCCATCCTCTTCTTTCCTTTCCACTTACCTTCCCTTCACCCCTCTGCTGTCTGCCCCTCTCTTTCTGCTCTCATCCATAATTCACAAAGACAAGCACTTTTCTACTATTTGAAACCTCAAGGCCAGACCAGGAAGTAGCAGATGAGCAGAGAGCATGCAGCTAACTCTCTGGACACTACGCTAACCTCTGCTACGCTAACCTTTGCTACGCTAACTCTGCTCCGGTCTGTGTGAGCGCCTTGTCTGCCGTTCGATGCTGCAGGTCAGAACATTGCCTTGGGCCCTCGATAAACGTGATATATTTCTGAGTTTTCCGAGCTGTTTCTCGCTTTCTCTTCTTTCCCGCGGCAAAGGAAGAGTTGAGATACAGTGGGGGATGGTGGGGCTAGCTTTGGTCAGGCCTCACGTTGACAGTTTCGCCGTAATTGCTGAAAAATAAAATCCTCCCTTTGGCAGAAATGTTAGGAAAAGGAGCCCTGAGGATCAAGCTGTGTTTTCAAACATGGAGAGCTTTGAAAGACACAGTGGAAATTGGTTATAAACACGGAGATGGGAAATAAGTAATGCAAATTATGTGTCAGATTTAAATCACATTTAGTTTTGTGGTTATTTTGACTTATAGAATTGTAGCAATGTTGACTCTTAATATCTTAAAGGTCCCATGGCATGAAATTTTCACTTTCTGAGGTTTTTGAACGTTAATGTGAGCTCCCCTACCCTGTTTAGCCCCCCCCCCCATGGTTAAAAGTTGCGAAATGTCTAAACTGAGCATTTGCGATCCTTTTCTGCGTTACAAAAAATCGGAGCTCAAACGGGCGATTTTGAACAAGGCACCTTATTGACGTCAGATTGAAAAAAGAAATGCAAATGCAGTTCCACCCCCGTCTGTCTGTACTCAGCGTCTCTGTAAATCACGCCCAGAGAGTTTGGACTGCGAATGCGCTAGGCAATGCGAAATGCATTTTTGTATTTGCCTGGAGGCACGTCCGAGTGTTTCTAGGCTCGGAAGTCCTTTATCTGAGCCTCTGGACCTTTGAACAGCAGTGGTTTAATTTTATTTTCTGTGGAAATGTGTTTATTTTTCAATGGAACGCTTCAAATCTCTCCCCCGTGCAAAAACAAGGAAATGGATCAGCTGAGGGCTCTGAGCTGAGAGCGGAGAGTTTGGCCACGCCCCCACCCTCTACTATTGGCCATCTCTTTTCTCCTCATTTGCATTCAAGCAACAACGCCCATTATGGAGTGTTCAGAGAGAGAAAAAATACTGTTTCTCATCTTATCTCTGTTTCTCATGCACTGAGTGTTGATTTTGAAGAAGGATTCATTTACAGTATTAGGGAACCATTAAGGAGCCATATAAAAGCATCAAGAAGTACCATGTCATGGGACCTTTAATTATCTAAAGGTGCAATATGTAACTTTTTCCATGTTATTGCTTTATTCCAAAGAGATTAATTTGGACTTTTGTAATTATTCTCTTCTTTTGTAAAGATGGAGTATAATGGAAAATACTTTTTTTTTTTTTTTTTACTTTCTACCATGTTATAACATTGTTCCCTCATCAAACCGTTTTTACATGTCATCCATGTATGTTTGAGTAATATATTGATCTCTCCCAGACCCTAAACCCTCCTTACGGTCTGCCCTGGCTCTGTTTGACTGGTCTAAGAATCGCATTATAAATGGGATACAAAACAGTATGTCACCTGCATACAGTAATAGAAAGTAAATCTATACTTTGGAACACGGAAATGGTCAGTTTAATGCCAAACTCTGAAATAGGCCAATTATAGTTAAAGGAACATGATTTCCATGGAAACAAGGTCAAATAAGAGTCAGACAGACAGGCAAACAGTAAGGAGACATTTTTATTGCTTTTTAGTGCAATAAACACAATCAAAATGGCAAAAAAAAAAGTTACAGGCTGTGGCTTTAACTGTATTTTTACTTCTATCAGACCAGATAATGTTGCTAAAGGTCCTATATTACACAAAATGGACTCTTGTGAGCATGTTATAATGTTACCTCCTCAAAAACATACCCGGAGTTGTGTTTTGTTTCATCCACACGTTTAAATAACCCTTTATTATTAGTCTGTCTGCATCTTCAAAGCTCAAAATCCTCTGTTCCACCTTGTGATATCATGAAGTGGTAGTTTTTAAGTTAACGCATGTTTAACGCACCGTTTGTATGTTAAACATGTGTGAATGAAAAAAGCACAACTCCAGGTGTGTTTGTGATGAGAAAAAAACATAACATAGCTCAGAAAATAGAGTAATATGGGCCCTTTAACGTGTTTGAACTGCCTGTTATCACTTTGTTTGTAATGTTCCACAGTATAGCATTTAGTTACATATATTTTTATTGCTAAAAATGAAATCTAAACCCAATAAGTCTCGAAATCTGGTGAAAACTACTCCAACTTTTTTTCTAAATGTGCGTTTTAATCACAGTAAAGAGTAGATTTGACATTTCACAGTAAACCTCTCTTGCAGTCCCTCCTCTGCTCTGACCCTGCGCTGCTCTCAAATGTCGTGGTATTTTCACAGACAGGAGGCCGTGACCTGCAGGGGGCGGTGACGAGCGCCGGACTCATTGTAACACACAGGAACAGGCTCGTTAGCGCAGTAGAATTCATGCACTTAAAAAAATAATTAGTTTAACTGTGTAAAATAAAGGCTATAATTATTATTCTGAATAAGACACGGGCACGGTGAGAGCACAGGAACAGAACAGAGGATCAGATCAGCTTTAAAAGGACTCGTATTATGCAAACCGTAAGATTTTTCCCTTTTAACTATGTCGTAACATTGTGCATGACAATGTAACGACGAAGGGAGATGCACAGTGATCCTGACCTGAGCTGATTATGAGACTAAGGTGAACAGCCTGCTCAGTGACACGGCAACCTACAAATTACTAAAACGAGATGTACCCGCCAGTGGGTACAAAAAGAAGATCACTGATTGTTTGCAGAAGCTGGAGAAGGAAGAAGTCATTGATCGACAGCTGTATTACAGACTGTACCCTGGTGACGTCATCCCGTGCATCTATGGCCTCCCAAAGATTCCCAAACAAGGAGTACCACTCAGACCCATTGTATATAGCACTGACTCCATCACAATGTGGCCAAACACCTAAAAACCATCCTGGTTCCTCTGATGGGGAACACGGAGCACCACATCGAGAATACAGCCCAATTTGTGAACAAAGTCAAGTTTCTCCAGTTTGACTGGGATGAGACAATGGTTTCCTTTGATGTGACCTCTCTTTTCTCTTGTATCCCCACATCGGTAGCGGTGGAGGCAGCAAGAAAGAGACTACTGCAGGATACAAGCTAGAAAAAAGAGAACTAAACTTTCACCCAACCGCTTAAATAAAGCCGATTTAACGTGTTTTCCATGTAAACCTCAATTTGGAATTATTATTTCCATGTAAACTCATTCATTCATCTTCTTCCGCTTGTTCCATTCTCTGGGTCACTGGGGCAGCAGTCCAAGCACAATGCACCAGCCCTCATGAATCCTCCCGCAGGTGGTGGGTCCACAGGAGGACGGCTCACGTCACAACGGGCCTTGATTTTTATCTTCTGCCATGGGGGCTACCAGTGTCCGCAGACACTGGGGGCAAGGTGGGGTTAAGTGTCTTGCCCAAGGACACAACGGCAGCGCTCATCTGTGGGAGCTGGGATCACACGCGGTCCACCCGTCAAGAGCGGGATTCGAACCGCCAACCCCCTGGATCACTAGGCAAGCGCTCTACCAACTGAGCTACTGCCGCCCCTAAGGGCCATGTAAACTCGTAGGAGAATAATTTAATTCTGAACTTTTTAAATTCGGAACAATTCATTTGGAATTAAAAAAAAATCATTATGTAAATGTGACCAATATGACTTTCAATATCAACACTTCTGATAAGACAATAGCAGGAAAGTGTCATGGGGCAAAGCTTTTATTTAAGACACAAGCCCAGACCTCTTCAGGCCAGTTTATAGTTCTGAGTCAAATCTACGCAGAAGTGCCACACCGGTCCCCGACGTGCATGAAAGCCAATCAGACGCTTGCAGTGCCACACACATGCCGTGTATGTACGCCTTGGCCAAAAAGTTACATTTCCGGCTTCTTATGACCCTGGCTCCCACTGACTTTGTTGTGGCCTCTCTCTCTGTAATTGCTGCTGTGAGCTTTGTCATTTTGGTCTTAAAATGTTTGTATTAACCAGCTTTACATGATCGCTGAGTCCACTTCTTCTTCTTCTTCTTCTTCAGTCAGGACATCAGCTCTTAGCTGAGCGGAGCCCTACGCAGAACTATAAATGAGCCTTTACTTCTCTGTCGCCTGACATAGAGCGGCTCTGCTGAAGCTCTGTGAGGAGCTGTCAGCGGTTGACTCTTCCCGTGTGATCCATTGTTTCTTTCAGCTTTGTTTCATTACAGGCTGCAGAGTGCCATCAAGTTGTCTGTTAATTCCCATGTAGTCCAGATTATTATTATTAAAAGAGGGTAGATGGAGTGCTGATGAGCCACTGCATTGCAAAAGCTCCAGGTAGATTTCAGACCCCTATTCTGCCCATAACCACTAAACAACATTTACAACTTCTTTACATTTAAATTAAACTTCAGTTCTGTAAACTAGACAAATACTTTGGAGAGAAGAAGGCATTTTGAGAGGGGAGTTAAAGAGACAATTTTTGTTAGGAAAGGCACTTCATTTTTGGAAATGGAGGGCTCAGACATCATCTGTCCCCCATTTATAACTCCATCTTCAGGCCTAAATCAAAACAAAGAAAACAATAGGGATAGCCTGCATGCTAATAGGTGTGTTTAACAGGGTTTTATACCAGATTACCTGTCGTAACCAGCCACATTACTGGGACTGGAGTCAATAATGCCACTGAAGTGTCTTGCCCATGAGCACATCAGTTTGTTTTTTGGCAAGCTTTGACATTGTGACCTTTTGGTTGGTATAAATGAATTTTTAAAGTTAAGCAGCTTTAAACTGTGCTTTCTTGTGCCGGTACTTCTGGTTAAAGGAGAATTAACGTTTTTTTTACAATCTGAGCCTTATTTCGGTAATAAAACAAGTTGTTTTATTCACCCATAGAACTCCGAGATTTATCCATAATTTACAGCTTTGCGTTTCATGGTTGGGTCCCGGGAGCTGAGAGCGAAATAAACTGTGACTCCGCACATGCGCACTGGCGTCCTCATCTACTTGAAACTATGGCTAAATCTCGGATTACAGGCCACTTTTGACTCAAACGAAAGTGTAGACTAAGATATCGAGCTTCTATGATTTGAAAAGTGCTAAAGTTTGTGTTATTTGGAGACCGCAAACATGTGCCCCGAGAACTCACATTACGGATATCGCTAAACTAAAACATCTCTGGAAGTGCTCCATATGACACCAAAGTGCTATGGGTGAGTAAAACAACTTGTTTTATTACCGAAATAAGGCTCAGATTGTAAAAAACTTTAATTCTCCTTTAAAGAGGAATCTCGTTCTTTAATGGAGAATTTGGGAAAGGTTTTGCAGCTAAAATATCACATAAAGTCGGTTCATTTGTGTAAAATGTTTATGTGCACCAACATGTCACACTGCTCCGATTCTCTGGAGGCTTTAAAGCAGTTTTATAGTCCATATTGAACTTATTTGCTGTGCGGATCTGTCCCATACAAAATAATACAACCCCAATGATGATGGCGGCACCCACAGGAACTTCCGGAATAAGGTGAATACAGTATACATTTTAGTGTGTGTGTGTGTGTGTGTGTGTGTGTGTGTGTGTGTGTGTGTGTGTGTGTGTGTGTGTGTGTGTGTGTGTGTGTGTGTGTGTGTGTGTGCAGACTCAGGGAAAGTGGAGATCAGGGTCTGACACTGATCAGACATCCACTCTACAAGCATCAAATATTTATGCACTGGATTACAGGAGGAGAGGTGAAGGATGAGAGGGAGGAGAAGGGAGGGGGGGTGATTGGAGAAAAGGCTGGTGTGAGAAAGATAGAGAGATAAAGGGAGACAATGGGTGAGATAGAGGGGAGACGAGAGGAGATGGCGAGAGAGTGTTGGAGAGAGAGAAGAAAAAAGAAAGAAAGAGAGTCAAATGAATGGAGGGATGGGGGAGGGCAAGAGAGGGGAGTGGGAAGAAAGGTGTGGAAAGAGGACATAAAAAAAGGAGGTTGCATGACTGCAGAGAAAAGGAGAGAAAACGGAGAGAGAGCGATAGAGAGGTTCAAGATAGACAATAACACTACCATACTGTCTGAGGCATGGCTTTGTTGTGAATGTATTTTTGCTTTTCTTTTTCTTGGACTAAAGCTGGATTTACAGACACAACACAAGGACCTGGGGTAATGTTCCGTATTTATTCTTCTTTACACTGGAGGACATGTGGTTATATGTAACAGTGAGAAAACTTTACTGACTGGCTGCTTCAGACTGAAATTTCTTTGGATTTTTAATATGCTGAGAGTGGAAACAATAATGATTTTATGTCAAAGGTTAGAATGAAGAGTTTATACTTGATGGAGTTACAAGCCTGACATAGAAAAAAGCTAACTTATACAAAAAAGTTGCCTGGTAAGTCCAAACTGATGTGGACTCTGTCTGAATTTAGGATATCAGTCTGGTCACCAAGGAGCTCATTGGTCATCCATCATTTGAGCGCTTTGCTCATTGACTCTGCCAAAATCTGCAATGTTTTTTACTCCCCTGTGATATTTTTGTCAGCCATATTTGTTTTGGTACAGACGGAGCATGTGTGTCCCTGATTGGCTAATCCATCTGTCAATCATGCCCTTCTGAACTCGGGGAGACTCACACCAGGATCATGTAGAGTAGGTTAATAAAAATGTTTTTAAGAAAAGTGACACAGAGTTTTGTATCATGTTTTTGTATATTTATGGAGAATTGTTGTGCGTGGGCATATGGGTGATAGGCTTGTGGGCGGAGCCTTACGTGGGATTGTATGGGTGGATGCATGGATTTCTCAGTATATCGGGAAGTAGATGTTTTACAATCAGGAGTTAAGCCAAATTTATTTATTCATAAGAAGAAGCCATTTTGCCTTCTCCTCCTCCCCTGCACATACTCAGTCCAGCCCACAGAAGGTGACTGACAGCTCGTGGTTTCATTCAGACAAACACAGCAGGAGGTCCGAGCCATTTAAACCTGTGCTCTCCTGAGAGTTAAGAAACATTCAACTGCCCCATTTCAGACGTCATTACGGTAATCTGCAAACCTATGCAAGTGTAATGGAGCTGCCAAACAGGGACTTATCTGCACATCACCATTTGAATTGGCACAGCGGGAGGCTTCTTTTGAGTCTACTATTTATGAGGGGAGCAGAGCACAAGAGCAGACAGAAGCAGAGCCACAGGAGCAAAGACAAAGGTGGTGACAGAAGCAGAGCTAGAGGAGCAGAGCTAGAGGAGCAGACAGACCAGCATGTTGTAAAAACATATTGTAGTGACAAAATTAGCTGAATCTCCATTAAAAGTAGCACTGATAGTAGCACCGTTAGCAGGCTAATTGTCAGCAGTAATATAGAAATCACAAATAATTTCTGTTTCCTGTTGATCCATGAGTTTTAGAATGATAAAAATAAGGACCGTTGTTATAATAATAATAATATCAGATGCGTGAAAAGTCCCTCAGTCGTCCAGGTAGAATCCATGATAACAGGAGAAGTTCAATTTGTCAACTGGACAAAGTTTGTTTGGTTGAAAACGTTTCGCCGCTCATCCGAGAGGCTTCGTCAGCTCTAATAAGAATACTGGTAAGACACTTGCTTATATCTTGCTGTAGGGAGGAGCTACCTAGCTAACTACTTTCCGGAACTATCTCATTGGTTTCCGTCTTTTGACGCCAGAGAAACAAAAGACGGAAACCAATGAGATAGTTCCGGAAAGTAGTTAGCTAGGTAGCTCCTCCCTACAGCAAGATATAAGCAAGTGTCTTACCAGTATTCTTATTAGAGCTGACGAAGCCTCTCGGATGAGCGGCGAAACGTTTTCAACCAAACAAACTTTGTCCAGTTGACAAATTGAACTTCTCCTGTTATCAATAATATCAGATGCATAAATAAATAAATCAGACTTGTATAGCGCTTTTTTGGACACTCAACGCTTTACAAACAAAATAGGAAGTAACACTGTAGAAAACGGGGGGAAATCATGGGGGGAATGCCAGCTTGAACCGGCGAGGTTTTAGTTGTGATTTGTGCTGCTGTGAGTCTGAATTCCTGATGAATTTTGGGAAACAGTTCCAGAGAGGGGGGGTGGCATCAGCAAATGCTCAGTCGCCCAAGGTCCGGTGCTTTGTCCTGATGAGGGGAGTGAGGAGGTTGGTGTCGGCTGATCTGAGGCGGCGGGTGGGACAGTGGTCACAGACGGGGGTCAGTGAGATAGGGAGGGGTCAGGTTCTGAAGGGATTTGAAGGTGATGAGGAGAACCTTGTATTGGGTGCGGTATTGTACGGGGAGCCACTGTAGTTGCTCGAGGACAAGAGTGATGTGGTCTCTGGAGCGGGTGTGGGTGAGGAGGCGGGCAGCAGAGTTTTGGATGTACTACAGTTTTTGGAGGTGGGTGGAGGGGGGACCATATAGAAGGCTATTGCAATAGTCGAGTCTGGAGTAGGGATGTCAACAATTAATCGACTTACAATTAATTGTCGATGGTACCTCACCTTACGAAAGACCCTACATATGAAAAATCCAAGTTACGAAACGCCTTCACGTCAAATTTTGGTGTCTAGATACGAAAGAAAATTCAAGTTACGAAACGCGAAATCTCAAAAATTTGAATAATGCGCGCTCAGATGCACACCCCGCTGTTATCCCCGCTCAAAGAGCACCATTCTCGGCCTCTTAGCTCTAGCGCCGAACACGCAAGATTTTCAAAATGTATTAAATAGTGAAGCGTGGGGGGAGACATGACTCCGGAAGCAGCGCAGAGACATGAACGCACCCCGCGTCGAGGAGCACGGCACCGCGCGTCGAGGAGCACGGCACCGCGCGTCGATGAGCACGGCACCGCGCGTCGAGGAGCACGGCACCGCGCGAGGAGCACGGCACCGCGCGAGGAGCACGCACCGGCTTGTGGCTCGGGCCACAAACCAGCCGGTGCGAGGAGCACCCCTAGTCCTGGTCTGCACGACCGGCACCGGGGCTGCGAGCACGACATAGAACCGCGGCGCCCGGACCGCGTCCTCTGGAGCCCGAGCCACAAACCAGCCGCACGAAACCAGCAAAGAGCGGCACGTGGTAGTTTAATCCTGGTCCAGTTCTGGTTTTAGTCCAGGTCCAGTCCAGGTTTAGACCTGGTTTAGTTCTGGTCTAGACCTGGTTTAGTCCACGTTTAGTCCTGTCTAGTCTCTTAGCCAATCAGGACGCAGAACCAATGTTACACTATAAAAAAAAAAAAGTTACACTATTTAAAAAAACAACCTTGGAACGAATCAGGCCTTTTCCATTGAAATAGCTACTCAACTTACGAAAAATTCACGTTACAAAACCACTTCTGGAACGAATTAATTTCGTAAGGTGAGGTACCACTGTACTATGATACATTTTTGACTCAGTGTTATGTTACTATAGCTTATAGTCTTAAAGACCCTATTGAAACACTAAAATTCAGGTAAAAAACGCCGCTTATCAGTTAATCGTAAGTCGATCGATAAGATCAATCAACTATAGATTAATGAATTTATCGATAATTTGCATCCCTAGTCTGGAGCCCAGCACAAAAAGGATTTTTGTGGTGGGCTGAGAGAGGGAGTGCTGGAGACGGGCGATGTTATAGAGATGGAAAAAAGATGTTTTGGTGATGTGGCTGATGAGGGCTCTGAATGAGGGTAAGGCCCATGATAATACCAAGGCTGCGTACAGAGGGAGAGGGGGTAACGGTGTGGCCATCGATGAAGAGGGAGATGTTCTGAGCAGAGTGGAGGAGAGCTTTGGGATGAGCAGTTCCATTTTATTGCTGTTAAGTTTGAGGATGTTGTGGTCCATCCAGGTTTTAATTTCAGACAGGCAGTTTGTAATGGTGGAGAGAATGACTGGGGAGATGGATTTGGTGGAAATGTAAACCTGAGTGTCATTGGTGTAACAGTGGAAATGGAGTCCATGGTGACGGAAAATGTGGTCGAGGGGGAGCATGTAGATGATGAAGAGGAGGGGGCCGAGCACCGAACCTTGGGGAACACAAGTGGTGACAGGGGAGGAGTGGAGTTATTTATTTATTCATTTATTTATTTCACCCATCCTTTCAGGAGCAGTGGGCAATACATGGGACGCCCATCTCTGTGATTTTATTGCTAGGCTTGGTCAGGACCTCTGGAGGATTTTTACCTATGCAGCATGTTTTTGAGTTGATGGGGGAAACCAGAGTGCCCGGAGGAAACCCACCCAGACACCGGAAGAACATGCAAACTCCACACAGAAAATAACCCGGGGATAGAACCCGGAACCTTCTTCCTGTGAGGCATGAGTGCTAGCCACTCAGCCACCGAGATGTAGTAGTGACAGTGCCGGAGATGCCAAAGCACTGTAGACGGTGAAGGAGGATGGTGTGCTGTCGATGATGTCAAATGCTGCACTGAGGTTGAGGAGGAGAATGGAGAGGGAACCAGAGTCTACTGCAAGGAGGAGGTCGTTATAGTGTTTTAAAGGTCCCATGGCCTGACATTTTCACTTTCTGAGGTTTTTTAAGGTTAATGTGAGCTCCCCTACCCTGTTTAGGGCCCCCTTCCATGGCTAAAAGTTGCGAAATGTGTAAATTGAGCATTTGCGGTCCTTTTCTGCATTTGAAAAAAAAGACCGCCCAAACGGGCGATTCTGAACAAGGGAAGTTTCTGACGTCACACTCCGGGAAAAATGCAAATGCAGTTCCACCGCCCGTCTGTGTTTTACCCACACTCTCTAGAACTCACGCCCAGATAGTTTGGACCGCAAACGAGCTACGCAATGTGAGATGCGTTTTTTTATTTGCCTGGAGGCACATGAGAGTGTTTCCAGGCTCGGATGTCCTTTATCCGAGCCTGCGAACCTCTGAAACAGCAGTGGTTTAATTTTATTTTCTGTGGAAATGTGTTTATTTTTCAATGGAACGCTTCTCATCTCTTCCTCCGCGCAAAAACGCAGAAGTGGGGCCAGCGCACATCGCACCGCTAAAGAGGAAAGAGCGGAGAGTTTGGCCACGCCACCACCCGCTGCACTGGCCTGTCTCTGTCCTCCTCATTTGCATTCAAGCAACAACGCCCATAATAAAGTGTTTCAGAGAGATATTTATGACTCTGACTGTGTTCATGGGTCTTTCTCATGCACTGAGGCTTGATTTTGAAGAAGGATTCATTTACAGTATTAGGGAACTATTAAGGCGCCATATAAAAGCATCAAGAAGTACCATGTCATGGGACCTTTAAAGGGACAGTGTGTAAGATTTTTACCCGTTAATTACCGAAATTGAAGATACCCATTCAAAAATACAGTGTTTTCCAAGCCTTTTCACTTCCATCATGAAATCAAAGTATTCTTTTGGACTTAGATATAGTCACATAAAAGGGGGATCTTCCCCATGCAGAGGCAGCCATTTTGAATACGAGAGCCGCAGAAGGACATTTGGGCTCCGCCTTCGGCAAGGCTCGTGGTTTTCACACAACGAGATAGTACGCGTTTGGATAAACAACGACAAGCATGTTGCCGGATCACACGTCGTAATGGATCTAACACGTGTTTTGGACTAAATTGTTTTACTGGATTTTATTCGCTGGATCCTTACGGACAGATTGAGACCAAGTTTATGGTGAAATACAGAGTTTGACCTGTCCAGAGCCTTCAAAGGTAAGCAAAGTAACCAGGCTTGGGGAGTAACGGATTACATGGAACGGCGTTAAGTAAAAGGATACAAAAAAAAGGTAACTGTATTCCCCTACAGTTACAAAGAAAAATACGTACTCAGATTACAGGTACATTTAGTGAAAATGGGGATTACTTAGCAGGATTACAATTTGAAAGCATTTTATGTTATTTCATTTTTTCATTTAAAGCCGGAGGTCGGAAAACAGAACGTACAGACTCGCGCCGCGCGCGCTCTGTGAAACAAACTCGCGCGCTGTGGAATACACTTGCAGCGGCTCGCACTGAACTTCACGCAGGTCACGCACTACGGACTAAACTTGCAGCGGGCATGGTTTCAAAAAACGCATTTAGCGGGTGGAAATTTAGGGAGAATTTTATTTTTAAAGAAGACAAAGAGAACAACATCACAGTGCAGTGCAAATTGTGCCTTCCAGCGGTTAAACACCTGTCAATGTCCAAGGATTCTACTTCCAATCTCAAGAAACATTTACAGGTAAGATCGCTAATATTAACGCTTTGATACTGACAGGCCCTAAATGTCCTGCTTCAGTCATGTTATGTGTGAATATGAGTAATTTCTTTGTCTTGATTCATTGGTAGGAGCAGTACTCATCCCTCTTCTAAAACGGGCATCCCTTCTTCCATCCCTTATGGCGTTTTATCAATCAGGCATGAAAATCCCTAAACTTTTGGCGAATTTCGCCGTTTTTAAGTCAAAATGGCCAGTGCGCTCCAGCTTTCAATCATGTTGCAGCATAATTACGCACCGATACGCGCTCCCGCCAATCATGACGATTGCCGCTGTTGTGTTTGCGCCTGTTCGCCGATCAGCTGTGAGCCTGATATTTACGCGGCATTTCCAAGAGAAGAAGCATCCTTAACTTGCTACGTTAATGCTACGTAAGAAGGAACTCTCGCCTCGGGACACGGGATACGTTCGGGATTATGTCCTTTTCTCCGGAGCTCTGGATTATTAAAGACAACACGGCAAACTGTTAGAATGGAGCTGACCGCATTCTTATGGGTGAGTCATATTATCAGATTATTTCTGCATCTATTTCGGCACTAAACCAGGACTAAACCAGGACTAAACCAGGACTAAACCAGGACTAAACCAAGACTAAACCAGGTTTAAACCAGGACTAAACCAAGACTAAACCAGGTCTAAACCAGGACTAAACCAGGTCCAAACCAGGACTAAGCCAAGACTAAACCAGATCTAAACCGGGTCTAAACCAGGACTAAACCAGGACTAAACCAAAACTAAACCAGGTCCAAACCAAGACTAAGCCAGGACTAAAACAGGTCTAAACCAGGTCTAAACCAGGTCTAAACCAGGACTAAACCAGGACTAAGTCAGGACTAAACCGGGACTAAACCAGGACTAAACCAAGACTAAACCAGGACTAAACCAGGACTAAGGTGTGTGTGTGTGTACGTGTGTGATAACATATATCCTGTGTATTATTGAATTATTGAATGATTATATGGACTTTTTTGTTATAAAAGCATTTCCATTTTAACAAAGTACCTTCTAATTCTGCCCTGCCCTGAAACACCACAGTGATGTCAGTGATGGGAGAGGGCTTAGCTTAATGCCTCCCCCCCGTTGGTGGATTTCACCATCCCCCCTGGTTTCATTTTACAACTCGACTACTGGGTAGGAGCCAGTTTCTAGTTAGCTATCGACTAGCAAACTATTAGCAAGCTAGCTAACGTTTGCGGTCACAAGTACACTTTGTGCATTTGTAGAACGATATTACAATATTTAAACATTATCTAGGCAACATAGTCATGACTGACTGATCCATGCAAAGCTGTCGTTAGATGTAGGCCAGCATGCAAGCTGGACGAACATCCTGTCCAGCTGCGGAGATCGGGCAAGATGACTGTCCCGGTAAAACTAAAACTTGACTGAAAATATAATTTCGTTGAAATCATAGGTGTTTAGGTGTTTGGTTTAGTGAGTGACCTTGTTTACTAGTGACTTGGCTTATAGTGATAACAGTTGTTAAAACTACACATAGAACTGTACTTGTCCTCCTAAAAACTTTTAATTGTATTGTAATTTTCTTGTTTTCTTGTTGTTATAGGATATTTGGTGTTAAAGTAATCCAAAAGTAACTGAAAGTAATCAAGTTACATTACTTTAATATTATAGTACCGGGATTACGTTACTGAATACATATTTTAAGGAGTAACTAGTAACTGTACCGGATTACATTTCTAAAGTAACCCTCCCAACCCTGAAAGTAACAAACCTCGTTTTGTGCTTTTCCGTATAAAAGCCCCATGTGCTCTGATTGTTGTGCCGGGAAATGAATTGCATAGTCAAAGAGGAGACTGTAAGGTTTCATTTGATGTGTAGATTGTCATGGTACACGATCGGGAATGTGTGCTCTCATGCGAAAAAAAAAAAAAACAGTGAACGGGACCGCGTTTTATTTATACAGTAGTTGTCGGCGAGGGCTCGCACAGCGCCGGGTGCACTTCACTCGTTCGTGCGCGGGTACGTGAGCTGTCTGTGTTATGGCGCGCCCGGGTGACCCTCGGGGTCTGCCGTAGCTAAAACAGGAAGCGCAATAGCACCATCCACCTATGTGCCACGAATCCTAAACACTGGGGCTTTAAAACAAAATATCTTTAGAACAAGAAGGAGTACTCAAAATGAAATGAAGTGGATTTTAATTGTTCAAAAGAAGGCTATTTTGTTTTAAATTGCTTATTGCTATGGCAACGGTACTCGTTTTTCCTCACTAAAACCCATGGATATGTAGTCCTCAATACTCTTGTTTTAATCATTTCATTTTTTTTTATTTTTGTATATGAATCCTGGAGCTATTTAAAAAGTACAAAGTGGTGGTAGTGCCTTCTCCTGTCCTCTGCCTCTCACTACAATGACCGTTTCTCCTCTCCTCCTTTCTCTCCTCTATCCTCCTCTCTCCCTCTCTCTCACCCCATCTCTTCTATCTCATCCAACTTCCCTCTTCTCCACCTTTCTCACCCAATTTCCTCCCTCTCTACCCCCGCTCTCCCTCACTCTCACCCCTTCTCTCCCTCTCTCCTCTCCTTCAGTGTCCTTAAATGTATTGTTCATAGTCAAAGTCTCTCCTTCTCCTCTCTCTCGTTCTTCCTCCCTTCCTCTCCTCCTCCTCAGTCGTCCCTCTGTCTTTCTTTCTCTCTGTCTCCTCCTTGTCCTTTTCTCTCCCTCTTTCCTCCATCCTCCCATCTCTTCTCTCACCCCATCTAACCCATAGAAGCTTTTAAGGCTTCTCTTAGCCTTTTTCTCATTTTTTTTTTTTTTCTGGTTGGACTAAAATCAGTCCGAGCAGTGAAAGTTCGTTGGACCAGTTCTGTTCATTTCACCTTTTGACAAGTTTTAAAAGGACTGACGAACGATTGGAATAGAACTGAACGGTCCATAAAGGAAAAACAGATCTGAAATATATACAAATGTGCATGGAGTGGTAGAAATGCATTGATAGACATGATTCTTGTGAAGGTGTATGGAGTTTAAAAACACAGAGGAGCACTTTCTGAATTACCACGACATCACGAGGTGGAACGGAGTGCTTTCTGTTTGTTTTCTTTCTCTCTTCTGTACTCCCTTTCTCCCTCTTCCTCATTATCCTTTTTTCTCTCCTCCTTTCTGTCTCTCCCGCTCTCTCTTTTCTCTTGCCTCCTTCTCCTTCACATTCCCCATTCTCTCTCTGTTTCTCTCTCCTCTGTATCTCTTCCCCCCTTTCTCTCTGCATCTTTCTTTCACTTTCCTTGTCTCTTTGCCACACTCATCTCTTGCTCCCTCCCTCTTTCTCCTCACTTCACCTTTGTTCTCTCTCTCTTTCTATTCTCCTTCCAGTTCTTTCCAGTTTGTTCTCTAACTTCTTTCTCCTCCCCTCTCACTTTTCTGCCTTACCTTGGTTCTCTTTCCGTCCTCTCTCTCTTTGCTCCTCATCCTACCCCCTCTTTTCTGTCTTTCCATTAGGGATGGGCGATACCAGTTATTTTTGTTTCGATACGATACCAAGTAATACCAGGGTTAGAATCGCGATATCGATACCGATACTTTCATACATTTTTAATACTACAGAAAAACACTAACCTGGCTCTAACTAGATACCTTGGCTTCACAAAGCTCCACCAGGGTGCTTAGCTCCACACATTCTAACACCAGATATCTGAAAAAAAATCTTTGATGAAATGAAAATGGCAATGCAGACATCAAATGTGACCACTAGACTTTTGTTTGTGGTGCTATTGCATTTTGTGTTTTTATGTATTTGCCTGCCGAGGGACTGCGGATGAAAACTAGCTTTGTAGCTAAAATTCGGCATATTTACATTTGTTTTATATTTGTTTCTATACTTTATGTTCATTAATGTGCATTGTCCCTATCAAATAAATACAATAAAATAAATAAATCTATTGTAAGTTGGGCACTTGCAGCCTATGAAAAAAGACAACAAATGAAGTATCACTATTGTCACTCTCACATACATACATTCTCCTCTCACATACACTACTCTTAGTCTTCTACATGCTTGATGGTTCCCTGGATTCTCCCTCTCTCAAACACCTCGGTAACTGACGTCTGTCGTACTGCTGTTGCTGCTGTGCTGGAGGGAGCTGCCTGACTAGTCTCCTGTCGTCGTTTGGTCAGTAACATTTCGTCATGCCGAGGTTTATGATTTATGATCAAGTGTTTATGTAAAATTTGTGGTATTGCCACAATATCGGATCATTTTTGGCACACACTGCACTTCGCAACATTGTCGTCCACGGTGTGGAAGTAACTCCACACCACACTTCGCTTGCGGTCTCTCATGGCTCCCGCAGCCCTGTGCCGCTTTGACTGAAATCTCACAGCAGTGAGTCTATCGCGGGATGACGTACTACCCCACGTTTGGTGAGAACGCGGAAGGAAAAGTAGTGCCTGACAACTGGCAATGGTTGAATAATGAAAAAACACATATGAATTTGAACTAAATAAACTGAAAGTTAAGTCAGTAAGAAAACATGACTTGGTATAATTTAATACCAGGATCGATCCATATTAAATACACCATCAGGATCGATATATCGATACTTTGGTATCGATCCGCCCATCACTACTTTCCATGTACCTCTTTCACTCTCTCCTCTCTTCTCTCTTTCTTTATGCCTCTTTCTCTCTTTCTCTCTCCTCTGTTCTTTGTCTCTCTTAGCAGTGAGCTGTTTGACCCAGATTAGCATTAGCCGCGGTGCACAGGGACATGCTATAGCTTACCTGTGCGTGACTGTTAGCCTGTTAGCGTCTAGCTCCTCTGGCTGCCTCAGTAAACACTCATCATGACCATTATCTCCCAGGGCGTCTCCAGGGGGCGCTCTGTTCACTGGGCTCTTTTGGTAGCGCGCAAGGCTAATGCACCGGAGAGGCCCGTCATGTGTCACAAACTGATGCCACGCTCGGGCTCCAGGGGGCAGTGTGGATTTAACAGCAGACAGCAGCGCCACAGCAAAACTCTGAGGACTGAGATGAAAGACTGAAAGAAAGAGGAAGAAAGAGAACAGAGGGAGAGAGAGAGAGGAGGGTTTATTAAAGGTGCACTACGTAACTTTTTGTTTGGGGGGTCTGTCACCTGCTCGCTATGGATATGTCACTGTTCTGCCTGGAATGTTCCACAGTGTGACATTAAACAGCTCTGCCTTACATTTATTCAATTACAGGTGGTTTTATAGCTTAGAAATACCTAGAAAAACACTGTGTGTAGAATCCCTCAGTCGTCCAGGTAGAATCCACGGCAAAAGGAGAAATTCAATTTGTCAACTGGACAAAAGTTTATTTGGCCGAATAAGTTTCGCAGCTCGGGTGACCTGCCTCCTGTGGCCACTCTAATTCCAAGTACTACATGACATTACACAAAACTGCCATGATTACTGACAGGTGTTTCTGATACAAACACCTGGCTGCAGGGGCGGAGTTTGAAGCGTGGATGTCTGTTAGACCAATCACACCAATCAGACCAATCCAGACCCTGCCCCTCCTCCCCCTCACTCCCCCCTTTAGGCCTCTGATTTAGTCCTAGTTTAATCTTGGTTTAACCCTGGTATAGCCTTGGTTTATTCCTGGCTTAATCCTGGTATAGTCTTGGTTTGATACTGATTTAGTAATTTAGTTTAGTCTAGGGATGCACCGATGTGAAAATTTTTAGCCAATACCGATATTCAATATTAATTATGCTGTTATCGGCTGATAGCAATATTAGCCGATACCGATATTTCGCCTATTTATTTTTACTTCTGAGATCACATTTTATACAGACTAAAAATCATGCAAAATGAATTTTTGAATGTCTTCTTTTATTTTCAAAACGTGTTTTGACTCCTGATTTTTTTTATTTCATAATTTTTTTCAATTTCAATTTTTTTTTTATGGTGTAACTTTTTTTTTTTTTTTAATAGTGTAAAGTTGTTTTTTATTTTATTTTGTAACATTGTGTCCTGCTTTAGACTTACCTGGCCAGCCAAATGATATCTCTCTGTATTTCCTATACACCGCGATACCATTTGGACACCCTCCATCCACCCTCGCTCCTCCGGTTACAAACCGACTCCGCGATTCTGATTCGTTCAAAGATGGTGACGTCAGTGCCCCCGCCTTTGCCCGCAAAGTCACTCTTAGGCAGCGGAAGTTCCGCCTCAATTTTGAATCAAGATGGCGCAATCTCTGATTGGTTCACTTAGCTGTCTGTCTACGCGCAACCGCAGCGCATTTTGGACCAAGCGTTACCAGACTCACTCGCTGGTACAGCGATGAGTCATGGATTCTTCCAGGCAAGCTTTAGACCAGGTCTAAACCAGGTCTAAACCTGGACTAAACCAGGACTGGACCAGGTCTAGACCTGGACTAAGCCAGGATTAAACCACGGCGTGCGGCTCTTGCGTTCGTTCATGTCGAGGTTTGATGTGCTCGGACTGTGTGCCCCCCCCTCACTATTTATACATTTTGTTGAAAATCTACGGAAGTTTGAGTGTTTAAACAAGAGAGAAATGTGAGAAAACATTAATTCGAGGGATTACTGTACTGAGAAATATCGGTCGTTAATATCGTCTCACTTTTACACGTCGGGCCGATACAGATATGTTAAAAAAAAATATTTTTGCAATATCGGCCATTACCGATGTTAATGCCGATATATCGTGCATCCCTAGTTTAGTCCATGAATCACTGCCAAAGAACTCCAAAGTCACATCTTCGCTTACAGATAAACCCACATCTTCTTTTATATTATCAGAGCTCCCAGTAATCCTTCATATCCTTTGTATCAAATGTTTCCATCTGAATGATTTTATCTACAAAACTGACCGACGTTCTCATTTTCCTCTTAAGATCTGCCTCTTGTCATACTCCACTTGTGTTTTGTATTTGAAGTCAAATTGCTTGTAGGCCTATATTAAGCGCTGATGTCCATTTAATCTCACTGTTGTGATGTTATTTTCTACTTTTGAAATCTCCATCTCACACCTGGAGTCTGGGGCTTGGCTCTTCAGATTGGGGCTCTGTTTTTGGTCATTGAATCTTTGAATGTTTTGTTCCCTTTGATCACCTTAAGATAGCCTCCTGTTTCAGATTTAGCATCCAGTTAGCCACACATGCGCTAGTCATTGCACGATCTGTCAAGTCAAATGTAAAGCACATTTAAAGGGCCCATATTAAGCTATTTTCTGATCTGTTATAAATTTGTTTTTTCATCACAAACAGACCTGGAGTTGTGTTTTGATTCATTCACACATGTTTAACACACAAACTCTGCATATTTAAAGATCCCATGACATGGTACTTCTTGATGCTTTCATATGGCTCCTTAATGGTTCCCTAATACTGTAAATGAATCCTTCTTCAAAATCAACACTCAGTGCATGGGAAACAGAGATAAGATGAGAAAGAGTATTTTTTCTCTCTCTGAACAGGCCATTATGGGCGTTGTTGCTTGAATGCAAATGAGGAGAAAAGAGCTGGCCTATAGTAGAGGGTGGGGGCGTGGCCAAACTCTCCGCTCACTCTGAGCTCTCAGCTGATCCAGTTCCGTGTTTTTGCAGGGGGGAGAGATTTGAAGCGTTCCATTGAAAAATAAACACATTTCCACAGAAAATAAAATTAAACCACTGCTGTTCAAAGGTCCAGAGGCTCAGATAAAGGACTTCCGAGCCTAGAAACACTCGGACGTGCCTCCAGGCAAATAAAAAAACGCATTTCGCATTGTCTAGCGCATTCGCAGTCCAAACTCTCTGGGCGTGATTTACAGAGACGCTGAGTACAGACAGACGGGGGTGGAACTGCATTTGCATTTCTTTTTTCGATCTGACGTCAATAAGGTGCCTTGTTCAAAATCGCCCGAGCTCCGATTTTTTCTAACGCAGAAAAGGATCGCAAATGCTCAGTTTAGACATTTTGCAACTTTTAACCATGGGGGGGGGGGCCTAAACAGGGTAGGGGAGCTCACATTAACGTTCAAAAACCTCAGAAAGTGAAAATTTCATGCCATGGGACCTTTAATGTGAGTTCTTCTCTCAAACAGAAAACACTGTGTTTCTGTTTCACCTTGTGATGTCATGTAGTAATACAGGAACCTCCGCTGTGTTTTTATACTCTATACACCTTCACTACAATCATTTGGATAACTGTAATTGCCAACCTCTACTGAACTAAAGCTAAAAGGTAGCTGTTAACTTGAACACTACACATTTGTTTTTTACTTTGGAGATGTAACTAATAATGCAGGATTAGTCATTGTGTGAATGAAATAAAACTCAACTCCAGGTATGTTTTGAGGAGGTAACAATACTCTAACATGGCTTAAAGCTCACAAGAGTCAATGTAGTGTAGTGTGGCATAAAAATAAGTAGTAATAATAATAAAATAAGTAATAATAGAATAAGTAATAATAATAAAACAGTAACAAGGAGAGTATTGAAAAACGATATTGCGCGTTGGAAAAACGATAAAATAACCACAGATTACCCAAAGTGATGATCATATATGCACAATGGAGCTGCACGCAGGTTAGCCACACCTGCGCTAAAGCTAACGGTGTGTTATAATGTCTCTGGGTGGATGCTCTTACATTACAATAGGTTATATGAGCTGTATGCAAATGAATGAACTTTAGAGGTGTAGGAGATGGGTCACTAGACAGTACAGGGAGGAGTATAATGGTTCAGAAAAATGTAAATGCATAAATCTTAGTCCTGGTTTAGACCTGGTTTAGTCCTGGTTAGTTCTCTGTAGACCTGATTTACTCCTAGTTTAGTCTTCGTTTAATCCTGGTTTAAATCTGTGTTAGCCCTGATTTAGACCTGGTTTAGACTGGTTTATTCCTGATTTTGTCCTAGTTTATTCCTGATTTTGTCCTGATTTAGACCTAGTTTAGTTCTGCTTTAGTCCTGGTTTAATCCTGGTTTAGTTCCTAGTGTACACCTGGTTTAGTCCTGGTTAGTTATGGTGTAGTTCCAAATAAATAATGAGAAGGTTTAGCGTTTGTGGATCACAAGTTTGGAGATTTCTTTAAAAAGTTATTTCTGTTCAAACGTCACTAAAATGAAAGCGGTGGTGACTTCTCCTGTAGTTGCTCTGTCCTTGTGTGACCTGCAGCGGTCCACAGGAGGCGCTGTGTCTCAGGGGAAAGATTTGTTTGTGGAATGTTTGGACTTGTGTTTAGTCCTCAGAGAGAATACACCAGTGGCACCCAAGGGACTTCCTGTCTCCTAATGCATCTCTCTCCCTCTCTTTCTTTCTCTCTCTATCTCTCTCTCTATGTGTGTGTCTCTCTCCCTATTTCATCCTTGCATCTCACCCATCCTTGCACCTCTCCTCTGCCCTCTCACTCTTTTTTTCCTCCTGGGCAGTTTTGTTTTCTCCCTGGTGTGGTGTCTGTTTCAACAGCAAAAACTCTTTCTCTCTCTCTCTCTTTCTCTCCATTTTCCCTCTTGGTTTGTTTCTGTTTATTCCCTGGTCTGATTTCTTTCCACATAAAGACCACTCTCTCCTTCTCTTCTTCCTCCTCTCTCGCTCTCTCTCTCTCCTTCTTTTCTCCTGGTTAGTTCCATTTTTTTTCCCTGGTTCCACAAGCAGGACTCTCTTCCCCTCTCTCCCTCAGCCCTCAGCCCTCTCTCCTCTCTCGTCTCTCTCCCTCTTTCCTCCTGGTTTGTCTCTTTCCCTGGTCTGGTCTCTCTCTCCACAGGGAGTCCTATCAGCGGCTCAGAGCTGTTTTGGCTCCAGATGTTTTCATGTTTATTTATGGTGTTGTTCCCGTAAGGTCTTCACACACCAGAGGACCACAGCTGCTCTGCGCACAATATCCCCCATTAGAATAAACCGACAATGAAATGCTGCCTTTCAAGAAATCCTTTAGAAATTGAAACGAAATGTATATACAACAAACAACATATTCTGAAGACTTCTCATTTTCAGTTCGACAACAAAGATTGATGAATATCTGCTATTGTAAACATACAGTGACAGGAATGCACAATACAGTACTGGTTTCAGATATCGACACTAATATTGACCATTTTGGTGGGCTGGATATCGGTTTCAAGATATTGGTTCAGCTGGTATCCTGTTTTGGTTTAAAGGTCCCATGGCATGAAATTTTCACTTTCTGAGGTTTTTGAACGTTAATGTGAGCTCCCCTACCCTGTTTAGGCCCCCCGGGGTTAAAAGTTGCGAAATGTCTAAACTGAGCATTTGCGATCCTTTTCTGCGTTACAAAAAATCAGAGCTCAAACGGGCGATTTTGAACAAGGCACCTGATTGACGTCAGATCGAAAAAAGAAATGCAAATGCAGTTCCACCCCCGTCTGTCTGTACTCAGCGTTTCTGTAAATCACACCCAGAGAGTTTGGACTGCGAATGCGCTAGGCAATGCAAAATGCGTTTTTTTATTTGCCTGGAGGCACGTCCGAGTGTTTCTAGGCTCGGAAGTCCTTTATCTGAGCCTCTGGACCTTTGAACAGCAGTGGTTTAATTTTATTTTATGTGGAAATGTGTTTATTTTTCAATGGAACGCTTCAAATCTCTCCCCCCTGCAAAAACACGGAAATGGATCAGCTGAGAGCTAGAGTGGAGAGCGGAGAGTTTGGCCACACCCCCACCCTCTACTATAGGCCATCTCTTTTCTCCTCATTTGCATTCAAGCAACAACACCCATTATGGCCTGTTCAGAGAGAAAAAAAATACTCTTTCTCATCTTATCTCTGTTTCTCATGCACTGAGTGTTGATTTTGAAGAAGGATTCATTTACAGTATTAGGGAACCATTAAGGAGCCATATAAAAGCATCAAGAAGTACCATGTCATGGGATCTTTAAAGAAAATAAATGCTGTTTTCAGTCTCTGCACTCGTATCGGTTAAAAATTGATATCAGCTCACACTTAAATCCAAAGTATCAATCATCATCGGAACAGAAAAAGCTGGATTGGTGCATCACTAATAGCAATGAGCAAATAATAAAATACATTTGTAAAAAATTCAGCAATCACAACTAATCATTACTAAAGCTATGTGAAAAGTCCCTCAGTCGTCCAGGTAGAATCCATGATGAAAGGAGAAGTTCAATTTGTCAACTGGACAAAGTTTGTTTGGTTGAAAACGTTTCGCCGCTCATCCGAGAGGCTTCGTCAGCTCTGGTTCTAGTGCTGGTTAGACACTGCTTACATCTAGTTGCAGGGAGGAGCTCACTACACTGAAATAGCTCTGAAACTATCCCCACTAATCTGTCTCTTTCTGTCTAATAATCTGTCTCTGTCCAGAGTAATTTGAAAAACAAAGAGACAGATTAGTGGGGATAGTTTCAGAGCTATTTCAGTGTAGTGAGCTCCTCCCTGCAGCTAGATATAAGCAGTGTCTAACCAGCACTAGAACCAGAGCTGACGAAGCCTCTCGGATGAGCGGCGAAACGTTTTCAACCAAACATACTTTGTCCAGTTGACAAATTGAACTTCTCCTTTTATCATTACTAAAGCTAGTATCAGTAAGTATTGATACTAAAAAAGTCACAGAATCTTTCCTGAATAGCTTTAGAATGATCTTACCTACATGGAAATATTTCAATTTAATGTTGAAAATCACATTCTGTCATCTAAACATTGTAGTATCAGAATCAGTATCGAGTGTATTCCTCAATATCAAAATCAAGTTCGAAATTTTAGCATTGCAACAATACTAGTGAAGACAATATAGAACAGTTACAGAAAAATTGGAAGACTGAGAGAAAGAGAGATGACAAAGGAGAGAGATTTAGATTTTTAACAGGCCTTTATTGTGTCTGTCAAAAAACATTTCGTTTTAAATTTCATCCACACCTCGCGCTATTAAAATAGAAACAAACTGACGCATTAAGCAAAAAGAGAGAGAAGAGACTGGAAAAAGAAGGAGAGAGAGAAAGAACAAAGATGTGGGGAAGAGGATGTGAAAGAGGGAGAGACAAAGATGGTGGAGGGAGAGTGGAAGAGAGAGGAAGAGAGAGAGGGAGAGAGAGTTCCAGCTCAGTCTCTAATGAGACCAAGCTGGAGCTGCTGACAGAGCACCTGACAGCAGAGAACACTGAGCAAGACAGAAGAGAGGAGGAGAGAGTGAGAGAGAGGGGGGTGACAGCTGGAAGAGGTGAAGAGAGAAAGAGGAGAGGACGAGAGGGCTGTGACAAAAGGAAGAGGTGAGGAGAGAAAGAGGACGAGAGAGCAAGAAGAGGAAGATCAGTCGTCCCCCAATTCCCACATGGTCAGAGGATCGATTCTCACTCAGACTAAGTTTTGCCATTGTGTCCTTGGGCAAGACAATTTACCCACCTTGCCTAGTATGACTGGTGTGTGTCAGTTTATCTATAATAAGAACTGGCTAAGACACCCCCCTCTGACTCTGTGCGAGTGCTCTGATTGGTCAAAATTGATCACACGGTGCATGTTTCTTTGGTTCATGGTCCAGGTCTTACATTTCCATGGTCTCAGCATGTTCCATGTGGATAGGCGCAGTAATTACACAGATTTGAACTATAAACGAGGTCAACAAATCTGCAGTTAAACAGCAAACTCCATCTGAGATTTCTGACTTGTCTCCAGCTCTGTACAGGGCTGGACTGGGACAAAAAAACAGCCCCGGCCCCTCATAATTAGCAGAGCACAACGGACTAATTTATGTATGTGTTCCCCAAAGCAAAGTTTTTTACTATTGTTACGTCTTGGCCGAGGGGAAACCAGGGCGCAACATTTAAAGTAAAAATTCCAGCTCCCAAAAACCACCAACAAACTCGCAGTAACTACACATTCAATGGTTTATTTAAAATGCATCTTGCACACAAGGTCAGGAGCAATGTTCCCCCAAATTTTTCATGTGTCTGAGCAAACACACCAACTCCCTGAGCATTCCTTGGACCCCTGTGAGCAACATCCGACCTGCACACTGTGGCCACACCAGTATCACACCTGAGATCATCGCTACATCGCTACACGTTACAGCTTTTTAATCAAATTACTGCAGTTATTTCCGTTAGATTACTTTTAATATAACTGATTTTTTTTTTGCCCCACTTAGAATGACAAAGACAAAAATCTGTTCATGAGCTTTGTATATTGTATATCTGTGTGAGGGTCCTGCTGTGATCAGTGAAACACTGAACAGTACAATATTTTGAAAATTAATCTCAAATAAATAAAATAACTACAAACAAAAAAATATGGTGAATCTTTTCCTCCCATAAATGAGCAGTGTATAAATCTGTAAAACCACATGAAGAGAGATTTTGTCAGCTTGATAAATATAGCCTACATGTAGCTGAAGTATAAATTATTATCACTTTATATCTTGCTTTTTAATCATCAGCCTATTTAAGTAATTTTGTGTGAATGACAGCGCTCTGTGGTATAACTCTCTGGGGACAGGATTCACACTTTAACTAAGTCCCGTCTTTTTGGCTTACAAAAAACTATGCAAACAAACGTCTGGGCAGTGCGTGAATGTGCGCAACTTCTCCGCACTTCCTTTCTGCCACTTCTCCATGTTTCAGCACTGAAATTGGTGGGGATCAGTGCAGAGAAAGGGGTGGGACCACTCTCGTAAGTTTCTATATCCTGATTGGTTTTGACCACTGTCTATATTGAAGATGGACCAATGGGCCGCCTCCTCTAAATTGTGGGCCGGTCTCTAAGTAAAAAAAAAAAAAACAGCATCGGCCCCTAGGACTGTTGGCCCACCAGGAAAGTGCCCGGTATGCCCGATTACCAGTCCAGGCCTGGCTCTGTTTAAACTGTAGAGTTGTTACGTGTTGATGTCCATAGATGTCCAGCCCATAGACTGTATATAAATGGACATAGCTAAACCAATGAGGAAGTGAGCATGGGTGCACTTCCGGCTCCACTGACTCTGACTCCAATTCACTTTGTGTTGAAAAAACATCGCCCCACTCTGTAACTACTGCTGCCAGACTCATTTTGGTCTTAAAATGTTCATATTAACCAACTCTACATAATCCTGGTGTTTATTTCACTATTTTGTGCATAAATCAATTCCTAATATGGAACTCAGCTCTAAATTCACCCTGTAACTACTAGCCTCGATAAGCAGGAATGTAGTGGTTGTGGTACGCAGGGGTACGCCGTCCACCCACTTCTCCTGACGTGAGACACAAAAAAATAACAAATATAAAATAGCCTACAACTTAAATGTCAACCCGGAGCTAAAACAACCTGCAGAGGCTTATGATATCTCCAGTACTGTCCTAGTGACCTGCGACATGAGGGGACGCAGACAGAAACAACCACACCACCTTCATGACCAAACAAAGACGTAACTTACCAGGTGTTGTGCAGAAGGCAGAAGGCTCACCTCACTCCTGTAGTTTGTCATCTCTAATAACGATGAGACAAACTACAGGAGTGAGGTGAGCCTTCTGACCCAGTGGTGCAGCAATAACAATCTCCTTCTTAATGTTGAAAAGACCAAGGACCCAGGACCCAGCACCCCCCACTGTCCATCAATGGCGCTGCTGTAGAGAGGGTGAGCAGCACCAAATTCCTGGGGGTGCACATCAGTGAGGACCTCTCCTGGACAGTGAATACTGTATCACTGGCAAAGAGGGCTCAGAAGCGCCTCTATTTCCTCCGCAAACTGAGGACAGCTGGAGCCCCTCCACCCATTATGACCACCTTCTACCGAGGCACCATTGAGAGCGTCCTGACCAGCTGCATCACTGTGTGGTACGGGAGCTGCACTGAACAGAACAGGAAAGCCCTGCAGCGCATAGTGAATGCAGCTGGGAGGATCGCTGGTGTCTCTCTCCCCTCCCTCCTAGACATTTTCAACACCCGGCTCACCCGCAGAGCGTCCAGCATTGTGGGTGACCCGAGCCACCCCGCACATAGCCTGTTCAGCCTCCTGCCCTCGGGGAGAAGGTACCGGAGTCTCCGGGCCCACTCCACCAGGCTTTCGAACAGCTTCATCCACCAGGCTGTCAGGAGGCTGAACTCTCACCCGAACTCCCACCTTACCCATCTCCCACCCCCCACCCCCCATATTGGCATAACCTGTATTCCATAAAAGACACATCACTCTAGACACTTTAAAAAAACTGCTGCTAAGGACGACCGTTGCACTGTTGCACATTTACATTTACTACTGGATTTTACTCCTGTTGCACTGTTGTTTACTACTGTTATTGCACATTTACTACTGGAATTTTTAGTACTGTTGTTTACTCCTGTTGCACTAGAATTACTACTGTTGCACACTTATTTTTATTTATCTTAACTCCAATGCACATTCTACTGCACATGACCAATTCACTGCTGTATCTTCCATTGCACATTTTGATGCACACTGCACACTTTGGAAATCTGTATATAGTATAGGTTATTTATTATGTTGCACTGTTTTAAGATTTTAGACCGTAGACTTTAGTTTTAACTTTAGATCTCTGTCTTAGATAGTTTTTGTTGTGTTTTGTCTTCATGTTGTATTCTGTACACTGTCTTTTTGCACTACCTGGCCAGAGAGAAACGAAATTTCGATTCACTGTACGTTGAACACATATGGCAGAATTGACAATAAAGCTGACTTTGAACTTTGAACTTTGATTTCGATATTGCTTCAGTTTTAGTCCTCCACTAAAATGGCAACTCAACAGAAAAATATAGATTTTTATTTTCAGAAAAGCACCAGCAGCATTCAGACACCCAAGCCAGAGACTTTGTGTGAGCAACCAGCCAGCGCCAACAACACCAAAGTTCTCACAACTTCACTTAATGCTAGCGTGGAGGTGGTGGGGAGCTCCGACAGCTCACCGTTCGCGATATGGACGGAAGACATGTGGACGAGATAAAAGGAGGTCATCACCAGCCATCATTTTGGAGTTAAAGGTCCCATGGCATGAAATTTTAACTTTCTGAGGTTTTTGAACGTTAATGTGAGCTCCCCTACCCTGTGTAGCCCCCCCCCCCATAGTTAAAAGTTGCGAAATGTCTAAACTGAGCATTTGCGATCCTTTTCTGCGTTACAAAAAATCGGAGCTCAAACGGGCGATTTTGAACAAGGCACCTTATTGACGTCAGATCGAAAAAAGAAATGCAAATGCAGTTCCACCCCCGTCTGTCTGTACTCAGCGTCTCTGTAAATCACGCCCAGAGAGTTTGGACTGCGAATGCGCTAGGCAATGCGAAATGCGTTTTTTTATTTGCCTGGAGGGACGTCCGAGTGTTTCTAGGCTCGGAAGTCCTTTATCTGAGCCTCTGGACCTTTGAACAGCAGTGGTTTAATTTTATTTTCTGTGGAAATGTGTTTATTTTTCAATGGAACGCTTCAAATCTCTCCCCCCGTGCAAAAACACGGAAATGGATCAGCTGAGAGCTCAGAGCCGACAGCGGAGAGTTTGGCCACGCCCCCACCCTCTACTATAGGCCAGCTCTTTTCTCCTCATTTGCATTCAAGCAACAACACCCATTATGGAGTGTTCAGAGAGAGAAAAATTACTCTTTCTCATCTTATCTCTGTTTCTCATGCACTGAGTGTTGATTTTGAAGAAGGATTCATTTACAGTATTAGGGAACCATTAAGGAGCCATATAAAAGCATCAAGAAGTACCATGTCATGGGATCTTTAAGCAAATAGTTCACTGATCATTTCAAGTGACACAATGCCATCTGCTCACATGTTATAGCCTGTGATTTATGTTGTGTAGGGTTATGAATGGCATTAATGTTAATAACAACCCAAAAAAACATGCACCATAGGTAAAATCCTCCAGCTGAGATCTTGACCAAACCGAAGCAAGAAGATCGCTATGGATAACATCACACTGCCTTAGTCCACTTCTTTATACAGTCTATGCTCCAACCAGAAACCTCACAGATGATTTCTAGCTTTGTTTCTTGTAATTATTACTCAAACGAGAGAAGAATTTATGTCCTTTGTGGACCTTGTTGAAAATTGGGGGATGGGGCAGGCAGATTTATCAAGCTGGTGGAGAATACACAAGACATTTCCACATACATTTCCATAGAAAACCATTAACCGGAAGTTGTGCAGCCCTTACTGGCTGGGCATTGTGTGCAGAAGGTCTATTGCAAGTAGAAAGTTGTATTAGATGTTGAAAAAGTCAAATTTATAGCAAGTAACTTCACAAATTATTGGCAAAGAATGTCACTCATCTCACCCGACATTCTTGACAGTTCCCATTGATATTCCCTTTTCTCTTAATCCCAGTTGTAATCCGTAAATGTGTTTAGTCTGAGCGATCTCTCTGTGCACGGATTTACATTTAAAGAACATCATTTTCCTGCTAATCCGGAAAGAGACACCACACCGCTACATTTGAGAGATTTCTGTGTAAATCTACTTTTTCAATTAACGCCACTTGTTCTGTGTGATAAGAGGAGACTGCTGTGTGCCGCTAATCAAATCATTAGTGTAATTATGCCTTCAATTATAATTATAACATGGAACACTGCAATGACTGTCTAAATGTATTTTTAAAGGGGGCTTTATGTGCAACTGACTTATATGAGTTTTTAAATAGCGCTTTCTCGTTATTATCAAGTTGTATTTTGTATGCTTGTATGTTTGAGTAATCCTGTATTGTCCTGTGTCGGAGTGCTTTGAAAATTTTAGTTTCATCTATCACATATCCCCGCCCACTGCTCCATACATACTTGATCAATATGAGCGTCAATAGTCCTGTTTAGGTGTTTGAATTTCAACAAAAAGAGGTGAGATCAACTTATGCTATGCTTATACTAGCTTGTGACTTTAATATTATGTGTGAGAGACTTAACCCATTGTAGTTCCAGCTCAATCAGTCCTTTATGTTCAGATTGTGTTCGAATAAAGATCAGAATAAAGTCTAACGAAGTCTCAGACAGAGCAGTGCCTATAGTTAGCATCTCACCCCCAGGGAATGTTGATGACATCAGCTGCAAAGTATAGAAGTGATTTAAAGGTGTGCACTTTTCTGGTGAACGTTCTGTCACCTGTTCTGTCTATAAGGAGATGTTGTTTATCGCCATGGAGACAATGAAGTGATGGCACCCTGCCAAGTTACAGGTCAGATCTTTGGAGAGGCAACCACTCTCAGGGTAATAATGGATTAAAAGTACTGAAATATAGTAGAGTTTACAACCAAGTATGTTTTTATTTTTCACAGTAATAGTGCTGGCATATAGATTATTGCAGCATAGTTGGTTTATCAGTCGAGTCCTGACTCCTGCCTATGACGGTGTGGACTTTTATTCTGAAGGAAATCTATTCACAGACTCTCAGCCCTGACTCCTGCATGTGAGTGTAGTGCTTTTATTATGAAGGGAATCATTTAAAGTATCAGTCAGTCCTTTCTCCTACTCTCCCCTACGTATGTGCGTGTGTGTGTGTGTGTGTGTGTGTGTGTGTTTATTTTGAAGGAAATGTATTTACATTCTCTCAGCCCTGGCTCCTTCTTGTGACTATGAGGACTTTTATTTTGAAGGAGGGTGTTTCTGTCCTAACTTCATTATGTGGCTATAGGCTTATTTTGAAGGGGATCCATTCATTGTCTCTATCCTTCTACTTGTGAATGTGGTGCTTTTATTTTTGAGGGTAATCCATTGAAAATGTCAGTCAGTCCTTTCTCCTGTTTGTGTGTGGACTTTTATTTTGAAGTAAATCCATATTCATGTCTCGGGGCGTGACAGAAAACCTCTGCAGATCTACAGCTTCATTGATTATCTGCAGAGCACCGTATAGGCCAGTTGCAGTCATCTGTGTCTCTTTTTCTCTATCCCTCCTCTAGCCCTTTCTCTCTCCTCTCTCTTTCTCCTTTCTTCCTCTCTCTCTCATTAACTTGTCTTGGTAAAGTTTTATTCTCTCTTTTCTCCTCTCTCTCTCTCACACACTCTCTCAGTCCCCTTTTCTCTCACTTTTCTTCTTCTTTTATCCCTTTCTCCACCCATACCACTCTTCCCCTGTATTTCTTCCTTTCCCCTGTTGTCTTCTCTCTCCCTGTTTCTATTCCCATCTCTCTCCTTTTCATCCCTTTCTTGTCTTTCCATATGCCTCCCTTTTCCTTTCTTCTTTCTCTCCCTGTGCCCTTTCTCTCCTCCGCTATCTCCCCCACACTTTTCTCTATATCCCCCCTTCTTCATTCTTTCTCCCTCCCTCCTCTCTTTACCCTTTTACTCTCCCTTTGTTGTCTCCCTCAGACTGTCTCCCTGCCTCCTACACCTATGTTCCTCTTTCTTTCCTTCTCTTCCCTCTGTCTCTCTTTCTTTTCCTCTCTCCCCTCTTCTCTCCCCTCTTCTTCTTGTCTCTCTCTCTCCACTCTCTCTCTGTTTCCCTTGGGAAATAATTGAAAAGCCGATAAGCAGATGAAATGCGGTAGAATTGGTTCACATGTTTATTATGAAGCCCTTTCTCTTTTTCCTCTCTCTCTCTTTCACAAAATGCTCCTCCTCTTTTTTTCCCAGGTTTTTCCATTAAAACGGAGAGAAGGATGCAAATGAAAAGTGGAGATTTAAGCATGTTTGTTAAAAAGGTTATTTTGGGAAGTGTTTGCTGACTGCACACAGCGAGGGAGGCCAGACAGAGGGAGGAGAAATTGAAAGGGAGGGGAGTTGGAGAGAGAGAAGAAGGGAGGGAGGAGGCAAAGGAGAGGAGGAGCTGGGTGGGAGGGAGGATGGAGGGAGAGAGAAGGAGGAGAGGAGGAGGGAGGAGCATGGATGGAGGAGTAGCAGGAGGAGATGGAGGAAGAGGAGAGGGAGAATGAAGGCAGAGAAGGAGGAAAGGGGGAGAGAAAGAGAAGATGGGAGAAAAGGGAAAGGAGTAGGAGGAGAAGGAAGCAGGAGAGAGGGAGAGGAGTGAAAGAAGGGAGGGAGTATGGGTAAGGTAAGGGAGCTAGCCAGGGAGAGATTCAATGACAAAATAAAGAAGAAGTGACTTTATTGATCTCACACAGGAGAAATTCTTCTCTGCATTTAACCCATCCTGTTATTAGGAGCAGTGGGCAGCACATTACTGCGCCCGGGGACCTCCATGATCTTCTTGCTTCTTGCTAAAGAGAGAGCAGGGAGAAGAGAGGGAGGAATAAAGAGAGAACAAGAGGACCGGTGGGAGCAGAGACAGAGGTGCATTGGGAGACAGGAGATCCCTTGGGTGCCTCTGGTGTATTCTCTCTGAGGACTAAACACAAGTCCAAAAATTCCTCAAACAAATCTTTCCCCTGGGACACAGCGTCTCCTGTGGGCCGCTGCAGGTCTCACAAGGACAGAGAAGTCACCAATGTTTTCATTTAGTGACATATGAACAGAAATATCAATTGTTTTTAAAGAAATCTCCAAACTTAACCTTAACTTACCTTAAAGGTCCCATGGCATGAAATTTTCACTTTCTGAGGTTTTTGAAAGTTAATGTGAGCTCCCCTACCCTGTTTAGGGGCCCCCCCATGGTTAAAAGTTGTGAAACATGTAAACTGAGCATTTGCGATCCTTTTCTGCATTTGAAAAAAGACAGCCCAAACGGGCGATTTTGAAGAGAAATTTCTGACGTCACACTCAAATGCAGTTCCACCCCCCGTCTGTATGTCTACCCACCGTCTCTGTAAATCACGCCCAGAGAACTTGGACCGCAAACGAGCTACGCAATGCGAGATGTGGTTTTTATTTGCCTGGAAGCACGTGAGAGTGTTTCCAGGCTCGGATGTCCTTTATCCGAGCCGCCAAACCTCTGAAACAGCAGTGGTTTAATTTTATTTTCTGTGGAAATTTGTTTATTTTTCAATGGAAATCATCTCATATCTTCCTCTGCACTTAAACACGGAAGTAGGGCCAGCGCACCGCTAAAGAGGAAAGAGCGGAGAGTTTGCCCCCACCCCACTTGCTGCGCTGGCCTGTCTCTGTCCTCCTCATTTGCATTCAAGCAACAACGCCCAGAATAAAGTGTTTCAGAGAGATATTTATGACGCTGACTGTGTTCATGGGTCTTTCTCATGCACTGAGTGTTGATTTTGAAGAAGGATTCATTTACAGTATTAGGGAACCATTAAGGCGCCATATAAAAGCATCAAGAAGTACCATGTCATGGGATCTTTAAACTTACCTTCCTTATGGTTAGCAGTATGATTCTGTACAAGACTCCGTCCACGAGCCTCCCTCACCCATGCGCCAACACAACAATTCTCCATAAATATACAAAAACATGATACAAAACCATATGCAGCAACTGGACAAACGCTGATTGTGTGGTGATAGTGGTCTGAAGGGGGAGTGACGCAAAGGTAGGGAGGGAGAATATAACATTTTCATTTCATAATTGTCTGTCCACATTGTATTCCTCACATATTTGAATGGCAGAAAGTTAAACGGCGTGAGGAGATGTGAGGTTGCGTGTTTGCGGACACGCCTTGGCTCGGGGTGGAATAATCCCATTTAGCGCCGGCTCCGTGGATGTGTAGAGTAACCGGATTTGTTTAGCTCCAGGAGGTTTTTAGCTAGCGCCCGTGTTAGCGCAGGGAGCTGGAGAGAGTTAGCGCTGCTCCACTTCCCTCACAGCAGATAATGGAGGTCTGAGAAAGAGAGGAGACAGCGTGTTTTAAGGTGAGGCTCAAGGGAATAATGGAAAAATGCTAAGTTTAAAAGAATGTGAAGAACAAATGAAATATGTCAACCATGAGTGAACGGGAGGCAACTGTTTAAAGGTGCATTAAGTCAACTTGATATGAAAACATCCAAAAACTTGGAACTGTGGGCGTCAGGACTTTGGCTGAGGAGGATGCATACTCAGAGAGATGAGAAGTGAGCAAGTTTGAGGAAGTTTGTGTTTTGGAATTCTAAGTAAAGTTTTATAAATGAGAGCCCAGGTCTGTGGACAGGCGAGCCCACCCACAGGAAGAATTTTTGAGAAATAAAAACACCTGTACATACAGAGATACATTTCAGTTTTGTATAACAAGCACACTGTATACAGGACTATAGCTCCGTTTGCTGGGGGTTTGTAGAAGAAGAAGACACGCTTTATTCACCCCTGTAGGGAAATTATTTCTCTGCATTTGACCCATCCTTCAGAAGCAGCTCGTCTTTCAGGCGCCCGGGGACCCATCTCCATGATCTTAAGCTCTTAAGCTGGAGGATTTTACCTGGAGCATGCTTTGGGTTGATGGGGGAAACCGGAGTGCCCAGAGGAAACCTATCCAGACACGGGGAGAACATAGAAACTCCACTCGGGCGACCCGGGGAATGAACCCAGAACACACACAGAAAGGATCGAACCCCGAACCTTCTTGCTGTGAAGCATGAGCGCTAGCCACTCAGCCACTGTAGACAAGTTTCATGAAAACAAGTCCCTCTCTCTGCAAATGTTTTATTGGATAATGTGAAACAACAGGAAATCACAATGCTAAGGTAGCAAAAGACAATGTTTTCAAGACAGATACCTCAAAATTACGTGGAAATTACCATGGGCCTCTCTTGGACAAAAGTGAGATTACATCAATATCATTGAAGTGTCCAAAAGTGATTGATCACAACATCCTTGTGTATGCATCTTGTGTTTGTAGAAGAGCCTTGATCTAACCTCTCTCTCTCCTCACCCTCCCTCTCTTCCTCCCTCCCTCTCCATCTTTCTTCTCTCTACTCTTCCCCAGACCCCTGCAGTCTGTAGTGGATCATGCGTTGTCTGTATAAGTCTGTGGATAAGATGCGCTGTTTGAGGAAGCGCTCCATGCTCCCCCTGCTGGGCCTTCTCCTCACCTCCCTGCTGTTCCTCAACCTCTACATGGAGGATGGATACGTGCTGGTGAGTACTGAGACTAATGCTGCTAATATTATTTCCACAACAATTGCTACTACTAGGTGGCAGTGGCTAGAGCACACGTCCTCAAACTCAAAGGTTAACCGTTCGATTCCCACTCTGCCCAGTGCATAAAGTGGTTGTGTCCTTGGGCAAGACACTTCACCCCCCTCTCCTGTAAATAGATGTGGATTCTGTGGGCTGTATATGAGCACAGTGTGGACGGGCATACCCTTGCAGGTCTCACTGGTTAGAAGAAGAAGAAGAAGAAGAAGAAGACAGACTTTATTCATCCCCGTAGGGAAATTATTTCTCTGCATTTGACCCATCCTTCAGGGCAGCTGTGGCTACTGAGATCATTGACTTGTACAGAGGGTTGAGCTGATTATGTCTATAGTTAAAGCCCCAGTGTGTAGGATTCGTGGCGCATAGGTGGATGGTGCTATTGCACTTTCTGTTTTAGCTACGGCAGACCTCGAGGGTCACCCGGGTGCGCCGTAACGCGGACAGCTCTCGTACCCGCGCACGAGCCGCGCGCCGCTACTGTATAAATAAAACGCGGTCCCATTTTTTTTTTTTTCTCCTGAAAACACATTCCAGATCATGTACCATGACACTCTACACATCAAATGAAACCTTACAGTCTCCTCTTTTTGACTATGCAATTCATTTCCCTGCACAACAATCACTCCCCGAGCACATGGGGCTTTTATACGGAAAAGCACAAAACGAGGTTAGCTTACCTTAGAATGCTTTGCACAGGTCAAACTCTGTATTTCACCATAAACTTGCTCTCAATTTGTCCGTAAGGATCCAGCAAATAAAATCCAGTAAAACAATTTAGTCCAAAACACGTGTTAGATCCATTACGACGTCTGATCCGGCAGCATGCTTGTGTTGTTTACCCAAAACCACGAGCCTTGCCGAAGGCGGAGCCCAAATGTCCTTCTGCGGCTCTCGTATTCAAAATGGCTGCCTCTGCATGGGGAAGATCCCCCTTTTATGTGACTATATCTAAGTCCAAAAGAATACTTTGATTTCATGATGGAAGTGAAAAGGCTTGGAAAACAATGTATTTTTGAATGGGTATCTTCAATTTCAGTAATTAACGGGTAAAAATCTTACACACTGTCCCTTTAAGACCTATTTCTAATTTAATCCAAGTAGAGTCCTAGTATAGTCCTGGTTTACTCCTGGTGCAGTCCTGGTTTATAGTTTAATCCTAGTTTAGTCCTGATTTAATCCTCATATCTATTATGCACCCCTGACAGTAGTTTTGTAAATCCTCCTCCTCTTCAGACTAGTCTCAGAGTGTAACGCTGTGTGACAGCTCTCCTCTTGCTTGTCTGTCTGCCCATTACAGTCCTCATGTTCCATTTGGTTGATGCTTGTTTCTCAAGATGTGGAGTTTTTCAAAAGAAAACACTTTTCATTTAACATGAGGCTCTCCACACAAGACATGTCCTCTTCACAGTATATTGGATTAGTCATGTTAATAATTGAACGCCGCTCTTCTCTGATCCAATTGAGAAATTTCTTTGGGGGATTTAGCTGTTTTTTTGTCTCTAAATGTCGAGGGTTAGCGCAGGAAATAAACTGTGAGGAAGTATTTTTGTTCACAAGGCCAAAACAAGTCCACCTGCTCCCCAAACCTAAATTATTTAAACCAAATTTTGTTTATTTTTTCCTTAGAGAATCTTATTTTTCCTGCAGTGATGCTTTTACAGTGTGATCCAAGCTGTGTACACTTGTTTTGTGTGGACAATCTTATGTATGTATCGTTGGTTGATCTAAATATTTGCACAGGCTTTGTCCAGTGACTTAGTGACCTGAGGCTGTGTGACAGGGACTTGGCTGCATTTCTGTGTCAGCAGTCTCTCACCACGGCGGGATGGTGGCTGAGTGGCTAGCACCCCCCAGAGAAACCTGTGCCTGGGAGGGTTTACTCTGGACACAAAAAACATGCACAGTTGGTAAAATCCTCTAGCTAAGGTAGTCTAGCAGGAAGATCTTGAGGAGATGCCCCAGCGCCCTTGAAGGATGGGTCAAATTCAGAGGACGGGGACAATAAAGTGTTCCCTACCCTAACTTACCTTACCACCAGTGTCACTATTGGCCAATGTGGCTAACATGTGTTTCCCATGGACTCAAAAACAGGTGAATAAAAGAGTCTGGACCAGATCTTAAACGATGTCTATGTAACTGTCTCTGAAGAGGATACCGCTACTCTCCATGAAGCAGAAATTGCTTCGTCTGGAATGTTCCACAGCAAAACACTAAACTTATCCCCCATCTTGCAGCTATTAAATCTGTTTTATTGCTTAAAACAAAACATATATTCTTACTGTGAGTGACTTCACCTCCCCATAGATCTGACCTGTAACTTGGTCGAGTGGTGTCATCTGCTTGTCTCCATGGAGACTAGGGTTGCAAAGGGGTGGAAAATTTCCAGAAAGTTTCTGTAAAGTTTCCGGAAAATTTCCATGGAAACTTTGGCGTGGGAATTTTGGGAATTTTCAAATTGGTAACTTTGCACAGAAGTTTTGGGAATTTATGAGAATTATTGTGAGTCATATACCAACATAAACATAAACATCTTATTTTGTCATCAGCAGCATTATTGTAAAAGGGAGACAATTAAAACACACACGATTTACCTGGTTTCTCAGTAAGCTAGCTCTAGCACATTTTGCGGTAGCTAGCATCATAAGATAACTTCTTCAGTGAAATGGCGCAAATCTAGTTTACCAGTAAGCTAGCACCATATTTATTTTTTTCTACTTTTCTACTTTAATATTCTTTAATATATAGATCTTTAATGTGTAGATCAAATATCATCTACTTCATGATATCCTCAGAACTTGACTGCATGTCGTACTCTTGCTGAACTGTCTGGCCTCAGTCGTCTGTATTTGCTGTGAGCTCAGAAAAGTAGCTTTAGCTCTTCAGAATTCTAGAAGTTATTGTGGATGTGATAAAGGAATGCCAAATGCATGTAGAGGGTGTGGCTCGACGGCTCTGCACAAAATACTGTCCTACTTTATTCACACAAATGTGATTACTTTAGCCAAGATTATGCTACAATATTTTTTCTACCAACTATATTGATGCCCCTAACCTTCAACTTTGATCATTCCCAGTTTATTCCCATTAATTCCAGAAAATTCCCGAAAATTCCTGTTAATTCCCGAAAATTCCCATGGAAAGTTTCCAACTTTGAAAATTCCCAGAATTTTGCAACCCTAATGGAGACAGATGAATTTAATGTCATACTGTTGAAAATTCTAGGCAAAGACAGCTAATAAATATATAAAAAACTAATAAGCCAAACCCCGCACCCCCCCCAATTTTAAAATCACCAGCTACAAAATCTTTAAATTTTTTTGGTCATGGTCCATAATTAAAGGACTAATACAAAAGTACGACAAAAGTACCAAATCTTTAGACTAAATTATTCCTAAGGGTGGGGGGCATCAGAAATCTCACCTAGGCCCTGGTCTGTTACATATTTTCCTTCACTTGTTTGTTATTGTATTTGTCTCATCTTTTTTCAGGAGGAGGACAAGCGTCAGTTGCGGGACACCACTCCTCACTCCCCCCACTCGGAGCGCTACGTCCACAGCTTCAGAGACCTCAGCAACTTCTCTGGGTCCATCAACGTCACCTACAGATACTTAGCAGGAACACCTTTAACCAGAAAGAGTGAGTACTACAGATACTTAGCAGGAACACCTTTAACCAGAAAGAGTGAGTACTACAGATACTTAGCAGGAACGCCGTTAACCAGAAAGAGTGAGTACTACAGATACTTAGCAGGAACGCCGTTAACCAGAAAGAGTGAGTACTACAGATACTTAGCAGGAACGCCGTTAACCAGAAAGAGTGAGTACTACAGCTGGAACAATGTTAACCAGAAAGAGCGAATACTACAGAGGAAGTACTGCAGGAAAGAGTGAGTACTAGAGATACTACAGTTTATGGATTGAGGGGAGCTTGTTTCCATGGGTTTCAGAATGATGAAAAACTGTTGCCATAGCAATAAACAATTTCAAACTAAATACAGTAATTCCTCGCTCTATCGTGGTTCACTGTTCGCGGCCTTGATGTTTCGTGGATTTTTTATTTTATTTTTTTTCAATTTTTTTTATAGTGTAACTTTTTTTTTTTATAGTGTAACATTGTGTTCTGCGTCCTGATTGGCTAAGAGACTAGACCAGGACTAAACGTGGACTAAACCAGGTCTAGACCAGAACTAAACCAGGTCTAAACCAGGTCCAAACCTGGACTGGACCTGGACTAAACCAGGACTGGACCAGGTCTACACCTGGACTAAACCAGGACTAGACCAGGTCTAAACCAGGATTAAATCACTCCGTGCGGCTCTTGCATTCATTTGTGTGTTCGGTTTGTGGCTCGGGCTGAGAGGACGCGGTTCGGGCGACGCGGTTCGATCTCGTGCTCGCAGCCCCGGTGTACGCGCGGCCTCGCGCCGGTCACGCTGCTCTGTCACAGATTTGTCCACGATAAGGGGTGCACGTGTCGCGCACTTCTCCAAGGGGTTGGTGCACGTCGCGTCCCGGGACGTGGCGGTGCTCCTCGCGCGTCCGGCGGGGCTTCCGGAGCCGTGTCTCCCCCCACGCGTCACTATTAATACATTTTGTTGAAAATCTATGAAAGTTTGAGTGTTTAAACTAGAGACAAATGTGAGAAAAGGTTCATTCCAGTCTGAGAAAAGCGTATAATGTGTGTGGTGAGGCATTTACAGCCTTAAAACATGTAGAATAATTGTAAAATATAAAGTTGTCCTACTTCGCGGATTTCTCTTATTGCGGGTTATTTCTGGAACCAAACCCCGCGATAAACTAGGGATTACTGTATAGTACCTTTTGAATGGGGAAAATATCATCAAAATACTGCATATGACAGTAATCAGAAACCCATGAAAAGGCTAAATACTGTGGTAAATGGGGCTATGTCCTTGTGTACTGTGCTCTGTGTCCTAGTATCTTTTATGGAAGTCACTTACTCCTTGATGATTCACTAACTCAATATAAAAGTGCATTTAAAAACTTTGAACTGTCGTACTTGCTCTCAGGTCGAATGCTCAGGCTCACTCATAGTGTTTTGTACCTGTTCTGTGGAAGAGTTTAGGGCCCTTCTGAGACACACACACAGAAACGTGTGGATTTAAAGTGAGCTGTAAAAATAAAGGGCTCCTCTGTGCGACATTATGACAGACATTACGGTAAACACAGCCATCCATCGGCTGCAATGCATACACCAAATACTGTATCACTGATTTAAGGTTTACGTAGAAGTACTTTTTAATCTACACCTCATTTACTACTGCTACGGCAGGTCTAAGACTAAAAGGTAGAAGGTAGTAGAAGAAGTGGTGCAAGGGTTAGTGATCAGAAGGGCTGATGGCACAGAATAGGAGCTGGAATACAGTGTAGCTTTGAGAGATTTTGTCAACCTTGTAAAGCACAATACAAGTGAAAGCCATTCATATTCCAGTGTCAAATAGTAATAATAGACTCTTTCAGTGCATAGAGTGATAGTAACCGTAGTAGTAATAGTAGTAGTAGTGGTAGCAGCAGTAGTAGCAGCAGTAGAAGTAGTAACAAGTCGTCGTAGTAGTAGCATTAACAGTACCAGTAGTACTTGCAGCAGTAGTAGTAGCAAGTCAAAATTCAAAGTCAGCTTTATTGTCAAAAATGTGCAGTTTGCACACACAGGATTTGAAATTGCAGCGCTCCCTGGGCCCTCAGTGAACATTAAACATCCTATAATTAAGACAATAAACACAATGACTAAAACATCACATACACACACAAGTTGTAGCAGTAGTAGTAGCAGTAACAGCAGTAGTAGTAGTGGCAAGTAGCAGCAGAACTAGCAGTAATTGTAGTAGGAGGAGGAGTAGTCATCTAATATGAAACTGTCCTCTTCAATGTTCCCTTTTCAGACTGTTAAGTAGCTACAAGACATAAGCTAGTTAAGAAAAGCAAAGCCTGAGCAGCAAAACTGTGTACACTTCCTGAATAAACATGAACGGGAGGATCACATTATGGCAGTATTTTGAAATTCTTATTTCATTTAAAGAGGGGGTATTATGCAAAATTCACTTTTTGGAGCTTTATGCTATGTCATAATATTCTCTCATCAAAAACATGCCTGAATTTGTTTTAGATGTCATCTATATGTCTGAGCAACCTACTGCAGTGATATAAATGTTATGCGTTAGCAGTTAAAGGAAAATTAACGTTTTTTTTACAATCTGAGCCTTCTTTCGGCAATAAAACAAGTAGTTTTAGTAGCAGTTTGGTGTCAATTGGAGCAGTATCGCAGAACTTGTTGAGCTGTTCTGTTCTAGTAATGATCCCGTATCCGTTAGCGTGAGTGCTCGGGGCATTACTTTGCGGTGTCCAAATAACACAAATTTTAGCACTTTTCAAATCACAGAAGATCGCTGTGTCAGGGTAGACTTTTAGTGGATTCCAAAACGGCCTGAAACCCGATATGCAGCTATAGTTTCATTTGATGACGTCATCAGAGAGGACAGTGCGCATGCGTGAACTCAGCTGTTTTGTAAACACCGCTAGTCCGAAAGAAGCTAACACCGCTCTGAACTCTGATCATTACTAGAACAGAACGGCTCAACATAAGTTCTGCGATACCACTCCAATTGACACCAAACTGCTATGGGTGAGTAAAACTACTTGTTTTATTGCCGAAAGAAGGCTCAGATTGTAAAAAAACGTTACTTTTCCTTTAATACCCGATAGAAGCATTATACCCCCTCTCAATCAAAATAATGTTAACATTTATTTTAAGTTTCAAATTTGTTAATTCTGCAATTCCAATACTAATAGGGCTGATAAAACATTTTTTGAGTAATTCTCTGTTTTTGTGTCATTCTCATTTGTGTGTTTTCCCAGAATACCTGACGATCGGCCTCTCCTCGGTCAAACGAAAACGTGGGAACTACCTTCTGGAGACCATCAAATCCATCTTCGACCAGTCCAGCTACGAGGAGCTGAAGGAGATTGTCGTGGTTGTGCATTTGGCCGATTTTGATTTGGTTTGGTGTGAATATTTGGTCCAGGAAATCACACGGAAATTCGCGCATCACATCATCGCCGGGCGCTTACTGGTCATCCAAGCTCCCGAGGAATACTACCCATCCCTGGACGGACTCAAGCGGAACTACAACGACCCTGAAGACCGAGTCCGATTCCGCTCAAAACAAAACGTCGACTACGCATTTCTGCTAAACTTTTGCACAAACTTATCTGACTTTTACATGATGTTAGAAGACGATGTGCGTTGTTCCAGAAATTTTCTAACAGCGCTCAAAAAGGTCATCACATCTCGAGAAAATTCCTATTGGGTGACACTGGAATTTTCAAAACTGGGCTACATCGGGAAGCTGTACCACTCACGCGACTTGCCACGGCTAGCGCACTTTTTGCTAATGTTCTACCAGGAAATGCCGTGCGATTGGTTGCTAATACATTTCCGAGGACTGTTAGCTCAAAAAGACGTCATCAGATTCAAACCGTCGCTGTTCCAACACATGGGGTACTACTCATCTTACAAAGGAGCAGAAAACAAGCTAAAAGATGACGATTTCGAAGAGGATTCGCTTGACATTCCTGATAATCCCCCTGCAAATTTATTCACGAATATTAACGTTTTTGAGAATTACGACGCCACAAAAGCTTACAGCACCGTGGACGAGTATTTTTGGGGGAAACCGCCAGCGACCGGCGATTTTTTCATGATAGTTTTCAACAAATCGACCAAAATCAGCAAGATCAAGATTGCAACGGGATCGGATGACAGGCAGAGTGATATCTTGCATCACGGAGCATTGGAAGTCGGAGAGAAATTGGTAGGGACTAAAAAGGGAAAACAGTGCTCCAGTTTTATTACGATCGGAGAGTTCAAAAACGGAAATGTGGAAGTACAGGATGTGAACCGGAAAATTGCGTTCGATATTGAATGCGTGAGGATTGTTGTCACGGCGAATCAAAAAGAATGGATTATAATTCGAAGTATAAGTATATGGACGACACAACCTCCGAGCCAATGACTGCACCTGTGTTCGAAACAAGTTCATATAATTTAAAGCTGCACTGCAGAATTTTTCTGGTGAAGGGTAAGCTCACGGGACCCTTATTATGCCAACTGTTGTCTCCATGGAGATGTTCTCGCTTTAGTTTGAATGTTCCACAGTATAGCGCTAAACCTCTCCATGCGGGCAAGTACGTGAAGTAACGTGAAGTTACAAGTCATATCTGCGGATAGGTGACCCCACTCTAACTGTTTTATGAGCAATAAAAACACCAGTAATTAAATAAATATTCGATAAATATATTGAATGTCACACATCACTATGGAGACAAGATGGCATACTCTTAGTCAGAAATGTTACGCAGTGCACCTCTAATAATAATAATAATAATAATAATAATAATAATAATAATAATAATAATAATAATGAGTTGTTATAATTTCCTATTTATTTATTTTGTATGTATTTATTGATTCTGTTTTTGCCAGATGAGCAGTAGTTTTTATACCTGAATGTTCTGTCTTTATGGGGGACGTGGTTGGACTTGTGTACGGCATGTTTTTTTAAATGTTTTGGGGTTTTCTGAAAGCAATTCTATAAAAATGTCCTTTAAATGTCATGTTTTGAGCTGTAGAAATTCCAAATCGGAAACTAATATCGAAGTGATTTTGTGAATTGGGTCGGCAACTTCCCTTTTAAAACTGTCAGGCTAACAATGCTGTCGAAAACCATAGACCTTATAATAGAAGTGGGCTAAGTGAGTGTGACGTCAGCCATAGCGTCTGGCTCTAGCCAGATGAAGCTAATTGAGGCTAGCAGTTACTGCAGCTAATCTGGAGACAAGATCCATATTGGGAAATTTGCGTGTTTGTATCATAGTAACCAAAGAGCGAGGCTGTTGAAGGTAACACCACTTCCTGTCCACACTGCTGTCAATCAAACCTGTTGCTAATGCTAGTGGGAGTGGCCTCGGGGAAAGAAGGAATAGGATTGGTCTGTTATTAATGTTCATAACTTGATTTAGGGATGAAATCGTGAAATAAAGGATCAGGTAGAGCAAGTTAATCGAAACATTTTAAAGGTCCCATGGCATGAAATTTTCACTTCCTGAGGTTTTTGAGCATTAACGTGAGCTCCCCTACCCTGTTTAGGCCCCCCCCCATGGGTAAAAGTTGCGAAATGTGTAAACTGAGCATTTGCGATCCTTTTCTGCGTTTGAAAAAAAAGCAGCCTAAACGGGCGATTCTGAACAAGGCTGGTTTCTGACGTCACACTCCAGGAAAAATGCAAATGCAGTTCCACCGCCTGTCTGTATTTCTACCCACAGTCTCTGGAACTCACGCCCAGAGAGTTTGGACCGCGAACGAGCTACGTAATGCGAGATGCGTTTTTTTATTTGCCTGGAGGCACGTGAGAGTGTTTCCAGGCTCGGATGTCCTTTATCCGAGCCTCCGAACCTCTGAAACAGCAGTGGTTTAATTTTATTTTCTGTGGAAATGTTTATTTTTCAATGGAAATCGTATCATATCTTCCTCCGCGCAAAAACGCGGAAGTGGGGCCAGCGCACCGGCAAATGAGGAAAGAGCGGAGAGTTTGGCCACGCCCCACCCGCTGCACTGGCCTGTCTCTGTCCTCCTCATTTGCATTCAAGCAACAACGCCCAGAATAGTGTTCCAGAGAGATATTTATGACTCTGACTGTGTTCATGGCTCTGAGTGTTGATTTTGGAGAAGGATTCATTTACAGTATTAGGGAACCATTAAGGCGCCATATAAAAGAAGTACCATGTCATGGGATCTTTAAAATCAGAATGATGAGCCTGTTACAGAGAGAGGGGTGATGGTTTTTCACTAGAAAGTCAATTAGAACTTTTGAAGTTTGAAGGAACCACTTTGTGCTCATGCTCACTTCCTATATGTCCACAGTTATATATACGGTCTATGTCTCAAACTAGATAATGTGGCCTGTGTGATCTCTATATAAAATGCATAAAAGGAATTATCTTAAAGTCAGAATTACTCAACTCTGAATCATTCTTAGTTTGAATGGATTCGACTCATTTACGTCCTACGTCCTGGTTTGTGGACATTTTTCTTAATTCAAGTGAAATTATCAGTAAATGTAATTGAAATAATAATACATTACCACTAGCACAGTAACAGCATGGTAAAAGATACTGTTGTAACAAAAAGTGGATGGACCTACTTAAAGAGGGGGTATTATGCTTTTGTATATTTATGAAAAATTGCTATGCGAGAGTTAGTGCTTTCCTCCTCTTCTAACTGTAGGAAGGGTTGAATAGGGCATACATGGATGACATCTAAAACCTCTTCAGGCATGTTTTTGGTGCGAAAGCTCCACATGGTAGAAAGATCCAAAAAGTCAATTTTGCAGAATACCCTCTCTTTAAGCCTATTTGTAGGGTTTTGGGAAATGTCTGCTTTCTTCTCACCTGGATTCAACAAAAGTTTTATTTCTCTGCTTGTTCAGCTGTTGTGACCCTTGGCAAGAGAATTCAGCTTTTCCTCATTACTTTCAACAGGAATATTCTCATGTCATGGTAATGTGATTAAAGTGCATATGGCAACTTAGACATATTGGTGACATAGATATAAGGATTCCTCATTTCCTCAAACAACAACTGGATTTGAACTCATTTCACTGATATACCAGGGCTCTCAAGTCTCACGCATTGAGAGTGTGACACACGCAATTCGACGTGTTCACACGCTCACACGCCACACATGGCATTTCTCACGCTGATTTTTTATTTTTTTTTGTGCCCAGAAAATCGGTCTGGTCCTGGACTAAACCAGGACTGGTTTTGTGTGGCTCTTGCGTTCGTTTGTGCGTGTTCGGTTAGTGGCTCGGGCTGCAAGGACGCGGTCCTGAGGGGGAGGCATGGTCCGGGTGCCGCAGTTCGAGCTCGTGCTCACAGCCCCGGCCTTGCACCGGTGTTCGTGCTGACCACGCGCACCAACCCCTTGGAGAAGTGCGCCGGGAGATGGCAGTGCCGTTGGATGAGCCGCTCCCCTCGCGCGTCCGGTGGGGCTCCCGGCGGAGCCCCCACACTTTACTATTAATACATTTTGTTGAAAATCTACGAAAGTTTGAGTGTTTAAACAAGAGAGAGATGTGACGAAACGTTAATCCCAGTGTTTTAAGGCGTTTACAGCCTTAAAACCAAATTATAATAAGAAAAAAACATGAAGACCTGTCATATGCACTTTAAGTTAAACTCAGTGTTAAAGCAGAACTGAATAACTTAACCCATTTCATCCCACCGGTCCCACTTGTGACCACTAAATAATTGTGTACTTTTGAAGCTCGACATTTGTTCCTGTGTATATTTTCAATATATTTTCATTATTTTCTGAAAGAATAGAGGGTCGTGATGAAATGTGTGCAGTATCACATGTTTACTGTAAATTGTCACATGGAGAAGATGATACCCAGATTTGTTCCAGATTAAAGGTTATTTAAAAATGATTTAAATTAAACACAGGACTATGGTTTTTGGTCCACTTCATTTTAAAGGGATATGCCACCCCCAGGTCAAACTTGGGCATCTCCCCACAGTCCAGAGACTAAAATAAGAGGTGGAAAGCGTTTTCCTGGTCACCCAGCCATTGTCCGAGTCTGTCAGCATTGACCGCCGCGGTATCTGCAGCTACCCGCCTTAGACTGGAGTCTAACGTCGCCAGAGAAAGATTTCGGCCAAAAGGAATTAATTTGCTCGATGCTTTTCCCAATTACTTTCTGTGTAGTGCGCATTCATATCGAGTGCAAATAAATGTGCAAATCAACACGGAGAGCTTGACTTGGTCATTTTGGGTGGGAACTATTTTCCAGTGCGGAAGAATAAAGCCGAATCACGCAGCACGCTGCCAGGGGAATCCCTGTTACGCACCGGGAAGGGAGTTCCCATGTTGCACAGCGTGGTGCGTGATACGGCTGTATTCTTCCGCACTGGAAAATAGTTCCCACCCAAAATGACCAAGTCAAGCTCTCCGTGTTGATTTGCACATTTATTTGCACTCGATATGAATGCGCACTACACAGAAAGTAATTGGGAAACACATCGAGCAAATTAATTCCTTTTGGCCGAAATCTTTCTCTGGCGACGTTAGACTCCAGTCTAAGGCGGAGGAGCTGCAGATATCGCGGCGGTCAGTGGCGACAGACTCGGACAATGGCTGGGTGAGCAGGAAAACGCTTTCCACCACTTATTTTAGTCTCTGGACTGTGGGGAGATGCCCAAATTTGACCTGGGGGTGGCATATCCCTTTAAGGGTCTCCAGTAATGATAAATGCATTTGCAATGACTCCACTGTATTTTGAGTGTTTTCTGAGTGTAAGATGGAACACATGTTGGTGGGACAGAGTGTTGTATCATGGTATAGGGCAGGGGTCAGCAACCCGTGGCTCCGGAGCCACATGCGGCTCTTTGATCCCTCTGATGCGGCTCAGTACAGCGGCCCCTCGTTTATCACGGGGGTTACGTTCTAACAATAACCTACGACAAGCGAAATCTGTGAAGTCGTCAGCTTTATATTTTACAATTATTCTCCATGTTTTAAGGCTGTAAACGCCTCACCACACACATTCTACACTTTTCTCAGACTGGAATTAACGTTTTCTCACATTTCTCTCTTGTTTAAACACTCAAACGTTCATAGATTTTCAACAAAAAAGCACAGTATTATAGAACGAAACCAAAGTGTATTTCGCGTGTATTTCACAGTTCTTATGATCGAGCCTCTTCGTCCTGGCGACACTTCGCTGTGGCGGGTTTTGTCGGGGAGAAAACTTGCAAACATACAGCACTTCAGAGTCACACTGCGATCCAACATTTATATAAATCTGGCAAACTGAACACATTCTGTACAGGAGACACGGAGGAGAATGACTGACGAATCAGCAAAGGTCTACAGTCCCTTAGCCAATCAGGACGCAGAAATGCGCGTTGATACACTATAGAAAATAATTGGAATAAAAAAAATATGCGAAACAGCGAGGCCACGAAAAGTGAACCATGATATAGCGAGGGACCACTGTATTTATTTAAAAATGTATTTTATTTTAGTTCATTCATTTTCAAAATGTAATTCTATGGCACAAAGCCATAAAAGCCGTTATATGCAGTGTTATTTCATTTTAAATTTCAAAAGGGTTTTGTGGCTCCCAGTGTTTTCTTTACTGTGTGAAACGGCTCCAAATGGCTCTTTGAGTGGTAAAGGTTGCCGACCCCTGGTATAGGGCAATATAGAAGCACACACATATTTCTTTACATAATAATAAATGTGTTATGGCTATCTCAGCTTTTTGAATTGGTGTACATCAACCACAAAGGGAAGTTCATGATATGTTGCATGAAGGTGGTGGTCCTGTCAAGGAAAGTCATTGTCCCTAAACATTAGAACCTGACTCCACCATACTGACCTGGTGGAGTCAGACGAGGACACTGATAATGTCCACCACTAGCTCTGCCCCTTCTCCATTACCTTCAGTTATTAAAAAGCAAAGGTCCTGTAGCTGCTGTAGGGACGTGTCTGAAGACCATCCAAGTCACCTGCATGATTCAGTTGTATTAGAAAGTTGAAACCATATTTCAAGCACATAACATTCACCGTGGAGCTAGAGTTTTCAGAGGAATATTATAGCCAAAGGAGGTCATCCCCAGACCAAATAAGAGTCAGGTTTGTGGAGATGCAAGTCCGCTTACAGTAAGGACGCATGCTTTTCAGTGCAATAAAAACATCCATAATGATAAACCATGCTTTTATTTGAGTCTGTTTTAGCTAAAAAAGTTACTATGAAATGTCTATGTCCTTCTGTCTTACCATGCCTTTGCTGTGCTCAAATAAAATGTGACAAAAATATCTCTAATATCTCAAATTTAACCCAAAACAAACTCATGAAAACAAACGTGAATCAATTTAAACCAAGGTGAACACTTATTTTTGCATGCTAACACGTTCAACTGAGGGTTGATTCGATGACACATGTTGCTAGCTGGCTGTTAACGCCAAATCCGTTTCATATTTTGAAATGCCAAAATTCTGTCCCAGATGTCTTTGTTTAAGAATGTGAAAAGTGTTTAGTAAATAAATCAATAAAAACTCTGACTGCCCCAAACTTGAGTTGTACTTTTTTTCTGATTTTAATGTCTCTGTTGTTATCTTTAGTCAGTGGAGCTCAACAGTCCTGCCCTTTCCCAAAGGCTTTTCATCAGAATTAAAGATGCTCTGTGTGACTTTCCTCGTCTCCATGGCGATGCTTTTGCTTTGCCTGGAACTTAGTTATTCTGTGTTTTGATTGTCATGAATTATTAAGAGATGCAGAGTCACAGTAGCACATGTGGTAATCTGTCCTTCTGCTCTGCTCCTTCTCTTCCCTCTTCTCTCTCTCTCTCTCCCCCTCCTTCTCCATCTTTCTCATCCCTCTTTGCCTCTCTCCTCTCTCACACACTCTTCCCTCTCTCCTCTACCTCTCTCGCTCTTCACTTTCTCCTCTGTCTCTCCTCCCTAGCTCTCTCTCGCCCTTCCCTCTCCCCTCCATCTTCTCCATTTCTTCTCTTTCTCTCCTGTCTCCTCTTTTCTTCTGATTCCTATTCTGCTTGCTTCTGTGTTTCCCTCTCTTCCCTCTTCTTTTCTCCTTCTCTCTAACGCTTGTGGTGGCTTTCAAAAACCCAACGGAGGCCATTTTAAGTGATATTTATTCAAAAATGATAAGTGTGATGACAGAAATACAAAATACTATTGTATGAGCCTATAGAGGACACTGAGAGAGAAAGACGAGCGACAAGGTCTGACCTTCTTCGACCTAGGATGAAAAAGACAGCCAGCGCCCAATGTGGTGCAGACCCCCTAAAACCAGAAGAGCGAGCCCCATCTTCATGACCATGTTTGGAACAGTTTGGTTAAGACACTGGTTAAGACAAACCCCTTAGTTACGTAAACACGTTCCCAAAACACATCAGGTCACTCTGACATGTTGGCGACTGGGATGGTAGCTGTTCCCGGAACCCTCAGATACAGAGGTCTTCAACAGGGGGGTCGCGGAGGTACTGCAGGGGGGTCGTGAAATCTTATGATTTCACTTTAAAATAATATAATTTTATAGTGTAAAATACAGTATTAACCTGTGTATTATTTCCAGTGTTGGGAGTAACTCGTTACAAAAGTAATTAATTACTGTAATGCATTACTTTTTGGTGTAACGCAGTAATGTAACGCATTACAGGGAAGAAAATCGGTAATATATTACTCGTTACAATGCCAGTAACGCACATTACAATGCATTTTTAACCTGCTTTGTTTTTGTGGGTTTTGCGTTTTCTTCATACAAAATTCGCGGATCACCGCGAGATCCGCTACTGAATCTGATAAGTCCGCGCAGAACATTCCATTTCCTTTTACTTCGTCTCGAACTGGCAGACTGACAAAGGATGACAGAACCAGAAGAATCGGATAGTGCTAGCTCCTTTTCAAGATGGACATACGCCCACTACTTTCACTTCGTTCAAATAAGGACTCCAAGAACATTTTAGTTAAATGCACACTGTGTGTGAATCCCAAACCTCTTTCCACGTCGAAATGCAGAACAAGCAATTTGACGAAGCACTTGCAGAGGTGCCATAGCACCACGAAATTAGTCAGGAAAGGAGGGGATGAGACAGGGAATGATACAAACCCAACAAAGCAGCCGAAACTGATGTTGACCCGACCAGAGAATCTCCAGCCATGAGAGGTGAGAAGGCTCGTTGCCTCCTGGAGGCAGGTGAAAGGCATGACACATGAGAGATTTGCATGACACATGAGAGATTTGCACTGTAGATGCCAAATCCTTATTTCCAGTCATTTTGGCAAGAGTAAAATAATGCAAAAGTAGTGTAATGCCTTACTTTTTATTTAGAGTAATATTGTAATGTAAGGCATTACTTTAAAATGACAGTAACAAGTAATAAGTAGTGCATTACAGTTTTTGAGTAACTTGCCCAACACTGATTATTTCCTTGTATTGGATGTACCATAACAGAGTAGCAATGTTTATACATGACACTAAGCTCAATTTAATACAAAACACAATTCTATGCCGTATATATGGTAGGGGGTCCCTGGCCCAGTTCGCCATCTGTTTGGGGGTCCCTAGCCTGAAAAATGTTGAAGACCCCTGCTCAGATATAATTTGATTGAAGGAGAATTAATGTTTTTTTTTACAATCTGAGCCTTATTTCAGTAATAAAACAACTTGTTGTACTCACCCATAGCACTTTGGTGTCATATGGAGCACTTCCAGAGATGTTTTAATATATGCCCCGAGCGGTCTCCAAATAATCCGATAAAATATAATCCAACTGTAATCCGAGATTTATCCATAATTTACAGCTTTGCGTTTCATGTTTGGGTCCCGGGAGCTGAGAGTGAAATAAGCTGTGACTCCGCACATGCGCACTGGCCTCATCTACTCGAAACTAAGGATAAATCTCGGATTACAGGCCACTTTTGACTCAAACGAAAGCGAAGACTAAGACATTGAGCTTCTATGATTTGAAAAGTGCTAAAATTAGTGTTATTTGGAGACCGCAAACATGTGCCCCAAGAACTCACATTACGGAGATCGCAAACCTAAAACATCTCCAAAAGTGCTCCATATGACCCCAAAGTGCTATGGGTGAGTAAAACAACTTGTTTTATTACCGAAATAAGGCTCAGATTGTAAAAAACGTGAATTCTCCTTTAAGGTCAGAAGGTCAGCTCTGTCTCCCATCCCCATCGTCTCCTCAGAGTAAATACTGTGTTATGACAAATAACATAGAAAGTGACTTTCCACCACACGCTCATCTCTCCCTCGCGCTCCTCTTTTCCTCTCTCTTGTCCTGCTGCTTGTCTGTGTATATTTACCTCTTGTTTGTGTTGTTGTCGCTCTGACAGTTCACACCTCTGTTATATCACTCTTTCTCCTCTTTCCCCTCCGTCTCTCTCTGTTTCTCTCTATCTCTCAGTGTCATCAATTCTATCCAAAACACACAAAGAAGGCATTTTTCTGACAGTTTAAACCTCTATTTAACAAAATAAAGGTGTTATCTTTTGTTTTTATTTGTCAGATAGAGCCTATTGTGAAATGATGGTAACTATAGTAACAGCTCTGCATGTGTCACCTGTGTCCATCCAGGACGTCAAACTATTTTTACTAAAATCTTGTGTTAAAGATGTTTTACTGAAATGAGTAGCCCTACCTGTCATATGTATACGAATGTCAAATTACTTTAAAGTAGGGCTGTCAGTTTAACGCGTTAATTAGATTAATTAATTACACAGCTAATTAACACGTTATAAAAATTAACGCAATTAATTATGAGCGGCAATTCAATGCGCGCATTTTAAATTTGGTGTGTAGGACCTTTGAACGGCGAGTTTATTGATAAAAACGTGATGGAGCAGGTCCCTCTTGTCCCTGGACAGCGATGACGCGATGAGAAATGCCGTGCTACCATTGGTCGACACAGAGACGAATGCACTTCTAATAGGGGAGAGCATGTGAAGACACACGAGCCCGTTTCCCTATCCCTAACCCTTTTCAATTCCCATAACCTCTCCAGCGTGTTCTGCTGCGACTAAGGCTGCACACTTAGAAGTTTTGACTTAGTCAGTTTTGCCCATCACGCTAAATCACGCTAAACCCGATCATTTACTCACCCCGCGCTGCTGCCTCCTCCCTCCTCCCGTGGTGCGATGGTCCGGACACATCCACACCGGGAGTTTAAATCCTCCTCACGGGTTCCGGGGCTCATGTGAGCCATGAGTAATTTTCACAGGCAATTATTTGTATTCTCTGTATATTTGAAGCCTTGTATATTGTAATGACTCCAGGCTTCTCTTATTCTCCAATGAACTTTATTAAACAGAAGTTCGGACTCACTCAACATTAACAGTCCAACACATGCAGCAGCGTAACTCTCCTCTTTTCCTCTCACACACCCACACCTGTCCCACGCATGCGCCCAACAGCCAACCCCTTAAAGGCACAGACACCATTAACCCAGGTCATTACAATATTATTTATTGACGTTGCATGAAAGCTGCTGTACGTGCTCACCTTTTGGCACCAGAAATATTCGCCATGTATTAGTGGAATGGTGTAAATGAGCTTTCCAATGAATGTTACATAATGTGGGAGGTGGAATGGGGGTCTTGTCATGTTTACAGTGGAGACAAAGAGAGTGAGTGAAAAACTTAGACTTAAAGGGGAAGTCTGCAGTCTTTTCACTGTACCACTATAAATCACACGTTTGACACCTTTTTGCACTGTGGGAGAGCACAATAAACCACCTAAAAAAAATTTTTTAAATGTGATTAATTAGATTAATTAATTACAAATCCTGTAATTAATTAGATTAATTTTTTTAATCGCCAGACAGCACTACTTTAAAGTATTTAAACTATATTTTGCTAAATTGACTCTTGAGCTTTAAGCCATGTTCTGATGTTGTGTTTTGTTTCATTCACACATGTTTAATCCTTTATTATTAGTCTGTCTGCATCTCCAAAGCTCAAAACGCTCTGTTCCACTTTGTGATGTCATGACCTGGTATGGTACCTTTTATCATTTGTTCAGTAAAGATCAGCAATTCCAGGGCTGAAATCATCCAAATGATTCTAGTGAAGGTGTACAGAGTTTAAAAACACAGTGGAGCACTTCCTGTATTACCACATGACATCACGAGGTGGAACACAGTGTTTTCTGTTTGAGAGAAGGACTCAGCCTAAATCTGCAGAGTTTGTGTGTTAAACATTGTGACATAGATCAGAAAATAGCATAACATGAGCCCTTTAACTTTAACTCAAATATTCATCATCATCATCATAATGTGTAAGTGTCTTGCCAAAGGACACAACAGAAGTATGTAATGGCTGGACTGGGATTTCGGTCAACACGGATTGATTATTCAGTTGTCTGAGAAATTTCATGTTTTGGATTCAATATTTTAACATTTTATTTATCAGAATCGGGGCGGCAGTAGCTCAGTTGGTAGAGCATATGGCTCGTGATCCAGGGGTTGGTGGTTTGAATCCCGCTCTTGACGGGTTGACCGCATATGATCCCAGCTCCCACAGATGAGTGCTGCCGTTGTGTCCTTGGGCAAGACACTTAACCCCACCTCGCCCCCAGTGTCTGTGGACACTGGTAGCCCCCATGGCAGAAGATACATCAAGGCCTGTTGTGACGTGAGCCGTCCTCCTGTGGACCCACCACCTGCAGAAGGATTCATGGGGGCTGGTGCATTGTGTTCTGGGCAGCAGAACACTGCTTGGACTGCTGCCCCCGCGACTCAGAAAATGGAAAAGCGAAAGAAAATGAATGAATGAATCAACAATGAGTGTTATGAGGAGAATTAATGTTTTTTACAATCTGAGCCTTATTTCAGTAATAAAACAAGTTGTTTTACTCACCCATAGCACTTTGGTGTCATATGGAGCACTTCCAGAGATGTTTTAGATTTGCGATATCCGTGACGCGAGTTCTCGGGGCACATGTTTGCGGTCTCCAAATAACACAAACTTTAGCACTTTTCAAATCATAGAAGCTCAATGTCTTAGTTTACACTTTCGTTTGAGTCAAAAGTGGCCTGTAAACCAAGATTTATCCATAATTTACAGCTTTGCGTTTCATGTTTGGGTCCCGGGAGCTGAGAGTGAAATAAGCTGTGACTCCGCACATGCGCACTGGCGTCCTCATCTACTCGAAACTATGGATAAATCTCAGATTACAGGCCACTTTTGACTCAAACGAAAGTGTAGACTAAGACATTGAGCTTCTATGATTTGAAAAGTGCTAAAGTTTGTGTTATTTGGAGAACGCTCGGGGCGTATATTATATGCCCCGAGAACTCGCGATACGGCTATCGCTAATCTAAAACATCTCTGGAAGTGCTCCATATGACACCAAAGTGCTATGGGTGAGTAAAACAACTTGTTTTATTACCGAAATAAGGCTCAGATTGTAAAAAACCTTCATAATTCATTGTGTTTTCACCAGGACAGACTTTTACCCAGCAGCAGAGGGAACCAATGTGTCAGATGCCCTCCTGACCTTTCCCTCTCTCTATCTTCCTCTTTCTTTCTCTCTCTACTTCCCTCTCCTTCCTTTCCCGGTCTCTCCCTCTTTCCTCTCATCTTTCTCCCCTCCTCTGTCTCATCTTTTTTTCCTCTGCCCCCCCTTCTTCTCTCCTCCCTGTCTTTTTCTCCTCTCTCTCTCTCCTCTTTTCCTCTCTCTTGTCCTGCAGCTTGTCTCTATATATTTACCTCCTGTATCTCTGCATGTCAGATGCCCTCCCAAAAATAGTCGCCTCGTCGAGTATTTCCCCGGACATTTCTCTTCTCCTCTTTCTCTCATTGCTTCCCTTTATTGACTGGATCCTCTCTTGTGTGTTTCTCTCCTCCCTCTCCTTTTGGATTTTGTCCTCTTCTCTTTTCTACCTCTCCCCTCTCTCCATTTCTCTCTCCCTTTCCTCTCTCCCTTTTTTTTCTCTTCTTCTCTCCTCCCCTTCTCTACCCCTTTCTCCCCCCTTTCCATTTTTCAACTCTCCCCCTTTTCTTTTCTTTCCTTGTGTGTTTTACCGTCTCCTCTCCTGTCCCGCTGTATTTCAAATGCTTTGATCTGTTGCCATCCACAGGAGGGGCTGACAACTTCACGGTTCTTTGTTTATGTCCGACGTCAGCTCTCCCATTAGGCATCTCTCCCTCTCTTTCTCTCTTTCTCTCTCCCTCACTCATTAAGTCCACTTTAACCACTACATGAATATTAATAAGTCAAATGTATGCTGTACGCTCAGGGCCGCTCCACATCTGAGGAGCTTTCAAGGAACTCTCAAAGTCACTGCTTTCGGGGCAGTTTTATAATGAAGTCATCCAGGTTTAAAGAGGAGGGGCTATTTTACTTCTATGGGCTTTACAGAACATATTTAGATCACCATCTTACCTTTTATTGTTTTGAAAATGTTATGAGCTATAATTTTCACTCTCAGTCTTTCCTCCCTTTTTTCCCTGCATTAAAGGAGAATTCACGTTTTTTACAATCTGAGCCTTATTTCTGTAATAAAACAAGTTGTTTTACTCACCCATAGCACTTTGGTGTCATATGGAGCACTTCCAGAGATGTTTTAGATTTGTGATCTCCATAATGTGAGTTCTCGGGGCACATGTTTGCGGTCTCCAAATAACACAAACTTTAGCTCTTTTCAAATCATAGAAGCTCAATGTCTTAGTCTACGCTTTCGTTTGAGTCAAAAGTGGCCTGTAATCCGAGATTTATCCATAGTTTCGAGTAGATGAGGCCAGTGCGCATGTGCGGAGTCACAGTTTATTTCACTCTCAGCTCCCGGGACCCAAACATGAAACGCAAAACTGTAAATTATGGATAAATCTCGGTTTACAGGCCACTTTTGACTCAAACAAAAGTGTAGACTAAGACATTGAGCATCTATGATTTGAAAAGTGCTAAAGTTTGTGTTATTTGGAGACCGCTCGGGGCATATACTAATATCGCAAATCTAAAACATCTCTGGAAGTGCTCCATATGACACCAAAGTGCTATGGGTGAGTAAAACAACTTGTTTTATTACTGAAATAAGGCTCAGATTGTAAAAAACATGAATTCTCCTTTAAACTGCTCTTTTAGGGCTAATATCAGTGCTGTGCATAAGGAACTTTCGTGGCTGAAAGTCAAGGACAGACTGGCCTGTAGTTTACTTATGTTCCTGCATGAACCTTTACACCTGGTCTCACAGTTACAGCTGACCGGCAGCACACACAGGTTTAATACAAGACGAGCCTCAAACACAATTTCCACTTTAGCAAAACCAAGAAATAATGCACTGAAAGCAACGTTTCTCTATAGAGCCATTTCTCACTGGAATGTGCTGCCACAACACATAATGCACATAATGATTTTAAAAAATGTCTTAAGAAATTACTATTTGAAAATGCCATACATATTTTAAAGGTCCCATGGCATGAGGTTTTTGAACGTTAATGTGAGCTCCCCTACCCTGTTTAGCCCCCCCCCCCCCTCGTTAAAAGTTGTGAAAAGTCTAAACTGTGCATTTGCGATCCTTTTCTGCGTTACAAAAAATCAGAGCTCAAACGGGCGATTTTGAACAAGGCACCTTATTGACGTCAGATCGAAAAAAGAAATGCAAATGCAGTTCCACCCCTGTCTGTCTGTCTGTACTCAGCGTCTCTGTAAATCACGCCCAGAGAGTTTGGACTGCGAATGCGCTAGGCAATGCGAAATGCGTTTTTTTATTTGCCTGGAGGCACGTCCGAGTGTTTCTAGGCTCGGAAGTCCTTTATCTGAGCCTCTGGACCTTTGAACAGCAGTGGTTTAATTTTATTTTCTGTGGAAATGTGTTTATTTTTCAATGGAACGCTTCAAATCTCTCCCCCCGTGCAAAAACACGGAAATGGATCAGCCGAGAGCTAGAGCGGAGCGTTTGGTCACGCCCCCACCCTCTACTATAGGCCATCTCTTTTCTCCTCATTTGCATTCAAGCAACAACGCCCAGAATAAAGTGTTTGAGAGAGATATTTATGACTCTTTCTCATCTTATGCACTGAGTGTTGATTTTGAAGAAGGATTCATTTACAGTATTAGGGAACCATTAAGGAGCCATATAAAAGCATCAAGAAGTACCATGTCATGGGATCTTTAAGTGTTTGGTTTGTGTTTTTGATAATGTAGCTTAAACTCAGTGTTTTGATTTGGCTGTTTTTAAGGTGCTTAAAATGTATTCAAATGTATTGTATTTGAAATTGGACCCCAGGAAGACGAGTCTCTGCGTTTGTAGAGACTAATGGGGATCCTTAAATAAACAAATAAACAAATAAACAAATAAAGCAGACCAGTGAGGATGCTGTAACTTCACACGGTTACAGTGTTAATAAACACAGACTGATCCTCTCTGTGGTGGGAA